>CM077032.1:25064615-25682781 GCA_039090855.1 Macrothele yani | reverse complement strand
TCAACAGCATTTACAGACGCATCCTTGCAAGGGTGAAGGGACCTTTTTCGGCGATCCTTTTTAGTGTTAATTTTCTACGTTAAACTTTTCCCCTGTTGACCGCCTCTGCGAAATGTTTTCTTTCCTTCGTTTTCCCCAATTAACATTCGAAACATGTCTTTGCTTCTCTTATTTCCCTGAAGCTTGTATTAAGTTCCTTTGATTGAAATTTCTCCTACTGTAATGTGACAATGCTATGTTTTCTGCACACAAATTTTGACATGTGTAAAATATTTTCAATGTTCAATATATTCAGTACTTCCATTTCTGACGTTCTAGTTCGTAGGTTTCTGATTTGAGAAGCTGACGGTAGATGCCGCCTTATAAAACAGTCAAAACGAATAATCTCTGATTACAGTGAGAAAAGAAATTCATTAAAAATATAGTAACTGAAAATGCCATTGGTTAACACCGATACTTGTAATTTTAACTGCTAAATATTCGTTGGACTAATCTTTGTATTTTATCCAACAGTGATTTTCATCACTGCTTTACGAGAAATGACGAGACTGCACGTAGAGTATCGGTAGGTTGCGATGGTACTCTGGCTTTCGGTAGGTTACATCCTCAGCTGTGTTCCATATCCTATGGCAAACAACTGGTACCCAAAGTTAGTAATATGTGCGTTTCTTTACGAAAACTGTTCCGCGATTTGGGTTATCAGAAGTGTGTGTTATCGAATATAAGAACTTCGGCAGACCGCCATTATTCTTTTGTTTGACAAAGACACCTCTTTCTGTTTGCCAATAAAGTATGTGCGTTGTATGAGGTCCTTTCATGAAAACCAACGTTTGCAGCCAACGAACTTCATTGAAGGTTCGGATATTCATCTTTCATCACCCTGAATTATAAGTAAAGTAATGGAGCCAAAAATTATCCAAAGAATAATTTATTATTTTCAATTCAGGCACTGACTTTGAAACTTCCTGTGAAGGAGAGCTCTTTGCTGGTTTAATAATTTGTAAGTAGCTTTTATTTCATGACAGAAATAGCGCCTTCTATCGTCATTTTTCTGCATACATTAATTTGAAATATACAGTCGCGCCAAAGTCTAAATTCTAACCTAAGATTTAGCACAGAAGTGCTCGGAAGGAATTGTGGCAAACATTGTTCCTGTTTTTATGTATTATCCAATAATCTATTCAGGAGCCCCTTGTCTCCATTACGAATATGCGAGGCTCACTATTTACATGGCAGGAATATTTAGGGTAAATTAGTGTCAGGCGTCCATCAATACATCATTGGTGTTGCTGAAAGAAGATTCCAGAAGGCATGACTTCCTTGTTTGCCTTAGTGTTACTGCGATCTTTTAATCGAAAAGACTGGTTTAGGGCAGGCCTTAAAAAGGAAAACCAAGGAAATTGCTCCTATGGTAATTTAATGTCCAAATAATATTGAGTTTCGCTTAGCGGAATGTTCATTGGTTAGTATTACTGTCCAGTGACCTCGCATGCAACGTTTCGTGATATTATTAAACATTTATGCCGAAGAAAAGCAAGTAGCTTTGCACATAATTTGTACCATTGCAGTGTAAGAGTAAGAAGAGCACAAAATACACCAAAGCAAAAAATAACTATTATTTTCATTTATATTTTAAAACCTTGTAGATGCGTCGTCAAGCAAACAAACAGTTCTTTCCCAACGAAATCAGTGGGTGTTTCATAAATATTCGTTTATGCTGTCTTGAATGAAATGTTCACATTTTATAAGCAAACTCGCTTCGACGTGCTACGTGTATCCGTCCGCAGAAGAAGCAGTCTAGTTTGTTTACATTCCATTCCGCAGCCCTTCGTGTGTAACTATGAGATATAATTAATTGCGCAATAAAATGCGAGACAATGTCGGAATTTTTTAAGAGCACTAACATATTTTAAAGGCACTACAATACACGTAGAATGGAATGTGGAATTATAACTAATCTTGAATTTCTTTTTACTACTTCGTTCTGAAATTAATGTATAATTCTGCGGCTCACTTGCTTCATTGGCAGATGAAAGGAGTGCCATTTCTTTACGATGTCTTGAGCGCAGAGGAAGTATGCTTTACGGTTATTATCCATAACTGTGGCCTCTTACTTGGGAAGACATAACTGAGGATATAGATGACAGAAGGTTAGAAAACTCTTCCAGAGTGTCTCATGAAGAGCTAGGTTCTGCTGTTTCATTCCCGCAGTTTCAAATTTCAAATCTCCAAAGGAATTGTCGGAGAAGCATACAATTCTGTAATCGTCTAAGATGATCCGTTATATGCACATAATTAGTTAACGGGTTTATTCGAATGCGCGAAGTTGGAGTATTGAAGTCGGGCTGGAGAGAAACCATTTAGCTGATGATTATCTTACTAGATACGCAGCAAAGTGGCATACGTAAACACGTACAAGAGTATTTCACTGGG
The DNA here is from genome assembly GCA_039090855.1 of Macrothele yani. Lineage (NCBI taxonomy): Eukaryota > Metazoa > Arthropoda > Arachnida > Araneae > Macrothelidae > Macrothele > Macrothele yani. The sequence continues at coordinate 25,680,348 of CM077032.1, read as the reverse complement.
TCGAACGGCCTGTAACACCTCAATTTTACAGTTGGGGCCATTGCGTAGTGCATTCTATGTCATCGACGCACCCTCCAGATGGGGTGTTGTAAGTTTGTGCTAATTCGTGTGATCGAGCTGCACTTTCCAATGTTTAGCGTTCCAATGGTAATTTTCCATTGCTCACTGAAGCTTTATATCCCGATGTAGTCGTCTTAACAATGTTTCTGGATGACGGCTTTCTCTACCAGAGTCCAGATGCGCCATTGTAAGTCGAATGTTTTTTACATAAACCTTCGTAGATGGTCCTCCGTTGAATGTGAACGTCCTACAGTTACGCCAGGGCAGTGGGGCTCCCTCCTGGATTATCCATGGCTCGTTTAGCTGAATATTTTTCATGAATGGAAGTTATGACAGAGGAAGTGTGGCGCCCTGCTAAAATATCGATGACTCGTTTACCTGAACATTTATCATGAATGGAAGTTATGACAGAGGAAGTGGGGCGCCCTGCTCAAATTATCCATGACTCGTTTACCTGAACATTTATCATGAATGGAAGTTATGACAGAGGAAGTGGGACGCCCTCCTCGATTATACACGGCTCGTTTACCTGAATATTTATCATGATTGGTTCCCTTTTTGTAGGTTTGATGTAGTGCTCGAAACCACGTATTATGTTCTCATTAGAAAAACGTTGACGTTCTGCAATAAACGCAATTGAGCATCCCATTTCCCTCTCTGCGACTATCTTCTCATTATCGAACTCTCTGAGGTCGCCGTGTTTACTGCAATAGTCGTTAGTAAGTTATGAGGTAGATAGGTATCTTACATATTTTTCGACCATAGAAGTTCAATCCACCAGTATTATTACGTCGGGGATGAGTAAATTTGTGAATGGCTGCGATGCGTTGGAGAAAGTGTAGTCTCAGTTTATATTTTGAATCTCACTAAAGCCAAACACGTATATATATTTTTGGAATATAACACGATATTTCACTGATTACTCATTTAAAATGAGCATTGTAGATTTTGAAATTTATTTACACGTTTTCTACTTTTCGCTTGAAAACGTAATGGTATTTAATATTGATAATGAAGGTCATCATTGATTTCAAAGCTGAGTCATTGTTAATTATACTTGTGGTTTCTCACTTTTGTTCAAGTTTTCTTTTTCACTAACTTCGGGAATTTGAACTAGAGAGATCGACAAGGAACACGGCAAACAACCCATCGATGGCCAAAAATTGTCATACGCTTTCGTAGACGGACCCGTGTAAATTTTCCTTCCCTGACGTTCAGCTTTATAGCCCGGCGATGTGTATTTAAAATAATTCACACATGGTAATGATAACATATAGTATGATGAGGATGTCATTTAATACGCATAAGCACTTTTCTATTGTGAACTCAAGAGGTAATTATTTTACAGGTTCTAAGAATTTAGTGTGTAAGAGGCAGAGAACCGTAAAAACCAATTTCGTTTTCTCAAGCAATTTTCAGTTTCTTCAGAGTCCTAAAACGATTTGCAGGTGTATGTGTCCTTTATCCGAAAGCCTAGGGCGACACAATAAACACAACATTAAGCAGGTCAATAAAATTCTCAATCCCAAATTGAATGTGAACTTTTGTTCCAACTGGGGTCTGTGTGTTATAGTAAGTGGTGCAAAAAGGAATTTGTGAGATTCGAAGAGGAATTTCAATCACTGTTAAAAGTCATCCTATTTAAATTTTAAATTCCTCTGCTAAGAAGTCTTGCAGACACAGTTGTTTTTATAGCTATAAAGAAATATCTCAAGCTGCATTTTCAAAATGATGAATAGCTAGTAAAGTCCTTATTATTTTAAAGAATTTGAAAATCTTTCTGCATTTTATTAGATACACTATGTTATAATTAAAAAGAAATATAAATACATAAGAAAGTAACTAATGCTTGATATTTGTCAAAATGTCGTTACCTGGTAATCAAACGTAGCGGAGTAACAGGGTCTCTAGTATTTTCATAAATTTGCAACTCTCTTCGCGGTGGTACAAAACATACTCTGTGGTTTGTCCTACCACTGGGGCGCTGTTCAAGAAACTTTAGTTAAACCTATGCATCTTCTCATCTGTGATTAGTACTGGAACAAGATTCAAATTATGACTTCTTGGTCTCTCCGATTAGTACACCAACATTATTCAAGTGATGACATGATGGTCTTTGCGGGCTGTTAATAGGTGTGTAAATTGAATTCAATTAGCAGCGTGCTCTATTTCTTGGTTTGTGTTTCATCTCGTAAATTTCCGGCTATCCAACATCTTGAGTTTCGTAAAAAAAGTAATCGAGTACTCTAGGCTGAGGGACTCTACGTGCATTGTCTAAATGCAGACTTCGCAGGGATATGTGGAACTCTCTCAAAAATAGAAAAGTGACGGCGCTGCGCGAGCAATCCCGTCAGGATGGGAAAACCACTGTCTTTCACCCGGACAGGACTGGCCTTGGGACCTGCAGAGGTCTGCTGTCCCCCAGGGGACCGGAACGTTACACCCTTCGGCCATAGCCCGTGTGTGCGACGCGCTAATGGACGGAGGCATTAATTAATTAATCTTTCCCATCCCTGGCTGAGAGACCAGTTTGCCAACGCGAGTTTTTTTTGACAAAAGTACTTTATTGTTATCTAAAAAAATGGTGAAAGGAGTACATGCACTTTAAAAGAATTAGGATTTCATTCAATCCCTCTCACAAAGAAGTCAATAATAAGAACACACTAAACACAGTAATACTTACATGGTCGGTAGGACTAGCGCTGTACTGCGTTCGTGACTCCGGGCCAGAGTTATCAGAAACACCCCTGTCATAGACCAACAAACACTTCACACGAGAGCGACGTGCCTCTGAATCAATTCACTATCTTTCAACCGTAGTTGACACGGTTTTTAACTTACTCAAGTACCGGTAGCAGACTGGGACGGGTCTTACTGAAACTGGATTGAGCGTCATCCCACTTCAGTCGGAACTTGGCATTCGCAGCTAAACAGTTGCTGCATTTTCGGCGTAGCTGAACATTTGTGATGCTGGTGACCCACTTCACCGCATCTGCCACACCTATCTTCAGACTTATTGCAGTTGCTCCGGTAATGACCAAAGCCGTTTCAGCGGAAGCACCTGACTTCGCGCAAAAATACCTTAAGGCGTAGAACTGACCAACCCAGGTTCAGTCTTCTCCACTTCATGAAGAGTTTGAAGGCATGGGGCTCCACGTCTGCCACCCAGTAGACCAGGCCTCTATTAGCCTTAAAAGAAAAACGGGCTGTGAACCCGTTTGCGAGGTCGGGGTTCTGCTCGCGAACCCTTCCTTGAACTCCTTCTGCGAGAGCTCCCCGTCGACGTCATTGACAATCAGACCGAGGAGTCTCTTCTGTGGCGTTTTGGGGAGTGTGCAGTCTCTGGTCAGGGGATTGCTTCTCAACTGCTCGGCGAGGCGGCTGAGATAATCAGGACGGAATCACCGCGCCGCCCCTAACTCTCCTAATGGTACGAACACCTTTGACCCCAAGCTGCAGCTTTAAAGGGTTGACTGCAGTTTGAATGGTCTTTTTCACGTCATGAGACGGCGTGTTCTGGACTGTGGGATAGACCAGAAAAACGTGTCTCCTGTCTCTCATGCTCTGCTTATGTAAAGCAGTCGAGGGCCCTTTCGCTTTACTAACCACTCTGCTAGCCGCATAGGCATACGAGGTCACTTAGGAATCGGCTCGTCTACGCGATTCCAACGCCTCCAGCAATCTACCACCTAAGATTGCGGTGCCACGCACTTGTTCGTAACAAGCCGAGCGAGATCCACTAAAGGGCGCTTTAATTCTAACCCTGTTTGAAGAGGTAATCCGGGAGTCATCAATGATGGACTGCACCTCTTTGAGATAGTAATTTATTCGGCCGGTATATTCCACGAGGGTAGACACAAGGGTAGGCTCCACTTGCTGGCAAACTTCCAAAGATTTCTTCGGAGAGCCAGCTAGCGACCCCTCTTTTCCCGAGTGGGCGTGGGCTGGGACGATGTTTTCCCTTATTTGCGAAAGATGGGAATGACAAATTTGTGTCTACACCACGTGTTGACCGGTTAATACCGGTGGTGTGAGGGGAAGATCCATTGCCAGTTCCGGTGGCCAATGGTGAATCCTCACGTTGGAGAGCCGTCGAGGAGAACGTTGAATGCTTTTTGTGAGTTACGTCCTTTCGAGTGGGCTGAAAAAGTGTGGGGAAACGCCCTAGGAGCAGCCAGCAGGGCTTTGTAGATCATTGGCCACTACGTGGCCTGAACCGGTGAGGGTTTACCCCCTTTGGAACTGCTGAACCCATGCGGGCAGCTGGCATCTCTGTGTGAGAAGAAGTCAAAGAAAACTGCTAAATGCTGAGTGGACACCTCGGGGCTCTGCCACTCTAGCTGAAACTGAGCAAATTGGGAGCGCGCGGGCTTTGGTCTAATCTTGGAGAAAAGAGTCCAGGGACTAGGAGGAACAGCATTACCGGCTCTGACACGGAAAAATATCTATGTGGACTGTACTGGACTTTGCCCTTAGCAAAGCATTTTCTTTCTAAGGCCAAGGACTGCCCCAAAACACTTCTTTCAAAAATTAAAACAAAGCGAGGACAGTAGTGACACTCCCCAGTGCTCTCTACCAGCAAATGCCTTAGTGCAATCTGTATTCAACACACTCCAAGCGTTTATACTGTCGCTTCCCGAAAGTTGTCAGACCGGCCGATCAGGTAATCGAGTAAGCTAAGCTAACTGAAGACTATTACCTGCATCGTCAAAATGCGGACTCCGCAGGGATAGAAGAACTATCTCAAAAATAAATAGTGAAGGTGTTGCGCGAGCAATCCCGCCAGGACCCCACATTCCTTCACTCGGCCACGATCGGTCCAGAGACCCGCAGCTATGTGCTGCCTCCGTGAGGCCAACACTTCTCACCTCTCCGTCATGGCCCGTCTGTGCCTGTCATTGGGAAAGGGCAAGAATATTCCTCTGCCTGTGGAAAGGAGATCCGATAGCTAGCGCGAATTGGTCTGGAGCATAAGCCCTTTATTAAAATAAAAGGAATACATGCATATTTTTCACTGAGGGTCTCATTTTCCTGGAAATGAGTCCTTTATTCAATGAGTCTTCTCACAGAGAAATTGATTATTTACAAGGTATTTACACTGAGATTACAAATCCGCAGAACTATGGTCAGTGCTGCGGTGCTGATGATTCTGTGCCGGAGTCATCCAGATCTGCTTCAGTCTTCTATCTTCTTCTGTTAAGTAATCCGTCTGTCTATACACGAGATACTTGACAAGCTCGATAAGTCCCTGTATCGCTCTTGGATGGACGAGAAGGATTGAGAGGTCTCTCGGTTTCGCCAATTCTGGCGCCGGGGCTGGTCTCTTACCTGAAAGAGAAACACATTCAAGAATCATGTGTGCAACATCTGCGGTCTGGGCACAGCAGCCGCACACTCGTTCCCGTACCGCAAAACGGCGGAAGTACACCGGTGATACGCCATGGCCGGTAAGTAGCTGTTTAGGAACCCATCACTCTCAATACGCCTGATCGAGACTACGAAAAAGGTACGGTTTATCTTTCTACCCGTATCCCCTTCGTGCCATCTTTGTTGTCACACCACTAGCGTGGCTTTTTTTCAGCTGTGTCCGCACGCTTTGCAGTGGCGTGCGCAGCTGAAAATATATAGCCCCTTCACCAGCCGCTTCCTTCGCCAGTGAAGATTATAACGTTCACATTCACGCTCCTTTCCAAAGGTTCCGACATAGCTTTGGATTCAATGGAAAGTAATCACTGTATTGTCTGCTGTCTTAAGCAAAGATTTAATCTCTTTGACAAGGGGAGTTTTACTCTCAAATTGACCAGGCGCTTCCAAGGCCGCTTGGCTGTCAGAGAAAATTCTTAGTGCCCTTTCACTGCAACTTGAAAGACCCCATTAGCTCTGCTTGGAACTTGAAAGACCCCATTAGCTCTGCTTGGAACACAAAGCCGTTGGGCGATAATTTCAGTGGCGCCGCGAAGGTCTCGTTGCCATCCGATAACTTTCAAAACCCTGAACCAACACATCCACTTACCTTGGAGCCGTTTGTAAACAGCTCCTCCCCCTTAAGGAGAGCCTTGTCCCATGTAGAACACAGCTCATTTGGCCGTGTAGCAAACCCAATCAATTTTCAAGAGTTCTACGTCCGGGGAATGATAGAGATGTTTGAGTAGATTCTCGTCATTGTCGAAGCGCGGGCCCTCCATCACATCCTCTCTCGCTACTACCAAATCTGCCAGCTCACAACCAGCTAGCACTTGTAGCGCTGCCTTTGAGGTCGTACGGAAGCACCTAAGTATTCCAAGCAGCACTATGCGCTGAATTTGATTTAGACCATTACGCATTCTAACCGTGTTCGACCACCAGGCGACACACGCGTACGTTAGAATTCGCTCTACACCTCGCTTATGGAGCACCTTGTTTAGCTAACCCAGTCAGCCGAGCTAATCAAGTAAGAGCTAGCTGATGACCATGACCTGCACCGTCCAAATGCGGACTCAGCAGGGATAGATTGAACTCTCTCAAAATTAATGTGACGGCGTTGCGTGAGCAATTCTGCCAGAATCCGGCATTCCTTAACCCGGATCGGATCAGTCCAGAGACCAGTGGCTAGCTACGGCCCTCGTGAGGCCGACACCTCTCCCTCATGGCCCGTGTGTGCGTGCCATTGGGCAAAAGCTAAAATTCCAAATTCAACAATTTAACAATTATTCAACAAAGAAAACATTTACAATTTAACAATTATTCAACAAAAAACAATTCGCGCTAGCGACCGCTAGCGCGAATTGTTTGCAGCATGAGCCCTTTATTAGGCAAAACTATGTAAAAGTGAAGCAGTTGTTTTTCGGACGAATGAAATTCTTGTGGGAGCAATGGGTAACGTAACGGCCGCCGTCTGCAAATGAAAGGTCTGTCATGAGTACTTTAGTTAGGGCGATGGCATTGAATAATGGAAGAGAACCAGCCTACGACAAGCACAATGTCCATGCGTTACCCAGACACATCTTGGTGGGAGGGTTTTGAAAGTTAACACCAGGTTACAACCGGCCAATGGAAGGCAAAAGAGTGATTAATTTGTTTCTTATGCAGGACAAGGAAAAGGGATTACATTTATGATTTTTTTTTCACTTTCTGGTTGTATTGATATTCATTTGCAGTTGTTCATACTGCAATCTGCTGCTATTTTAGTTATTCCTATGCAGCTTAGGAATTGGCAAACTTTGGAAGCATTACTTTCCTTTCTTTTAGTAATAGTAACATTCATCGCAGGGAATGTAAATTCCTAAGCTGTATAGGAAAAAGTAACAAAAAAAATGCAGCCTGTCCCAAATTTTGAGCATACCGAACATTGCCCAGATATAATTTTAAATTGGCCACATGGCAGCTCATCGGCGATCGTTCATCTTCTCAGTCGCTATGAAACTTTGCTTGGCTGTGAGCTTTCGCATACGTTCATCGCCGATAATGGGCAAGGTCGCTCTTGTGCTTTCATACTAGAGACCTAGAGGGTTTGATTATAATTATGTATCGTCGTTTTGCAATTAAATTTCTATGATAATAACGCATCATGCAGCATATAAAAATCCGCAATTTATTACATTCTGACCTTTTGTCTGTAATATCCTCAAGAGTGTCCTTTACCCGTTGAGCGGGGCAGATCTTTGGACGACAAATGTCATAAATGGTTAATACTGAAAAAAAATAGAGAAAATATTTACAGTTCAATTCGACTTTTTAAGAATTCGATCGTATTACTTACGGAGTAAGCTCTGCTACGCTTCACAAAATTAACATTGTCTGCATGCTCTCCCCCAAACAGATCGCGCAGAAACGCCACATCTTTGTTTTGACGGAAGAAGTGACTTTTGGGGCTGTGAAATTTCATTTTATCGATTACTTCCTGTTTAATCATACGAAAGGTTTCGGTGAAGTTTCCGAAGACGATGCAATGTGTATTTCATGGTTCAATGAAAATATGTCTTGGAATAGGAGAATATATTATTCCGCTAAACAAACAAAATGGCGTTCTTCAAGCCAAACGAGTTACATTAGGAAACACTGAAGTCAAATGCGCTACTTATAGGTGCTGAAGTTAATGGTAAACTTGCAGTCTAATCAAGCTGGAGGTTTGGTGGTAATTATAAATTTAGGAATAGATATTCTTATTCTTCAAGTAAGAATACAACTGAATTCTAACGACGGCACCCTTTGTTTTGTTAATGTTAGCTCAATGTGTAAACATTGGAACGTCTATAAAGGAGATACTTAAATCTGATTACTAGAAACAACATTAGACTACTGAAAATATTTCAGATACTAAATGTTCATAAGAGCTATTTTTTAGGGGGAAGGGGGTTCTTGAAATTTGATCATCCAGCTTGCAACACAGTCTGGTGTCGTTCTTTTCCAGCAAGTCTTAGGAACAAACAGAACGGGCATCTAACATCACCATGCACCCGTGCTCGTCTGCGACCATTTATGTGCTCTTATTAAACATAATTGAAAAATTGTGTTCGGTTTGAGAAGGATGAACTGTAAGAACGATGACTTTTACGCTCTGTTTCCATACTGACCAAGAATTTCAGTGATAAAGCAATAAATGTAAATATTGGATTCGGTATATGATCTTTCTCGTAAAATCGCTTCTAAAAGCCTAATTCAATCAAATCTTTCATTCTATGCCTTTTAACACGGAAGACATTTTTCGTACAGCTTCTCTGAAATAATACGTAAGTTTCAATCCAGAAGACTTAAAACCGTATTGTTTTTCTTCACGATCTATATTTTTCTAGAAGTTCTTCCTGAAATCCTGTGTAAAGCTTTAAATTATAACCCAGTAACTTCAATTATTGGTATGTCACAGACTTATGATTGACAGCGACATATCTGCCATGCAGCATTGAAGTTAATCAGAACCAAATAAGAAAGCTATTGACTGTATGAAGGTGTGACATCGCGGTTACCTACTCAAGCGGACGTACTCTACTAGATGATATAATGTGTTCGGTTTCTCTAAGATGGCAGCACCAGTGCGGCCACAAATTATTCAGCTCTGCACTATCTCACAATTCTAGCTTTTCAAAATTCAGAACCCGAAAGAAAAACGATCTCGGCTCTAATCTTAGGTGCCAGTTATTATTTAAGCACACCAAACAAAAATGTAGTTACCATTAACAGAAATAACACTAGGAAGTTACCGTTTGCACAAAGGGCGCTGTGATAGCACCGTTAGGATGTAAATAGCACCGACGTAGTTTACAGAATCATTTCTGTCTCGTGCAGTGGTGAAGAGCAACGTGTGTGTTGAATTTAGTCTGCAATATGGGTCGTCAGACCGACGTTACTGACTGTAAGAAGGAATTATATTATGAAACTGCTTAGATAAACGGAGTCAAAATTTTCTTTATCGATGGCGCTTTTTTTTTAATTTATGACTGTATTTTATGATAAAATTACATGTCATGTGTTTTATAGAGCTTAAGGTATGCATTTTTTGTTTCTGGTCCTTTATTTATGAATGAAACGTGTATGATTAAAGACATTTCCAGGTTATGCATTTTCTGGCAACCACTTTTCAGTCCAAACGGAAAAATATACAGTGTCCATAAAGTCTTTCCCAGCAGCCCCGGTGGCGCAGTTGTCTAAGCGATGGCCTCTGATCATTCGTCCGAAAGGGGTCCGGGTTCGAAACCCGTGAGGTATGGAAGTTGTTATTGTCTTACGGCACTGACTCTCTCTCTTCCCTGGAACCAGTGACCGTAAATTAAGGACGGGGGACTGCTTATAGCCCATTGAGTTGCTCACGGTGGTCGTTAAACCTCCAATCAAAAAAAAAAAAAAATAAGGTGTTTCCCACATTACAAAAATTAACGTAAAAAAATCTACGTAAGTTAAAATAAAATGGTTGACAACATAATATACCAGTTCTCATAAGTTTTTTTTTCTGTGTTTTGGGTGAGCGCTACTGCTGAATAAAACGAGCATTTCATCGATAATGGCTTCCATGTAAGACAAAATGGTGTGCGTGTTGTGGTTCTATGAGACCAAATCAGCGGTTACTTCCCAGCGTCATTTCAGAAAAGAGTACAGACGATCACCACGGGACCTAAAAAGCATGACTGCTTGGTAAAAAAAGTTTACAGCGACGGGTTGTGTTTGCGATCTGCCCCAGAGCGGGGGGACTGCCGGTTACACAAGAAACAGCTGCAGCTGTTCAGGAGACATTTCGGCGAAGCCCCAGGAAATGTATTCGTCGTGCCTCACTGGAAACAGGGATTCCCCGTGACACGGTTCACAAAATTTTACTCACACGTCTTCATCTGTATGCTTACAAGGTACAAATCGTTCAAGATCTTTAGCTTGATGACCTGTCACGCTGTGCTGTATTTGTAATGGAGATGTTGCAGCGCATTGCTCATGATATTGATTATTAGCAAAGTGTCTGTTTCTTAGATGAAACCACATTCCATGTCTTTGGTACAGTAAACAGCCACAATGTGCGAATCTGGGGATCAGAAAATCCCCATTGTATCATCGAACAACTAAGGGCTAACCCGAAAGTGAACGTATGGTGCGGCTTGATGCATGACAGAATCATCGTCGGTCCGTTCTACTTTACAGAGCCCACGGTAACATGTAGCGTGCACCTGGACATGCGGGAACGTTTTGTAGCACCTCAGTTGCATGTACTCCATCCTTCTGTTTGTTTCCAACAATACGGTGCCCCACCACATTAGTCAATAATGGTTCGTGAGTTCCTCAGTGTCACATTTCCGGACAGATGGATTGGTCACGACGGTCCCATGACATGGCCACCTAGATCGTCCGACATAACCCCTCTAGACATTTTCCTGTTGTGTTATGTGAAAGATGAAGTTTTCTCTAGCAGTGTTCCGGATGTCGAGACGTTGAAGAGCAGAATAACAAACGTCATGGGTTCTGGCCTTCTGAGATGTTAAACAAAACATGGCGTGAGATCGATAATCGCTTACAAGGGAAACTATCGGACCTACCGACATCAATCGTCTCGGAACGATCTGTGGTGGACAAGCATGGCACCAAAGTAACAGGTGTGAAGTACGGCATTTCGCAGTCGCCCGCAACCCTTAGAACATGGCTTATAAAAGTGGGAAGTCAGCCTGTAATGTATGAAGCCATAAAGTATCAAACAAAATTTACCTGTTAGATATGAGGCACCAAAATGTCGAGAGAGACCATGTACTACACTATTAAGCTGCATATGTAATATACATACATCACTCCACGTCATGGTAGTATGTTAAGAGAAGGTAGTGCTGCAAGCAAAGGTGATTTTCGCACCACGAGTAGATAATGACGGCACTGGAATCACAGTCAAGAGCGTTGCATATGTCACGCACAGCAAAATTGATGTCCAACACATCACGGAACGGGAAAGGCGTTTCGTGTGGCAAATATCCAGACGCCTTCCACGCATAGGAAAGCATAGGTTCGTACTGTGGTGCACACAACTGGTTGTATATGAATGAATGCAACTTGAAAATGAAGATTCTGTCATGCGAGTTGACGCCATGCACCTCATCAGAACGTATATACTCTTACATGCGCTTGTGCAAACAGTTTGTTTTGTCGAAAGAAATACACATCAAGGGGCTGGCAATATTTGGTGGCTTTTGGTGGTATGATTTCTGTGCGCAAATTGACGTCCCTGTCATCGAAGGCTTTGGCTGGCAAACTAGTGTCGGTTTGACGAGACCGCGAATCCAGTAACAGAAAGGAAGGTCCTGATAGCTCTGGTTCCTGTATCTTACGCATCCAGGACAGAACGAGAGTTGTGGACATCTTACCAACGATAGATAAAAAGGACGATACGACAGTTGCTCATGTGGATGTGTGGATGTGTGGGTGTAGACGTTCAATTAGATAAATACAATCTGATATCTGTTGTCTTGTATTGTGGAATTCTACTGAAATTCGTGCTGCACCAATAAAAGGTCATAGTAAGTGGGACTTCTGTTTATGTTTCGTCTGGCCATAAAAGCTTAATTAGGAACTATTGCATGGTATTCTTATTTATTTCAACATTCATTAGTCATGGTTTAGACATAACGTAAAACCAATGTGGCTCACGAAAAAGACATTACGTTATAACTTATAGTTCCCAATGGCTGAGTTGTACGAAGTGCTCTTTTCTAATCATTCGTCCGAGATGGCTCCTGGCGGGAATCCCGGGTTAAGCGTGGATGATGGGTTTCTTTTAAAGCCCTGGATCTATCTTTTGCCTAGAACTGCTGGCTCCAAATTTGGAGCGAACGCTTGCGTTTACAGTTCCCTGATATTTTCGCGGTAATCGTGAATGCCCTAAAAATATCCTATTTAACTATCCTGCCTTTCGGAAAAATGAAGAACGCTTCTTAATTCTTTCTTTTTTCTTTTGAAATAAAAAAGGGCCTGATTACCACCTAAATTAGCCAGGCGGCATCGCGAAGTGCCTCAAAGCGATGTGTGTACAGAACAATAATGGTTCTCCAAGATAATACAATTTCCATCTGTTCCTCATAGGAATTGGGCAAAGAGGTTGCTGCTCAAATCTGCTTCTTTGCTAAGAGATTGTTGCTCAGGTCAGGTTCTTGGCTGAATTTGATAAATATATCAGTTAATTTAAAAAGAAAATGTAAGAGCAAAGAGGTTGTTGATCAGGTCAGCTTCTTTGCTAAAACTGATAATTATATCAGTCAAGTTAAAAAGATGATACAACATTCGTGTTTACAGTAGAGATGGGTCGTTCGCGACTGACCCTTTCCAAGTGACCCGGTCGACAGAGTGAACGAAATGATCCGTTCAGTAGTTCCAGCAGATCCCGTTCACCGTTCGCATCGGTCCTGGAGCCGAGGATCCAAATCGTTCGCCGTTCGCCTATTGGAGCTAGTATTTTATTGTACATTGATTAGGTACTGGATCGAAATTTTTGTGTGTAACTAGAACCACCTTATAACCATTTTATCTTAGGGTTTATCAAATAGTTTGCAATGAAATGAAGATATATCACAATTTTTAGATTGCATGTTTTTTATATTTTGATTTTTTTCATTACGGTTTTCACTCACAAGATGGGGACACCAGCTTAGAACTCTGACATAACAGGTGTATATTAATAAATACGAAAGGCAGTATTTGTACTGCCTCAGAGGGAAACAATTAATTATAAAACTAATCACACATCACTCTAAAACGTATTTTCATTCCGTTCGTCGGTCTTCCACTGCGGGATGAGTAATGAGCTCGTGTTCAAAGCTCATCATATTTGCTCGTGTTCGTCACTCCAGTCAGTTCGTTGCTGAGTTCAAGCGTGAGTTGTGTGTGTTTCAGCACTATGTTGTGTGGCCTTTAGAAGTACTTTTATGAATGCTGATTGTATCCCTACTCCGAAACATTTATTGTAACGGAAACGTTTTGTTTCCTCAACGATGGGAAGGTGTCTATCTGGCAGAATAAAACAGTTAATTTTGTGAATTTATAATCAATTGACTACGTGCCAGGGAAAAACTGTCTGGTGATAAGAATCAACATCTCAAAACAATGTTCGGATTAATGACAATTCCGTTGGAATAAATATTCTAAAATATCATCTGCCAAATGATTTTTTTAATTCCCTCTGTTAGTTTCTGCTTCAGGGGACGCCAATTACTCTCCACATCTTGAGTGTGAGCACCTGTTATGTAGGGGCATCAACAAAATTAAGAGTGTAGCTGACTGTTAGATGTTGAAATCCTACGCTTGGAAGTTTACAATAGGCGGCAATCTGATCTAACGTGACTGTACACAATAAAAAAAAAGGCGTCCGAAACGACAACAAAAAAAGTTTACAGGCTTCCGTTACAAACCACACGCTCAAGAAATACATCGGAGCCAGTGGCATAGCCAGATATTTCTTAAGGAGGTGTCCATGGATTTGGTTCATTGGTGAAAGCTTGTGTATACATATATATATCGCTTTAAATTCGTACTCAACCCACCCTTAACGGGTGGAGGGTCCGGACCCGAGGACTATTCCCGTGGCTATGCCTTTGACAGGAACTAATTGCTGCTAAGCTCGTCAAATCGAAAGAACTGACTTGCTGCCATCTATCAGCCAATTTATATTGAAACGAACGGGTCATTTTAGTGACCTGATCTGAAATATCTGCATTCGGGTAAACGACCGAACCTGCCCACCACTAACGAACCACACGCTCAAGAAATACACCGGAGCCAGCAGGGTTGTAAGCTTTTCCCTTAATTCGTGGACAATATTCGTTTCCATTTCGACGTAGTGTGTGAATTCCTTACCTCATAAAAACCCAAAAGTTAACAACATACTCTTGCTCCAACTTACGAGACCTGGGCCTCGTTCTTGAGCTTCTCATTAAAGAAGTTTTAGACGCGTGTAATGGCTGGATATAATATAAATATATCTTATTTTCCAAGGAAATTATTGTAAATAATATTAAATAGATGAAAACAAAAATGTCTTCCAAAATCGATCAGTTTACACATTTTTAAATTTAGATTCTGAACTTTTACATATGTGAGAAGAGATTTTCAATTTCGACGTTATACATATTTTTGTTATTTGGTAAAATTGTAGATTCCTCGAAAACAAATTTTCCGAATCTCTTGGTATATTTTCGAAGACATGAACGTTGCCAGAGAAAAAACTTTACAGTCATTTCGCAGCAAATCGGAAGCTGTTATTTTTACTATGCATCTTAACTTTTTTTTTCAAAGTACTCCAAACATAATAAAATTCCCCAAATTTTTAACTTTAATTATAAAAACGTCACCTGATGCGAATTTCGGGATTAATTGAGCACGATAGTACTTTTTCCAAACAAATTACGAATGTCTCACTTACGAAAAAAATCAAAAAATTAAATAAAGGAACAATCATTTTGTTACATATTTTCAAAGGATATCCACTGGTGTACTGATAATCTAACTTAGGTTTTTAATTATGTGTATCATGATTTCATTTAAAAAAAAGAAGTGACGTGCTGAAGCATATCGAGAGTGTAAAATCTTTCTAATTTGGCCCACAGCATACTTCGTTAGTCAACATTACAATGTTACTTGATGCTTTGCCTCAGACACCGATCCTTAAAGGTATTGAGGCTTAAACCCAGTGATAGCATTGAAGGAGTTACACGATGTAGTCATGCGATTTCGTGACTACATCCTGACTACATCGTATTTCTGTTTACGGGCCACTCAATTGCTGAAACCATCCTACAAACCGGCATTACTATCAAATACCAAACATTGTTTCCTACAGCTCTAACATCACTCCCGGCCTGAGTCACGTTTTACCCAGTTACGTTAGAAGTGCCGGGTGATGATCTTACGCTTACACTTTCCCAATGGTGTGAGATCATCGAAACTGTTCAGCGCATTTCAGATGCACCTCTTTACTTGGTACATAAGCACGTCAGTGGACTCAACAAACGGGTACGAGTTGTGTTTTCTTCCGATGAGGCCCCAGAAGTGTCTCCGGATCGTGGCACAGTGATCATTGGATCTCCTACTTAATCCATTAATATCTACTCTGGAAAGTATTGTAATTATTGTACAGCGGCTGGGCATATTCTGCAACAATGCCCGAAAAAATAGAATCTCCAGGACAGTGAGAAGTCCTTAACGCATCTGCTCCAACGGCCTCTCTAAACTGCTGAGGGTATGTCTCAGCGAAACAAATGCAACACCAACCTGCTATAGTACCGAAGGATCAAGTGTCTGCTTCTATGATCTGGACTGCTCTATATGGCCCAGCTTCATCTGAATTGTCCCCTGACTTGGCTGAGCAACCGCCTTCCTAGGAACCGGAGTTTACCTCAGTCCCTGTAAGGGAGGAAAGTGCAACAGCTGATCCAAGTTCCATTACTGAGAAAACCCAAATGGACCTCACCGTATTAGAACCTTCAGGGATAGCAAAACGTTGTGGATTATCTCCTGAACCGCATGATCAGAAAAGGTCTCGTCCTGTGCCACAGTTTTCCACCCACAACGTGGACAGTGAAGGTGACGATGAGGGAGTGGAGTCGGATACTTCCTCAACCCAATCACCTCAACTTCCTTCTGGATCATCAAACGCCACTGATGTTTTTCTGATTGACCAACGGACAGAAAACACGACATCGTTTATAATTGACTCTTGTCCTTACGGTGAGGGTCCTGTCTCAAAGGCAGTCCTCAAAGAAGTGTTGACTCTCAAAAAGATTGCTTCAGTGTTTACAACGAAATGTTATCAAGAACATCCTGTTAATCGTCAGGGTGCTCCTAAACAGCTTTAATTCTATCTTGATTATATTCTGTCTCATGACCACACATATGTGCACATCCGTAAAGCTGGCAATCGTTTAAGATCGAGAAATCACACTTTTAGGAACGGCGCTGAGAAGCAGCTGTGTGATTCCGTAAATGCCTCAACTTCTGAAATTTTGCTCGTTCAATTGCAGAGATTTCCGAAATCCCTTTGCGAACTCTCTTGCATTTGAGGATTTCACACCTTCTCTTTTTGGCATTTTGTTTTTGCAGGAGACAATTTGTACTCCAACTACTTATTTTACATCGGTCGGGAATGTAGCCTTATATTTTTTTCATTGTTTTGGTGCGCATTCAGCTTCGGGTGTTGCTATTGGAGTTCATAATAGACTTTCCAGTACTTTCCCTGAGATTACCAAAATAGCGAAGGAAGAAGGCGTCTTCCTTGCGATTCGTCTCCCTGTGCAAGCCGTTGATTTCAACTTCTTTATTATACATGTGCTTTCGACAAATCCGCTTGTACTTCCGCTCCTCGATCGTCTCCTAACTTTGTCTGGCTCGATGCCTATATCCAAAATCATTATCTTCGGAGATGATTTCAATTACACCTTAGATCCGGAGTAAGACCCTGTTCATTTTTCAGAGTACTGGTACCCAGTGATCCAATCCCTCTCGTCCATTGTCAACTCTTCCGCTTTGCAAAATGTTTTTTCATCCTCTTCTCCTCTGCCCGGCTCTCAGCTTCAACCTCCCAAGCAGAGGCCCGCTTTGACCTCTTCTACGTCACCTCCGTTTATCGTTCTCATTTCTATTCCGCGTCGTATTTACCAGCAATCTCTTAAGATCAAAATGTTTTCTCAGTTTCGTTATTCTTGCCTACCTCGCTTGTTCCCTCGTTTCATATCTGGCCTCTCGCTGTTGACCTCTTACAAGATTCAGAGTTTTGTTTGCATGTTACACCTTATATGAAATCAGCATTTACTGTTTTGCCGAGTGCACCTCATTTATTTGACATGGGTATCAACGAAAATTTATCTTATTATTTATTCTTGTCGTTTTCCGCAAGTAAACAACTTCGCCATTCTATTCAAGTGGCGTACTTTTGTGCTGTTCTTGCATGTGTTGCTCCATCCTCAGATGCTTATTTATCTACCTCTGCAGCTCTCCAACACTTTTGGAACATTTGCAAGTCAAGCGTTACGTCATTTGAAATCGCATGACTTGGCAAACGATTTTTAAGACTCCGGATATCGGACATCACCTAGTAAACCGTGGGCTCTGCAACTGGTTACGAAACTGCAGACCAATGGAACATTACATGATGTGCATAGAGGAGGCCATCCCGAAATGTCAGAAACAGTAGTGCAGGACTTCTAGCAAAGACGTTTTGCTTCGTCACGGAAATCTGTGCGCAGACTTGCCCAGGAAATCTGTAGATCTTTGATCTACAGGTTTCCTGGGGAGATCTTTGATCTACAGGTTTCCTGGGTGACTGCAATTTGTCTGTATCCTTTGTCTGTATCCTTTGCCCCCTGTTCACGAAATGAAGGCGCCAAAGCAAGCGCAAAGAATGAGGTACTAGCCCTGACAGCTATTTTAAATACCTCCCCACCTCGTGATCCTACGTGCAAGACTCATCCAAAAAAGTGGAAAAAATGTTGACATGCGAGCAAAGACACACTAAAAAAAACAGATTTCCCTTTCAATAAAGTAAGACACGCAAGATTTTGAGTCCTGAAATGATGGAAAATCATGTATGACCCTTACTAGAAAAAATGATAAAGTCCTGATGAAAGGGTTAATTTTTTAGATTAACCCTTTAATCGGCCCATGAATTTTGGCCAAATGCCGCCCAACATTTTCTGCGCTCCGGAAACAGAAAAGTTTACATAAGTGCCATGTTTTACAGAAGCTCCTTCAAAACAATTTCTTTCCTTCTGTAATCTCAGCATTAACGATCATATTCCTGTTACTGATATAACCGCTTCCTTTTTCAGTCTTTTATTATCTGCTCCATGAAACAAGGCACGATTGGGAAGGGCTAGTCACCTGACACGGACATCATGCCACTTGATAGAAACAAGTGACTCAAACATTTTTCTCCTTTCTTAGGCTCAGCGCCGTTATTATAGCCCTTTTAGCATATAATCACTCAGAAAAGATTGTCAGTCATTTCCCTAAGTGACAACTCGCTCGTCCACCCGCACTCGGCCCATTTTTTAGACAGTGAATATTGGTTTGAGTTGATTTTTTAGACAACGAATAATGGTTTGAGTTGATTTTTTAGACAGTGAATACTGGTTTGAGTTGATTTTTTAGACAGTGAGTACTTGTTTGAGTTGATTGCATCCCATTTTGATAAACATTCGTTCCAGCTGGTTAAAAGGATAAATCACACCATAAGTATAGGGTAGCTGTAAATTATATGATGATCAATATTTTACTAAAATTTCGTGATAATTGTCCTCATAAATACACTGACGGAAAGTGGAAAAAGAACACCAAGAAGGAGACGTCTGATACCAATGAAATCTATACAGCCTAATAACGGAATACAGAGGATAACGTGATCAAATTATTATGGCAAAATGCAGCTGCATTTGCTGGTAAACCAAAAAATAACATTTCCATGTAACGAGGTTGAACCGCCATCAACTCCGTCACACTGTGCAATTCTGGCATGGAGTCTGTAGTACAGATGTTGGATGTAAGTTTGGGGTATTGAGTTCCAAGAATAATCAACCTGGACGCGTAAATCTGGGATGGTCGTGGCTGGCCGTGGAGACCGGATAAGTCGTAGTCCCATAAAATCCCTCACGTGCTCAATGGGGGACAAATCCGGTGAACGTGCAGGCCATGCAAGTTGTCTCAGACCCTGAAGTGCATGTTACGTTGCACGTGCCGTGTGTGGACGTGCGTTATCTTGCTGAAAAACACCACGATGGACCGACCTTACAAATGGCACAACAACGGGCTGAATGACGTTGTTGATGCAGGAGATGCTGTTTAACGTACCCAGTACAAACACTAGTTGCGTACGGAAGTGATAGCTGATCGCTACCCACACCAGGAGACCTGGTGTAGGCCCTGTGTGTCGCTGGCGGATGCAAGAAGGGTGGAGACGCTCCACTGTGCGTCTGCGAACACGCATACGGCCATCGGAGGCTCCCAAGCGGAATCTGCTTTCATCGCTGATAACGACAGATCGCCATTGCGTTCTCCAGTGCAGACGTTGGCGACACCACTGCAGTCGTTCCTGACGGTGGGCTGGAGTCAGTGGGACACATGCCAGAGGCACACGTGCACGTAGTCCTGCATCCAGTAGACGGTTGCGGATTGTTCGCACAGTCACCTCAGGTGCAACGGCGGCTCGTATTTGCGTCGCAGTGGTTGTTCTGCTTGACAACGCGCTCTTCTTATGTGTCGATCGGTCCGCTCATCAGTCCGTCTGTGACTCCCAGTTCTACGTCTTCTCGTGTAGAAATGTTCCTCGGACCATCTACGCCACCATCGTACCACCACCGATACTTCCCGTCCAATTCGCTCCGCAATACGACCACCTGGCCTCGCGGATTCCGACTAGACGACCTCGCTGAAAGTCCGATAACTGCTGAAATCGTATGTCTTCCACGTCCAGGCATTGCAGCTTCTTCAGGGCGTTCACTCGTGTCCGTACGCCTTACCTCTTTAAATACCACCGACGAAAATTTGCATATCATGCCGTTCTGCGGCGTAAGCGCTCACTGGTTCGTTTACTCCAAAAAGAGGATATCTTTAGTCCAAAAAGGTAATATCTTTAAGAGAAACCTCTACCCTTTGGCAGCCTTCTTTCTTTTTAGAGGAACTTATTTCCTAATCGACACTCCTCAAAAATTTCACTTCTCTATAGTTTATGTACCGTTGTCTAAGAATTTAAATAAAATTTCTATCTCCAAAGCAAAGCTCATAAGTCAGATTAACGTTGAACCCACAAAAAAAATGAGTTACCCATTTGTTTAAAAAATGGAATCTAAGACCAAAGTCCTTTTGAAAAGGGATTTAATATTAATACTATTTTAACACAACAGTAAGAACAAATCAAAGGGGGTGTATATATTGTCCGTCACCCTAATCCAAAGATGAGGCAATTCAAGAGACATAAAAAGCTTTACAGCGTTTGATGAGTACAGATCCTGCAATCATAATTTATTTCAAACATTATTTTCTCTATCTTTACCCCTTTCAATTTTTCTCTTTAACTGAAAAGAAAATTTCCTCTCTTTAATAGAAATTCACTGTAGCTTTAGTGTCAATGTTATTCAACTGCACCTTTAATTTAGCTCCACTCGAAAGGTGATGATTTATTTTTTTACCTTGGATTGTTCCACAACCCCAACCAAAATAAAACTAGACATGACATGCTTTACACATCACCTGATATCTGGTTGAAACGAAAAGGAATATTACTTTAATGAATTACGAGATAAGCTTTTATTTTCTTATATCTTTCATTCTCCTGTTAACTGAAAGTTTAATAACCTTCTCGAGGTTTTCAAACCTCACACCGCTTAGAATCATAATTTCCTATGTTTCATCACTTATTACACTTGTGATGATTTAACAAATAAAGTATTGTCTTTGTTTAAAAACATCTCTATATTTATTATATCTTTATGAATTGGACTACTAACTGACTGTTTATCAAAAACGTTTCTAAAAAATTTATGTTTAAAAAAAACTTGCCCAATGACTTTCTAAATAGCAGCAGATTTTCGTGATGAGGTAGCGTAACGTAACCATTTGCCTCTTAATTGAAGGCTAGAATGAACGGTTTAACACGTTATTACCTTTATGAAGATATTTCCTTTAATGTTTCCTGCGACTCATATAAACGGGGGTCTACAAGACTCTGCCGAACTTTACTTCAAGTTGAGCTGTGTGGTCTAAAAACAAATTCCTTCAAAACAACTCCTAAACAAACCAATCTAGAATAAACTAAGTTACAGCAAGGATAACTGCATAGTTTTTCCTAAAGTTCGTATTTAAGAAACAGATTGTGACCGCCATGTTGAATGAATATTTTGTTAGGAGCGAGATCTTAATAAGAAAGCCTGATTGACTTTTAAATATTTATATGATTTGAGCTCAGACGAGCGTGAGCCATGTCGGTTTCTATCTTCTTTAATTAATTTGTAGTACGAAAGGACCCAAATTATTTTTATTTTTTTTATCTATTTAGCATAAAATTGCAGTAAACTCAGAATTTAGATACCCTTTATTTCTTTTATATTATTCTTAATTATTATCGTGTCATTATTAATGAGCATAGCATTTTAAAATCCTTGAATGGTACTGTCAGTGGCTTCAGGCATTTCTTCCCGAACGACCGGACACCTTACACTACATTTTGTTTCTCCTACGGAGTTCAAATTCACTTACAGGATACAAAAATACACAAAACACGCGTGTGTGGGAAGCGTCAAATCTTCAAGCATTTATCGAGTAACAACTTCATGCAGAAATAATTGAATTATGGTGCGTGCTCACACGTATGCGAATCATTGGGCCCATCTTATTTCAGGATACGTTCACAACAGCCGTCTGTATGGAAATGTTTCAGGCATTCTCTTACTACTATACCGTGCAAATTAATTGGGACAAGCTATTTTATTCTCAGAATTGTAATGTGATCGCCAGTTGATGTCGGAAACCGACGTAAACCGGTTTTTGTCAGCTGTGAGGTGATGTGACTGTTAGAACTTCATAGTAAGAATGTGGGTTGACTGGTTTTAAACAGGAAATAGGCACCTCAGCTTCACTTGTGAGCTTTCGTGTGTGACAGGTGGATGTTAGTGTTTGCTCTCTGTGAGTACGTGTTGCTTTCGTGCATTGAAAAATGGATATTTCCCAAAGGAAGCGTGCAAAAATAATTGCCATGAAGGATCACACTTCTATGACAGTGAGAGATATCGCTTCTGCAGTTGGTGTAGGCAAATCAAGTCTGCTTACGCGATACAATGCATCTGGATCATCGTCTCCAAAAAGGGGAGGTAAATGTGGCAGAAAACGAAAAACAACTCCACAAACCGATAAATATCTAATCAGAAATAATAAAATGAATCAGAAAAAAACAAGCACCGACCTTCAAAGAGATTTATTGGCTAGTGGTTGGGATGTTAGTGATTCAACTGAACGCCGTAGGCTTCTGGAGGTTGACAGGAAGGCAAGAAGACCAACGAAAAACAATATTTGAATGCGAAAATGTAGAGAAAACGTTTAGTAGGCGCCAAAAATATAAATCATGGACTGCTGACGACTGGAAAAAGGTAATTTTCAGTAATGAAACTCATTTATTTGTGCAGGGTTACCAAGCAAATGTCGTAAGACGAAACACTGTGAACCCTTAAGACCACAGCATGTCAAACAAACTGTAAAACACTCTCTGAAACAGATGCTTTGGGTTTTTTTCACATCAAATGGCACTGGAAGCTTAGTTCCTGTTCAAGGTATGATGAATTCAGCCAAGTACGTAGAAATATTACAACGTAGGATTGTTCCATTCTTGCAAACTTTTGACTGGACATTTCAACGTGACTTGGCCCTTGTCACAATTTGAAATTGGTCAAGAATTTCATGCTGCAAAATCAAATTCATTTGCTTGATTGGCCTGGAAATTCACCAGACTTAAATCCCATAGAAAACTTGTGGAATATTTTGAAGAGACGTTTAGGTAAAACGGACTGTAAAACCAAATAACGCTTGATAACTAATGCTATAAAAGGGTGGTTCCACGATTATGAAGTCAATGCCAAAACGAATTCAAGAGGACATTTCTGCTAAAGGAGGACATACTGTATTATCAGGATACATCAAGGCATAGAATAATATAAAGGCATAGTTTTGGAAAAATGAGTGATTTTTTACTTTGTCCTAGTTAATTTGCACAGTATAGTACCCGCGCCCGGAAAAGATGACTACTGGATATTTTAAACAAGACTGGGCTACTTGCCATACAATGCGTATGAGTATGGTTGAAATTGAGTCATTCTTTGGAGATCGCGTGATATTTTAAATAAATGTGGCCACCTCAATTTCCTTCTCTGGGGGTATCTCAAATCACTGGTGTTTCAAAACAAGCCGACAAACCTTAAGGCATTGAAGAACAACATGTGCAAGGCAGCAGTAGCGGTTACGCCGGAACAATTATTGCGAACATCACGAAATATGGAATCTCGTGTACATACCTTTCTCGAAGCTCAAGGCGGACACCTTCAACATCATGCTTCTGTTTTGTATGGATGAAGTGATGTTCTTACCAAATAGCATTCAATTACTGTTATTATTCACGATGTTATTAATAAAAACTTGAGTAAAGTAACGAGAAGAACACCCTGTCCTTGCCATTGAAAGAAAAGAATGATATTGAAAATTCTGAAATTAGAAATCGCTACTGGTTGGTAGCATAAATGAATTTAATACCAATGATGAGACTACATAGTACAAACAGTTTTAATTTTCTTTAGAATTTTCAAAATAACTGAATTAAAATAGATCTAAGGAATTATGCAGTGTGACATAGCAAACGTTAAGTGTATAACAATTTAGCCTGTATACATGGAAGATTGACATGATCGCTGCCGTAGCAATCAGTGCGTCGCTTACTCAGTTTACTTCTCCTGTTTGAGTTGACACCACTCACAACTGAAATAATGCGTTTCGGATTAAGGCAACGAAAAGATGAGCTCTCAAATCATGCCAAGTTTGGAAATCATATTCTATCATTGAAGCTCTTTGCTGGGATAACACCGAAAGAAAATTCTTTAAAAATTTCTCTACATTTTGGTATCTACTTTACAAGAAGTTTAACAAAGTATTATCACTTAGAGAGCCACACGGCTTGACCTCGACTGTCCATTTTTACTTAAATACCAAAGCACTTCCTGAAATTTCATGTAGATATATAATTTTTTTCTCGAACATTATAGTGCACATTGTTTTTTTGAAAATTATCTGAAGTAAAATTTTAAATGCATAATCTGAATACTTAGTTTTAAGCGAATTCGTAGTGAATTCATCTATAACAAAATGTGTGCTTTAATTTAATAAGTTACGTTTTCTGTTAACAATAGTACTTACTGTTATGAAATGAACTTAGGCCAATTTGTTAACTCGTGATTTAGGATATTCTCTGAAAGCTGATGCCGAAGAGAAGCAGCACTTCTCTGTCTATTGCAACATATATTAGAATTATCAGTGAGTTTTGCCCCGTCAATAATAATTACGTAGGTTCTGATTGAGCCGTCATAGATGAGCGTTATAATTATCGCAGCAAGTAGTGCAAATTAATTACTCAAACTAGAGAACCAGTTTTTGTAGCAGAATTTCCGTATTCAGTCTCCAATTTCTCACACTTTTCATGTCCGATGTGTATCATTTCGGGGTGTTTGCCTAAGGATCTGCTTAGGTTCGAGATCGTGAGTTTAATGTTAACTTTGAGGATAGTTATATTCTCCGATGCGTGACATAGCTGAAGATATAACTACGGAGCCGACTGTACAAACACTTTCGCAATAAAACCATCCGATCCAATGCAACGAGAGACGCCATTAGCCAACGCTATGCCTCCTTCTAAACACATGCACGGTTAGAAAGTGTACCGAACTGCGAATTAAAATACTCCTAAAGAAGTGAAGAACAATATTTAACTTTTGGAAACTCGGTTATTATTTTACTCGCAAGAAGGCATGCTTTCTTAAGTCTTCGTTGGTGAACTAATTATATGGTGTAGCAGAACATGAAGAGAAATGATAGGAAACGTAAACAAACCTGCCAACCGAATCTCAGCCTCCCAGAAAAAAATCTTGTAAAAATTAAGGTACTCGTACGTTTCCTTTACGAATATTGTAATAATTTACTTTCTGTGATAACCAGATCTTAGTACTTAACCTACTAACCACAGGTATACATTTGATGGACAAAGGTCTTTGAAGTTGCAATAGCTATCAAAGTCATCATCAGATTTTACATCGTAAATCTGGGCATACTGCCACGGGAAAATGATCGATATCGAGGAAACGATTGTTACACATTGCAAGAAGTCAACATTACATATGTCAAAAGGGGGATCTCATTAACACTAAAAAGACAATTTCAGGTATAGTTGACATTGCAAAACTTGGGCAACTCTACACATAGTTAGAAATCCGTTTGTTTTCTACTATGGCACTAAACCGAATACTCCAGCGTGAGACAACGGGTGTAGGCAGCAATAGGAGATGCATATTTTTCTTTAAATAAATATCGATCCCTGTTGGTTATTTAACAAACAGTCATGATCCATTTTATTTTTCTGCTGCAACATTAAACCGAGTACTATAGGGTCAGACAACCGGTGTAGGCAGCAATAGGAGATGTGTATTCTTCTTTAAGGAAATATCGATCCTTGTTGGTTATTTAACAAACAGTCATGATCCATTTTATTTTTCTGCTGCAACATTAAACCGAGTACTATAGGGTCAGACAACCGGTGTAGGCAGCAATAAGAGATGTGTATTCTTCTTTAAGGAAATATCGATTCTGTTCGGTTATTTAACAAACAGTCATGATCCATTTTATTTTTCTACTGCAGCACTAAACCGAGTACTCCAGCGTGACATAACGGGTGTAGGCAGCAATAGATATGTAATCTTCTTTAAGGAAGTATCGATTCTTGTTGGTTATTTAACAAAAAGCCTTTTCTCTAATAAATTGGGGATATACCCTCACATATACTGTTACAAACGTATCAGTAGGAAAAGTAACACCGATCCGCCAAATTAGGTGTAGAACTGTCCTGTATGTTATTTTTTGCTGCAATACGTTATCTACACATATCGCCATCAGAAGATCGATTTATGAGTACCACGTAGTATGTGGTTAAATATGCTGTTCATGTTGAACCTTATCTTATGTTGTCTTTTCACTTTCGAACTTGTTCACGTTAAGATAAAATGATGTTCGGATATTTTCAGACAACCTACGCAAAGCATGTTGTGTGAAATACGTTACGTGTATCATCTTCGGAAAGCTCGAGAAAAGATCGACAGTAGCTTTCTTCATGTATGCAGCAGTATCCTTAAGAAATTTTTAATTTTCCTACTTCACAACAAATTCTTAGATTCATTAAAGATCTATCAACTGGGACTAAATTTCATGGGGAAATGTGTTTGACTACTAGAAAAATTTTTTTGGAAAGTTTTGTTTAATTTCTAACACCCCGACTGCAGCATTTCTCCACTTTCTTGCCTCTTCCATCCGTAAAATTCATCAATGCTTGCATCAAGATCACCTAATGTTTTTCTTTTTTTCACACATCGACATAAAACGTTCTAAAATTTATTCACAAAGCTCTGGAAGAGATTTCTTTTCAGTTTCGATTCATCAGGCCGATCAGTGTTTCTATCATTGACAAGAAACTTTCTCAACTCCTGATGGCTCACTTTATGTCGATGAATATTAATTCAATCAAATGCCTCATATTAATATTTTTAGGGCAGGAATACTAAAATGTAATTTGTTCTCCTAGAAATGCTTGTATAAGTGTCACTCGTGAAAAAGCAAACAATGGCCTTATTGCTAGACAAATACTATTTTAATGGTAACAATGACCTGATTTTACAGATTTCCCAAATGGTTGGTAAAAGAGTACTTTGCCGTAGGTTGAAACTCATTTTCATCCTAAACGAGAGTTCGTTATCTCATTGGTCCTCGTCAGTCGAGCGTGACCAACCCCCCCCCCTCCCCATCTCATTTCGACTTAATAAAGCAGCCGGGAAGCGAGTGTTGGAGCAAGAATGAAATTAAGCTACGCTTAAAGAGTTTTCTAAAAAACTAAATTCTACAAAAATTTTCGAATAATACCGTAAAAGTGACACTTTTCCATAAAGTAAATTGAAACAAAGTAAGAGAGACATCAATTTACTTTCATATAAGCAGATTCCAGAATTGACACATCTCCAAAAAAATTTCACATTTGAGAAATTAGTTTTTGCTTTTGGAAAATATAATTCCTGTAAAATGCGCTACGTTGAGCAACATTTTATGATACATTTTCATGTATTTCAAAATGAAAAATTTAAAGGCAAAAATTTTATTAATGATAAGTTTTTTGCCACCCACGAACGATATCCATCAATCAACAATATCATCTTAGTAATGTTTTACTAGAATGATAGAAAGTAGCCTGGGTTATTTACTAAAATTAAGGTTGTAACTTATTTACGGCAATTTCGATTTGCATTTCTATTTTACTTGTGCTTGTGATGGTGGCCACAGGTGCTCCTTCCAAATCACTCAGTTTAGTTTCTTCTGGAGTTAGCTTGAAAATCTCCGTAAATAAATTCTTGTTTTTGGAATGTAAATTAATATTTATCTTCAAGAAAAATTATCTATCTCCTTAAAAATACGAAAATGACTCTCTTAGCTGTCTCCCTACGGAGGAACTGATGAGAACAACACAAAAAAAGAGTGTTCCAACGGTATTAATGTACTTCTTCTGCCTAAAAAGGAGTAACAAATAAAATGTGTAGCAATGATGCTGATAATGAAAGAATCATAAAATTCTCCTAAGGCAGAATTTCCGAAATTAAAAAAAAACCATCTATAGTTCCGTCAGAAATTCTCTGGTGTCTAGCTGGGGGCAATAAGTGCTAGGCCTAATCTGTTCTGTCGCACCCTTCTGCACAGACCATTGGTATATATGTCAGATGCCCTGTATACAAATATAGCAACACGGCAGTCTACATGGACATGTGTCACAAAGACAGGGAAGATTTCCGTGAAAAATTAAGAAAAACGACTCTATCTGTGTAACTTTGCTTTCATTTGATGTATTTAATTAATTTCTTAATACAAAGTTGTGCAAGGTTTTTATGAAATTTTCTAGCCATAAATGTTGTACATTTTAACTATTTATTGAACTACTGGCAATTATATTATCAGGTGTGTTGCGGACATGTTAAACCACCGGAGCAAAGCATAATGACTGGTACATATGATGAGTAGCGTGATTCATTTTCTTACACGAACATTTGTTATGCACTTTGTGAAGTTATCATTGTGAGACACAACTGTTCAGCTCCCGAGATCACGTGATGAAAGGCACTTCCTTCGTTAGCCAATTTAATTCAAGAGCCACGGAAGGAGACCGTGTTGCCACAATCCTACAGCCAATCGACTTTGTCTAATGTGCGGATGTTACAGTCAGGACCCTTTTTTCTGGGGCTATGTAAAAGACAGTCTTCAGCCTCCGGTTTCCACAAAACACATTATCGTTTGGGGAAATCCAACACATGATTTACTATTTCTGTATGATTTTCAGTCCCCCATATGCCATTGTCATTTCCCTGCCTTTCCTGCTCATGTGTAATGCCATTTCGTCGCTGAACATTATGCGCTCACTAAATCCATGTTTTTCAAATGCTGCAGCATTTCTTCGCAGAAATAGCGATATGTAGTTCTGTCATTGTCACTTAGAAGTTTCAATAACGGCAGTTCGTGGGGTGTCATTTTCAGTCGCTACCTCAAACTTTTTCTGGAGTCGGTTGTAGAATTTGTTGCTCCCGACCCGCCATCTTCATAGATTTCCTTGGGCTGCGTTGGTAAACGATACGAACACTCTCCACTTGTTTATAATATAGACATGGTTTCCTTGGACTTTTTGCATTCACACAAACATTCTGTTGTTTGAACTCTGTTTTGCCATTCGTAGATGGATTGCCTCTTCGTCGGTGATTTATTGAATCGTGTTCTAAAACGCCGTTGCTCGGCACAAATAGAATTACTTTTTCTTAATTTAAGTACCCGGAAGGCAGGCTTTTCAGCATTAGTGACGATCTTGCCTGACTGGTCACGTGACGGTAAAAACTTACAGCCCTATAGTGCCACCGTCTATGTAATAAAATCATTACTATTGGTATCAGAATTGTGTATTGTGAGTGGCAATACCTTACATAGTTTTGGTTTTACAAACAGTACACATTTTCTATGTGATTCGTAAAAACCCTGTACACCTACAGTATCAAACTGTAATTCGTACGCTGACTCTTACTACCAAGCTCTGATAGCAACGAAGAATTTCATTCAAATATGAAAAACACATTATTCATCGATTCGCATGTATGTGCATCAATCTCCTATGTCTTTCGCTATTGCAAATATAACGCCATTATCTGCACAATTGTTCATAATCTTAGGTTACTTTTTTCTTTATTACCCACTGTCAGTGTTTTCAAATTGTACAAGCTGTTCAAGCCGTTCCATAAAAGTTATTTAACTAGAAGTAGCAAAATTTATTAAAGAATTCAAAAATTTCAAGGGAGATTTTGATAAACGTAATGTTAGTTCAAAGTACAACGGACTGTGTACAAATAAAAAGCAGTAACATAGTGAAATCCGTTTATTTACTGGTGTAAGACGTATATGTATTCGTCTTAAATTTTAGCTCTCTACTTGGAGGCTTTTTCAACGTGATGGGTTGACATGAAGTGCACGGGGTTACAACACGTAGGAAACACAAATGATTTTTTGAAAATAACGCGAGATAAATCACGAACAGTATTACTCTAAGTTTTATCTCGCAATTACACTCTGTGCTACGATGCACTTCCATCATTTAATAAGGCATCAAAACCAATAGTAGTTCTATACAGATCATATCATTTAATGGCAGTTTGTTGGAGAGGATTTCGACTGTTGCCCTGATGGCTGTCTCTTTAAAGTTCCTGTGAGGGCCAATTCTTCTGATATTATTCAATCTAGGAGCGGGGCGAGCACTTCATGACTTCTGTTGCAAGCGCTGTATTCTGCGTGTCTTGGTTAGAAATTCGCACGTTTTTCTACATTTAATGCATAAGGAATTCTTTGTAATTCCGATATATATCTTTTCAGGGTTGTTAGGATACACCAAAGGTATAGAGAACACATCTGCTCTTTCTTTATCAAACTGTCTCTTTTAGCAGCTTGATATTATATGTGACAACGGGGTCGGTGACTTCATTGCTACAAGGACGTTGAATAACTCAGACGAATCTATATAACCTAAGCTGCTGAAGAAAACCCTCTGTTGCACGATGTTGACTCCAACACGAAAAGAAATCCCATTTTGAGTGCAAACGTTTACTAAAATATGAAAAATATTTACAATTAAAATAGTAAGATCTTTCGGACGTCACTTTCCGCTCATCATCAAACTAAACAAAAGACGCCTGTGATCGATTTTAAGTACTGACATTTGTCTCAAACAACCCAGGATAATTCGGCACACACACCCGTACCCATAATACTTAAGCTACTGATGTACCTTTCATTTACTTTTTAACTAAAGTTCGTTAAATATCTGGATAGTCCACCTGGTAAGAGTCATTATAGCACTGTTTTTCATTCGCACAAATACACAAGGCCTATGAGAAATGTAATGATGATGTACGTCGAAGCGTATTTATGACCCTTGCATGTTCTTAAACTGGTAAGGGAGTTCCTTTATAAGTCGTGCGTGCTGGGTCGGTAGATCTGCACCCATTCGCATATTGTAAGAGTGATCTTGGAAACGTGTTTTTAATTACTCCTAGTGGATCCTATGTATATACCTTTGACGATTCCTTATTGTCCATAGGCTGTAAAGGAGCACTATACATTCCAAATTGATCTTGTGGTTTAACTTTATCGTTCTTCATCAAGGACATAATGTTTGAAGTTTTCTCCTCAAACCAATATTTTGCTTCTTGCAGATGTTTCTCAAAGCTTCTGGGGTTGGAGGGTAGAATGGTACGGAACCAACAAATCTTGCCTGAGGATAGTCTTCGTGAAGGGTAGTCCAACGAGCGTTTTTAAAATTTCCTTAAAAGCTGATCCATATAATGATCCGGATATTCGTGCAGACGCGTAATTTTGCGAATCACTTTTAATTCATGATTTAGAAAACTTGAAGATGAACATGGGAATAGGCACTTTTTATCAAAAAACTAAAACCGGCAAATTTGTAATTTCTTGGGAAGAAAGACTGAAACGGAATTATAGAGGGACTAAACAACGGCTTTCTGTAAACTGAGTAATTTAAAGTTAAATCAATAAGGTTCTTAATCACTAGAAAAGCTAAGAAAGGTAGCATTTTGTTAACCTAAATTTCGAAGGGGAAAGTTGTTAACGGGAAATGTGATGACATCAAAGCAACAAATATTTCAAGTGCAGTCAGAATATGTGGCCAAATCATAAACACGTCGTCTAGGTACTTTAAATATAGTAAAGGCTTAATATGAGACTCATTTAGACATTTGTCCTCCAGTTTTTGTAGGACACATTCCGTGAAGACTGGCGAAAGTGATGAATCCATCGGTGCACCCTCGTTTTTGTTTGTAGACAATATCACCAAATTTGAAAAAAGTTCTGTTACGAACTAAAAATAGGGCTTCCATGATTGCCAGTATTTCCAGTGGATCGGTACCACCACTATGTAATTTATCACTTATTATATTAGTTGCTTAAACCGCATGTTGATTATGACGCATGCTATCAATCACTCAGTAACAATTTGTTACAGGAGACACATATCGGAAAAAACTTTGAGCCTTGTGGTGAATAGCCTGATGCAAAAGAAAATCTACCATGGACCTGACCCTCACCAAGGTCAGCAGGGTGCACTAGCTAAGCCTTATATCAATTTAAGTCAAGTTACTTTGAGCAGGAGAATGAATGCTTTGGCCCGAAGACTAAAATTTGCGTATTCAGTAAATACTCGTCCAAATAATTTGAATTTGCTTCCACAAGTGGATAATTTTATTACTTCATTTCAAGAAAACGAAAGAGACCTGTAAAGAGCTTCAGTGGTACAGGCATGAACTTACACTAGGAGTGTTGCGAAAAATTCTCACATACACCGGTAGGAGCAAAAACAACTCCGAGTATTACATGATAATACAGTCATAACAGTAGTAGTTACTGATAAAACGAATCAGGTCATTCTGTTGGACCGTTCAGTGCATATTGACAAAATTAAAGCAGTCATTAAATCCATCCCACATTGTGTGGTACAAAAATATCCTACTAAAGCAACAGTGGCACTTTGTTTCGTTTGAAAAATCATTCCGATTTGCCCAGGTATATTAAAGAAAGAATTAATCCAACCCCAGGTTACAGAATTTGAGAGTTGTTTGCCAAACTAAAACCACAGATGCCTGCTCGCCCTTTATTAAGCGGTTATGCGAACCCGACTCGCCTCCTGGAAAGGGAGCTCGCGAGGTATCTTAAATGTTTGATTTCTTCCTCGCCATTCGCAGTAGTGAGTTCGGTCCAAGCCTTTCACAGGATTAGAGAAGTCAATTGAGCTTTCCCTTATACCCTCGTATCACTGGATGTACTCGCATTATTTCCAAGCTTACCTATGGATGCTGCACATTCAATAATTAGTGATAAATTACATAGTGGTGCTACCGATCCATTCGGAAATTCAGGCAATCATGGATGTCCTACTTCTGCTTCCGAATAAAACTGTTTCCAAATTTGATGGCATTGTCAACAAACAAAACAAGGGTGCACCGATGGGTTCGCCACTTTCGCCAGTCCTCGCGGATAATTTATCATACAAAACCTTGAGGACAAATCTCGAACTGAATCTCAGATTGTCTTTACTATACTTCAAGTACGTAGACGACGTGTTTATGATTTGGTCACATATCTGTCTCAACTTGAAACTTTTGTTGTATTAATGTCATCTCAGTTCCCCTCAATAGCTTTCACTTTTGAAATTGAGGTGAACAATAGGCAACATTTCTTAGATTTTCTGGTGATTAAAGACCCTATTAATTTAACCTTAAATTTCTCAGTTTACCGGAAGCTGTTGTTCAATCCCTCTATAATTCCGTTTCACTCTTCCCATCGAAGAAATGACAAACTTGCCGCTAATATGTTTCTGACAAAAAGATGACGGGCGTATTCCCATTCTTCATCCTCAAGTTTTCTAAATCATGAATTAAAAGAAATTCGTAAAATTACGCGTCTGCACAGATATCCGGGTCATTATATGGATCACCTTTTAAGGAACTTTAAAAACGCTCGTTCGATTATCCTTCACAGAAACTCTCCTCAGACAAGCTTTGTTGGTTCCATAGCATTCCACCCCCAACCACAGCAGTTTTGAGAAACATCTTCAAAAAGCATAACATTGGTTTTGGGAAAAAAACTTCAAACGTTATGTCATTCGTGAGGAACGCTAAAAATAAACGGGAAGATCAATTTGGAGTGTACAGTGTTCCTTTACAGGCTGTGGTGAATGACGAATCGTAAAAGGTATGTATAGGACCCACTAGGAGGAATTTAAAAACATGTTTGCAAGAAAAATCTTACAATATGCGACTGGGTACCAAATCTACCATTTTCGCACCCACGACTTATATTTTCGCACCCACTTACCTGGTTGAGAACATGCAAGGTTCATAAATACGCAACAAAGTACATCACCATTGTACTTCTCAGAGGCCTTGTGCATTTGTGCGAATGAAAAACAATGCTGCAATGACTTTTACTCGGTGGACAATCCTGTTATTTGTCGAACTTTAGTTTAACTGTAAACAAAAAAATATATCAGGAGCTTGAACATTCGGGGTAGCTGGGGTGTTCCGAATGTTTGTGGGTTGTTCTAGAATTCTCCGCAAGATGTCTCTTTTGTACAGTTAGTGACAATTAAAGAGTCACCGACGGCTCATTTCTTATCTTGTTGAAATCAACATCGTGCTATAGAAGGTGTTCTTCAGAAACTTAGGTATTTTTACTGGCACGAATATATTTTAATGCTTGTATCTGTACAAGTCTTACAAAAGTAAATTCACGGATTTTATTAGGCTCTAAGCGCTTTTTGATTAAGTAAATGGGTAAGACAAAAAAAATAGAATTGTTCATTTTTACAACTGGAGGGTGTGCCAGTAAAGGCGTAATACGAGAACTCAATTACTCAATAATCTTTACAACACAAAAAGAAGATAGAAAACCAACATATATTCCCTAAAATCTGTGAAACTGTTTTATATGCACAAAAAAATTAAAAATAATAGCATGTGCCTTTTTTATGGAATTAATTCTTAAATTAATTGGACAAGCGCCATCTAGGTCGAAGTATCCATCTCTACCTAACAAAGGAATTTCATAATACAATTGTTTCCTGCAGGAAAATTTCACACTTGTGTAAACATGTCGATTGCACGCATTCCGGACTTGTAATAAACATGCCTAGTTTGAAGAAGAATTAAGTAAAGAAGCAGAGAAACGTTTTACTGGTAATAAACAAAATAAGCTTTTCGCTCAAAGAGATCGTTTCTCGTTAAAATACAATTGCAAAACCAGTCACGAAAAGCAGCTGATAATCTCAAGGAATCGAATTAAGTTAGCGAGTCTAAACTTGATCAAAGGTTCGTTCAACAGATAAGCCTGACTGCTTGAAATTGCTAGAATATGTAGGAAATGAACGGGAAAGAAATATTACAATTATACAATACATTGCTACATGAACAATTCTTAACGGATTCAAGATACCGTAAGGATTGAAAATAAAATAAATGCAATCCTTTATTACCCAGAAAACTTGTGATCACACCTCAGAAAAGCAAGTGCCTTACACCCTATGTTCATTTCATAAAAATATTTGGCTAAACCGGATATAAGGCCGCTGATTAATCCAGATGGAACTGCATATTAAGTTTATATTTCCCTGTGGTTTCAAACATTACATCTTATCTCTCAAGATGTGCTAGCCAAATTTGCACCGCTTACAATCGCAGGAAGCAACGCACTCAACGTTGTGATCCAAGTTGATGTTATATTATGTTTTTAGAAAATAAAACTCACCAAAGTTAGTCCTCAGTAATATTCGGAACCCTAAGTGCACAGTTTGGCCAGCGGATATCAGAGGCATGTAAAGCAACTGTGATACAAAACTCTCCAGAGAGCGGTGAAGGTGCGTTTTTAATTTCCTTGTGGTTTCAACGCAGAGGAAAAACTTCATCGGGTGTTCGCGCCTAAAAAATCACTACTGATCATACGTGTGCGTTTGGATTTATGCTGAGTCATAAATACAATTCATCGTTCGGCCACGAATTGTTGTTTTTCTGTCTTTTCGTTGCAGTGTGAATCGGTGAGCACAGAATTAAAAACAGAATTTGAATATTTGTTATCCATATAAGATGGGATTACAAAAATTAGTTAATTTTTTTTATTAAACGCCCGCTGAATGAAAAAAATGCTTTCGTATGTTGAAAATCAATATATGAATTTTTCAGCTGGGGTTACATAACGAAATCCTTGCGTGTTTTTTTCCTGTAACAGCGCACACCGAACCTAAATGGGAAAGAACTCCACTGCAATTTACATTGATAAAGGTGCTTTTAAAGACCAGCCAAAAAAACTATAATTCCATTCTAAGGAAGTTCCACAATATAACGAAATGCAGTCCATGCAAGGCTGACCAGCTGCTATTGTCCGTAAAGAGAACTGTTTGGGGTTCGATTACGGAAGCATAAAGTCTGTCTTAGGGGAGGTATCGCAGCAGTCGCCCACTGCTACATACGCTACTGAGACTGCAATCTGTTTGGCGGCTGAATCTCCTAAAAGCGAAAAAGCATTACATTGGGAAAATGCGTCTGCAGCAAAAACTAACAATAAAACATGAAATTAGCAACAAACGTTGAGATGTGACGTTTTCCTGTACAGAGGACTGAACAAAATTGGATCTGCAAAGTTACTGCGTTAAATAAATTCTAGTGGTTTAGATATCCAGCACTGCTTTGTAG
Source organism: Macrothele yani (assembly GCA_039090855.1). Lineage (NCBI taxonomy): Eukaryota > Metazoa > Arthropoda > Arachnida > Araneae > Macrothelidae > Macrothele > Macrothele yani. The sequence goes on along the minus strand of CM077032.1, from coordinate 25,644,244 downwards.
TATTATGCATCAAAGAATATTAGTATTTACACGTGGAAGTCAAGAATAATGTAGAAATATATTGTATGCTTTAATATTAATTTCCAAAAAAAACAACAAAAAAACAACAACATTTGTTTCTTTAACTTAATTTTACAAATAATAATAACTCTTTCTTCAGATAAAGCAACATGGGTTTATCGAAATCGTTGTTCTATACCCTACCTTAACGTTATCCGTAGACCCACTTTTCCCTCCGGTTTCTCCCTTAATGCAGACCGACTGTTGAAGGTTTGTATTCAGTTTACCTTTTGGGAGAAAGAAGATAAGATGAACAGGACACATATTATTGCTGCAGGAAGACCACTATTAGATATCTCATGACCTGACTTTCCTAGTTTTCTTTTTCGAAAAGGGCAGTCTTACGTAGGGATCAGGCACTCTCTTACTAAGACTAATTCATGAATTACGCATTAGAGGAATATCAAAAGTCCCAGACGTAAAGCAGCGCTAACTATGCCCCCTACAATAGAACCTAAGGAAAGTGTCACAACTGAACACTGTTCTTGTGTCTGAAATAGCACTGGATGAGATTAAGATTATGTGAAATAAAACTGTGGCTGATAGACAAACCAGTGTCACGTGTTTGGACTAGACGGATGTTCAGTTATATTTTAGGTTGATGCGAGACAGTGAGTATTTGATGCTACTCCTCTATCACCCGAGGCAGTACTTAGCTGGTTGGTGTGGGTGTATTGTTCTTCCTATGCTGCGAGCTCTTTCTACTTTTTTCCAATATCTCTTACGGAGATGTGGCCTCAACCTTTGTTACCGAATATGTCTATTATTCTTGACCATTGTTTTCACTTCCTACCTAAAAACAGCAGGATTTACATGCAGGGTGAGGTACGAATTTTCTAAAATATCGCGGAGTTGACGTGGCCTAAGAATTGTGCCTTCCTTTTTTAATTTAAAATGAGCCAAGTGGTTCATGCTAGATATCATCAGTTAAAACATAAAATGACAAACCTCCTAAAATGTATTTTATTTAAAACTATAATTTCAGATAACACAGTGTACAAGAATACACTCGAAAATGTAATTGGTGAAGCAAACAAATCGTGTTTTACTTATTTCTAACTACATCCTGAGTTATGTCACTACTATTAAGATGTATTAAAGCTTTTCAGGAAAACGTTTTCCAACTTAAAAAGCCTTAGGATTCATGAGAGCACATTTGGAAGCCTGAAAGAAACATTTCCTAATATCTAATTTCTTTACGTACTTACATAAACATCGTAATACATTTCTACTTCCGTCATCTCACAGAGGAAAATATCGCAATCTGTTAGGGTAGCAGGAAAGTGAGGGAGGGGGGGCTAAACATCCTCTTTCCTGGTGGTCGGAAAATCTGAGCCTGCTTACAGGAAAGGTTAGGGTACGCAGAAGGAGAATGCAGACTGAAAGGTTTGACCTTTGAAGAAAGTAACTCCTGAAAAAGGGATATGACTTCTCGGATTCAGAATACAGGAGAGCATTGATTGCATCAAAGAGAGAGTACTGGAGACAGTTCTGCGAAACTGCACCAGTAGGAAATCCTTTGGTATTCCCTATAAGGCAACAAAGGGATATCTCATCGGCCCACTGTCACCTGCCTCTGTCAAGACAAAGAGTGTTAGTAACACCACCACCATGGAAGAGAGTGTGGAGGTTTTCCTGAATCACCACCTCCCTGCAGATGAGGAATCTGGGGACACTCTGGAACAAAAAGTAATGAGAGATAGCAGCAGAATACCGCCGGACACTGAAGACGACTCACTGTTCACGGAGGCGGAAGAGGAGGGCTATCATCAACAGCCTGAAAGTGGGTAAGACACCTGGCAAAAACAGATTGGAACTTAATGACATTCGTGAAGTTTTCGCAACCAATCCGACGTACTTTTTTGGTTTACTGAATAAATGCCTAGAAATTTTGGGTTTCCCTGCCATTTGAAAAACCACCGTGCTGTTTCTTTTAACAAAGACGAAAGGAACTGAGCATACCTACTGCATATCAGCCGATTTGCATACTCTCCGCATGGAATAAAGTTTCGGAAATGCTCCTTGCGACTCGAGCTACTCACTTCCTTGTTGACCAAGGAAAGCCCTCCAACAGACAATTTGGTTTAAAACCGGAGAAATGCACCAACCAAGCGCTGGTCAGCCTGAAACAGTAAACGAAACTTAAAAGGGAAAAAGGGCCACACAACGGACTCGTTTCTTTGGATGAGCGAAGCGCGCCGTTAAAGAGTGTTTGCTGTCCACTGGTTCTGCACCGTCTGAAAAGATTTGGTTTTCCGAGGAATCTGATCCTTGTTGTGAACGATTATCTCTCAAAAATGAGAGTACAGTTTAAAGCAGCCAATCAGAGTTTTAGTAGAGATTACGAGAAAGGGTTCCCGCAGGGCTCTTTCTCTGGCCCATTGTGGTGGAGTATCATCAGGGACACAGCACTCGAACATCCTTTGGAAGACAGAGTAGGATTGTAGGCCTGTGGGGATGACTTCATCTTAATGATCTCCGCATCGGGTAGACATGTGATAGAGCAGCAATTACACACTGCTCTGTCCCAGTTGGAACTCTCGAGTAAGGAGTGTAACCTCTGCTTTCTTTAAGATAAAACGACAATTTTGGCTGTACCAGAAAAGGAGCAGATGACTACATAACTGCCCGTTTAATAGGGACACAAGGTGAAAGCGGTGAGGGAAAGAAGATATCTAGGAGTAATCCTGGATACTAAACTCTCAAGACTCCCTCAGCTAAGTTACCTGAAAGACATTTATGCAGTAATTCTGAACAGGATCAATAGATTGAGGCTGACTGGGACAGGCAAAAAGTGGTATATAAGCGAGGTGCGGAGAGAATCCTAACCTACGCCTATTCAGCAAGGCAAGCTGACACAGTTAGCAGGAATGAATGGTCTCAATCAAATTCAGCGTAGAGCGTTGCTCGGGATTACGCGGTGTTTTCGCACGACAGTAGCAGACTGTTTATCCTACTGAAAGATAAACAGTCTGCTACTGCATATGCAGTCATATTGCAATACGTGCGGAAAATATCCGCAATTTCTGTTGAACGGTACGACAAGCTAGTTATGAAGTGTGGTTACAAACCATAAAGACAAATAACGACTTATTACACTTCCTACAGAAGGATAAACAGTCTGCTATTGCATATGCAGTCATATTGAAATACGTGCGGAAAATATCTGCAATTTCTGTTGAAGGGTACGACAAGCTAGTTATGAAGTGTGTATACAAATCATGAAGAAAAATAACGAGTTATGATATATGGTTATACATAATGAAGAAGCAGTAACTATGAAGTAAAAATTCATACTGACCTATTCCCTGAATAAGAAATACTTCCAACTAAAAAATCGCGTGAATGATAATGTACAGACATAAAAAAAGAACAACCCCCTTTAACTTTTGAACCGTTTGTCGCATGCAAAGAAGTAAGATACCGTTGGAAAGCACTTGAAGGGAACTATTATGTGATGTGAAGAAACACGCTAATTAAGCTACTTAACATCTAATTAACTATCTATCTCCGAATTTTTCCATATAAAAGGTATGTGTTTTTACGCGCATTCTATTCAGCACATAATAAAACCCTTAAATTCCAAATTTCATACGAATCGACCCGTAAATACGTGTACAGTGAGCTACGGAAAAAAGATGCCGCCAATGTTAAACTGCAAAAAGTATTTTTGACTTTTATAATTTAATCGAGAACAGATAACGTGACTCAGTGTTGCAACAGTAAAGTACAAAGAGGCCTAGATAATATGAGCCCATATACAAAGATCAGAACGGGTATATTTAGGGAATTATAAAATATGAAATGTGACCGTGAAAAAATAATGAATTATGACCATATCTCGTTAGTACTCCATTGAATGCGAAATATCATTAAATGCTTAAATTCAAATTTTCAGCGCGGTAGCATAAACACTTGCTGAGATATAAGCGAAAACTCAAGCATACATCGATTAAGGGGCCGTGCATAAAAAACATATTTTCCTATACTTAGTGTAGAACGGTTTACCCCGCAGTACTAAGAAACACTTAGGAGAAAGTGTTTCTACGTGAAGTTGGTTGAATGAAGCAGTTATGATGTTATACCCTTAAATTCAGAATAGCAGATTTTAATGATGAACATCATAAGTTAATAGTTTTGCACATAAATAACTTAACTTACGACATAGTTCGTGCAATTACATATTTAAATTTTTCCAATTGCTCACATAGCTGACTCTTGTATATTGTTTAATCCAAAAAGGCAAACAAACAGTATGTTTCACAAAACGAAAGCTTCGTATGTGTATTCTGTGTATTTTTTACATAAATACCTTTACAGCTTCGTTTTATTATGAAACTGTGGTCATGAAAAGAAAAATTCCATATTGTTCCCTGCGCAAGTGAACCCGTGTGCCTGGTTTATTTCGTATTGCAGATTTTATGTTGTCTCCATTCCGTCTCGAATTACGGTATAATACGAATGTAATTGCATATCGTTTCGATTCATTGATATATTCCATTGTAGTTATACTGCTTAAACTGACTGTAATATATTTAGTTGCAATACAGAAGCCGAATGAATCTACGTGTGTAGCCTGGATCTGCACGCAAATTTCCTCTTGGGCATTCGTCGTTTTCGACTACCGGTTAAGAAAATAACCATAACCAGTAGGATTTGGAGCATTAAGCTTACTTAGTGTAGTTTAATTCGGTTCCACTTGCATTTTTCTTTTCTTTTTCATTTCTTCTACAAATATAAATAAAATAATAACTGGTTATATACCGCGATAAGAAAAAATAGTTATATTCTAAGAATTTCGTAGTTTCAGAAAAAAGGTCAAGGTGGAAAAACATAAATGGATTTAAAACCCACTTGTTCACCTACCCTCATTCCATATAATTCGTACACACCACTTCCCTATAAACATAGTTCTCTTTAATCTGTAGGGCTTGTAGTCATTCATCCACCAAAAGATCTTTAAAACTAGAATTACACAGGATTTTCAATCTAACAAAGGTTTCCGGTTATCCCGGATATCTATTGTTAGGGTTACCGATTTCGGGTTTGCCACTTCGATTATACACAGATGCGTCAAATGTTGGTTTGGGCGCTGTCTTGCATCAGGTAGTTCCAGATGGGAAGGAGCAGTCCATTAGCTGTATTAGCCGAGGGTTGTCAGTCTCCGAAAGGAAGTACACAGTTTCTGAGAAGTGTCTTGCTGTGGTTTGGGGCTAGAAAATTTGAGATGTATTTCTCTGCTCCAGTTAGAATGGTGACTGACCACAAGGCTTTGACTTCTTTACAGAATGCTTCTGGATTAAGGGGTAGATTATCCCAATGGGTGTTCAAATTGCAGGAGTATTCTCTTTCATGGGAGTATCGATATTGTGAGAAATTGCAGGTGCCAGATGCTTTGTCTAGAAAAGCTCTGGTACTTGAGTGAGGGAGTTTCTCCAGAGGAGTTGTTTATTGAACAGAAAAATGTTTCTGTCATTTATCCAGTGTTTCGGTATCTTGCAAAAGGGTAGCTTTTGGTAGATCCCGGGTTTGCTGCAGGGATCTTGGGAGTCTGTCGGGACCTTTGCCTTGAAAATTATTTAGTATGGTATAAACCAAAAGGGGTGGAGCGTAGGAGAGTTTTAGTGTTACAGTGTTTGAGGGGTCGAGTTTTACAAGAGTTTCATTCTTCACCGGCTTCAGGACATTTGGGCATTGCGAAGACTTACAGGAAGTTACGTTCCCGGGTACAATGGCCTCAGCACCATAATCTCAAAGTTCCTGTGAATGTAGAACACTCCTATATGATTCCCTGCGAGGTCGTGTATGTGGAACACTCCCGCAAAATGACTGCCTGAAAAAGAAGTCGCATGTGAATGGGACATAAAAATATCGCAAACTACGATGAAGATAACGGCTATTGTTTAGAAGTCGGTGATAAGAACACAGTCTTGGTAAAGGAATATTATGCATTGTTTCAGTTTGTATGCCGATGATATCTAAACTGACTTTCCGTATGATGGACTCCACATTACACAGCTCTTGTTATTCACACCAGAACATATCGGATTGGGAAATAATCAGCGAAGAAATCACAACAGATACAAGAGAAAGAAATATGAAAAAAAGACAAGATATTTATTAAATAAAGTTGCTGAAAACTTCTATTAGAAGTTAAGAAATCTTATTCTTTCGATGTTTCAGAAAAAATGGAGGATATTTTCGTCAAAAGGCGACATTGGGTAAAAAGTGGGATCTGTTTCTAAGATGAGAAGCATTCACTTATTCAGAGAGCGACATCGAGCGGTATCAAATGGAAGTATGGTAAACAGTGGCCACGCTAGAGTTACAAAGAGTTACTTCACTATTATTGCCCTATAACGTTTTAAATCCATGAATCCCGTTTGGTGTTTGTAACAGTGGAACAACATCTTATTCTGCTTTTGTACTTGTTCTCGAGATATACATACATCGCACCTATTTTCACGAAATTCTCCGCGTAAAGAGTTTTATACGCTGTAAACTGCACCTGAAATTACATGGGGCAAAGCACGTTCTCAAATGCAGCATAAGTTAGAAATTCATTAATTTATTCTCTTGAAAACTAATATCCTGAATTTAAAATCAGAACATAAATTAAGATAACATTTGTTTACCCTGATCTGTAAGGAAATCTCTAATAGGAAATTGCTTACGCAAATCGAAGCTACAACGGGCGTTCCATAAAAACTGAGATTACAATCACGCAAAATGAAGAAATAATAGGTACAGCAAAATATATGTTATCATTTCTCAAAGTATTTTAACTCGGATGATATGCAACGGTTCCATTGTTCAGTCCACTTTTCAAAGCATGTGGCGAAGGCATTTTGTGTAAGCTGCTTTAAGAACCTCCGTGCAGCATAAATAACGCCAGCATCTGTGTTGAATGTTGCGCCACTTAACTTCCCCATCATTGTTGGAAACAACCAGAAATCGCACGGGGCGAGATGTGGCGTGATTTCAATATTGCATTTCGTAAGAAACTGTTGAACACAAGCAGCTACATGTGGGCTGGTATTATCACGGTGTAGGATCCATTTGTCCACAAGTTCCGGTAGTTTAATCGATATGTGCCGCAGGCGCTTCAAGACTGAAATGTAATGCTCAGCATCGACAGTAATTTGTGGAGGAATGGCATACTGGTAGACTACACCCTTACAATCAAAGAAAATTGCCATCATTACATTCCCATCACATTTGGTGGGGCGTACGTTTTTCGGAGAAGACGACCCTGTGTGTTGTTAGACACTCGTTGCGCATTTCGTGAGGTGGTCGAAATAATAGACCCATGTTTCATCGGCAGTTCTTATTGCGTTTAGAAAGTTGGGATCCTTTGCAATCATTGGTTTCCACTCACGACACACCTGAGCTCTGACTAACAGTTATTCTCTTGTCAGGTAATGAGGTATGCATGTGGAACACACACGATACAACAGTAATTTGTCGCGTAGAATGCTGAATGTCGACGTTTTTGAAATACTAGTCGACGCCGCTATGTCTTCACACGTGATTCGTCGATCTTCTTGCAGGACTGTCTAAACAGTGTTAACAATATGCTCCGCAACAACATTTTCAGGCATGGGAGCGAGTTTTGCCGAAAAACGACCTTTTTCAAAATCATATCGTTGACTCACCCAAATATTTATCTACCGAAGCTTTTTTCATTAAATCGATTGTTTCTGGATCCGTTTTACCCAAATGATAGCAAATTTTTTCGCACAGCGCATTTCATTCTTAACTCTGAATCACTCACATCCATAACTACATGGCTAAATGCAGATGTACCTTGAACAACTACGCGGTAACAAAATCTGAATCGTCTGCCACGGCTAATAATTGTTGCCATCGATACTTCCTTAATTCAATGAGTAGTCTGCGTGGTAATTTTTCCCCTTTGCACTGTTGCCAACTCAAAAAATATTACTCTCAATTTTTATGGAACGGCTTTTGTAATTTGCATTTCTCTTTGTTTTATTATTTCGATTACCACAAACAATGAGTGTAATAGAGCTTCTTTCTATGGTTATGGTCACTGGCTTCAGGAAAAAAAGAAAATCATGACTGCAAAAATAATGCCTCATTCAAGAACCGAACGCAGTCTCTCGGCTCAATCCGAAATATACCTTAGTTCTAAACGACAACTACAGAAACACTCAGAAAAATGACGCTAGACAATGAGAATTTGACACCTTCCTTCTTTTATAGGGAATTAAAAGCAAAGTCTCTGTCTATGCAGTGATCACGGGAAAATGAGGTAAGGACCTGATAAAGCCAAAGAGGGTAGTTTTATTTGGCAACAAATTTAGAATTAATTCTGGAGTGAAGATAAGGAAACACAATTGAAGAATCAATAGGAATGAAAGTATCAGCAAATATAGATTGGGAAGATCCACGAAATTTTTGCGGGTAAATATATTAAAGCAACAAAACGTATTATAAAATAAAAAACGAAATATAATGAAAATATATATTGAAAAGGGGAAACATACGCAACGGAAGACCACAGATGATTTGTTTGAGACCAAACCTCCGCTTCTGTCTGGAAAATAGCTGCCGAGATGCATGCAATAAAGTGGGTTTCGCATACAGTAATGAAGCATATGCATTCAGCAATTCGTGGGAGGAAAAAAGCTCACTATTTCTGGCAGATAAAATTCTGTTTTATTTGTCACTTATCTGGAATTCTCTTAGAAATTTAAATATATTTAGATAGTTTTCAGTTAAAAGAAATTTAAGAAAGTAACAGCATTTAGTGTGGAAATTAAAAGCAGTATGTGTTTTTAAATCTGTTTTCTTGTTAATCTAATCTGCAATTTTGGTATTTCCGGTGAGAGTAGGTTTCTCAAAAACTCTGGCATCTTCGCAATAGAGACGCAAGAAGTTACGCCTGCTTGGGGTTAAAAAATACTGAAAGATTAACAATATGTGGAAGATTGGATTATATGTAAACCCAAAAAAGGAAAAGTACTGTAACTTTATGTATGGCAATTATCAAAGCATTGTGGCTGTCAAAAATCGTTTCGATTTCTAAGAAAAAACAATTCGGCAATTCTCTAGACATCTTTTATATTTTACAGGGGAGGGGTCGGTTTTCCTAAAATCTTGGGAACACCACTAAAGTCAACAACTTCAGTAGCTACGTATAAAATTCCAAACTAATATTGAACTTGAATAAAATTTTTGTAACCACTTTCTTACTTTACAGGAACAGGAAAATTAATATCTTGGGGGAATCATCGGGTTGTAAAGTAAGTATCCGGAAAAAAAGCTTGTACTTCAAACTTAAAAAATCGTACAATACACTTTCCCGAATCCTCCAGGTACTCCCCATTGGAACTAATGACCTTTTTCCACCGATGTGAGAGTTCAAAGATCGCATTACGATATAAGTTTGGCGAGCCAGAGTTAAAGAAATCATCCATGTAATGTTACACTCCATGGCGAATAATCAACGCTGGGCGCTTGTCTTACAGTGCAGCACTGAGACGGCCCAACAGTTGGATGTAAGTATACTCTGTGATGGTATTGTTACTCAGTAAGGGTTCATAATGAATCACATCCCGACAATCCCACCATCAACTCAGCATCACACTCCGTCCTTGACGTGTTGGCTTAGAAAATTTCTGTGGGTCAAATATATGTTACAGGCAGATGGTCGAAAAGGAAATCAAGCAAGTGAACATGCTTCAGGAAACTTGAAAATTAAATCGTCGTGAAACGGGAATCGAACCCGCAGTTCTAAATTTACGTTTGAAGGTGTTACCGTTACATCACCCAGAACGAAGAACCTCCGAGCACCTGGGGCTGTGTTTCAGGACTCAGATGTGATTTTCAAATGTATATCAAGAGCTGCGGGTTCGATTCCCATTCCAGGACGATATAATTTTCACGTTTTCTGAGGCATGTCCACTGCTTGAACTTCCTGTGGTTTTGTCCCTGCTTGGTCCATGCTCTTTTTCGCGTAACATTCATATACATGATCCATTTTTCGGTACCCCAGATTAACCGATGCAAAACGGGCTCCCGTTTTTCTCTTTGACACAGAACAACAGCAATGGAGTAGTTTTCCATCCGAATCTGGTCAGCCAAAGCATGGAGTACCCATTTGTACTGGTTACACAAATATCCGAACTTCCGAAGGCGGGTGTTGTTTGCTAATATGGTAAGTCTTCAGTCCAGTTCTCGTATTGTTTGACCATGCTTGGTCGATAGCCGGTGACGCAGTGTATCATCTACAAACATTACTGGGTCTGCCCCTTCTGGGCGCATCAGACAGATCCTGTACATCAGTGTCGATTTGCTGTACCAATCACAGCAAGTGATTTGTCTGATAGCATCGTCAACAAATGCGTTTCGCAATTTCCCAAGTGCTTCTGTAACTTTCACGTCATTCAAATATTCATAGAGAAATAAAACACGCGCACCTTACTTCAACATCACCATCGTATCGTCGCCACAAACAACTAATCTTCACCAAAACAACGTACGTAATGTGCTTTGAATCTAATTTTCACGCACAACACTCTGGATTGAGTACGTCACTGCAGGCCCACAGTATTTTGCACCCAACACGCCAATGCGATTTATTTTTGGAAACTTTCTTTACAACCTGATACAAATGTTTAAAAAGTTATAAAATGAAAAAAGGAAAATTAGTGTAATGTACTCTATCTTTGAGTTGTTTCTGAAAAAAATTAAATTAAATACATTTTTATGCTGTAGTAGATTCTCGGTAAACCGTATCTGAATGGCAGGAAAATTTTCTAGGTTCAACTTTCTGGTTCTGTTTGTTTAAAGTTTCTTTCAATGGAAAGTTCTCCGGCAAATGAGGGTTTAATTATAAATCATTCTGTTGTGTCTGTGATAGCCAACGCAGGTTAGAGCATTTCGCACCGGTGATCGCCCTGACACGTTTTCTTGATTTTAGTTGTTAGGTAGAAATAACAGCCGCCGCCAAGAAACCACTTTTTCAAAAATGTGTGTATTTTAAGATACAGAACAGACACTTGCTCTTTAAAAGTATGGTTCTAAGTCTCGCATCTTGTTCTAAAATGTCAAGAAGCTGTACATTTTAAGTTCATTTTTTAACGTAAAGTTATTTCCCAATTTTTCTTCGGTCCATCACCTTCACATTCTGACCGTTTTGTAATGTTTCCAGATGCATTATGTGTTTTGTTTCTTTTAATGTCCGTAGCATATATGAGAAAGAAAATGGTTCTACCGCAACAATCTGAGTTCTGTGTTTAACAAATGCTTGCTCAAAGTTGACAATTTCGTTGTTCTTTCAGTCCATTCCCAAAACATATACCGCTGTTTATTTTACATAGGTACCGCATTTCAGTCCTTTAAACGGGAAAAACATCTTTGTACAAAACTTTCCTTTGAATCAGGAGCAGCATAAAACTTTATTTTTCAGTTGATCTCCAAATACAAATGGAAGGCCAACAACACCGTTCCGTCATTTCCGATTGGAAGGAAAGATATTACGAAACTCACTAGATAAGGGCACCCAATATTTTTTTATCTGAAACTTAATAAGATTCACACAATTTATGTGTTTCTTCAGACGAACGTGCTAAGAACAGGAATATAAAAAGGAATCAAGTTCAAAATTTGATTTTGGATATTCCCCAGTCGTCTTAGAACAGATATTTCAATATATTAAATGAAACAGTAGTTCTTTTTCACCCGTCTTATTTTTATGTATTAGGTGTACAAATAAGTTTTAAAGAGTTTTAAGACGACGTAACATGTAATTTGAGAGAAAACAACAATGCCTTTACGGATAGAAATATTCGTCGTCATTATCTATCACATTCCGCCATCGGTCGGGCAGCTGACGGATTCCAGCCATTAAGAATATTTATTCGTGTGACGCGATGAAGGCGTCTACCCAGTTTCGCACTTCTTCACATGTCCGGAACTGTACAGCAGACAAACCATGTTGCATCGATCGGAACAAATGATAGTCTGAAAGGGCTATGTCGAGACTATACGCCGGGTGCTCCTAAACTTCCCAGTCAAGCGTCAATAACGTTTCCTTGTCCGATTTTGCGACATGCGGCCTAGCGTTGTCATGCAGTGATTTCACGGGATGCAGAACTTTGCCTGTGAATGGACGTTTCCGACAGATTTCTTGGTTCAATCGCAGCAATTGTTGCCTGTAGAGATCAGCAGTAACAGTTTGACCCTGTTTCAATGGTTCATAATAGAGAACACCCTTCATGTTCCACCAGATTCACAGCAGAACTTTCTTGGAGTGAATATTGCGTTTCGGAGTCGAAGTCGTTCCTTCACCGGGGTCAACCCAGTGGTTTTTGAATTTGGGATTGTCGTACCATATCCGCTTTTCATCACCCGTAACGATTTTCCACAGGAAAGACTTTTTGGGTTGTTTATTCAACATATTCAGATATTTCATGACACGCTCATCCTTATTCCTCTGACTCAGGTCATATGGCACCCATTTTCCTTCCTTCTGATTCTTTCTTATAGCGCGTAAACGATTGGAAATCGTTTGTTGAGTTATCCCCAGTTGTTTAACTAACTCTTTTTTGCATTTCAGACGATTCTTCATCTAGCAATGCTTCCAGTTCTTCATGAGCAACCTTCTGCAGGGCGCCTCTAAGTTCTCCATCACTAAAATCAAAATCACCTGCTTTAAACCTTCTAAATCAAAATTCACACGTGCTTTTCGATACAATATTCTCCCCCAAAACAGAACTGATCTATGCACATGCTTTTGCAGCACTTTTCCTTGATGAAATTCGTAACGAATGCAGTGTCGAATAATTGCAGCATTGCTTGTCATCTTTCACCTATCGATGTGCAAGTGCGTTCGACTGTTGGGCAAACTTCTGTGTCACATTTAATACTCTGAACTCATTACAGTCACATGACAACAACACAGGGGAACGTCCGAAATGTAAATTAGCGGTATACGTCACACAAAGAACGCTTTAAAACTTCATTATACACCTAATAAATCATGTTTATAAAGTTAATTCTTTAGTTCTTCATTAAACTTTATTAACCTGTTTGCAGTTCAAGCACAAAGATATTTATGGAATGTTGGAACTCCTTGCTCTCAAACAAATTTTGATTAAAATATCTCATTTATATGAAGGAGGCAACAAGTTCGAGTGTTGAACGACGAGAGACTCAATTTCATTATTACAGTACAGAATATAATATTACACAATAAATTCGAAAAATGTTTAAAATTGCTATTTTAACATGCATAAATACTTCGTTAGGGGAAGAGGCCGACAAAAATTGCTTAAATTAAAATCCTAAGAAAAAGAAGAAAAGAAAAGAAACTAAAAATTAATACATTATATATATCCAAAACTTCAAAAGACAAGAAAAATGGTGAATAATGCGACGAAAAGAAGAAATGATTATGCTTACTTGGCTGAAATGAATGTGAATAAAGAAAATGGAAAATAGGACATAAGATAAGAATTTGGAATAAGATGGAAATCTGTGAAATGTTTAAAGCGGTCGGAAATTGTTTTGAAAATTCTGGAGAAAAGATGTAGAAAACCTGCATGGAAAGCAGGTCTCTCAGAAAAATGTACAGTAGCGAACAAAAGTATTTCGCGAAACACTTTTTCCACCGTATTTTTTCTGTTGGACTAAATCGGGTCATTTTGGGATATGATATGGGTTATTCTCTTGTACACATGACCCATATGCAGATGGATTGGAAACCTTAACACAGATCAGGTACCTAACTTGATCGCGAAGATCATACTAATTGACCAACAAAGTAGGAGTGTATCACATTCACTTAATGCAACGATAACAGAAAACAAGTACGACAAAACGACAAAACAATAACTAATACTTAGTGGGATAACCACGAGACTTAATAACAGCTGCACAACGGGCCGGCATCGAGTCTATTCTGCAGACAGCTATTCGAACTTCTGGGCCCTTTTCCGGCAAGTTTTCTTCTCACATCGTCTCTCCAGCTCCTCCCACATATGCTCGAGGGGGCTGAGGTCTGGAGATTGGCTTGGCCAGTCTAGAAGTGTGACCTGTTGCTGCTGGAAGGCTGCCTTCACTACTCTGGAGGTGTGCTTCGGGTCGTTGTCTTGCTGCATGATCCATCCGGGTGGCATGTTCTGGTTTGTCCATCTGAAGACATCGTTGATGAGCATGTTCGTGTAGCTCTGGCCGGTCATTATTCCGTGAATCTTGATGATGGGGCCCATTCCATTGCGAGAGAAGCTGCCGTAAACCATGAGCAATCCTCTTCCGTGCTTGACAGTCGGCTGGATGAACTAGGGGTTGAATCTCTGGCCACACGGACGTCGTACGTATCAGATGCCATTACTTCCGAACAAGTTGAACTTGCTCTCGTCGGTGAAAAGCACCTTACTCCAGTCGGCCGCGGTCCAGTGTCGATGACGACGCGCGAACGTGACTCTGGCTCGTCGATTCTTGACTCCGATGAGAAGTTTCTTGGCATGGCGTCTTCCATTTATCCACCAGCAATGAGACGACGGGAGATGGTCATTCGGCTAAGGTTCAGATAGTTGCTGTTGCGGAATTCGGTGGCGATGTCCACAGCAGTCAAGGTGGGATCAGCACGAGATCGACGGAGGATGCGTCTATCTTGACGCAACGTAGTGAAACGAGGCCTACCACATTGCGGACTGTTCTCCACGGTCCCAGTCTTCTTATAACGTTGCAGGATAGTTGAAATGTACTGGTATCGAATCTTCAGGGCCCTCGCAATGTCGGTGACGCGCATTTTGGATTCCATTATGTTCACGGGCGCCTGGCGAGCTCCAACAGGGATCTCCGCCTTTTTACCCATTTCTGAAAACCTAAGATTGACTTATTATCACACTACACATCACAACACCCACAAAAATCACAAGAAAAACATTAATGCATGCAACAAACAAATGGGTAATAATTGGCGACTCTTGAATATGGCCCATTTTGAACGACAAATTCACTCTGAACGAAATACAAACTATGCAGCATTGTAACCTACGAATCAACACATATTATATCCCAAAATGACCCGATTTGGTCCAGCAGAAAAAACATTATGGCCAAAAAAGTGTTTCGCCAAATACTTTTGTTCGCTACTGTAATTGGGAATGTTCAGGAAAACATGATGGCGATAAATAAATAGTAACTTGAAGGAAGTCAGAAATAAAAGAATGAAAGTTAAAGAAATGAAATAACGAAATGGAAATATATACAAAATTGAAAAGCTGGAGAAGATTCGTTTGAGGCGCATAGTCTGCATCTATCTTTATTTATTAGAAAGTGCCGAGAAAGAAGAAAACATATCAAAGAAGGTGCACTATTTTTTTCTTATGATTTTGTGGTGTTTTGCAACAAAGTGTAGTGCTGCACCAGCTGCAACAACTGTTGGTGAAAAGGAACACCCAACTGTGGTGTAAAAAAAACAAAAATACATGATACATTTAGGCATAACTTTATGGCATCGTAAAAGATTGGAAACCAGTTGTACTGTTTGTGCAACGTTTTTCCGTGTTTTACGCGACACAGAACTATGTAACTTAAACTCAAAGGGTGGCGAAGTCTTTCAATGCAACTTCCAAATGGAATATACGGCAAATTTTTTAATACTTTAATAATGCGTTTGCATTCAAGATTACACCTCATGCAACTTGAAATGAATTTAAGAAATTTCGGTTTTTGGCTACAATCAGTATTGGTGTTCACTTTGAGGAGTGATAGCCATATGATTTGTAATTTCTGATTAATGTAATCTACACTTTCTGGAATAATTGCACTAGAGAGAGAATAATTGCACTAGAGAGAGAGGCAGACACGAGTGCCCATACAAACGCAAAGGGAAAGGCTTAAAAATAAAAGTAAATCTTCTTTCATACATAAATTTAGGGAAGGTGAACTTAATAAGCTAAATGTATTTAAAGGCCAAAGTTTTGCAACAGTCGTGTTTACTGCGTTACGGAGGTGTTTTCCCATTTTCCCTAACTCCCACAGGGACGATGGAAACTCTCTATAAGGGGAGATGTTATGAAATTCGAAAACAAACTGATTTTAAAAACTTGATGGCATTGTCTCCTGATCCTTTAGGGGCCGGTGAGTAAGTATCTGAAATGTATTTAATAATTTTCAATTGAGTGTATTTTAAATAATTTTCACGAAAAAAATAAATTGAGATTTCACAAAATACTTAATTCCAAATTTTGTAAAATGTTTTACAAAATTTAAAAGTACTCACGTTCTGAATAGGCCACTTTATTTTTCAAAATTATGACAAATTCCTTGACTTATGGATTCAGTTTTTCGTTGTAAAACTTTAATATTTACAAAATGTTTAATAAGCTAGTTTTGTATTGCAGATTCTAGTGGAAGTGAATTCTGGTGTGACACTCTTTGTCTAGGAGTGGACAGAAGCTGAATCCTTATTCCCTGTAATGCGCATGCCTGAGACTTAACAAATTACTTGAACCACAATTTCTCATATCACGTGTGCTTTTTCTCTAATCTACGATGGATGGTAATATTGTTGATGTACCTTGTATGGAGAATAAAGATTGTTATACATCACATTATTGCAATTACAATATATAATCTATGTAAAAATAGAAATTCTTCATCTTTTGAACACAAATCCAAAAATTCTGAGCAGATTAAATTAGCAATGAAATGTGATGTTAGAAGATTTTTAGAATTCGAAACTAGAAAATACGGACCGCAAAAAACCTTTCATAAATGGAAATCTTTGGCACCAGTTATATATAAGAAGAGCTTGAAAGTATTAAATAAAATTATAGAATAACTATTTCAAATTTGAAAAATTAGAGCTAAAGGGTGTAAATATGTAACATTTAATCCTTTTTCACTTTGTCAAATACATTTATTTAGAATTCCGAATTAGTTTAAGTAAATTCTTCAAAAAATTTAATTATATAATTATATTCGATTATGATAACCTCGCAAAATTCCAATAATTTACTAGATATAACTTAAATATTTATCACTATACAGTCTTAAATGGAAACTATTTTTAAATTCAGTATAAAAAATATTACTTTTAACAGAATTAATGTATAACAGGATCCTTTATTGTTTCCTTTCTTCTAAAAAACTTTTGAATTTCCTGTATTATTGTCATTCACCACTTTTCTATCTTTTCATCTTTAAAAAAAAAGTTTTTTTTTTGGTTACTTATTTTTTTGTCGTTTTTTTCCTTGGAAAGGCCTCGGGCGAGAACCACTGCGAAGAGAGTTCTTCACAGGCATTTCAAGATAAAATGTATACTTCCTGTTACGAGCGGAAACTCTCGTGCAGGCTACCCGCCCTCTCAGTTGGTTGCCTGCTCTTGTATGGAAGTATTTAATTATTTAAATCATAATAGGATCCACCTTTTTAGAGAATCTTAACTTCTATTCTACCTAGTATTAATTTTTCCTCTCGTTTTAATAAAAGAATATATGAAAGCTTGTGTGAATGAAAATGTTAGGTAAAAGATTAATAATATCCTATACAATTTTTTAATAGTCCCTCATGCGTCGACCGTTTGTAAGTGTCTGACATGAGGTATAAATTAAAGAAACACGATTGTTTTTCTTGCACGTTTTGTAAGAAAATAGCCATGAACTCGTTTAATTTGTATCGACATATGAGGAATATTCATCCAGACCAAAGCACTGATTCATCGTCTCCAGAAAAAAAAAAAAAAAGGAATGGTAACTACAGATGTTCAGGGTGCGAGAAATCGTTTTCTCACAAACATAATTTTTATAGGCGTATGAAAAATTCCCATCACCAAGTAGTAGAAGGTATGACATCTGAGAGGAAGGTATATTCATGTTCGTTTGGCGAAGAAACGTTTTTACAGAATTACAATTTGGATAGACACGTAAATAACGTTCTTCCGTCGCAAATCAAAGGTGAGTCCTCGGGAGCACCGTCTGTGCCCCTTCAGTCGTGCACCATTTGTGAAAAAGCGTTTACTTGTAAAAAAACATCTTAATGCTCACTTTAGGAACCATCATTCTGAAGAACAAAATACTGTAGTATCGAATGTGACGTGTTGTATTTGTGATAACAGTTTTTATCTCTGAAGCTGCATACACACATTGAGGCAGAACATTTGGATATTTCTCTGTCATTTGAAACTTAGAAGTTTAATTGTATGAACGATTTTACTGTGTGGAAAGAGAAAATTGAAATTGAGCCTCGGTCTCATTTTGTTAAATGCAGATCAGACTTCCTGCTAGCAGATGGTAGAAGTGCTGTCCAATATAAATGCCATCGAAGTGGGTACGCTGAACCCGTGCAAGATCGACAGACACGTCTAAAATTATCTGGAATTGTCACAAAAAATGAAGAAGTAGCAAAATAGGAGCACATTTCACCACTCACGTTGAAACATGGGATATGAGAATTATAGAGGAACAGATATTTGTTTACCTAGCACCATATTGTGATGTCACACTTCGTATTAACACATAATTGGAGCAGAATGTTCAACGTGCACCTTAATCTGGGGCTTATATCGACTATCCACTCCTGGGAAAAGAGTGCGACCCCAACAGTTGGGGAGAAAATTTCTAAGTCTCGGGCATGCGCATTACAAGGAATGAGGATTCGTCCAGTGTAGAATTGAGACGATAGTTGGTGTGACTGCTTTTTGCATGCTTTGCAAAAAGGTTGAATTTCGAATTGGTAGATAAATGCCATCCACTGTTGCAATTGTCGTTGAGTTGAAACTCAGCACGGCTGCTGAATTCAGGAAATTGGTGATACATCAGCAAAACCTAAAACTGTTCTAATCTGATATGAAAAAAAAACCCAACAAGAACTGAAATGTGGAGCGCTTGTTTTTCAAAAGCATGAATCGAAGTTTCTTGCTGTAATAAATTTGAATTTCAGTTTCTGCGGTGCCTTTATATACAGCAGGAGTTGTTAACTAACAATAATACTGTCCTCTTCATTACTCGTAGGTTTTAACGTTCTTAGGGGAATTGTCTTTCTTTCTTTTATTGTCAGGATCATTCGTCAGAGGGTACATGGTTGCAGTATAGCTAATCAATTAGACAAAAAGGCCGTCTTATGCACAATAAAATCTTTACTAGTTAAAAGCACGTAAGTTAAAAACACACAATGAACATTAGAACTTTCGAATTGGCCACCAATTTCGTCTTCACATGTAATTACATATGACGCAAGGGCGAGAAACCCACAAGTATATGTACAAAACAAAACACATCGTGACGTAAGCGGTGTGTGGAATAGACTGACCAATGAATTTTCAAAAATCCACAAACGGTGACACAAAATTAAAAGAAGTTGTCCCTAATGATAATCAATGTCCGGATAGCTGTCTGACATATGTTTTTAAAAAGAAGGTTCTCAAAATTGAGAATTTTATTTGCTGTTCTTTAATTCAGTTCATTCACATGATTAATCGTATACCCTGATTTGTTTTGCATTCGTCTTTTAAGAAGAGACAACCTCCTAGTCAAAACCTGTTGTTGTGATTACCATCTAAAGAGTTTTTGTATGTTTCTTTATTTATTTTTCTCTTTGCTAAACTTCAAAAGTATTGCAGGATGCCTAAGATTTGTTCATGTTTAAGCATGTATTATTTCAAACGTCACTCTGCAATAATGTTTTAAAAATTTCAATTTCAACAATACCGGTGTCCCTCCTGACAAATGGACAACAGCTGAGGGTGTGACTATTTACGTTTTAGGCCACTCAGAGACAACGTGTAAAACATAAACACACTCGTCGGCACCTATCGCTGAAGGATCTCCGTCATATTTCAGAGTATGTCCTTTCTTTTTTTTAAAGGAGAGGAGGTAAACTGTTAATATTGTTCTCAAGTTGCAAAATGTTTGGATCAACATTGACCGAGAATTTTAAAATTTTGACTTAAGAAAGAATTATCATATGGAACTAACTGAATGCGTGAAGCGAAAATTTTATTTTCGGATGAAGCTTTTTCAGTTCATTTAGAAACGAATTTCAGAGATAAAATTCATGATATCTTTAAGCACATTGAGAGATTTCAAAGGTGTCCCGGTATACATTTTTTAGGTTAAACGTCCGTATTCGATCCCCAATTAGTTCAAGCACATTCCAAATGCGACGTGTATCCACCCACGGGGTTTGACAACGCGTTTATTTAGTATAAGATCTTGGCTTTTGCTACTTAAACCAGGGATTGTTAGTTTTGAGATGAATTAATTCTTCAATTGTGCGAACTCCAACGCCAGGTGGGAAGCTCAGCTGACGATGTAATTACGGAACCGATCGTATAAATATTTGCTGAAATAACATCATGAAATTAAACCCATCATCAAAAATATTTCGTGAAAAAAACACCCCACCCTATCCAATGAAAGGCCACTTAGTCCAGCGAAAAATACTATTGGCTAACGCCAAGACTTCCTTTAAACCCCACAAGTCACTTCAAGAACAAATTTAAGTGATGCACCGAAAGAACTTACAGGCTCCCATTACAAAACACACCAACTGCCCAGCACGCAAAACACCGACACTCACACGTAATGTGCGAGATACGAGGAGTGTGCAATGACGTGCTGCCACCTGTCGCCCGTGCTGAAACTATTAGGTGCCCGAAAACAAAACAAAAATCAAAATAAACCATGGACCTCATAAAAATATAAAGACCGTGAAGTTCAATATCAGGGCATGCTTAAATATACGAAAGCAGGTTGACTGTTAATGCTTCACTCAGAATCACTAAGAAAAGACGAAAAATGAAAAAAATTACAATAATTTCTTTAGTCGTCAAACATTGTGTTGGGAATACAATTGCAAAAGGCCATAATGGGTTTCTGAACCAGTCTACTGAATGTGAAGAAGCATAATATTAGTAAAATACGTCTACAGCCATCACTAACAAAAAAGTTGTAAATCTGCAATGAAATTGTTACATATGGCCGTCTTCTGCACAAAGAATCTGAAGAATTTACATCTGCAAAAGTTCGGTGTAAAATTGATTTCAGCGTTTTACAGATACACCACTTTTTTATCATAGATCGAATAACATTAGTTATATACACGGGAAAATCAAGAACAAGTCAGTTTTATTTTTGTTTAATTCATTCGCTTCACTTGATGAGTTAAATATCCAAAATGAATAGATGTGTGATAAAAAAAATGATGGAAGGTATGCAAATAAAGGAAATTGCGTATTTACATATTCGCTTTGTCGAAAAGTATTCCATACGCTCTTCAGTTTTGTGAAACGAAAACAATTTTTTTGTAAGCAAAATTATGGTTCCATTTACAATACGCTCCTGGGGATGAAGAAAAGCGAAAATTGAAAAAGAACGATTCTTTATAATTATAAACAATGAAGCGAACACGTACATCCTTATTTTCGTTTCTTCATGGAAAGTAATATGGAGTTAGTAGAGAGTTACTCTCTTTTTCTCAACAGTGTTTCCCAACCTGCTCCTTACTGTCTTTTCTCACTCAGGTAAGGTTGATTCGTGAAGGTTTCTATCCAAATTATTTCGATCTGGGGAGAAGACAATAGGACGAACATAACTGATGATATCACTAAAGAAACACCACTAATCGCTCCTCTCATGTACCATGGTTTTCCTGGGAGTGATTCTTTGTAATCAATGCTTTCTAACGCCTTTCTGTATGCTAGAAAGAAAAGTGAATTTGTTGGCATTTTTAATTTTTTTTCTCCGTACCTAACTCAAACCCTTAAGATACCTATATACAATGTTCTTTAAATTAATACGAAAGCTTCATTTTAAAGAACAAGAGACACGGTATGAATTTCTTTTGCAAGACTGGCAGTATAGTAAATGAATGAAAGAAACAGATGACAACTTGTGACACGAGGAACCTCTCCTTAAATAGATCAGTCATAAAAAAACCCCAAAATCTAACCGAGTTTAAAAATTCAGAAAGATATCATAAAATGTGATTCATGATAAAACATCTTTCTTGCCCAAAGATTAAATAATATCCTAAACATTGTATAAAAAGAACAACAAGAAAGCAGGAAAAGAAAAGATGCATTTTAAAGGACTGAAAACTGAATCTTAACAACGACAGTGAACAAGGGAACCTATATTAATCAAACATTTGCAGTATTCAAAAGGTTGTTGCTCACCGCGACGGAAAGCAATTTTTATTCCATCGATGATGCAAGAATCGCTGAATCTGAAGAACTTCTCTTTCTTGGTAAATGAATTATGGACTTTTCGTGAGGAGGATCCCACGCAGTCAGTAATGAACTGCAAGTTATTCAGTCGGCAAAAAATAAAGGTTACCATTATTCCCACTGAATCGTTAAATTGCTATTTAACTTTTTTCCAGTCGCGGCAGGTTTGTCTAAAATGTTGTTCCTAGAGGTCATTTTACACAGTCTTAGTGTTTGACTTCTTTATTCCCATATTCGTAGCTATGCCATTCTTCTTTATTAAAGCAGTCATTTTAGGGTTAAAAAGCTCTCTTCCAAAACTCTCAAAACAGATTTTTGCTCAAAGTTTCTAACAATAATATAATACCTATGGATATTCACATGAGAAAATACATTGTATCAAATGATTATTCGTTTTGAAATATACGCTGTGTTGTCATTGAAATATGACCACTACCTAAGACTTTGTAGGACCTCTTTTCGCCCTCAGTACAGCAACTATCCGATGTAGCATCAATTTAACAAGATATCAGAAATAATTGGGAGGTACAGCCAACCAAGCTGCTTGAAATTCGGCCTTCATTGTAGGTATGGAGGTCATTGGTGTATCCAGACCACTGATATGCCGTTCCATAGTGTCCACAAGTAGTCTATAGGATTGATATCTGTGGAGTTCAAAGGCCAGTAGATATTATAGAAGTCTGAACTTTGTTCCTCACACCATTTCTTTACAACATTGGACCTGTGGTTCGCCGCATTTTCAACCTGGAAGATACCGTTGCCATTTGGTAAAAATTGCAAAATTGCTGGGTGTGCAGGGTCAGCAAACAATTCGCGGTAATGGGAACCAGTCAGACGTTCCTGCCAGGTAATCAAGCTCTGAACACCAAAGGTTAAGCTAAAAATAAACGCAGAAAGAATGCCGAAAGAACGTACGGTTTTCCGCTAGGAATTACGCTAATTGTATGACAAAATACACTGTAACTAACATGAAAGCATTTGCATTTATTACCCTACAGATGCAATCATGCATCGATATAAAACCAGAGTTCCAGGATTTTCGTTCTGACTGTTCGGCCTTCACATTACGAACAGTTTTTCAAATCTTCAGCGCTGTGGTCCCAGGGTAACGTTCATTCTTTCTAATGATGTTCTTTCTATTATTTGTATGTGTTTCAAGTCAGAAGAGCAACTGTTCCAAAGGCTTGTGTGTCTTCGAAAAGATGCCTCTATATTTCAGTTTCTATGTATCGATGGTTTCTTTACATTTTGCATCGTAAGGCTCCGTGCGATATAAATAGTTGCTCAACGTAACGCAAAAAACCGCTTGCGCATATCTGAGTTTTATTAAAACTGACTTGGAAAAGTCGTACAGTGTTCTTTTTTTGGACGGCTTTTATATTTAATCTTTCAGTTCTATTCAACCTTCCTTTGACTTGTCTTCTTTATATATTTAGTACTAGGGGTGGGAGGGCTATGTCAGGCATTACGGCCTTTTCCCTCCTCCTCCTGGTAGCTACATTTTTTGTAATTGATTATATTGTTTGTATTTTGAACTGTAATATGTGGCAACTGAAAAATGAATAAATGAATGAATGAATGACACCACCAGCCATTCATTTATGAGCGCATCAAGCAGTTCCATACAATGAGGTAAAGTAACTAGAAATGAATAATGTTATTTTTTAATCAAAATTTCATTTCTACGAACAGATGTTATTATGATCTCAAAATTCGGCTAAGCTTTCATCCCAGGCACAATCATCATATCGTGCACACAAGACGCCAACTGTTAGCCGATGTGAAAGGTAAAAGCATATAACTTCTGTATCGAATACATTTCGTTACAGCATCTTTGCAACGTCAAGAAGTTTTATATTTTGACTGGCTCTCAAAATGAATATTAAATGTCCTACTTGTTAGGTTTTTTTTTTTTTTTTGTAATTCATGTGCTTTCTAGCGGAAGCCCGCAATTTGTTTCGACGATTTTTGACACGTGAGCACTATCAATCGCGCGCTTCGTTATTCTTTTGAATGGCCCTTAAAGGAATATTTAGGAAAGTTAATACTCCTACCTGTGAGAGCCCGTTTGCTTTCAGTTCGTTTGTTTTGTAGAAGGAGCATCTAAATTGTTTAGACGCCATTTTTATTGAATTTACAGATGTTCTTTTGCTGTAACATGTGAAATCTAAAGATATTTCTTGATGAAATTGACAATTTCATTGTTAGACGATAGCAGTGCTTTGCAACATCAAGAGTTTGTTCCAAGGGTCATCTATTTACTCTCCGAAGGGACTTCTCTCAATGTTTTGACCAACCCAGGTGTCGGAAAAAGCATGTTGCAAAGAAAAATTATTTGAGTTCTCGCAGTTTGGTCGTGATTCCATTATGCTCATATTCCTTTTGACATTTCCATGTTGTGGAGAGCAACAGGCATCCACTCAAACGTTAGTTAACATAAGGAAACCAAGAAATTCCTTTGGCAGGCAACCTTCTCGAATTTTTACTCCGATGGAGTTGACTTTCCTCGGAACACTGCTTTGTGGTGTGGAATTGCATAATTAGACAGTTCTTCCCTGGCAGGCTATTTGTCTTCCACTGAGAACACTTTCGCATCGTCTAGTTACACAACCCAACATGATTCTGTCACCCACAGAATTTTCACAATTCCCCATGTTATTTTTGTTTAATTCGATAAAAATTAAAAATATTATGAAGTAATATGTTATTTTTTTATTCTAAAAATTTTAATTTACTAGCTAAAGCCGATCGCAGCAGTGTGAAAATGAAACAATAGATGTCGTCTCTATATCAATGAATAAAACGTTGTGTATTTCGCTCATTTTAACTGTTGTGTTGTTCGTTATTGCTGCGTTATGGCGTCAAGAGGCTGTGTTAATATTCCTGATTCATTTTGTTAGATCTGGGGTAGTTTTGTGGTATAAAGAAAAAGGCAACTCAAAATAACAGATTTTGTCAAAAAGGCGTATCAGGCGTATTTCGGTATAAATCTTGGAGACCAGGACAAGTAATGGGCGCAACATCAAATGTGTCATACGTATGTTGAGCAACTGAAAAAATGGACTCTGGGTAAGAAAAACTCTCTTCCGTTTGCTATTCCAATGGTATGGCGGGAGCCAGTAGTCAAGAGGAATGTTATGTTTGCTTAACCACACCAGTAAAGAGCTGCAATTGCAAAAACATAAATTATATTGTCTACACAACGACTACCTGTGCTATCAGACCTGTACCTCATGGTCCAGATTTCCCTGTTCCATCACCTCCAGAAGTTGAGTTAAATTGCAGTGAGACTGAGGATGAACCACAGAAGTTTACACAAAGTGAATTAAATGACTTTTAACGAGATTTAAATCTGCGGAAGGAAAGTGCACAGCTTGCAGGATCAAGACTCAAAAACAAAAATCTACTTGCACCAGGAACAACATTTTCATGGTACAGAAACCGAGAAAAGGATTGTGTTGAATATTTCGCCCAATAAGTATCGCTTGTATTTTTGCAGAAACAACCCTGGAATTCATTTGTCTTCCACGGTTCATGTTCATTGGATTGTTCATTGATTCTAGTAAGAGATGCTTAAAAGGAGTATTTTTGCATAATGGCAACATTTCCCCTCAATACCAGCTGCTTATTCAGTACATCTAAAGGAATCTTATGAAATTTTGACGTCCTCCTGAATAAAATAAGATATCAGGAATACAATTCGCAAATTTGTGGATATTTTAAATTTTTGAGCATGATATTAGAGCAGCAAAGTGGCTACACAGAAATACCATGTTTCACTTGTGAATGGGACAGTACAGCTTACAAACACAACATTGGATCAGAAAAAATGGCTTAAAAGAGAAAACGTGATTCCAGGATCAAAGAACGTTCCCCACCCGAACCTAGATCAGGAAAAAGTTATTTTACCACCATTGCATATTAAATTAAGATTAACGAACAATTTGTCAAGGCTCTGGACAAAAAAATTGTGAAAGTTTTTAATATTTGATTAATGTTTTTCCACATTTATCAGAAGAAAAAAATCAAAGAAATGACTACAACAGAAAAAGAAGCATTGGTTAGTTTCAGAAATGTCATTCAAAAATTTCAAGGCAATTACAAGGATCCTAATTACAGAGCCATCGTAACAACTATGCTAAAAAGATTTAAGAACTTGTGTTGAAACATGAGCTTTAAAATTCCTTTTCTGCCTTCTTACCTTGACTATTTTCCCGAAATTCTTGATGCTGTGAGTTTTTACCAAGATATAAAATGTATGCGAAAATGATATCAAGGACGATGGAATGCAAATATCGTGGCGGATTACTGCTGGGCTTTAAAGAGAGATTCTGCATGTGAAATTTCGCAGTATAAGAAAAGCCGTAAACGTTCGTTTGAAGGAAATGAAAAATTATTTTGTAAGAACACATTAATTTTTATTTTTTTTTTTATTTTTTTTTCTTTAACTATTTTATATTTTCACACAAGTGATTTTTATTGAGATTGTTTCAATATCAATGGGTCATGGATTGTATATTCTCTTAAGAAAATGAAACAAATTCTATAAATTACTGATAAACAATATGCATATATATATTCATGATTTTGTTTTAACAATTGTTAAAAATTCTTGCGTGACAGAGAAAAATAAATGTTATTTTTGAAATCAGCTAAGCAAAGTTAATAGGAATTACTTGAAATAATGTGAATCATAGTCGAAAGTTTAAATTTTGTAGGGTAGTGTTATCAGTGGGAGTGTTAACAATTTCTTTTTCTAATTCTGATTATTCTTATGAGAGTGGTTTGATTATGATGCAATTCACTTCTAATTCTTATAGATATTTTTCAGCGAGAAGTCGTTAGTAGCTGAACAACTGCAATAAGAACTGTCACCCGTGACGACAGAAGAAAGGCGGTTTTATAACTATTCTCGGTTTTCCAAAAAAAGCAATCTACATAATCAGTAAGGATTCACAATGGATCAATACCCAAAATTTAATGTACAGACTCGGTGTCAAAACCGTACGAAAGTTTTTCATCACACTCACCAGGTAGTTTTTCAAGAAAGCGGCTGTTCATCGTATTGAACCTTTTGGAGTGCTTATGATAATGACACAGTCTACTCCTTAGGTGTCGGCAACTTAAGACATCTGCCACTCCCCCTCCTTGTAGGGAGAACCAGTGGCCACTTCAGCTGTCAAGGGGTCTTCCTAATACCAAGTTGCAGCTTCGCAGTGGCGGTGAACCCTGCATAGCTTCAGCTTGGGGTCAAAGGCGCCCGTAGAAGTAGGAATGTTGGTGTCGTGGTTGAATGTTCTCGACTTGAGGACCTCGACCGTCTATCCGAGGAACTGGGGAGCGATCCCATGACCCAGGAGTGCACACTTCCCAAGACCCCGCAGAAGAGATTTTCCCGTCTGATAGTATAAGGCGTTGACGGGGAACTCCCACAAAAGGACTTCGAGGAACGGGTTCGTAAGCAGAACCCCGACATCGAAGGCAGGTTTACAGCCTGTTTTCCCATTAAGGCCAAACGAGGCCGGGTCCACTGGGTGGCAGAAGTGGAGCTTCATGCCTTCAAGGCCTTAATAAAGCGGGGAGGACTGAACCTGGGCTAGCTAGTCCTCCGCCTGAAAGAGTTCTTGCGTGAAGTCAGGTGCTTCCGCTGTAACGGCTGCGGCCATTATCGGAGCAACTGCAATGCTACGGAAAACAGGTGTAGCAGATGCGGTGAGGTTGGGCACCAGCATCTTAAGCGTGCAGCCACGCCAAAGTGCAGCAATTGCTCAGCTGCAAATACCAAGTTCCGACTGAGGCTGGATGTTGCTCACTCCAGCTTCATTAAGACCTGTCTTAGTCTCTTGCGGAAACTTGAACAGATTAAAAACCGAGTCAACTATGGTTGACAAGTTGATGTAGCCTCAGAGACATGTCGTGTTTCGTGCTCATAGTGAAAGTAGTGAAAGTTGGTGTTTTGAACGATTATTCTGGCCAGGAATCATTACCGCAGTACAGACCCTAGTCCTGCGGACCATGTAAATTGTTTAGTGATTTGTGATATTTAAACCTGTGAATGTTTTGCTGCTATGTCTCTGTGAAGGGGCTAGGGAGAGACACTCAATCCAAAAGGTGCATGTCTTTCATTTTTTTCTGAGATACCAATAAAGGACCTTTGTCCCAAAAAACATCTCGTTGGCGATCAAATCTCTCAGCTAGAAGCGAAAATAAGAATGCCCCCGCCTATTAGCACTCCGTACATGCGGGCTATTACCGAAGGCTGAGAAGTACCTCTCCCGTCGGGGTAGCAGACTCCTGCCGGTCCTTCGACTGGTCCTGTCCGGCTAAACCACCTCCTGTTTCTGGATCCTGAAGAGATTGCGCGCGCAGCCCCGTCACAATCAATCTTTTGAAAGAGTTCCACTTATCCCTACGGAGTCCGCATTTGGGACGTGCAGGTAAAGTCATCATCCTAGCTTACCTCTAAAAACAACACAAAGTGTTCCCTAATTTCAGAAAAGTCCTTGTTTGCGGTTCGCAGTATTATACAGAGCTGCTCAATCCGAGCGATATCTCGAGTAAAGTCCAGGGTTACTGAAAAGTTCTTGTTACACTTTTTCTAATATTTTAGGTTTAACGCGGCTTGCTATTAGCTGTATGAACTCATTTTGGATATATTCCCGAGGTAGTGGTTTCTAACAAAAACATTGTTCATCACTTGGTGCAGATGCACTCGTAAAATGTGATCAAATGTAGTAATCAATTTGACCAAATCCAAAAACAAAATGCAGCTGGAATCTGAGGGCAGAATTTTCTTGTACGCTATAAAACCCAAATTGTGTTAAGCCAAAAATTGCACGATTACCAGTAACTACTCCAATATGTCTTTCCAGCGCTGCTGGTCAGCTAGAATCGCAGTCTGAGACAGCGAGTCAATGGTTTTCCCGCAACTCAGACATTTTTCTGAAGCTAACCATTTTAACATACAGTCCTTGTGGGACTTTCTGGTTTCATGAGATTTTAGGTCATCACTCAAATGCTTCCAGTCACCCATTCCCTCACTCGAACTAAGAGCACTACATGAAGTAAACAAGAACAAACGACAGGGAAACATTATACAGCATCTTTTGATTCAGAATAAGTAAACCATTGCTTGTCTTGCTCTTCACCATTTATTGAAATTCTAGTGCAATGGAATTCACTGAAACCACGTCCACTTTCATTTTTGGGAATACGTTTGTTGTTGACCCGCATAGTGCCGTTTTGAATTATCCAAGTCAATTACAAGTCACTTAACGGTTATGGCCATAAATATGGATCACTCACATTGGGTGCTGCGGCTTTGCTGACCACATGAATCTCCTCATACTCTGGTGATGGTGATGAAAGCGCTGGCGATGGCGGCTGCGACGGCTACACTGAATGCAGCACCTCATCACTTCTGCTGCTAGTACTGTTCTGGTTGCTGGGTCCTGTAACTCCTTCTGTTGATGTTGAACATGACTGAACACACACCTGTTCCTTTTCTTCAACTGCCTTATCAGTTTTGAAATATTTCTTCAATGAACCATGGAGTTGCTGCTCTAGTTCTTTTCGTCTATCTCTTTTTTTCTTTTCGTGATGACGGCTTTATATTTTCTGTTCGTATAGCGATCACGTGAAGTCATTTTACTCACAAACATAACACACCACTCATCAGGATATATATATTCGACTAGAGCTAAGTACGGTATTTAAAACCACTAACTTGGGAATAATACTGAAACAACAACGCAGTTATCCATCGTGGAATGGGAGAATCGCTTTTGTCCTTCATCCAGGGAGCATGCGGGAGCGTCACGAGCAGATGGTCGGCCGTTATTAAAATGTCTCTCCATGTCAATCATCGTAGCTTCAGGGCCGGAGGCGTGGGCAGTTTGGGCAAACGCACGTGTCAATTAAACTCCCGAGAACGGTAGCTGGCTAACGTGCGTATATTGCAACTCACTACTTGTATGCGAAATTGCGGCAAGACTCCAACGAAAAATATCTTGAAAAAAATTAAATTTAGAAATTTTTCTCCTCAGCTCTACCGCTGAAAAAATATCTCTGACCATAAAATAATTTTTTTCTAACAGAGTACCTTTTTGATGCTACTAATTAAAAGCAGTAAACAAATATGAAAATTGGTCATTAATTTGTATATGATCGGAAATTGCAGTTTCTTCCGGGTACTGGCCTCGGTAATAAATAAGGGCGTCTTCTTCCCATTTTCTACTACGCTTACGTGTGACTTTCCTATCAGGCACTCTAGCCCAAATCTCCTAGCTTCCTATTTCTAAGGATTGTTTAAGACCTGGGGTCAGACACTCCCTTCCTAAAATCCACTATATTCACAATGCTTTAGGTTTGAGGCCAGGTAAAAACTACTAAATTTTTGGCTAATTAGTAGTTTAACAAAGTACTTAGTAGCCGTACCAATAATCTACTAATTAATTGGTACGGGGTCGCCACTGCTGCCCAGGAAGTAATTGATTGCCTTTGGTGAGTCAGTTCTGTGTGGACGGACTGTATCAAAGTAAACAGCGAAATGGGGTTTACCTGTTAAAAAACCGCATCGAACCACTATGTATTTCATCGTTCCAGGTACATCTTTGACGACGGGGAGGTGATGTCAATGTGAAACATCTCAGAAGCCTTCTTGCTCTGAGTCCGTACTCATAAAGATGATTCCGTACATCTTGAGTTCATACTGTGATACCAGAAGCAACTAGAAGTGATTCCCGGAGTGGCCTATTGGTGATACTAGGCCTTCTCAGAACACTTACTGTCAGGTAACGATCTCACTTCCTGATGGTCTTCCTCGGTTGACAACTCTTCGATCGATATGCAACACTTTCATGATGTGGAAATCTGTGTAGTTGACTTACTACACTGCGAATCTCGCTCTGTCTTTCACCTGCATGTAACATGCCAACAGCCGTATTTCTGTTGTAAAAGCTTAAACGTCGTCTGGACATCACTTCAACTCAATCCCATACTGAAGGCAATACATTCAGCAAACTTCTGACCAAGCGGTAAAAAGACCCGTTCTCCATTTCTCGCACCAAACTTGCTGTGTTGTCATGATACTAATTTAGATGTGACATAGATACCCACGCTACTAACTGATCTGCAGTGGTCGATGAATTTGCATATCACCACGTTTTCCCACTTCACGGATTTCTTGAGGGACTTTGGTGTTCTTAGCATTAAAACCACGAATTGTTAACTCTCGCGGAAGTTATATCTTCAGCTGAGGATGTAACTAGGGAGTCTACAATAATAAACTATTGCCCAGAAAAATTCTATGGGCTAACGCTTTTAAACCCAAGCAAGTTTAAACAAGAAAGATGACACCGAATTTTTAGATGTAATGAGCACGTCTTTTGAATCAGTTCTGAGGCGAATTAACTTTATGGGAGTTATTCAAAGTCAGTGGAACTGGTATGGAAAACAGTAGTATTTGACCGAAAAAAGAAGTTTTTCAATTGAGTTTTTAAACCCACATATATATTGTCGTAAACGTAATTGTGATCTAACGCCCACTGGTTCAAGACTTGTGCGTTAAGAAAACCTTGGAATTACGTGAGGAACATTTCGCAGCGGAAACGCTCTCGAACAAATAAAGAATTTTTCAAATTGGACTTCTTTAAGCAGAATTATCGGCAAATATAAGATATGGCAAGAAAACTATTCATTATTTTAAGAAGAAAGTATTCTCAAAAGATTATTCAATATGAACGGTATCGGTCCAGGAAGACATTTTTTCAGTCGAGATTTCAGGAGCTCAGATTTTGCTGCAAATACACCAGAATCAGAAATTAACACTTATTCCCCTTAGTGGCCAAACCATTATTTACCAAATATTAAAAAAATATTTGAAAAACATATCCCATCAAGAGCTTTATCCGATACAGGAAGAATTTTTCAAATCGGAGTTTTAAAGGCAGAAATAATGCAGGAAACGCAATTTACCTTTGCGCCCCCTAGCGAAAAGTCTATGATTTACTTGAAAATTTTGAAATAATATGTAAGTCATTTCGCACCGGAAACGCTTTCCAACAAAGAAATAATTTTTCAAATCGGACTCTTAGAGTAGAAGTATTGACAAAAATAAGATATAGATGTACGCCCACTGGCGGAGAAACAATATGCTATTTTAAGAATAAAGTATTCAGAAAAGGTTTATCGACGGGAGTCGTATCGGTCCACAACGAAATTTTTTTTAATCGAGATTTTAGAAGCTCAGATTTCGCTGCAAATACATGAGAAGCAGAAATTAAGACTCACGCTCCCTGGTGGCCAAACCATTTTTTTTTCAAAATTTAGAAAATATTAGCAAACGATTTGTCATCAGGAGCTGTGTGTGATACAGGAAGCATTTTTCATATCGGAGATTTAGAAGCTGAGATATCTGGGTAAACGCATTTACCTGTACGCCCCCAAGCGGAAAATCTATGAATTACTTGAAAATTTTAAAATTACGTGAAAAACATGTCGCACTGGAAACTCTGTTAAATAAAGAAGGAATTTTTCAAATCAGACCTTTAGAAGCATAGATATTGACAAAAATATGATATACATGTACGCCCTGGCGGAGAAACCATGCAATATTTTAAGAAGGAAATATTCCAGAAAGGTTTACCGACGTGAATGCCATCGGTCCACGAACGAATGTTTTTAATACAGGCTTTAGAAACTCAGATTTTGTGGAAAATACATTAAAAGCAGAAATTAAAACTTACGCCCATTGATGGCCAAACCAGAAATTCTTAACCAAAAATTAGAAATATATGCAAAAGGCTTCCCATCACAAGCTGTATCCGGTGAAAAAATAATTTTTCAAATCGGAGTTTTTAGAGATATCGATGAAAACGCAATTTACTTTTAAGCTCTCTAGCGGAAAATCTGTTCGTTACTTGGAAAAGTGACTATACCTAAAATATTATTCGACATAAATGGAATCGAAAGATAAAATATTTTTTTCAATCGGATGTACACAAGCAAATATATAGAATAAAATGCATTTTGATTCGATATCATCTGCATTTAAGCCCTCTAGCGGCGAAATCGTACATCGTAAATAAATACGAAATAAAGGATCACCATTCGTACATTTTATGTTTCACAACGCAAAAATAATTTTTCAAATCGGTGTAATAGTTGAAGAGATATGGTGTTGTCCACAGACGGACGGACAAACCGACAGCATAATAAGCACGGTCTTTTTTTACAAAAGACGTGTTGCAAATCAGTCCAACCTCACATTAAATACTGTCCGAAGAAATACAGAACACTCTTTGACTTCATGAAGGTGTGCCATCATTCTACTTGCAAGCACGCACGCGTTCTTTTGCATTTCGTCGGGTTTGTATTTCAGAGTGTTTTTCTTTTACGTATGTAGGCGAAGACGAGAATAGCCCTTTTCCCATATCATGAGCATTTTCTATGTGTCGTAACTTCCATAGAAAAAATGCGTTGCCAAAATACTTTATCATTTCGGGATTATTTGTCAGAACACCTACAAGTAGTGCCTATAAAACTTTAACATATCCCGAAGTTCTCCGTAATAGAAGTGTCATTGATCTCTTATTGTGGCTGTTTTTATAATTACTTGTTTATATTAGAATTATCTTACTAATTTCATGTCTCCTTACGTATTTGGCCAACCAAGTGTTTCCGAAACAGATGATTCATGACAGTACGTCAGCACAAGTGCAATACTTTTCGTTGGATTGCATTGGAGGTCATTGATCATGTATATAGCAAAGTAAACAGCTATTATATTGTCGGCTTCCATGTTATATCGTCAACTGTATCGCTCCCCCCTCAAACTTTGGGATGGGGAGATACAGCTGAGGATAGCTGAGCTTATAGTGTATCTCCAAATTAACAGTCCGTGCTTTAATTCGTAAACGTCACGATCTCAAACCTAAACGAACGCGTTAACAAAGTACGCGGACGGATACATGTCGCATTTCACGGTGCATGAACTGATTCGGGGCTTAATACAGAAATGTTACCGAAAAAAGTTATTCTCTAGCTTGAGTAGCCTCTTTAAATACTTGCTGTGATAAAGTCAATGTAATACGGAGGTTTGTCCCCTTAAACGTTGTTCTCTAGTTTGAGTATTCTTTTAATCTGTGTGGTAAAATCAATGCAAAACTGTGACTCCTGTTTCAAAACCAATAATATCACGATTAATGGGAAAGGTGATTCTTTATTATAGAATATTTGTTGCTCTATGTTGCAATAGACAGAGTTACTTATCTGCGGCATTAGCGTGGAAGGATTAACCTACTCACATGCCAGCACATTGGTCTAAATTAATTTTACCGCAAATACTACTCAAAAGCTGGGAAGTAACTTCTGAACTTAAAGTACTGTTTTTTCTGAGACATAAAGGGTTGAAAAATATTTTGATGACATAGTTCCAGGTAGTTTTAGAAAAATAATGCACTAAATTGTTAGAGAAATTTTAAATATATTTAAATATCGTTTCATGTTATTTCCGTGAAACCGATGTTTTGTATCGTAAGTCTAGGACGAGCCAGACGGCTTGTTGGAAAATACTCTCGCATTTTTAGTTATGTTACTTATTTATAAAATGTAATACTAAATAACTTCCTCTGTGCGTTTTGTTTCATTTTTTAAATCCAAACCATTCCGTGGTACTCAGAGCCTCTAAATCAAAATTGACAATTGCTACGACTGAATTATCGCAAATTTATATGTGAACACAACGAAGCGATTCAAGTTTTAACCTGCCGGTATACGTGAACAAAATGTTGTCAAAAATCTGCTGATTGTAAAGGGCCTATTGGCTTCAAACATTAGCAGATTTCACTCCTGGAACAGAAATGGTAACACTGCAGTGGAAATCCGGCTTTTCCAGCAAAGCAACTGCTGGTCCCTTTCTCATCTCACAGGAATTTAGCACTGCCATTATGTCCTTTATTCTCTGTTCTATGACCCAGGGCGAGAAGAGACCCACACCCCACACCCTTATTGACGAACACCAACCGATTCAGCCAGACCACGGGCGTTGCTGAGTCGGTCGGAGCACACATGGGAAAAGTCCGTTAGGGCGACTCCCATTTCCACTTGTTCTTGTCCTTCATTGCTCAGATGAAGGAAGCAATTACTTTTGCAAAATATTAAAATAATACACATTTTATCTCAAAAACGGCCAAGTTGAAAAAAGAAAAATTTTCAGAACACATTTTAATCACTTTAATATTTACAAGTCCGTAACCCGTGCCATGCACAGTTGAAAAAGTTGTGACAGAATTTATTTGTTGTCATATAACACGAATCATAATAAAATGCATAGATACAATAAACGGTTGATTATTAATGGGCAGTCTATAAGATGAGCCACCAACAACAAAGTTGTCGTGATATTCCCACTAATATTTTATTTTTCCATCTACTCGTTTACGAATTTAGCGATGACGTTTCTCATTATTGTATAAACATGGGCTTACCCCATTGTTGACGGTCTTGCATTGAAGTATTGAGACATTTTTTCAGTGACCCAAAATGATATCGTGTCTAAATAACTGCACAATGGGCTTAAAAGTGTGTTTTATTTTGCCAGTTTGGTTTTAACATTTTTTTTGGTATCATTATATAATCTATATATATAATGATACCAATAGGGAACGGACTAAAGCGCACTGGACACTTGCCAACAATAGATGAATTGTAGATAATACGTGTAGGAGAATTTATGGATTATTGTAAATGCTGTATGTTGCACAGTGAAATAATCGCTAAACTAAATACATGATTGAGTAGTTAAATCTATCATTTATTATCATTAAGAATCATAAGAAGTTGTAAACTTTTAAAATAATAATAGAACACGGCTATAACTACTGACTTCAACCTTATGCCACGAAGGCAAGAACAGCTCTGAAGATGCATTTTTCCATTACAGCACGTACATCAATAGTGCTTGTCGCGAGAACAATGCGTGACGTGATATATACACATCTCACTTGACTTGAATAAATAAACATAATAACATATGAACAATTACGTCATTAAATGAGATTAAACAGCAAAATAAGGATTGATTTCCTACAATCCCACTCACAATTTTTATTTTCAATATATACAAACATTTTGTGAGTTTTGCCCCTCATAAATATTATTCAGCACTAATGAAACAATAACACTTTAATGCTAAATAAAACAATAATGAGCTTCAATAACTCCCAACACTTTTTATGCTTATTTGCACTTGGTGCTTTCGTCAAAATATCTGCGGTCATGTCGCTTGAACTCAGGTGTTTCACATTAATCTTACCTGATTCGTATATTTCTCTAACAAAATGGTGACGAATGCCAATATGCTTCGTTCTGGAATGATAGATCGGATTATGGACTAGTTTTTGTGATGACTGGTTATCACGGTATATATCCGTCGGAGACGTCATGGGTTATGAAGAACGTTTGCTAAGAAAATACCTTAAGTACGCAGTTTCTTTAGCAACTTCTGAAAGCGCCATATATTCTGCTTCGGTAGTTGACAATGCAACAGTTCTTTGCTTTTTGGATTCCCAACTTGTTGCTCCTGCGGAAAATTTGAATACATATCCGGTATAGGATTATTTTTAATCGTTTATATCGGAAGCCCAGTCTGCATCTACAAACGCCGTCAATGGCTCTTTTGCTCGGTCAAACACAAGACCCATGTTTTGTGTACCTTTTAGATATCACAGCACTCTTTTAGCTGCTATCCAGTGATGCTTGTCTGTATTGTTGTTAAATTAACTGAGAAAATTCACAGCAATAGTGATATCAGGTCTGGTTGCTACAGAAAGAGACATGAGCAAAACAAATAAGTGAATCACATGGGATATCTTTCATCTCAGATTAGGCTCCTTCTGTTTTAGGACTCATCTCTTTTGTTAGCTTTGCGCTAATATCCAAAGGTGTTTCTACAGATTTTGCATCCTGCATTTTGAATTTGCATGAAACATCTTGTATGAATTTGCTTTGTGACATTGTTCTGCCATTTGCATTTTTAGCAAGCTCAATGCCTAGGCAGTAATTCAAGGATCCCAAGTCCTTCATTTTGAATGAGCTGGCTAGATTATCCTTTATGGTTTTGTAACTATCTTTGCTGTTTGCAAAGATCATTAAGTCATCAACATAAACAATAATAATGACTTCCTCAGTGCGATATTTTAGGTGATATACACATTTATTTGAATTAAGTGGCTTGAAACCGAGATATTTCAATTATTTCATCAAGCTTCTTATAGTATTGTCTACCGGATTGCATTAGACCATAGATTGATCTTTTCCATCTGCAAACGTGATCTGAGTTTGATTTACTTTGGAAACCTTCCGGTAATTCCATGTATATCTCCTCGTCTAAATTTCCATTTGCGTATCCCATTACGAAATCTAGCTAGTAAGTCGTTAAGTTGTTTGTGCATGCGCGATTACAGTTCGAACCGAACTTAATCTGGCAACTGGTGAAAAGTTTTCTTCGTAATCGATTCCTGGTGTTTGAGAGCACCCTTTTGCAACTAGTCCTGCTTTCAACTTTTCAACACTGCCATCTTGATTGTATTTGGTGTTTACGACCCATATGCAACCAGTAACTCTTTTGTGATTTGGTCTAGGTACTAGTTCCCATGCTTTCTCCTCTGTGAGAGCATCATATTCTCTTTCCATGGCTATCTTCCATTCTTTACTTTGCGAACCATTTAAAGCTTCACAAAGAGTAGAATTTGCTTCAAGGTTGTTGAAAAGATCAGCAGTTTCGGTAATGACAGCGGTTACTGTTTGATACTGTTTAGCAGGTCTACCTGGTTTTCCAGTGTAAACTTTCGTAGGACGACCCATAGTCCTCATCTTAGTTACCGCATGATCTTTGTTTGTAAACAATGGTGAATCATTTTCGCTTAAAGAATCTGGCATGGCTTCCTCTGACATAACTTCCTGTGAGGTACTCAAATCTGACGTCATGTCTTCCAGTGCCATTTCTTCTGTCGTAACGTCTGTTTCACTCTCAGGGTCGGGTGCGCTATTACCATCGAGTGAGCACGTTGCGCCACACTTTTTAATGAATGGAATATGCGATTCGGATGACGTGAGTATTTAGAATTCGTAACCATATGGAAAGTTATCTTTGAATTCATCAGTAAAACGGATGTTACAGCTTTCGATTATTTTTCTGAAACTTTTGTTCCATAAGCGGTATGCTTTGGATTCCATTTAATAGCCAACCAACTAGTAATTGGACACCCCTGCAATCGACGATATCTGCGGTCCTGATACACTTCCCGGCCACCGCCGTAAAATATCGTGTGGGAAACAATAACGCAACCAGTCGCATGCAAGATGCCACGCCGTTCGGAGATTTCTGATTTCGAGAAAGGTGTAATCGTCTGCTATCACAGAAATGGTCGATCCATACGTGACACATCCAGCGAGTTAAATAACCCAAAATCGACAGTGGCCTACGTGATTGGCAAATGGAAGATGAAAGGTGACTGTCGGAATGTGTCCCGACCCAGCAGACCCACAAAACTGGGAGTTAGAGACCAACGGGTGCTGGCCAGAGAAATTCGGAAGAACCGCACCACATCGATGGTCCACATCCGCGAGGAGTTTCAACAGCCATCCTGGAGTGTTCTTTCTAAGAATACCATCCGTAAGAAAGCCCATCTGATGGGCTATCATGGACGTGCTGCCGACCACAAGCTTTGATCACCAAGTCCAATAGCGTTGTTCGGCTAACGTGGTGCAAGGAACGTCGACAGTGGACCGTTGAAAAGTGGAAACAGGTTCTCTGGAGCGAAAAATCAAGGTTCACCCTCTACCGTTTGGATGACAGGGTCTGGGTTTGGCGTCTGCCTGGAGAACGCCTCTTGCCGGAATGTATTGTGCCAACTGTGAAGTTCGGCGGCGGGGGAATTATGCTATCGGGGTTTTTCTCCTGGTATGGCACGGGACCCTTGGTCGCGATTCCTGGTAGACTCAACGCCGAGACCTACTGCACCATTTTGGATGACCATGCGCTTCCTACGTTGTGGCAGTTTTACGGGGTGGACCCATGTTACTTTCAGAATGACAATGCCACCTGTCGTGTTGCGAGGTTCACCATGGCTTAGTATGGTGACAATGGGGTTAATCGAATGTACTGGATCGAGCACCTCCGGGACGAGTTGGAGCGTCGACTTAAGAAGTGCCCCCACCGTCCGAAATCGGTGAAGTAACTGACCTGTCTTCGCCAAGCCGAATGGAAGAATATACCGCTAGCTGTCGTACAACGCCTGGTAGAGAGTATTCCCCGCAGGGTCGTAGCTGTAATCGCCGCTCATGGAGGCTCTACCAACTATAGAAGGTGAATAAACTTCGTGTTCCTTTGCTACCACAGGTGTCCAATTACTTGTTGGTAGATAGTGTATATGTTCTTGAGATCTCGGGTCGAATTTCCCCTTTAATCGCTTATTCAAAACATTAGGTTTTTGCCCGAAAATTTTGAAGAATGATACATTTGGTTTAATGCCAAATAAAGCTTCATGTGGGGTAATTTTCCGACTTAAGCTTCGTGTGGGAAAACGATTTCTTAAGAACACAGCACAGTTAGTCGCTTCTGCCCAAAAGCTAACTGGTAGTCTGGACTGGATTAATAAATATCTCGCCATTTCGACGATTGTGCGATAGCATCGCTCGGCGACTCCATTTTTTGTGGCGTTAATACTGCAGATTTTTTCTGCGTATGCCTTCATGCTCCAAATATGCGTTGAATTGTGTTCCACAATATTCTAGCCCATTATCGGTATGGAGTGTTTTAATTTTTACTCCAATGCGATTTTCCATTGATGTCTTGAATTTCAAAAAGCTTTCTTCACTTCATCTTTTGTTTTAAGACAACATATTTCTGTATATCGTGACTTGTTGTCAACAAAAGTAACGAAATATCGTGAACCACCAAGATATTGGGTTTTCATCAGCCCACAGACATCTGAATGGATGAGGTCCAGCAGTTGCTTGTTTCCAAATCGGGATTGCTTCGGAAAGGGTTTTGTCGTCTGTTTTGCCTGAATACAGAATTTTCAATTTTTCAGGCTATCCCCATTTTTAAAGAAAAGTCCTCGTACCATTTTGTTTGCTTTCAGCTTTTTTAGATCATTTTCATTTAAATGACCATATTTTAGATGCTATTTTTGAAATTCTGTAACCATAGCTACATTTCCATAGCTTGACGATACGTAATACAGTTCACCTTTTCTATCTGCTCGGAGAAGAGTGGTATTATTGGATTTAATGACCCTGGCCTCATTTTGGGTGAAGACAACTGAACGGCCGTTAGCGGTTGCTTTTGACACAGACAGTAAGTTATTCTTCAGATCAGGAATACAGAGCACATTTTCTAATCGAATGGTTTTTGTATCTCTTCCATTCGGCACAGTGATTCGTATGTAACCTTTTCCAGTTACTTCAGCTCTTTTATCTACTGCGAGATTCAACAAACAGTTTGCTTGTTTATTTATTTATGCAAACAGATTCTCTTCGTTGCACACATGCGATGTTGCTCCGCTGACTATGCACCATATAGACTTTGTATTATGAGCTGCGTTCATGGATATGGCTGTATGCAAACTTTCGTTTTTCGCTTTTATCACCATGGAAGCCTCTTGTCTAAAGGATTCTGCATTTTTATCAGCAATCCGTGTTCGACATTCAGATGATTTATGATCTAGCTTCGAACGGTAGTTACATTTGTAGCAACGGAACACTTTGTTGTTCCTTTTCTCCTTCTTACCCTGATTTTGCCTCCAGTTATTAGAGGTTGAATACAGGTTCGAATCATTTGTCTCTTGAAAGACAAATACGCTGTTTAGCAATTTGGATAGCTCTTTGTTTATCGAGCTTCCAATTCCTCCAAAAGCTTGACTTTCAGAATGTCAGGTTTTGGTAACTCATCTCTTGACTCTATTGCACAAAGAAAGTTATCGAATGTATCTGGGATACTGTATAGCATTAGTATCGAAAGGAGATCGTCAGCTATTACGATGTCCATTTCATTAAGTATATCAACTATTTCGAAGAATTCAGTCAGGTGTTCTGACATGTCATTAATGTCATTGGTCTTGCGAAATAGTAGTCGCTTCAGTAACGTAACCTTTTTGCTGGTCCCTCCGATTCGTAAGTTGATCGAAGCTTCTGCCACATTTCATTTGACGTTTTGCAATTTTTTACGTTACAGAGCTCGCTTGGACAGATGGAGAGAATTATATCAGCTTTTGCCTGCTGATCACCTAGTGTTCACTTCTTAAGCGCTTCTAATTCAGCTACGTTTGTTCCATCAACAGGCTTTGGAAAATGACCTGTCCGCAACGATTGTTATGGATTAGAATAGCTTCGATTAGGATTTTCCAAGTGTCATAGTACCTTTTGGTCAGCTTTTCTATAGCTATCTGCTACATCGCTTATTTAGTAATGCTATCGAAAAAATAATAAGTGCTTAGTTACCAAGGGCTGGGTTGAAGTTCAGAAACTTTCAGTCATTTGTCCACTTCTCAATCAGTCTGAATGAGTGATTGTGCAGCCTCTCTTTTAGCAGTCGTAAAAACGTTCTTCTTTGAACATTTTTTTGCGTCCTAGTTTGCTTTGCTGGATGATTCCTTGGCTGCCGGCTCGGGTACTGCACTTAACTTGGACGGCGCAGTGTCTGGGCCCGTAACCAAATTGTAGCGGAATTTATGGAGCATAGTAAACGCTATATATCGCACAGTGAGATAATCGCCAAACTAAAGACATGACTGAGTAGTTAAATCTATTATTTATTTTCATTAAAAATCATAAGAAATTGTAAACATTTAAAATAATAATAGAACACGGCTATGACTACTGACTTCAACCTTATGCCACGAAGGCAATAGCTCTGAAGATACATTTTGCCGTTACAGCACGTACATCAATAGTGCTTGTCGCGAGAACAATGCGTGACGTGATATATACACATCTCACTTGGCATGAATAAACAAAACATAATAGCATATAAACAGTAAATAGTAACGCTGTACTAGTGATCCGGTTTATTGGCGTATAAAATAAACACATAATCGTTTCCAAGCTTTCGCACATCAACCAGATGGCTTTTTCAAGGAAGTTAGACAGAAACTGCAAACTGAAAAATAGAACGCTTAACAATTTAAACGCGGGAACTTGACAATAAATAGATGCGACGTTATATTTATTTAAAGATACGAGGCATCACGTTGGTTGCACGCGGGATCCTGGTAGAGAAAATTCGTTACTTGAAGAATTGGTTCCAAATTCGTGGCAACTCGAGCGAGACACAATCCTTGCAAGCATCGCTGTTGCTAATGATCTCCAAGGTTTCCCGAATGGCTGTACATTTAGGGGTAGAGTAGCTAGCTAATTTCTTTTTATCATCCCACATGGGAGTAGCTGACTTGAATTTTACTTCTCTGGATAGTGCCTTGGTTACTTTACCGTATTTTGTGTCTCTTTTATGTTCGTTGACTCTGATTCCAAACGAATGCTTGATCATTCCAATGTAGTATCGTTTAGAGCCGTTCGGATACTGTAGGGGGATCGAATAAACGCCTGCTTCGCAGGAGAGAGGTGGTTTTTCACTATTTCTCTTTAGTATAGTATGTAAAGATGCAGGGGACCTTATGCCGACACCGTAGTTCACCTTCTTGAGGGCGTTTTTGAGT
This sequence comes from Macrothele yani, assembly GCA_039090855.1. Lineage (NCBI taxonomy): Eukaryota > Metazoa > Arthropoda > Arachnida > Araneae > Macrothelidae > Macrothele > Macrothele yani. The sequence continues at coordinate 25,601,260 of CM077032.1, read as the reverse complement.
TTGTAAGACACACTTGGAATGTAGGGAATTGAGCCTATATAACGTAGCTGCGGCGCAGGAAGACCGGAATGTTTGGCTCTGGCTTTTTGGATAAAGCTACGTATCTGATTCAATGAATATCCTGCAGCAGTGGCTAGCTTGATGACGCTTTCAATTTCGTGTTGTATAGAATGGGTATCAGAAGAAACGGCGAAGGCTCTTTGAATTCGAGAACGGAAGATAGCTGCTTTGTATTCTGCGGGACAGAAAGAGCTGCGGAGCATCAGGTTGGGGACGGACGTGGGTTTATAGTAGACTTGTGTGCCGAGGCGGTTGTCAGACGATTTCCTCAATAAAACATCCAGATAAGGTAAAGCGTTGTTGTTTCCTAGCTCCATCGTGAAATTGATCGTAGGATGTATATGATTGATTTTATCAAGGAAAATTGGAAGAGTCTCTTTTCCGTGGGGCCATACAAAAAATACGTCGTCAGCATAACGCAGCCAAGTGGTAGGCCGTGGGGTAATGCTGGAGAATATATTTCGCTCAATTGGGCGAAGTATTGCTTCTGCAAGGATGGGTGAAAGTGAGGATCCCATCGGAGCGCCATTATTCTGTTTATATACTTGTCCTTGGAAACTGTAGAAGCTAGTATTCGTTACCAAGTCTATTATTTAGAAGATGCTGAGGCCTGACTCATGCGTATAAAATGTTTAATTAGATATGGCATCCTTTAATGTTCTGATGGCTTCCGGAACTGGAATTGAGGGGTAAAGGGAAACCACGTCGAAGCTGCCGATAATGTCGCTTGGCAGGACAGTGAGTTTCTTGACTTTCGTTATAAATTCCAGAGTGGAATTTATTACTAAGTCCGATTCAGGAAGAAAACTACGTAGGAATTTGGAAAGTGCTTTCTCTAAATGGTACGTTGGTGCAGACTTCCTGGATACGATGGGTCTCAGTGGGTTTCCTGGCTTATGGTGCTTAAGTCTTCCGAAAAGCTTTAGGATCTGAGGTCCTGGTGGTAATCTGGCGGCTTTCCTAAGATCGTCTGGAATAGCGGGTAACCGGTCTGCTTCCGAACCAGGTCGAATCCAAAAAGCGTCGTTTCCGAATTTGAAAGTGTAATATCGCGAGTCCCAAACGACTCAAAATATGAACTGCGCCAGCTCTGTTCTTCTAAATTACGATCTTGGTATAATCCTACTAAAACACCTAATACATTTATAATTCCGAGGCCAGTTTCGATCCTTAAAAATGATCCGTCCATAATATTGACTCTAACGGACAAATCTGGCCAGATAGCGATTATGGACGCAGAAAACTACAATACGAAAATTGAAGATTTTATCACTGACTCTGGTTCTATAGCCCTTCAAAGGAACCCTCTAAATTCTTGGATTGCGCAGGTGCAAAGAGCAACCCGGTTACCCGCTATTCCAGACGATCTTAGGAAAGCCGCCAGATTACCACCAGGACCTGAGATCCCAAAGCGTTTCGGAAGACTTAAGCACCATAAGCCAGGAAACCCACTGAGACACATCGTATCCAGGAAGTCTGCACCAACGTACCATTTAGAGAAAGCACTTTCCAAATTCCTACGTAGTTTTCTTCCTGAATCGGAATTAGTAATAAATTCCACTCTGGATTTTATAACGAAAGTCAAGAAACTCACTGTCCTGCCAAGCGACATTATCGGCAGCTTCGACGTGGTTTCCCTTTACCCCTCAATAACCGTTCCAGAAGCCATCAGAACATTAAAGGATGCCATATCTAATTCAACATTTCATACGCAGGAGGCATGCCTCAGCATCTTCAAATTAATAGACTTGGTCTCTAATACTAGCTTCTACAGTTTCCAAGGACAAGTATATAAACAGAATAATGGCGCTCCGATGGGATCCTGACTTTCACCCATCCTTGCAGAAGCAATACTTCGCCCAATTGAGCGGAATATATTCTCCAGCATTACCCCACGGCCTACCACTTGGCTGCGTTATGCTGACGACGTATTTTTTGTATGGCCCCACGGAAAAGAGACTCTTCCAATTTTCCTTGATAAAATCAATCATATACATCCTACGATCAATTTCACGATGGAGCTAGAAAACAACAACGCTTTACCTTATCTGGATGTTTTATTGAGGAAATCGTCTGACAACCGCCTCGGCACACAAGTCTACTATAAACCCACGTCCGTCCCCAACCTGATGCTCCGCAGCTCTTTCTGTCCCGCAGAATACAAAGCAGCTATCTTCCGTTCTCGAATTCAAAGAGCCTTCGCCGTTTCTTCTGATACCCATTCTAGACAGCACGAAATTGAAAGCGTCATCAAGCTAGCCACTGCTGCAGGATATTCATTGAATCAGATACGTAGCTTTATCCAAAAAGCCAGAGCCAAACATTCCGGTCTTCCTGCGCCGCAGCTACGTTATATAGGCTCAATTCCCTACATTCCAAGTGTGTCTTACAAACTCAAAAACGCCCTCAAGAAGATGAACTACGGCGTCGGCATAAGGTCCCCTGCATCTTTACATACTATACTAAAGAGAAATAGTGAAAAACCACCTCTCTCCTGCGAAGCAGGCGTTTATGCGATCCCCCTACAGTATCCGAACGGCTCTAAACGATACTACATTGGAATGACCAAGCGTTCGTTTGGAATCAGAGTCAACGAACATAAAACGGACACAAAATACCGTAAAGTAACCACGGCACTATCCAGAGAAGTAAAATTCAAGTCAGCTACTCCCACGTGGGATGATATAAAGAAATTAGCTAGTTACTCTACCCCTAAATGTACAGCCATTCGGGAAACCTTGGAGATCATTAGCAACAGCGATGCTTGCAAGGATTGTGTCTCGCTCGAGTTGCCACGAATTTGGAACCAATTCTTCAAGTAACGCCTTTTCTCTACCAGGATCCCGCGTGCAACCAACGTGATGCCTCGTATCTTTAAATGAATATAACGTCGCATCTATTTATTGTCAAGTTCCCGCGTTCAAATTGTTAAGCGTTCTATTTTTCAGTTTGCAGTTTCTGTCTAACTTCCTTGAAAAAGCCATCTGGTTGATGTGCGAAAGCTTGGAAACGCTTATGTGTTTATTTTATACGCCAATAAATCGGATCACTAGTACAGCGTTACTATTTACTACTTAATTGGTGTATTGTTCCTCGTTATAAATTAGCATATAAACAATTACGTCATTACATGAGATTAATCTGAAAGATGAGGATTGTTTTCCTACAATATTATACTAATATATGGGGTCCGGACTAAAGCCCACAGGTCACTTGCTAACTGTAGATGATTTGTAAATAATACGTAATGTCGGAGGATGTTTCCGATCAAGTGTATGGAAACTGATCACATAAATATTTACCGACTGTATAGAACTTTCCCTTTATTTTAGAAATGTTGAAATTTAAGGAGGGTTACCCCCAAACCTCAACTAAAATATGTATCACCTTTCTCATGGGTTCAAAAAGCTCAAACTTAAAGCATTAGAAAACGCTATCAATAGACGAACAACGCACTTGGAAATCTGGAAAAGTTTAAATTTAGGGGTTTTAACCCCCAAATGCAAACTAACATATATAATCTTTTCATGGGCTCTAAAAACTCAAAACTAATATTAATTACTCAATAATTAATATTAAGTCATACAATATTAATATTCAATATAATATTAATACTATTTTTAATACTCATTCAATATTAATCACTTGGTCTTACGCCTAGGCCTTTTTGACAGTTTTTATTCTACCGATGTCATATTAATAACGTTTGCATAACAAGTCGAGGTAATAATCTTCTTCTTTTACTTAGGCACTAAATATTAGTTCATATGCCCTAGGCCTTTTTAATAGCATTAATTCTATCGTTGTCATATTCATAACGTTTACGTATTAACTGAATTTAATCATATTGCACTTTTAGTTTTGCACTAATTATTAATTCATTGGCCCTGGGCCTAAAGCCGAGTAATTACTATTGAATGCCGAAGTAAAAGCACAAAGCTATTAACTTGACATTTTGTAAACTTTACGAATATCACATTGGTGAACAAGAAAGTGTTAAAAAGTCCTGGGCCTACAGTTTATTAATTAATGAATGGTACATAAGTAAAAGCGCAATATTATTATTGACATTACTGGTTATGTAAATTTTATGAATATGGGTATGACGAAATGAGGCTCTTAGGAGCGCTAAGACGTTAGGCTTAATAATTTATATTCTCTGCCTTCGTAATATCGCGATATTAATATTTTGACAGGTTACGTAAACGCTATGAACATAAGCATGATAGAATAAAAATGCCGACCCCGAAAATTTCACCCACATATTTGTGCTCATTGTACGGCTACATTTTGTTTTAAACAGCGTGATAATGGAAATCGTGACCCCAGAAATCTTCGATATTTTGCGTAAAGTGCAATTTGTACACGATCCCTACTTGAAAAACGTGGAAGACTTTCCTTGACGGGCACTTTCCCGTTCACCGAAAGTAATGACATTCAATTTACTATAAGAAAAATTTAAATCTCCGATATGCAGGTGATGAACAAGCTGCAATTATAATAATTGTATTTACTACTGTGCCCCACCGTTGTTTAAAACATATCTCCAAGTGTTTTATGTATACGTGAAGAAATTACTACCAGATCTGAGAAAGCAAAAGTGGGAGATGTGTGTGTATGTGTGTGTGATAAAATGTCAGTTCACCAAATGGAAAAACAGCTGTTTACATCGGCGCAATTGTTCACTATGACGCCGTTGTTTGAAAGAACCCACTCATGTACCCCGTTCAACATCAATTATGTGCTTCAGGAAAAATGTATCTCCAGCATTCTTTTCACCGAAGAAAAGAAAGCTGTAAATCTGGGGTGACACGAAACGGTGCGGTTTTTTTCACGAAGTTTGAGTATCAAATTTTGAGTCAAACGAACTCGCACTTTGCAAACAAGCTGTTTTGTTAATGTATGTAAAGTGTGTCCTTTTCCGTAGGCTGTAAAGCACGTATGAGAGTGTGGTATCCTATCAGGTCATCACTGTAGGAACACTGTTTTAGTTGAAATAAAGCAGTCTGAGACCCTTCACACGGATTCGGAAAACTGACAAGAAAAACTTAAGGGGTCGTATAAGAATTTTACTTTTGCTTTATTTACTCAGGCACGAAGCATTAATTGTTAGGTCCAAAATCGGGTACGGAGAAGTGGGCACCGGAGAACTGGTCATCAGAGAACTGGCTACATTGCACTTTCAGTGCCATAAAATGGTTCTGAATAAATAAATATCGCGTGGCTATACTTCCCACTACTTAAGCAACTATTGTTCACAAAACATTTTTTTAAATATTTCATTTTCAATAAGAAATGTATACATTTCCATGATTTTCGAGCCAAAGACAAAGCGGAGAACAGGCCACTAAAATTTTAACGGGCCTGATAAAAATTGCTTACTTGACTGCTCCATAGCCACGCCTCGAGAGGTTGGTTATCTGAAAATATTCTTTAATTTCGTAGTTTCTTAATTGCGATATTTAATGTAACTCTTTTTAAAAATGTTTATAATATACGACTTAACAAACAAATTTTCTGCAGACTCGTGCAAACGTAGAAAACTAGCCCGTGGGTAGGGGGGCGTAATAAAAAAAGAAAGAAGTTCTGGTCCGATCCGAAGATTTTCAGCACTTACAATCTACAACTCTACAAAATTTCTGCGGGCATCAGCTACCGCAGGAAACCTGTCAGTGAAAGGGCGGACAGGGAGGCTCAATGCTAAAAGTATAAATTATAAAGAATTTGTCGTCTGATCGGGAGATTTTCAGCGTTTACAGGCTTCAGCTCAACAAATTCTCTCCGGGCATGTGCTAACGCAGGAAACCTTTCGGGAAGGGGGGAGGGGGAGGGGGTAATGCCGGAAATATAAAATATAAAAAATGTCTGGTCCAGTCGGAAAATTTCCGTGTTTACGAACTACAGTTCAACGAATTATCTGAGGGCACGTGCCAACGCAAAGAAATATATCGGAGGGGGGGGGGGGAATCTGCGGAAATATAAAGAATTTGTAGCATAATCGGGACATATTCAGCGTTTGCAAACTACAGCTTAAATTCTCTTTGGGCACGTGCAGATGCAGGAAACCTGCCTAGGGGATTATGCCCCGCCCACAGACGGGCTTCCTGTGGTAGCACATGCCCGCAGAGAATTTGTTGAATCGTAGTTTGTAAACGCCAGTTTCGGTATTAGCCCCACAGCACCACCTGCGACAGCTTTCTTGTGTTTGCACATGCCCGCAGAGAATTTGTTAAATTGTAATTTGTATACTTCGAAAATATCTGGATGGGACCAGAAATTCTTTATACAGTATTTTAAATATTTGATATTAAGCCCTCCCCCGACAGGTTTTCGCCAAAGATCTGCTTCCGGTTGAGCTACAAATTATTTATATTTTATATATTTGGCATTAAGGTACTTCCCCCTTCTGCCCTCCCACAGACCGGTTTCCTGTGATTCCAGATGCCCACAGAAATTTTGTGGTGTTTTAGTTTGTAAACGCTGAAAATATATTTATCGGACTAGAAGTTCTTTATAATTTATATTTTTGGTAATAAGCCCCACCACCCGGATAGATTTCGTGCGTTTCCGCAGACAATTTGTTGAGCTATAGCTTATGAACTCTGAAATTCTTTTGTTGAGTTGTAGGTTATAAACATTTTTAATAAAGAAGTGCATTAACAATCGCAATTAAGAAATTACGGAAACTTTATGTGACTCAGAAAACCAACTTCTGGGGATGTGGCCACGAAACAGTCAAAAGGCGATGGTTATACGGCCCCTAAAAGATCTACAAATTTAACGCAATTTGTTACCAAAAATGCAAGTGTTTTATAATTGTGATAATGATATTTACTGTACACGTCAGTTTTACATCAAACTACAGTTAGTTATGTAAAAGGAAAGTCCAAGAAAGTGCAATTTTCATACTGTCCCTAAAGTATATGTGGCTGATTGTCCGTGAAAGCAGTTATCCGGTGGTCAACTGTCCTAAACTCGTTTGGTTGCTTTCTCGGAGGGAGATGAGTTGTAACTTATGAAATTTATAGATGCCCCCGTAACATCGCAGGAACAGAATGGTACCAATCTCCCGGATATGAATTTGTCGTTTCCCGTAGAGATCTGGGGTGTCGTTTTTGATTTGCATACGGCGTGCTTTATTTTATGATCTATCTGCCCCCTCCCCTCCTCTCCAATTGAGAAAACTCAAAATATTTTTCAAAACGTGCGTTCGGTCACACTGCATACAAATTAAAAGTTTTGGCAGGTGTACAAATCCGGTGGATGTACCTAATGTTCCAAACGTGCGATGGGTCACACTGCATAAAAAATTAAAATTACGGCGAGTGTGCACCATCTCCCAAAATCAAGGAGGTCATGATACTTAAATTCCAAATATGTGGTAGCGGTTCTTCCTAAAGTTACTGTGCTAAGTATTCTCAATTTCAGTGGGCTCGTGTTCAATGGGCAACTGTGTAGTGGGCAAGTGTCCGAGTAGGCTCTTGACCGGTGGACATCTTGCCGGTGGTCAAATGTCCAACAACCTAATATATGAAGAGAGAAACTTTGTTTGTGTGTTTGAGGTAATCTCGAAAACTGCCGAACCGATTTACATAATTCTTTCACCGCTGGGAAGCTTACTTCTTTCCGGTGGACATAGGCTATTTCGATTTTTTTTGGCTGAACGACTGAATCAGAATGCTTTCAAGTAGTTCCCGATTTCCAGTGTATCGGTCCGTTTACAGCAGATTGTATACAGAAAATACCATGGTAACAAAAAAGATTACTTATGACAATAAAAATTAGCAGTGACAAATCTGTGGGTCAGTAGCTTTCGTTTAAAAAAAAATCATGAAAATCGCTTCAGTGGGTGGCGCTGGCGGATTGTAAAAAGAAACGGCCTTGCGTTTTAAATATATAGATTTGAAATAGAAATGACTTTCCTGGTGTATTTTGTAAAAAATAATAACAACCTGGTTAAGACATGATATTGGTCAAAGAACAATCTTATTTCCCCTAGTTACTACATTAATTCTAGCTAGATGGCGATTACAAACCTTCGTGTGTATATATACAGGGTAAGCCAAACGACCCTGTGCACCTGACGTACTGTGATAAGAAATATTAATAAGAAATCGATAAAGTGTAGTAACGCGCACGTACATGCAATACAAGTATTGTGAAAGGAGAATGTTCGTGTGTTTGGGTCGGCGTTACGCGCATCCTGCCTTGAACGACGCAGCCGGTATTTACGATGTCTGACATTGATTGAATCAGTCAGTTGTGACGTGTCACAGCGGCAGGTTTAATATGGTGTTGCCGCTTGTGGGTCGGGTGTTTGTGATTGAATATATGTTCTGTAGTGGAGGTGAATATGCGGACGAAGTGAAGGTTAAGTACAGAGAACAATTTCTCGATAATGAAGCACCCCATCGCAATGCAGTTGGACGGTAAATTGAAAAGTAATCAACAGTAATCTGAAACATTTCTCTGTTTGGTCTGTCACGTGTCTTTGAAAAAATGTTCTGGCGCGTGGATGCGATGCATGCTACACATATGAGGGAGCCATTTCCAGCATTTATTGTAGCAGGTACGCTTGTAGTTGTTGTACGTGTATTGTCTTGCCAGGTGCACAGTGATTTTCGGCTAACCCTGTACATAACATGACCTACTTTGTTCCCTGGATTTCTTGTTGGACCACCCCGTTTAAGAAATTCTGTGCGAGCCACTGTGTTAACATTTACTCAAAAAAGCTCAGGTTGCATACCCTTGTAATTTTACCATCTTCTATTACTAAAAGACGGTATCTCAATGTTAGGCATACGAAAAATTGCAAGGCTGTACTACTGAGATGGGAACGGAATTTGTTGGATGTCGTGGATGTGCAGTGCATGTTCGAAGACCTGAGCCTCCGCCCTCCAGCATTGTTCTCTGCTTAATGCGCCTTACTTGCTACGATGGCTCATGAAATCTGTAGACCTAAAGTTTCCTCCTGTGTTTCAGCGTGACATTCATTTAGCTTCTCCGTACGATGATCTCACTATCAAACATAGTGCGAATGACAGAGGAAGCAGTGATCACTTTTACTCTATAATGAAAAATAACTTAAGATGTATATGATAAAAATAATTATTTAATAAAAATAATTATGAGCCTTATTTTATGTCTTACAAAATGATATAAAATTATCTCTAATGAAAAATACACTATCTACCTACCTACTTCTCTAGATTTGGCGGTTTCACCTCATTTTTTTTTTGATTGGAGGTTGAACGACCACCGTGAGCAACTCAATGGGCTATAAGCAGTCGCCCGTCCCTAATTTAGGGTCACTGGTTCCAGGGAAGGGAGAGAGCCAGTGCCGTAAGACAGACACAACACCCATGCCTGACCGGGATTCGAACCCGGACCCCTTACGGACGAATGATCAGAGGCCAACGCCTTAGACCACTGCGCCACCGGGGCGGCTTCACCTCATTTCTGGTTAAAGACCCTTGTTGCTCTGTGTTAATCCGCTTATCTTTGTGTTTAGGGCTTGGCCTTTCCTGGTCTAAATTTTTTCTGTTTCAGTTGTGACAAGTCCCTTGACGACTGCGTGTTACTGTTCGACTGTTTCGATGGCGGTTTCCTTTGTTTATTTATTCTTTGTTGTTGGGTTATTTCCTCTTCATTTTTTTTTGATTGGAGGTTTAACGACCACCGTGAGCAACTCAATGGGCTATAAGTAGTCGCCCGTCCCTAATTTAGGGTCACTGGTTCCAGGGAAGGGAGAGAGCCAGTGCCGTAAGACAAACACAACATCCATGCCTCACCGGGATTCGAACCCGGACCCCGTTCGGACGAATGATCAGAGGCCATCGCTTAGACCACTGTGCCACCGGGGCGGCCCTCTTCATTTTGGTCCAGCGTCGTGCCTTGCCTGTTTCACGAACATCCGTTTCATTGGGGGTTTTTTTTCAATGATTTTTTGGTGTTTAGACTTTCTTTGTATTTCTGATCTTTCTTGGCTTTTATCTTTTCTGCCCCGAGCTGGGAATCCTTCCCATGATCCATACGCAGAGAGCGCCTGAGGAATTTTGGGGCCATGGGCACATCCAAATTTGTGAACCCTAATAATTTTCTAAATGCCCTCGATTGCCCCTTACGGCATTGTTTATGTTGATTTGAAATATATTTCTTTTATGGTAAACATTATTTTAACAAATGCTTATCAGAAATTGTCGTAAACAAAATCAGCTGTTACGGTTAACGTCAAGGTAATTGGCCACGCCCATCTCCGATAGGCGTGGCCATTTGTGGGTTAGGTGCGTTTGTATTTCTAGTGCTTTTAAATTGTAGCAGAGGACTAGTTGAATCGTCAAAGGTCACGTCATCAGTTCCGCATTGTGACGTCATATCTGCCAGTGAGAGTTAGCAGCATCTCAACATCAAAGTAGGATTTCAGAGGTGTCGTTCCAAGCAATTGGATTACAGACATGAAAGCGTGATCACATCTAGATCATGAATATCAGATTGGCTTTGCAAGGGTATTTTTTTATTATTTATCTCATTATTCATTTGTTTTTACTAAAGTAGCCTTACATTAAATGTTTTATATCAACTCTGAAATTTTTTTCATTAAAGATGAATAATTACTAAAAAAAAACACGCACACAATTTGGGACCCCCAAAATGGTGAAGCCCGGAAACCGGGCCACGCGTGCCCCTGCAAAAATCAGTCCCTCTCCATGGGTGTGTGGGCCCCCAGGAAAGAGCCCTCGTTTTTCTGCGGTGTGATTTTTTCTCCCGAATCAGCCTTAAATTTCGGGTGGCAGGGGAGAGAACTTCGGTCTTTTTTTGTGTTTGGGTTAAAATCAACTGGTGGAGTCTCTTTCGGGAGGGGCAAAGCAAGCGGCATCGCCTCTTTGGATGCAGTGTTAAATGTCCACTGTGCTCCTGGCGGATAAAGGGTGTATGTTGTTGGTAGAGAAGAGTCCCACACCCCGATAGATCTTACAAATCATGATGTCGACAAACGCGTGTCTGCTTTTAACAAAGACCTTGGAGAGAGTGTGATTTCGAGTTCTTCCGTGGGGTTGCCTGTTGGGCCGTTGTGGGAGTGTGTGTAAACATCAGTGAACCATGTCAGGTGTTTACCTCCGGCGTGGTGAACAGTGTGAAGATGTTGCGTTGCAACAAAGTTCGTGTATGGGGGAGGGGCGTCGTGCGAAAGCACATAAGGGCGGTCCCATCTTCCAGCCCCCATGATTTGTGGGTCCTATACGAAGACAAGATTAGACTTACAAATACCATCTACTTCCGTCGGTTTTTGAAAACCAGATAATCCGCCATTAGCAAGAACTGAAAGCTGTTCGTGAACACATGCTAGTTGCGTGCGTGTTGCAAATCGTACTTTAAATAGTTCTAATAAAAAATAAATATTGTCAGATTTGGGTCGGGTACTGTGTTAGACATGGATATAACATAACGGCCGACATAATAAAAAGGCATATTTTCACAAGTAAGTTAAATGTTTTGCTTATTTTTGTACATGATGTCAACAATAAGTATTGTTAGATTTTGGCAATATTGATTTGCGCTGGGTACGGGCAGAACTCAGAACAGGAACCATCATCTTCATCAACCATGAGAAAAGTCCCGTAGGAGTCCGACGCCAGATTACAATCGTCTGTTTATTTTGCTATCAAATCATCGACATTCATAGAACAGGCATACTATGAAGAATTGAAGGAAAATGGTGATTCCCCTTCACTGGGTGGGAGCGGAAGAAAGAACAGCCTCGTGTGTAGCTCTGCTAGAATTTGGTTATTCGTCTTGCCCTGAGTACGTGGAGAAGTTGCAAAAGCCATATTGTGTAGCAGAGCATGAAAATGGAGCTGTTGGCCTATTCTGGGTACGCATGGCAGATGGAACAGCCATAGTGTGTTTCTTTGAATAAATATAGTGAAATTTCCTGCCTCTGGGTACGCATAAAAGACAGAACAGCATTAGTTGCCAGTTTTAGCGATATTGCTCTGCTCTGGGAGCAAGGCAAAAATAAGGGTAATAGTGTGTCACTTTGCATAAATTACCAACATTGCTCAGTGACCTGCACACGCGGAAAATAGAGCAGCCATAGTGTGCACTAGCATAACTCGTGTGAATAGTGATATTGCCCTACTTTAGGAACGGGAGGATAATTGAACAGCCAGGATGTGTAGTTTTGCATGAATACGGCGAGTTTCTCCTTCCCTGGGTACGTGCGGTATATTGAACAGCCGAAATGTGTGCACAATTGCAAAAATACGGCGAGATTGTGCTCCGAAGAAGAAAGGTAATCCGGGCCAACCGCACGTCCTTTCTCGAAATCTTCGGAGTCAATGGCTTATTTAGAGAGGGACAATTGGTCTTGCTCCTGAAATAAGCATATTTTTAATGTTTTTCTGTTAAAATCTTACTTAAATAAGAAAAAAATGCTTTAATTAAATAAAAATGCACCAAAGTACATTTAAATAAATGCTTCAATGTCTTCTAATTTCCTTTAACTTTTATTTGGTCCTGGGGATTTCAAATGTTTTAATGTTTCGCTCCCCCACCCAGAAAAAACAAAATAAAACAGTAAAAGTTTCTATATACGCCACTGCTCAGAGTTAAAGGACGTCCTCCACAAACATGGGTGCGGTTCTCATTCGCATGAAACAGAGTGATGACCTCTTGATTCCGTGTATTCAATTACGAAATACAAATGCTGGAGTTCCTTCAGCATATGTATTTCATAATAAGCCAGCGCCGCTGGAGGAAACTGGTATGGTATGCAGATAGGCACCCGGCAGGCAGGAAGAAGGGTAAGCTCCTCACTCCATCCCGGGAACTAGAAAAGAAACATACAAAAGATTAAAGCACAAAACAAAGTACAACAAAAACACAAGAAACCAAGGGACCGGAAATGCAGGATTACAAGCCGAAAAGCTCGGGAGACTAAGGTCCCCAATGGAAAAAATATTTTTCCTTCATTCCGGTAACAATGTTGGGCCAGAAGACCCACCGGAACTGAAAAGCGCGGTCCGAAAGAGTACGAGGATCCAACTCAACTCTATCCCTAAGCTGGCCCTTGACGTGTCAGGCCACTTTCAAGGGTCGAATCCCGCATTTCCGTAATTACTATGAACAACATCCTGTTGCAGATTAAAGCACAAAACAAAGTACAACAAAAACACAAGAAACCAAGGGACCGGAAATGCAGGATTACAAGCCGAAAAGCTCGGGAGACTAAGGTCCCCAATGGAAAAAATATTTTTCCTTCATTCCGGTAACAATGTTGGGCCAGAAGACCCACCGGAACTGAAAAGCGCGGTCCGAAAGAGTACGAGGATCCAACTCAACTCTATCCCTAAGCTGGCCCTTGACGTGTCAGGCCACTTTCAAGGGTCGAATCACGCATTTCCGTAATTACTATGAACAACATCCTGTTGCAGATTAAAGCACAAAACAAAGTACAACAAAAACACAAGAAACCAAGGGACCGGAAATGCAGGATTACAAGCCGAAAAGCTCGGGAGACTAAGGTCCCCAATGGAAAAAATATTTTTCCTTCATTCCGGTAACAATGTTGGGCCAGAAGACCCACCGGAACTGAAAAGCGCGGTCCGAAAGAGTACGAGGATCCAACTCAACTCTATCCCTAAGCTGGCCCTTGACGTGCCAGGCCACTTTCAAAGGGTCGAATCCCGCATTTCCGTAATTACTATGAAGAACTCTGTTCCTCTCTCTCCAGATTTTGTAAGTGGTCTCAGTGATGATCAACCTCCAGATATCCCGCCCAGTCTTAGGGTCGTGGTACTGGTAAAAGACCTCCTGAGGCTTGAGTCGCTGCGGGCAATCTGCCCAGGTCCAAACAAGCTTCCACACCTGCACGGCCATAGGACAACTCCATAACAAGTGGTACCGGTCTTCAATGAGATTGCAAGAGGCGCACTTGTCGGTGATGGCAGTACCCCACCTGTACTGCCTCTCCCTAGTTGGAAGGACATCGTGAGCCAGAATGAATTTAAAATCCCGCTTCTTACAGTCAACTCCAGCAGCCAACATGCTCATCCACACCTCCCTCCAGTTGCAGTTGACGACACTAAACTCCGTTACCTTCTCCCTAGGCCTAGGGAGAATTTGCAGATACATTTGCTTCAAATTCACCCCATTCCGGTTAGCCTCGGCGAGACCCTGAATGTGCCCCCCAAGCTTATAGTGCTTGTGAGTGATCTCTCTACGCGGCCCCATAAATCGGAAGCCGGGTAAGAACTTCGTCACAGACAATCCAGTCAAATACAAAACAAAGTTCCTACAAGGGTGCGAGGAGTTAAGAGCTTCCTTCACACTCCTAAACTGCAGTGCACTGAACAAGGAGGAGAGGTGTTTAACATCCAAACCACCCTCCTCCTTCGGGCAGCACAGGACCGCTCTGGCAACCGCCTCAACTTGCTTACCGGCCCAAATAAATTGAAAAACTAGCCTTTCCAGAAGCCTCATGAGACTCCGAGGGGGAGAACCAAGTTCTCCGACAAAGGCACATTTCGAGACCAGGAGAGCGTTAGCTAACTTAGCCCGGTTAATCATCGAAATGTCAACACCCTGCCTCCTTTCCTTCTTCTCTTTAATAGCGAAGAAGATGTCCCTCCATGTCTTCAAATGGACACCGTCTCTATCAAAAAGGATACCAAGTATCCTGACGGGTCCATTCGTCACCGCCAGCCCACGGACCGCAGCGCGATCCCACCTGCCCCAAAGGAGAAGGTTCGACTTATCATCATTAGGCACGGACCCGGTGGCACCGCAGTATCCCGCGAAGTCTTTCCGGACCTGCTTTAGACTAACTTCCGAGTCAACAATAACACTGACGTCGTCAGCATATGCAAGATACTTTAGGGACCTCGCGCAGCCAGGGATAGGGGCTCCCTGAATGCTACATGAGCCTGAACCTTCCTTAAAATGTTCTCAATGACCAAGACAAACAACAACGGGGAGAGTAGGCAGCCTTGTCTCACACCTCTTCTAACCTCAAAGAGGTGAGAAAGACGGCCAGAAATGATGACTCTTCCGTTGAGGTCCCTGTATGAAGAGTCCACCGTTCTTCGGAAAAACTCTCCGAAGCCGTGGGCTTCCAGCAGCTTTCTAATAAACTCGTGAGAAACACGGTCAAAGGCCTTATTCTGATACGCGGAAAGCATTCCCAACTTAACATCCCTGTCTCCGATATAAGTAAACATGTCCCTCACACACCGAATTTTATAGTACATCCGCCTACCACGGATACTACTCGTCTGCCCAACGCCCACTAACTTCTCCGCCACCCGCGAAAGCCTCGCATTCACGATCGCCGCCATGATCTTATAATCAATGGTAGACAGAGACACCGGTCTCCATCCAGCAAGATCACGAGCAGGATCGTCGGGGTTTTGGAAAGAAGAGTCACAACACTACTCCTCATACACTTAGTCATAATACCTTTGTCAGCAATGTTGTTATAAATTTTGCATAACCAGGGGACCAAAATATTGACAAATTTCTTGTAAAATTCGGCCGGAAGCCCGTCAATACCGGGTGACTTTCTGGGCTTGAGATTCAGGATCGCCCACCTGATTTCAGTTTCGGTGAATTTCCCTTCCAACAACTCCCTATCTTCATCCGAAATTCTCGGAGCACCTTCCAGCCAAGTTTCCATGACATCAGGCTGCACTTCCTCTTCGTCAAATAACCTGCCATAAAATTCCGCCGCCGCCTGCAGGATATCGGGAAGATCCCGGACCTCCCTACCGTCAATGTCGAGGTTCAGGTTCTCCCTAACCCTCACCGTCTCGACTTTCCGGTAGATGAAGTTAACATCACTCTCCTGGCGGAGCACTTCCAAGGCCCCAGTCAACTTGACCACCGATCCTTCCTCCCGATAGAAGTGACTAATTTCGCTCCTGATATTAGTAATCAGAGAGGAATTGCACCCATCTTCATCACCTCGAATCGCCGCATTAAGAATGTTCATCAAATTCATGTTGCGCTTCTTCTTCGACGCGGCACACTGTCTACCATTCTGAGAAAGGAAATCTTTCACCTCCTCCTCGTCAGTGATAGTGCCTGCGCCCGCGTTCAGGATCGGGCGAAGGTGCACTAGCGTATCTTCATCTTCTAACATGGAGATGTTCAAACGCCACGGGGCCTGTCAATCCAGTCAATCTTCGACACAAGGAACATATCCAGGCGGGAGGCGCTGCCCCCTCTAAACCATGTATAACCCGGAATACTGGGGTTAAGTCTCCTCCAGGCATCGCACAACCCCTGGTTATCCAGTAGGACCTTAAGCACGTTCCCATAAGCTCTCCACCAGCTGCTGGTCCCGGCTCTGTCGAGGTCGCAGTCTGCGACAGCATTAAAATTCCCTCCAGCAATCAACACATCATCCGAGATTCTAATGAAATGCAGAAGTTCATTATAGAACAACCTCTGCAAGTTACCCTTATTAGGACGGTAAGAGAAATCACCCGACCTTCCCCGTCCGATTCAAAGTGAGTGACATGTCTTTCAAACTTCTCTTTGTAAATTATAGCAACTCCCGTGTAACCAGTACTCCCAAGCGAGTACTTAAATCTTAGACCGGAACTTCTGCGAAAAGCAAAAATCTGTTCCCTGTCCTTATGGTGGGTTTTCTGAATCATGAGGAAGTCCAGATTATTCTGGCGAAAGAACCTTTCCAGCCAACAGTGCTTCGCCTCCGAATTGAGGCCCTGAACGTTCAAGGAACAAATCCTAATGTTTGTGCCGGCAACATTAACCCTACCAGAGTCCATACTTACCTAGTCCTGTAAAAAGAAAGAGTTACAACAACAAACACAGAGAAAAAATGCAAAACCCATACTCCAACCTAGGAGAGAGAGGAACCGCAACCAAGTTACTTTTCAGTACTATCCTTCTTACCCGCACTTCTTGTCGACCTTTCTTCTCGAAGAACTTGGTTATTTGCTGATGGAATCACATGTTCCGTGCCATGCAGCATTACAGAGGCAGCGGCAGCAAGATCGTTAACCGCTTTAAAATTGGCCGCAATAAACTCTTTCCCAGTTTTTTTTCTTGTTCTGATACTGACGCTGCAGGTCAGCACAAAGGGACTCAGTAGTCACATTATACACTTCCGTATCAGTACAAGCCCAAAACTTACCGTTCACAACAGCAGTATCCGAGCATTGATTCTCCTCCTCACTCCCGACGCCGACGTTCAGCGGTCCAGCGGGAGTACCCCAGAGCGTCCCAGGGGCCTCAGGCGTCGCCTCAGAGTCGGCGACAACGTGGCCGCCGCCCGCAGTAGTGGGAACACTAGGCATAGGTGAGCCTCCGGGACCCGGAACGGGCTACTTCTACCCGTCTGATGGTGGAGTAGGGCACGCGGCTTCTCTTTCTGGAGGCCGCCCGTCCTGGATATCCACAGCCGCGGAGGTGTACCTCCGCCCCTTGGCTTTCGCCAAAAGGGAGGACGCAGTCATTTCCGTTTCTTCCCAATGACTAGGGTCATTGGAGAGACCCGGAAACCTGCTATGCACAGGGTCCTCACTGGAGAGACCCGGAAACCTGCTATGCACAGGGTCTTCACTGGAGAGACCCGGAAACCTGCTATGCACAGGGTCCTCACTGGTAACCAAAGTTCCGCCGATTTCACTAAAACACTGTGCTTCACTTTCTCCTTCACTTTGACACTTTTCAATACACTCATTCTGCACTTCACCCTCAATAAGAACATTATTATGACCAAATTCGGGGAATATGTCACCATCGCAACTATCACTACTTCCGCTTTCACTGAGAACGCCCTCCAGTGTAGAACTGGTGTCAGAGAATTCAGACTCATCTTCCTTGTTCTCTGAGACATCAGCGCTTTCCACACTAGAATTACCTTCTCCATCGCTGGAAAAGTTCCTACTTACTCCAGGCTCTTTTCGTGCACTACTGGGAGCCTGTTCGTTTTCTTCGCTGGAAATAACCCCCGCGCTAGATTCCACCGGAATAGTAGCACCGGAGCCATTAACATCAACCTCCATATTTTCTTCATATCGCCCCTGCACGACGCTTATGATTCCAGGCCTGGATTTGAGACCTTCAAGATCTTTGACAGACAACTTCCGTGATTTCTTCGTAATTATAGTGTACCCATCGTCATCAGAATTTGAAGGGGAGAGACCCCTCTTCCCATCTTCACCGATAGGAAAGGTTTCTCTCTCCTTCGCTGGAACAGAAACATGCTCTTTATTTTCATTGTTTATCACACTTTTCTTACCTGAGCTATTATCCTTACCTTCCTTAGGGATCCTGTGAGGTTTTGAGGCGTGCTCCGAGCTGGTAATTTGGTGGGCCCCATCTGTTTTACTCGAGGCCGCAGCCTCTGCAACACTTTGTGAGCCCTCCGCCTCACCAGCGTGGCACTCCTCCATCTCTTCATCTCTTCTGGTATTGTCAGGACCTCTGGTCATTTGTGCAAAGGACCTCTGTGTACAAACCTTCCTTTGATGGTGTGGTGATCTGCAGTTTCCACACGGCTCTTTGCACTCCTCCTCAGTGTGACCCAAAATGTAGCAATTACTGCAGGTAAACTTCCCACAGTCCACAGCTATGTGCCCTGCATGGGTGCAGCGCCTGTACACCCGGATTTTCCCCCTATACACATTCATACAACGCTGTCCTTTGACCTCCATGAAATTCAGGACAGCTTGTCTCATGTCAATTGTAACAACACGAGTCCCGGAAAGGGCTCCACTCTTGTGCGCAGCCATTTCTTTTCGAACTTTGCAGTCAACACCTTCCCATACAGGCCAAATACGGTTTCGACCTCTGCTTTGGAAATTCCACAATGCAAAAATTTGCAAAAAAATATTTTGACAGTAGTCTGAGCATTTGTGCATTTTAGTACAGTGTTATTGCACTCAATACTGCTATCTAGTAACTTGAAGTAGTGATCTCTACTGTTCAGGACTACTTCCAGCTTGTTTTTATTCACCTCTTGAATTAAGGAAAATACTGGGGTGTGGGATGAACCCACGTGCTTGTACAGGGCAAGACAAATGTCCGAAGCAGAAATACCCTTATGGGTAACCACGACGGCATTAGCCATATTGGGCTCAGTCCTAATAGACATCCTAACTCTTAAAAGAGGACAAAAGTCCGACCCCTTCCAAAAGCTAGCAACAGTCAGAAAACAAAAAAAAACACAGTCCTAACCAAAGAAAATGTGAAAAAATACTCCCAAAATTCCCGGCTTGAAATCCAATCCAGTAACAGTGGCACAAACACAATACACTCAGCACAATATATGAAGACCACGTGCAGCACAATATATGAAGACCACGTGCAGCACAATATATGAAGACCACGTGCAGCACAATAGACGTAGGCCACGTGCAGCACAAAATATGAAGACCACGTGCACCTTAAAACAATAGCGATATAGGCAATCTGTCAAAATATCGCAAACAGCGTCTCCGAATTGGCGGCGGAGCAAAATTCTTCAATAGAAATAAAAGAAAATTGCCAAAAATCCCACGCAAATCCACCAGGGAGTTCTCTAGAAATTTATTAATACACGAGCGGCCATCTTTGAATTGTTATAGTAACCCCTTTGACTACTCCAAGCCGAAGTCCCTCACGGCCGGCACGAGCGCCCCCTGGGCCGGCGCACACGCACCCAATTAGTCGGCCAGTCACGCGTTCCTTCTCACGAACGGATGTTCGGAAAACGACCTGCAAAATGAAAAACTAAAGTTGACCAAAGAAGCAAACAATATGCCTTTCCAACATCGACGAAAAAACTACACTTCACGGTGATCCATGTCACTTTAATAAAAGCGAAAGTAAAAGGCGAAAGATTAGAACGTTAAGTGCACGGAACCTTACGGAAAAAACTGCCATAGAGTTAGGAGTTCAATCCACAGCTAAACGAGTTTGATTTTAGATTTTTACAAATTGGGCCGAACAGGTTGTAAACGTATTTTAAAAGTCAGTGGTAGATATAAGGTGGCAAACAGCGATGGAACATCCAGTTTTAATATACATAATATCATACGTTTAAATTTGTTAAAGGAGAAAATTGCAATTGATTTAGGAGCCCAACGACCTGACAAAGATTAATGTTGGAATTTTTACATATTATTCGAATCAATTTTGTAACACACCTCCTTGGTTTGGGCCTTTGAAACACGAGAGATCTCTCCAGGTTTGTTGGGCTTTTTCTAGTGTAAGGTTTTTGTGACTTGTGTTAGTTCTTTGGATGTAGAGCTTGAAGGTCAGCCTCCGACCCCTTCATTGGTAGTTCAATTTGTGTTGTCTCCGGTCGAGGTTGGCGGTGCAGGCTGCTGAGGGTGACGGCAGGAATCTGTGTGAGTCAGGGGGAGGGTGCGTTTTGGCTCTGTTTCTGCCCTTTGTCTTTTGGTGTGGTGTGACTGGATGGTGTCTGAAGGAAGAGTGTTGAGTATTTGCTGCTTGTGGTATGCCGATTACGTGTAGATATGGGCCGAGGAGGCACTTCCATGGGTCATGTAAGTGCCTTGGTGCACCTGCCGTCCCGGTGTTCTCACTGACCGTCTGCCGTCCGTGTCGCTGTTACTTGGTCACCTTTGAAGGGGACTTTTGTCAGACTACATGCACGTTCCGGGTGTACCTTCAGATCGCACCCGCCGTTGTTGGTGACCTCGCTGCCAATCTGTGTGCGGGTTATTTCGAGTTCTTCGGAGGATATGAATGACTCTGGAGGGTTGTCAGGTGTTGCTTGTTGGGCCGTGGTGGGGGTGAGTGTAAACCTCAGTGTACCATGTCCAGGTGTTTATTTTAGGCGTGGTGAACTGTGTGAAGATGTGTTGCACCAAAGTTCGTGTATGGGGGAGGGGACGTCGTGCGAAAGCACATTAGGGCACTCCTCTCCCAGCCCCCATGAATTGGGGGTCTTATACGAAGACAAATGATGCTTCACCGAAAACTACTGGTGCTTGGAACGGCTCAAGGACCATTTGCTCGCAATAAACATCGTGCGTATCTCTGAGTAATTGTTACTCAAATTTGTTACGGTCTCGAGGAAGAATTTTTTCTTCCGCTGGTAGGCGGCCTTCTGGATTTTGGTGGGTGCTTCCTTTTTTGGTTTAGCTATGGGGCTAGTTTGTTTCTTTGTGTGTTCTTTTGGTGTTCGCTGGTTTTTTGTGTCGCTAGTTTTCTATATTTTCTTTGGTCGTTTGTTTTGGTGCATTCTTGCATGGAGGATGGAGAGTTTCTCATTTCGTTTAACCCTTTTCTTTCACCCGGTGGGTTGGGATTTCTTCGGTTTTCCTTTTTACTTTTCTTTCTGTCATGAGTTAGCCGGGTTTTTTTCCTTTCTCGAGCTTGTCTCTATGGGTTTTTTTGACGGTTTTGGTGTGTTTCCCCCAGTTTTGGCATGTCTGATGTTTCTGTTGTTTTCTTCTCTCTTTTTTTTCCATCATGAGTTAGTGTTTGTTTTACGATTTTCTCTTCTGCTTGTCACTTTATTTTGAGACTATTTGGGTGTGTTTCCCCCCGGTCGGGGTGTGTAAGGTGTAATTTTCTGTTTGTTGGTCCGGGTCTCCTCCGGTTTTCTTTCCTTAATTTTTTTCAGTTGTAGATTGTTTTTGGGTCCCCAGCCCATCCCACACTCCTCAGTGAGTGCTTTCATCTGTTGACAGGGTGGTGCTCTTTTTCTTGTATATATGTTTCTTTGTCTACGCGCTTTAGATATTATATTCTTAACCAGTTTTAGCGGATTAGGCGAATTTGCCTCATTTCCGGTTTAAGGACCTTGCCACTTACTGTGTATCTACCTTTTTGTCTACAGACTTTATGGATTATGTTCTTATCCATATTTGGGGATTTTATCTCATTTTCCGTGAAATATCCTTGTCGCTCTGTGTTAATCCGCTTATCTTTGTCTTTAGGGCTTGGTCTTTCCTCGTCTAAATGTTTTCTGTTTCAGATGTGACAAGTACCTTGACGACTGCGTGTTACTGTTCGATGGCGGTTTCCTTTGTCTATATTTTCCTTTTTGGGTTCTTTCCTTTCCTTTTTTGTCCGGCATCGGGCCTTGCCTGTTTAACGAACATCCGTTTCGTTTGTTTTGTTTTGTTTTCTTTTTCTTTTCGATGCTTCTTTGATGTTTATGACTTTCTTTGTATTTGTGATCTTCCTTGGCTTTTAATTTTTCTGCCCCTAGCTGGGAATCCTTCCCATGATCCATGGGCGTATTCCATGGACAGAGACCGCCTTAGAAATTTTGGGGCAATGCCAGTTGTGGCCCCTAATAATTTTCTAAATGCCCTCGATTGCCCTTTACGACATTGTTAATGTTGATTTGAAATATATTTATTTTATACTAAACACTACTTTAACAAATGCTTTTCTGAAATTGTCGTAAACAAACTCAGATGTTACGGTTAACGTCAATGTAACTGGCCACGCCAACCACCGATAAGCGCGGCCATTTGTGGGTTAGGTGCGTTTGTATTTCTAGTGCTTTTAAAGTGTAGCAGACTGCTGGTTGAATCGTCAAAGCTCACGTTAGCAGTTCCTCATTCTGACGTCATATCTGCCACTTTGAATTAGCAGCTAACGGAGCTTCAAATTTCTCTGTGGAGAATGGTAGCATTACGCAGTTATGTTCCTCGAACCACGATCCATGACTCAGACGGGAAATCTTCCTTGCATGTTAAGCTTCCGCTTTGGCGCACAGATGTCGAAGACCGACCAGAAGTTCAAAGAACACGGTCAATCCGATTCCGCGGCTCCTGCCAGTGGGTTGAATAAGCATCACTCTACCAATCCCATCACCACCCTAGCTCCCTCGCAGTCTATGACGAGTAGTGGGCGTTATCACGATCGTCGAAAACAGCAGACAGTGATCGGCGTCAGACACCACCAGACAGTGAGCGAAATTTCTCTTTTTTAGTTAGTAGTTACACTCCCTTTCTTTCTCGTTCTGGTGAAAAATCTAATTTTTCCTGCTTGATTATTTTTCTGCGCGTATTGTGCGTGATACATAAAAGTGAGGTATTTCTTCCCAAACAAAGTTTGAAATAACATGTCCGCAAAACGATCAATCCATGATTTTTTCGAACAAGTGTTAATCAGAAGAAGAAAAGTAAATTATGCGCCAGTGCCTACAAAGCGGATAATGATTATTATCAGACGGCTTCAACTTCATCAACAGCGTGAGGTGAATGATTAGGAATTAACGAGGATTCTTTAAGTGCGTGTAGTGATTCAATGGAAAAATTTTTATGAACGCAATGCTTGTGAAAATAAAACACTGGAAGGACTACATGGTCACAAGACAAAATATGTTGAACTCGGAGAGCTTGATGTTCACTTTTGGATTAACCCAAACAGCCTACATTGAAACAGTTCCCACAAAAAAATACGGCAAATAACAAAGAAGCTTTCAGACATATTAGTATAACAAGTTTCCATGGCTTGCATATAGTATAAAGAGAGATTTGGCCTATTGTTTTCCATGGAGAATGTTTTCATCGTACGACGAAAAACATGAGGTCATCTTCGCTCAGCGAGATTACAACAATTGGAAAAAAGCACTTAAAAAGGATTCGGGTTTTAAAAAACAACAAAAAAGCTTGACCCACAAAACGTACTTGGTGTCGGTACCTCTTATAAGAAAATGAAATCAAGAAGGGCAGATTCATCAGTTGCCACACTTCAACGTGCTGCATGTGTGGCGGAAGTCAAGGAAAATCTTTTTAGGGCAACCGACGGCGGGTTTTTTTAATTCTTGACTTTAATAATTAATATATATATATATATACAGTATACACTGAAATGCCTGAAAAACTGGTACACCAGTGTCATACTTGGTAGGTCCCCCACTGCAGCGCAGGACTGCAGAAATACGACGGGATATGGGCTCCACTAGCTTCTGGAAATATGCTGCAGACAATGCACACCATACTTCCTGCAGAGCGTTCCACAATTCGAGTGTGTTCCGAGGTCTCGGATTCCTGTGTTCGATAGCGCGTTGCATGTCATCCCAAATGTGTTCTCTCACGTTCAGATCTGGTGACTTGGGTGGGATGGCAACACCCCAAACTCAGATGAATGCTCCTCTAATCATAATGTGGCGTCCCGACACTTCTGTGGAGATGCATTGTCCTATTGGAACGGGCCCAACCCATCAGAATGAAAGCAGGACATGAACGGGTGTACCTCGTCAGAAAGGATGCGCGCATAGCGTTGGCCGCTCACAGACGTTTGTAGACGTACCAGAGGTCCCAATGAAGTCCAGCTAAACACACCCCATACCATTACAGACCCCCCACCAGCCGGTACAGTTCCCTGTTGATAGGCGGGATCCATGGCTTCATGGGGTCCTTCCATCTGCCCGATACAGTTACAAACGCGACTCGTCAGTAAAGGCGACTTGTTTCCAGTCATCAAGTGTCATTGGTGGTGTTGCCGCGCCCAAGCGAGTTGCACAGCACTGTGTCGTGCACCCATCAAGGGAACTCGAGTTGGGCGTCGGCTCCCAAAGCCCATATCGT
The DNA here is from genome assembly GCA_039090855.1 of Macrothele yani. NCBI lineage: Eukaryota > Metazoa > Arthropoda > Arachnida > Araneae > Macrothelidae > Macrothele > Macrothele yani. The sequence goes on along the minus strand of CM077032.1, from coordinate 25,576,670 downwards.
GCACGGTACGTTGCACAGTCCGGACGGTGATGCTTGTTGAGGTTCCAGCATTAAATTCTGATAATACTTGCGAGAGTGTTGCACGCATATCGCGTGAAAGGATTCTTGAAGGCCGACGATGATCACGTTCACCCAATGTCTTTTTACGGCGACACTGGTATCGTAGAATGGAGGTTTTGCCGGAATTCTTGTAGTCACGGTTCACCTTTGCAACGGTCGTCCGTGAGAATCCGAACTTCGGTTCTACCTCCGAAGTACTATGGCCCATCTCTCGAGCGCCAACTATGACACCGCGTTGAAAATCGCTTAAATCGTTATTACTTGTCATTCTTATGCCGAAAACAGCTCTGACAGCTGGCAAGGATCTCTATCGCTTTATACAAGGTGATTCAGCACCAGTGCGACAAACTTGCGATAGGGGTAGGGGGCACAAAGACGATTCGAAATCACATAGCATTGCAGGGTCGGAAATGCCTTCTTCACGAGCTAGGGTAAATAGAAGTAAAGAAAAGACAAGAAATGAAACAGCAACACGTAAGTGCAACATTAAGCATTTTAATAATGATATTTATATTAGCAAACCACACATGCTGCAGAAGGTGTTCGAAATTTCAACCACAAGCTCTTACACAGGCTTGACATCGGCGCTGCATGGAATCCCTAACATTCTGAAAGATTCTTGCCGTATCACGGACCTCCCCGGCAGCTACACAGATGCGAGCGACAAGGTTTTGACAGCTACACAAATGCGAGCGGCAACTGATTTAACGGGGGTCTCATACACTTTTGCTTTCATAAGACCCCAGAAGCAGAAGTCAAGGCATGATAGGCACGGCGATATGGAAGGCCAATGAATCGGACCACTTCGACTGATCCAATGCTGTCCAAATGTAACATTTAGGTGTTTCCGGACTTCATTGGTGAAATGGGCGGGGGACAAATCATGCTGGTACCACATTGAGCGACGCAGCGACTGAGGAATATGTTCTTCTTCGAAAAGTTCCGGCAGGATTTGCTGTAGAAAGATCAAATATATCCTACCGCCCAGACGATGTGGTCTCCAGCAATGCCGGCCCAAACATTTACAGGGAAACGGTTTTGGGCTGCACGTGTTCTCGTACCATGGGGATTCTCCAACACCCACAAATGGGCGTTATGTGGATTGAAGGTTCCCTCTCTTGTAAAACTTGATTCATCCGTGACCAAAACAGACGCAGCAAATACGGGATCTGCCGCACTCTGTTGAAGAAACCAAGTAGCAAAACCCGTCCGCTGTTGATAATCATCTGGCTTTAGTGCTTGGACGCACTTCAAATGGTATGGATGCATATCGTTTGCAGACAGAATCCTCCAAACGGTGGATTGGGAAATACCCAATCGTTGGGCTATCGCTCGAGTATACTCGTACTTGGACTACCTTTTGCATAACGTAGGACATTCTCCTCATTGTCCGACGTCCGTTCCCGATTCATTGCAGCTCTCTCGAAAGGACCATTCTCACATAGCCTCAGGTGCTGACGTGCAAAGGTCATATGATGAAGATTACGTATCCTCGGAAAACGTTCGTGGTACAAGCGCATAGCGCCTCACCCGTTACAGTCCGCAGCTCCATATGCGATATGCATGTCGGCCAATTCAACGTTTGTGGATTTGCCCATCCTACAACCTCAGAGACCGGTTCTCAAATGCCGGTTTTCTGCGAGAACGTTGTGCAGTCCAGCTCGCATACAACGTCCTCTACCACACGAAGAAGGCATTTCCGACCCTGCAATGCTATGTGATTCCGAGTCGTCTTTGTGCTCCCTACCCCTTTCGCAAATTTGTCGCACTGGTACTAAATCACCCCGTATACGCACTGGCAGACGCAAGCGAGTACGCGCATACGTGAGGTTGCTATGTAATTTGCAACAGCTCGTCTGTACCAGTTTTTCTAACACTTCAGTTTATATATATATAAATATATATAAAGCATAATTGCCCCCCCCCCTAGATTTTGGAGCACCCACCGTAGAGCTCCCTAGTTGAAAATTTTCTGGAGTCGTCCCTGGATGTGTCTCTCAAACAATGCAAATAAAACCGGATGTCTTACCATTCGTGGCCACCACATTTCTTTCAGCGGTGTGAATCTAGATGAAGTTATGACCCTTCATTAACAACACATCCTTTATATATGAATTAATTAAAAAAAAAAAGAATGTCCATGCTATTATAGTCAAGTTACTTAGTTACTTTACATTGCAATCATCTTGCTGGATTATTATTTTTCTTCAAGTAAAATGTATTAGAACAAAAAAATCGAGTTAATTTTATCTGTTTATTGTTTTTTTTAAATAAATGATAATCGAGCTAGATAAAAATATTTTATAACGCTTTGTTTTACTTTGAAAAATAAATGTTAAATACATGTTGACTAAAACTGACAGAAAGGATAGTCATACTTTATAACCTGATACCGCCATCTCTATCTGGATGGTCACTGTTCAGTTCCTGAATTGATTACACTTTCTGCCGTACTATGGCAGATTTAGACTTAACGGAGCCCCTATCAATTCACCGGCTACTCTTGGAAAATAACTTTTTTTGTTGCGGCATACTCCACGGCACACCCAGATTTACTCTGATAATGCATTAAAAAAATTTTGTTATTGCAAAAAAACTATTGTCTTCCCCATTTTTCAACAGAAATATACATTTAGGGTTTCCCGATGCATCTTTTGACTATGTTCACGTGTGGGTGTCTGTGTAGGTGCGTTAGTTTGCCTTCATAACTCTAAAACGCGCTTCAGGGAATGATGAGTATTCTTCCCGTACCCTTGGTATGTTTTTTTTTATGCTCAGATTCCTATTGTTAGAGTGATGACTCGGACGTATTGTTTCGCTAAAGGATTTTCTTACGATGAGACGATTGAAGAAACCTCACGTGGCAATGTTACCACATCTACTGTGATAATTTACGACTGGTATTCATTTTGCAGACTAGTCTCAGAGTTTATGGTAGTCTCGCAATGTAAGGAAGGAAGGCTTGGCACTGATGGAGTAATCGTGGAACTGGACGAAGCGAAGGTGGGCAAGCCTGAGTACGACTGCGATCGTCTCGTCGAGGACACCTGGATCCTTAATATCTTTGAACGACATACCAAGCGATCCAGGGTGGAGATCTGACCTGATAACAACACATCTGCAGATTCATTGCTACCCCTCATCCTGAAACACGTCGAGCCAGGATCAGAACTTGCCAAGCTGTGGCTATGGGTGCCTGCAGGAAATTTTTCAAGAGGGGTCAAGTGTAATTAATTAAGGTTTGGCTAATATGTAGAAAACAGTAATTCGTGAAAATTAAAGATTACTACTATTACTACTACTTACTTAGTACACTAGAACACTACTAATACTATTAATATTGTCATTATTATTTGACGCTGCTCTTGAAGAAAGTGTATCTTAGTAATAGTCATGTATTATCATGCACATTGGTAACTGTTTTAAAAAAATGAAGTGTCGACCAGGGCCACACTACCCTGAGCGAAACTTGTTTGGGCGTGCTATTTACCTTACGGTTCGGTAGGTTTTCCGCTTTCACGTTATGGTTTTCCAATTTCAAATTTCCAATAAATTTGGGACATTAAATTAAACGCCCCTAACTCCATCTTTCCTTGCGGTCCAGTTCTGTGAGTGTAAAAAAGAAGTAATAAATAAAATAAAATAAAGGGAAAAATAATTCTACAGATTGGGTCAAGCGACCCCCCTTGTCGGCGCCCATGTATGTGGCCAGGACCGTCTACCACTCCCTCAACTTCGTTGATCCCATGACAGAGACGCATACACAAGGAGTGAAGAGCAATTGGCGTCCCCTAAACCATAAATTAACACAGGACAACCACAAAACGTTCTTGTCAGACCATATCTGGACTATTTATTCCGACAGAATTGCCGTCTTTGCTCTGAATACTGCTCTAAAGTCTTGATTAGTTCGATCAAGCAGTTCTTACCTGGCAGATAAAATTTTAATTCTGCTAGCTAGACAGCTTCATATTCGTGAGGAAAACCAATTGTTACGTCAAAATAAATATTTCACACATATGCCACAATCAACATTCAAAAAGTTCTTTTTAAGGGCCACCCTTAATCCACATTATTGACTTCCTTTGGCATTTTCACAAGGAAACAAAACGCTTAACCATGCATCGAAAACGTGTCACCATCTATTGTCCTTTTGAAAAACTATTTCCGGACCGAACGCCGAAGATTTATCAAAAACTATTATTGCTCTGAAGACAAAAATGGATATTTAATGGGTTTTGTGATATCCTAATAGGGAAGAAATAGCGGAAGTTACATGAGGAAAAATTTAAAAAACAGATAGTTGCAGTTGTGGTGCTTTTAATAAGGAGAAAAAGTCGGATGTACCAGCATTTCACATGTTTACCGTACGTTATGTTTACGACACTGCTTGTGCTGACATTTATTTGAATATGGTGTGTGATCTGTTGTATCACCAGATTACATCTCCTTATAAGTTCCCCAGGTAAGCCTTAAAATGAATGTTATATGGTCCCGTGTCTTGCAAAGCCAGCTTTTCCAATGCTAATTTACTGGTACGATAGCAGTCTTGTGCTTGTCTGTTAAACTGGACTGAATATGGAAAAAGAAATTTTAATGGAAAGATGGGCAGAACTTGCGAACACAGTGTGGGTAGCCTAGGGGCCTGGGCCTACCAAGTGAGGCGTCACTTTGCTATTGGCTGCTCATTCCTAAATTCGTCTGTGACACATTTTGAATTGTATATTTTAGGAATAATTTGAAAATGCACTTTAAGAAGGCGGAAATACCATTATCGCTTCCCACCTTTTTTGGAAGATGATTTCTCCTTGATAATTTTATGTGCATCTTTAAAATCTGGGCCTGTCACAAAGGAAATCTTTAGTGATCGGCAGTCAATATAAGAATCGAATTAAAGGGCAAAATTTTTATTGCAATGCAAGAACATTGGCTAAACCTAGCATCTCAATTTCTGAACTTAGCTGTAGTGTATGTAGCATTAAGTATCATTACACTCAAAATGGTCTTTAACGAACGGGATGGTTAGTAATTTAATACTTGTAGATGACGTATTTTGTGTTCGGATGGAAACATGCTCCTAAATCAGAACAGAGAAATTATCTATGCCTTTTACTTACTGTTCTTTAGAATGCAAATAAAAAAAATCATTTTTTTTTAATTTTCGGGGCCCTCTAGTATCGTGGGACCAGGCCCCTCGGCTAAGCGTGTTTTTCTGTAATTCGACCTTATATCTAAACTGGCTGTTCCATCATTCCTCTCTCCTCGAGGTATCAACGAATGATGGAATAGCCATTCATAAACTACTTCAAAGTATAATACACGCCTACTATTATACAACATAGAAGGCACAATATCTAAAACTGTCACATGAACCTGTTAGTTGCGTCTTGGCTCCTAAATTGATTGCAATTTCCTCCTTTACCCAAGATCAGTGACTAATGTCCTGTGTAACAAACGGGCTGTTGCATCATTCGTCGCCACCCAATACTTTCCACTGATTTATAATGCACGTCTACTACGACCTGATCGCTCCAATATGTATAAACCATGTAACTTTGTTAGTTGTGTGTTTTGATTCTAAATCTATTGTAATTTTCTTCATTTATGAAGACCAGCGCGTGATGAAAGATCACATCGTGATATCATGAATACTAATACCATCTGTGGTAAATGTGTACTTTAGCGTCCTAAATTATTTCTTCGGAAAAATTTAACTGTGTGTGAAAAGGGCGACGTACAATGTTTTAAGCATACAAAATAATGGGGAAAGATACAAAAATATAATATTTTTAGATAAAAGAAAATAATTTTTCTGAAGTATTAACCTGCGAGTACGATGGTTTGCAGCAGTTGGTGCGGGATGCTGAAGCGATGCTAAAGGCCACCACGTGAAGGGTCTGTGCATCGGAACGGAGTAAGAGTTGCTGTTGAATGCGCGGAAGAATACAAGAGGAGTGGGGTGTATGTCTGGCAGGAGTGTGATGCGTCCTGTAATCGTGTGCAAAAAGAAGTAGTTCAGAAATTTTTCATTAATTATTAATAAATAAATGTGCTTAATGTGTTTGTTTAATTGTAAAAATGTCTGAGAATGTTATTAAATGAAGGAATGTGAATGTTATAATGTGCGGCAGAAGTTTTGAGTAAGAGGTATTGGTTCCGATGGAACCCCATGTTCTGGTTATGGTTTCGGAGATGTTAAGGGGTCGGTGATTTCTTCAAGCACCCAATTTGTAGTTCTGCTGTTATTCCGTCCATCGTTCGTCCTTTTTTTCCTCTTTAAACGGATATTGTTGAAAATAAACGATTTTGTTATACTCAGGAATCGTACTATGGCAGGGAGGCCCAGAGCCTCGTGTCGAATGGGGGGGTATTACATTTAAGTCTTTTTGGCAATTTTCTACTAACGCTTTCGTAAAACTACCCTTGAAATCATGATATTACAATGCAGTATAAAACCTACCTCTTTCCTTCAGCGTATTCCTACAACCCACTGTGATGAGTACGTACTCCTGAACCGCTTCCTTGTGTATTCTTCCGCACGTAACTTGCCGTTCTCAACGACGCTTCCGTTCACCGGCCTCCACTTTCACGCCGTCGCCGCTCTGACATATTAGGCCTACCGCACGTACTCTTCGGAACATTTGTACTCCAAGGTAAGTTCTTCGGAAAATATTTTTCCTTTCATGGAAAAGTACTATATTTTTTCACCTTCTCCTCATTATTTTGCATGCTTAAAACATTGTACGTCGCACTTTTCTCACACAGTTAAATTTTTCCGACGAAATAATTTAGGACGCTAAAGTACACATTTACCAGCGTTTCTCCACACCCTATACCTTTCACTCCTTTATATTGCATGCCTGCTGAAATCTGACTGGACTAATTCGTAAAACTTTAACATGAAACTGCGCTAGTTGAGGGGTTTTAGCTTTTAAATCAATAGCAATTTCCCCTATTAATGAAGACTAGCGCGTGACGCCATGTATATTAAAACTGGTTGTTTCATCTTTCGTCGCCACTGTAATGCTGCCACTGATTTTTACTGCACGCCTGATGCAATATAACTGACCCAATAAGCCTGAAATTTTTCTAAACGAAGGTTTTCAGCTTCTAAAACAGTTACAATTTGCCTTAATGATGAAGACTAGCGCGTGACCCCATGTATAATAAAACTGGCTGTTCCACCTTTCCTCGCCGCTTCATGATTTCCACTGATCTATATTGCACGCCTGATGAAATATAACTCATCCAATAGACATGAAACTGTTCTAAATGAGGGTTTTCAGCTTTTAAATCAGCGACATTTTCCCTTAATAATGAAGACTAGCGGGTGACGCCATGTATAATAATACTGGCTGTTTAATCTTTCGTCGCCACCCTTTGACTTACACTCACCTATACTGCACGCCTGATGCAATATAACTGGCCCAATTAACATGTAACTGTTCTAGTTATGGGTTTTCAGCTTCCAAATAGATTGCAATTTCCACCTTTATTGAAGACTAGCTCGTGTTATCATGTGTAGTAGATATGGCTGTTTCTCCTGTCGTTGCTACCTTCGACTGATCCATGCTTCACGTCTGCCACAATTTGATTGGCTCAATAAACATTAAATTGTTTTAGTTGTGGGGTGCAGCTCCTGAATCAATTACAGTCCCCTCTGTTGACGGATACCAGTGCGTGATGTAATGTATAATTTAGCCGGCTGCTCCATCATTTGTCGCGACTTCATATCTTCCATTGATTCAAAACAAAACAATTACTTAATAGTGAAACTGACGTTAGAAATTCTTAGAAATGTTCTTTAAGTCAGAACGGTTAACATGTAGATTATGGTGCAAAATTCAGGTACGAAAAATTTCAAAAACCTGTGACGTACATCTTATTTGAAATCAAAAACGATGTAAAATAAAAATAAAAAGTTCATAGATAGACTTATTTTTGAAAACGTTTTACGTAAAATTTACCTCTCTATACGGTACGCCGAAATCCAGTCAGCGGCGACGATTACGCTGTGACTGCCGCTAAAGCATCTGCCACGGCTGCCCGTGGTCTCAGCGGAAGCATCCCGGCAAAACAGGTTAGGCCTAGACGTGCAGCACGACCTCCAGCTTGGCTAACAGTAGTGAGCGCGGAAGGATACTCAGACACATGCAGCAGTACAGAGTGGCTCTGCTTTTCACAAGCAGTAATTCAGCGGCAGGTCCAGCTGAGCTTCGCGGCCTGAAGTGATAGCGAGAACGGCGTATCACGGAAGGAACGCCGTCGATTCTCGTAGCCTTAAGGGAATCGTACACAAATTGCGAATGTAAAATTATTAATTAGGAAACAAAGATAGGTTCTCTTAAAAAATGAAATGTGCCTGATTACGGCAACACGAAAAACCGTGTTTCTTAACAAGTAAGAAACCGATTTGCAAGCAAAAGGTATCTTTCTACTCAGAAACGAATTACTCATGCGATACGATACAGAATGACGTTCCTTCCGTCCGCCGTCCGTCCGTAGGTAAAACCATGTTTCTTAACAAGTAAGAAACCGGTTTCCAAGCAAAAGGTATCTTTCTACTCAGAAACGAATTACTCATGCGATACGATACAGAATGACGTTCCTTCCGTCCCCCGTCTGTCCGTCCGTTCACAAATGATTTATTACGGCCACAGGTAAAACCATGTTTCTTAACAAGTAAAAAACCGATTTCCAAGCAAATAGTATCTTTCTACTCAGAAACGAATTACTCATGCGATACGATACAGAATGACGTTCCTTCCGTCCGCCGTCTGTCCGTCCGTCCACAAATGGCTTATTACGGCCATAGGTAAAACCATGTTTCTTAACAAGTAACCGATTTGCAAGCAAATGGTCTCTTTCCACTCAGGAACGAATTACCCATGAGATACGATACAGAATTACGTTCCATCCGTCCGCCGTCTGTCCGCCTGTCCAGAAGAATAAAAAATATCTCCGCCGAGAAACAACTGATTTGCACGAAAATTATTTCTTTCGACTCAGGGACGCCTCACACCTGTCAGATACAATACAAAAATACGTTCCATCCGTCCCAAGTTTGTCTTTCCGTCCGTCCATCCGGAAGTATAAAAACACATAACTCAAACGAGAAACAACCGATTTGCACGGAAATGGTCTCTTTCTACTCAGGAACGAATCACCCATGAGATACGATACAGAATTACGTTCCATCCATTCGCCGTCAGTCCGTCCGTAAAAAAAAAAAAAGAAGGAAATAAAATATATGGTTAGTTTCAAAGCTTATCCGAGCTTAGCTTTTCAACAATATGGAAAAGTGCGAAAAATGTTGTTTCTTTAATTTATACCTCATGTCTGACTCTTACTAAAAGCCGACGCATGAGGGGCTGTTAAAGAATTGTTTAGGAATGTATTAATATTTTACCTAATTCATCCATTTAAACACACATTCATACATCTTTTAAGTAAATGAAGATATTTAGTAGATACTTTCAATATTATTATTATTATTATTAACATAGGATCCTCTAAGAGATGTTATTTTCTTTTACTTCTAGACACAGCAGACAACCAACTGAGAGGGTGGGAGCCTGCACAAGAATTTCCGCTTGTTACAGGAAGTATACAATATATTTAGAAAGCACCTTTTTGAACACTCCTCATGTACTTAGTAGGAGGTTCTTGTTAAAGACATTCCAGGTAAAAAATATGGCAAAATATGTAGTAAACAATTAATATTTTTTTCTTAATCATGAAAGAAAAGGAAAGTGATGTTACACAAGAATACACAAAATAGTGAAGATAAGATAGAAAATCATCAATGGATCCAGTTTTTCTTTAATTATATTATTACAAATTAGTGTATTTTTTATGTATCATATGCCATATGGTTAGTATTTGACTGAATATATATTATAGTAATGAGCACTAAATTATAAAAATACCACCGATATGGACAAAAATTGATTTTAATATTATCTTTTTATTTTTTTAACAAAATACTAAAAGAATATCGGGAATATAATTATATATGTTTAAATTTAATTTGAACTTTTCAGTTTTATTATATTTCACATTTTTGCTATGAATATTTTAATTTTAAATGCTTCATTCTATTATTTTGTTTAGAATTTTTGTTCCTTTTTTTATATATTACTGGTGCTAATACTTTCCAATTTTTTAAAAGCTTTTTGAGCTCCAAACTTTCTAGTTTCAAACTCCAGTATTCTTCTGAGATCACATTTAATAGTTATTTTAATCTGCTCCGTATTTTTTTTATTTTTGTTGGTAAGAAACGACATTTCGATTTTTCCATACATTATACTTTATTATTGTTATTAAATAATGAATTGTTCGATTTTTAGATTCAGAGCAGTCTAGAGGTACATGGTACAAAATTTGGTCTGCAGTAAATTAACGTCTATAACTTAAGTATTGTTGTAACCAATCCCAGATATATATTGCAAAATTGCAATCTATCAAATAAATGTTGAAGAGTGTCCTCTGAACCACAGTAGTTACAGTTAGGATTAGGTATTAGTTTAATTCTATACAACCATTTTCCTGTCGGGATAATATTGTGCGAAATTTAAAAAGTAGATCTCTAATATGAGTGCTTAGTTTTCTTTTTGATTGAAGTGTCCAAATACTATGTACCATATTGGATTGCAGTGTATCTTCTTATTTTGTTGGATGTCTTTCGTTTAATGCTAAATATATTTTACATAATTTCTCATATTCTTGCCAGAAATAATTTTTCATTCCGGAAAACAAACTTTCTCCCTAGAAACTGTCAACACAGAATCGATAGTTATTGATTGTTATTTTTTGACCATCGAAAACTGTCGATACTCATAACTATCGATAGTTCTCCACCTCTATGTGAGGGTCCCTTAGTAGAACGAATTTATTTCCGTGCAAATCGGTTGTTTCTCGGTGGGGTTGCGGCCTTTTGTTCGTTGGGACAGACGGAAAGACACGCGGACGACGGACGGAACGTAATTTTGTATCGTATCTCATGGGTAATTCGTTCCTGAGCAGAAAGAGACCATTTCCGTGCAAATCGGTTGTTTCTCGTTTGAGTAATGTGTTTTTATACTTCCGGATGGACGGACGGAAAGACAAACTTGGGACAGATGGAACGTATTTTTGTATTGTATCTGATAGGTGTGAGGCGTCCCTGAGTCGAAAGAAATAATTTCCGTGCAAATCGGTTGTTTCTCGGCTGAGATATTTTTTTATTCTTCTGGACAGACGAACAGACGTCGGACGGATGGAACGTAATTCTGTATCGTATCTCATGGGTAATTCGTTCCTGAGTTGAAAGAGAACATTTCCGTGCAAATCGGTTGTTTCTTGTTTGAGTTATGTGTTTTTATACTTCCGGATGGACGGACGGAAAGACAAACTTGGGACGGATGGAACGTATTTTTGTATTGTATCTGATAGATGTGAGGCGTACCTGAGTGGAAAGAAATAATTTCTCTGCAAATTGGTTGTTTCGTTTCGGAGATATTTTTCTTATTCTTCTGGACGGAAGGACAGACGGCGGACGGATGGAACGTAATTCTGTATCGTATGTCATGGGTTATTCGTTCCTGAGTGGAAAGAGACCATTTGCTTGCAAATCGGTTACTTGTTAAGGAACATGGTTTTACCTATGGTCGTAATAAGTCATTTGTGGACGGACGGACAGACGGCGGACGGAAGGAACGTCGTTCTGTATCGTATCGCATGAGTGTTTCGTTTCTGAGTAGAAAGATACCGTTTGCTTGGAAATCGGTTTCTTACTTGTTAAGAAACACGGTTTTTCGTGTTGCCGTAATCAGTCACATTTCATTTTTTAAGAGAACCTATCTTTGGTTCCTAATTGATAATTTTACATTCGCAATTTGTGTACGATCCCCTTAAGGCTACGAGAATCGACGGCGTTCCTTCCATGACACGACGTCCTCGCTATCACTTCAGGCCGCGAAGCTCAGCTGGACCTGACGTTGAATTACGGCTTGCGAAAGCGAAGCCACTCTGAACTGCTTGCTGCATGTGTCTGAGTATCCTTCCGCGCTCACTGCAGTTAGCCAAGCTGGAGGTCGCGCGGAACGGCTAGCCCTAACCTGTTTTGCCGTGATGCTTCCGCTGAGACCGCGGGCAGCCGTGGCAGATGCTTTAGCGGCAATCACAGCGTCATCGTCGCCGCTGACTGGATTTCGCCGTACCGTATAGAGAGGTAAATTTTACGTAAAACGTTTTCAAAAATAAGTATATCAATGAACTTTTTTTAATTTTACATCGTTTTTGATTTCAAATAAGATGTACGTCACAGCTTTTTGAAATTTGACGTCCCTGAATTTTGCACTATAATCTACACGTTAACCAAAAATTTCAAGCCACTATAGCAGAGTCGCGGAGACGGGCGACGTAAGTCGCAGATTTTATTTTGGTTCTGCAGACAAAAGCGATATCCCTAGAACAGAATTAAAGCTTCGCTTGGAGACTCCTATTCATGGACGCAAGTTTTTCGTCTTCGGACGAAATTCAGTCTTCAAAACTTTTTAGAAACCGAAGTGAGATGGAGTTTAGCGTCCTAAATTGTTTTGCCGCAAATGCTGAAGGATTTTAAAAGGTAAGACGTACTAATTTTAAAGTATGAGATTTCTTAGCAAATGGTGAAAAAATTTCATATTTAAAATGCATTTTAAAGATTTATACCGTAAAACTGACTTTCAAGTACGACGACGTGAACACCAGCTGCGGCAAGCCTAACACAATTCAGCAGCGACCACGTCAAGATTGGCTCCAGTGAAGATATGGTCTTCTTCTGCCGGCTTTTTTGCTGGCGGAAGCGTTTTATTTTGTAGTGCTACGCTACAGAAAATAGCTCATTTCTGTCTCAGTTTTTCACATCAGAATCTGACAATTTCTTAGATTTTTCGAGTACGAAAATTTGATGCGCAGTATATGAACTCACTTCCTCTTCGAGGTTTTTTTTTTTTTTTAAATCCAATTTGAATAAACTGCGAAAACGCCATCAATAGGAGGAGCAAAACTATGATTTTCCGATGCCATGTAACTTCCGTTGGGGAGAAGGCGACAATACTTTAATAACACTTTTGTAGAAGAAAGAAAGGCATCTGCATACTTTCTACTTCGTATCAAGGAATCATATGCGTAAGATTGAAGCAATTGTCACCATGTGCTTCGGATAACAGCGGCAGAAATGACGAACTATTTTCTGTCAGGTAGAATTACATACTGGAACGCTTTGCTAGAAAGAACGTTCCCCGTTCCTCTTGTATTCTTCCGCCAGCACAATGGCCGCCGGGACGAGACCATTATTTCAACAGAGTAAGCTTGATGTGGTCGCTGTGGCATTGTTTTTAGACTACCGCAGCGCTTTTCACGTCGTCGTACTTAGAGGTCAATTTTACGGTAAAATTCTTTAAAGTGAATTTTATAGATAATTTTTTTCCTCAATTGCCATGAAATTACGACTTTATCGTCTCCCACCCTAGTGGATAGAAACAGTTTCCGTTAGATTTTGTGCCTTTCCCTTTAATTGTACTGGATGGTTTTTGTTGCTTAGTAGTTGAAGATACGACGCATCTCAAATTTAACACATCATTCTATATGTCGCAAAGCCACGATCTCAAAACGAAACATTGGCGTCGGCAAACATTGCGAAGCGATACTCCTAGCACTTCAGTATGACTTCCGAAGTCGTACGCAATAGTCACTGCTTCCATCATATCATCAAATAGGTTTCCCTTATTTTTGTCATGGAAGTTTCCGGTGACAAGGTACAATTGTGACCAGAAAATGGGTTATTGTATAGCAGAAAATATGGTTCCCCTAGACAAACACAGCCATAATATCGACAACCTCCAAATTCCAGAAGAGATGAACATATGTGGGGCCATCTGTCAGCTTTAAATTTAAGTGAAAGCTCGGAGCGAGTTAAATGACGGGGAAAAAAATAAAAAATAAATAAATGGTCAATTTATTTTGTTTTATGTATTAGGAAAATATCAATAAACCTTTTATACATTGCAGAAAAGATGTGCCTGACATGTTAGCGAATCACATGGATTACGAAGTGCGCATGCTTGATTAGGTAGGTGGTTCCTATAGTTCTGGGAAGCAGTGGGTTCGCTGATCCCACGTTATATATGAGGTTTATACCAGCGACTACGAAAATCATCTGTACTTGACATGGTAACAAATGTTTAGAAAGGCTGATGTTCACGGATTGTAAATGGTACAATCCGTGAACATCAACCTTGGTAGTTTCATCTGAAACAATACGAATATTGTTCTTTAATAAAGCTATATCAGTGAAAACACATCGCATATATTATTTTCATAATTAAAAAATAAACTTTTGAAAAAAAAACAAATTAGGCTTCAGATCCACAATTGAACATCTAATACCTGTAAAGAGACATGTGTAATTGTTATTGCAATATTTAAAAAACAATAATATTTATTATTAAGAACCTCTTGTGAACTTCTACCAACTGTCTCAATTTCTCAGTGCAACCGGCCAATAGCTATCATTGATGACATAACATTAAGAGGTTAATGTTCTCAGCAGGAAAAAGTTTAAATAAGAACAGCCACAAAATGCAACAATGAAATACAAAACTTGGTTTACGCGTAGAAATATTGAATGAAATTGTTTCCATAATCATCGGTTGCACAGTGATAGAATGTTATGGATTGATTTAAATTACGTGAAGAACTTTTTAAAGGGAGTGAACACAATTTTAGTATTTGAAACTTTTCTTGCACTATTTAAACCGAAAAATAAAATATATTACTTAACAAAAGTTGATAATCCTTAATAGGTATCTTCTCTAAGTACACTAGGATTAATATTAAAGACGCTTTGCGCACTTGTGCGTGCGAAGTATTGAAAAATGGTCGTTGTGTTGCACTTGTTCCTCTGTTTCACGTTCGGAATGGGGTCAATACAAATTAAATTGGAGCAACTGTTACTGGTAGGCGTGGTGCATGTTTTTATTGTAAGTTGTGGTTGGGTTTTTGCTGGGGAGGGTGTTTGGTGTGCGGATACTAAATGCGCATGCCCAAAACTTGGGAATTACTTGAACCTGAAATCACGTGTGCGTTTCCTCCAAGTCCGGTTTTGTCAATAGTGGATGATGGATTGGAATATTGTTGATGCACCTTGTATGGAGAATAAAGATTGTTTTTGTTGCGCGTTTTGTAAGAAAATGTTCACGAAATAGTTCAATTTGTATCGACGTATGAGGAATATTCATCCTGACCAAAGCACTGGTTCATCGTCTTCAGGAAAATAAGGTGGCAACAGATGTTCAGCCTGCGAGAAATTGTTTATACCCAACGCCATCTTGTGACGTCACACTTAGGCGATGTATTAACACTAAGGTGACCAGATATTGGAACACTGATTTGAGGACAAAAAGGCGTGGCGTCCCCAAATCGGCAGTTAATTTAGGGGATGTATACGTACTCAAAAAAAATATGCAAATCTTTTCGTCACAAAACTGCATTGCTTCAATAAGTGAGATATTAAATATGAAAATGTATGTCTTAAAAGGATATATCTTGTAGAATGTTGGTAATTTGTATTAGCAAAGTAGAATTATGATGGCCAGAACATATTAGCAAAAGTGAAATGCTTTATTTTGTATATGTGCCGAATTAAAATCAAGCTGCACACCACACTATCTGCATGGCGAATTTTTCATTTTGCCAAAGGTTTTGGAGAAACATAGATCAAGTACAGTCGAAATTTGACGGCGCTAGTAGTTCAGTGTCCTAGTGCTGGCCACTGACCATTCGTATAAGTGGGTACGGGTTCGAGTCCCGACTGAGACATGGATGGTGTGTTTGTCTTACAGCACTTGCTCTCATCCTGCCCTAGAACATTTTTTATTAGAGACAGGTAACTGCTTAGAGTTGCTCGCGGAGGTCGTTAAACTCGTAAAGAAGAAAAAAAAGTCAAAATTTCTTTTCACAGAAATCATGTCGAAAAATTAGTACAACGAAAAGTTTTTTTAGAACATTTTTCATTAGAAATCTAACGAGCTAATGAGGAAGTGCAAATTCAAGGACATTTGAGGACAAACATCAAAATTTGAGGACAATTTGCGTCCCCAAAGGCACCAGACGTTTTTGGGGATAGTAAACTAAATTCGAGGACTGTCCCCAAAAATTGTGGACTTCTGGTCAGCTTAATTAACATAGTATATGCACTTAATCTGGAGCGTATATCGACTATCCACTCCTGGGCAAAGAGTGCGAGACCAATTGATGGAGAAAAAACTTCTAGGTTTCGGACATGCGTATTACAGGGAATGAGGATTCAGCCGCTGTAGGCTTGAGACGCTAGTTTTTGCCCTAAATAAGTAGATGAGTTCACTCTTAATAGCCTAGTGCTTTATATTTTCATTATACTAAGTGTTTTTGTTTGATATATTTTTGGATTCATTCAGATTGAGAATGAACCAAGTAGAAATTACAGCAACCAGGAACCACGTGCTCAAAATCGAATGTCGAAGTTTGGAGGAAACTATAAGTGAAGTTAGGGCTATTAATCAGGTATTAGGTATTCCAGGAGGTATAATTGGCATTGAGATGCTAAGTGATTTTTATCAGTTACACATTTCTCTCAAAAGGAAAGCAGATTATTTGGAATTTATCCAAAAGAAGGAAATAGAGTTGGAAAATAAAGAAAATTATCAACAGTAATGCTAAAATATTCACAATGTTGAGGCACATTCCTTCGAGTGTATAAGGGAAAACCATAACCTATTCCAACCATATGGCACTGATATTGAGGTCAATTATCAAAGATTTACAGAAAAGCTTTGCCCAGAATTCAAGGGTATTCTTAATGTGAACAGTATCACTAAGATGAAACTCGCTAAGAATATCCCTCCTTACATTCATTTTGGGTCCTATTTAGGTAAGGTGTTATACAGAGGGCAACCCCCTACATGTAGGAAATGTGGAGCAGTGGATCACTTAGCACCTGAGTGCAAAAAAGCTTCTGTATTAATTGTAACCAAAAAGAACATGAATCTGGCATATGCAAACAACCCTGCAGAGGGTGTAAAAGTATAGTACATGTTAAACCAGTGCCCCCCCACCAAAAAAAAAAAAAAAACAGTCAGAGAGTAAGATAAAATTGTAAAAAATGAAAGACCAGAAGTCACAGAATAAGAGATTGCAAAATAACTAAACAGAATAGAGAGGGAATTCCCAAACCTAGGTGTCAGTACCTCAAAATTAGAAAGACAAATAGCAGTTAGGGATAGCACTTCTTATGCAGAGGTAACTGAAAAAAAAACACAAAAAGGAAACAAGAGACTCTATTAAAGCATCTCATCTCAAGATAGTAATGAAGATCAGGAAACTCTAAATCTATTAGATAGTGAGGTAATAACAGAACAGGAAATCCCCAAATTAATTGAGGAAACTCCAAATCTATCAGGCAGTGAGGTAATAAAAGAACAGGAAATTCCCAAATTAATTGAGGTAACTCAGGGAGAGGTTGAGGAAAATAAATATATAGATAGTGAGTCAAGATCTGAACTACTTCTAGATGAAGATAGATAGGAGCCTTCTGACTCTGAGGATCAAGATTCAGAGACAGAAAATTCACAAAACAGGATTAATAAGAACTTTAAAAAAAATAATGTCCCAATGGTTGAGTATAAAAGGTTTCACGAGCAACAAGCTCAGTTAGAAAGTACAAAGATTTACCTCAGAACAAGGAACAGGACAGCAAAAAGCTAAATTCAAAAAAAATATATAAAAATGAAAGAAAATGAACACAGAGAAAATTAAGATTGCCACCCTAAACACTCAAGCGTTCAATCAGAAACAAAAGCAGTATAAGGTGATTTCATACATGTTAGATGAAAATATAGATAACCTCTGTTTACAGGAAACCATATTTATGAACATGCAGAATTATCATGGGTTCCGCAAGCACTTTTACGTGCGAGCTTGGTTCTTTTTAGGAACTAATCATAGAGGAGGAGTGACTATCATACTCAATCCTAGGCTTGATGTCACCCTTAAAAGGTTTGAGAATGATACCACTGGCAACCTTATGACAGTCGAAATCATGTCGCGATACACAATCTGTATGCTCTATGTCACACAGCAACAAGAAAGATTTTTTATGAGATGACCAACCACATGAATCACATGCTGAGGGGGTGTGGGGGGGGGTAACTGAGTTTTTGTGCGGAGACACCACCCTTCCAGCAGCTAACTTGGCCCTGAGAAAGAGGGATGAAACAATCCACAACTCTTGCTATGATACTATATCAAAGGAACTTAAAAGATACCTGGACTTATGCTAAGAGTGATGAAAATGGGGTCACTAGGAAGGGTCCTCAAGGCTCTGATTCTAGGCTAGATTATATCTTTGTTCAAGATAACATTTGCAATAATGGTATTAAGATTTATAAAGAATTTCTAAACACTGATACTCACCATATATATGATCACGCCATTGTTGTGATCGAGTGTAGTATCAGTGTCAACTTAATAGGTAAGAAAAATAAAAAGCACTATTGGACAATAAATAAAGGTTTCTTTGATGACGAGAACAGCATAAAAAAATCAATGAATTCATCAAAGAAAATTCTAAATATGTCAGAAACACTAAACAGTCGGATGCTTTTAAAATTATTTAGAAACCTTCTCTAAAAGACTAAGCGGAAAACAACAACACAAGAAAAGAATAAAAATTAGTAAATGTAAAAGTATGGTACAACTGTGTGAAAAATTAGATCAAAGCAAAGAATTAAACAAAAAATTACTCCAAGACTGGAGGATTAATTTGGAAAACGCTTATAGAGGAAGAGGAAGGGTGCATGCCCACATAGCCTATGGCAAAAGAATCAGAGCTGAGAAGGATATTAATCAGGGAATAAAGGGTACTAGAAGTAGAAAGGATCAGGTGAATGTACCTGAAAAAGCCAATGTTCAAGAGAATTTCTTAAATTATTACAAGACCCTTCTGGCCAAGAGTAAAAATAAAAAGAATAGTATTAATTATGACTTTGAAGATAAGCTAGGTGCTCAGGAGAGTAAGAGTCTCAGCAGGAAATTCAAAGCAAAGGTGGTAAAAGAAGCAATTTTTTCCCTCCCCAATAGCTCTACCCCTGGCATGGATGGCTTTCCCATCGAGTTCTATAAAAGAACCTGGGATACCATTGGCATCTTTCTCACTAGAGTTTTCAACAATATGTTATTTAGTGGGAAGAGCCCTTCCTCCATGAAAGAAGGAGTTATTAATCTCCTGTTCAAAAATAAAGGGAGCAGTAAGAATCCTGAAGTGTGGAGACCAATTTCCATCCTTAATACTGACTACAAGATATTCACGAAACTTTTCGTGAGCAGGATTGGGGATTATCTTCCCAAGATACTCAATAAGAGTCAAGCCTGCGGCATGAAGGGACGTAATATCCAAAATAACATCATAGGTCTTAATAACGTTATTCAATATCTAAAAAAAAGGGAATTAAAGCTATAATGGTCTCCTTAGACCAGAAGAAGGCCTTTGATATTATTAGTCGAAGTTTCCACTTTGGGGTTCTTAAGGGGTATAATATACCTAATAGAGTAATACAAATTCTTGCTGATACTTATGACAATAACACCTGCAAACTCATATTTTAAGAGAAACTTAACAAGAGAATCAAAGTTGAAAGGGGAATTAAGCAAGGTTGCCCCCCCCCTATCCCTTATTCTTTATACGCTTTGCATAAACCTGTATCTTAATATGATGGACAAGGACGAAAGTCTTTGTGGAATACCTATCCCAGGTGGCAAAGGCAAGACCATTAAACAAATGGCTTATGCCGATGACCTGGTGGTCTTCGTTAAGGAACAAAAAGATGTTGACCAGGTTTTCAAATTATATAAAAAATTTAGTGACCTATCAGGCTCACACGTAAATCACTCAAAAATCAGGTCACTTCTCTTTGGACGATGGGACAATTTAGACGAGAGGCTTGGAATCATAAATGAAGACCTTAAAGTATTGGGAATTACCTTTAATCGGGATAATATTAGCATGATGAATCACCGAGAAGAAGCGCTAACGCACATCAAGAACTTTGCCAACATATTCAAACAAGAAGAGACCTCATACTTTGCTAAATCACAGATAGTGAATGCCATTTTTTATCCTAAACTAATGTATGCTTTCTACTCAAGGATCCCTAAAAAGGACTTTCTGATAAGACTGGAGAGAATGGCATTCGGATTCTGTGGGAAAGCAAATGTGAAAAAATAAAGAGGATTACCATGTATAATCATGTAAAGGAGGAAGGTGTTGGTATAAAAATTCCTTCATCTTAGGTAAAACCTGTCTGATTAAGGGATTCTACAGCATGTTGACGGACGTTCAACACTCTGCTCACAATTTTGTCAGTTATCTTGCTGGGAATCAGTAAAAGAAGGTCACTGGAAAGGAGAATTGCAAGTCCTTTGTTCATTCTTTCCAAGTACAGAGATTGTTGATCTATCTAAAGAAATTATTGAATTGAAAGAAAAAAGTAACATTACGAAAATTCACCCCGAAGATAAGCTTAAAAATTATACAAAGCTTATTATACCAGTAATAAAACCAATTTAGAAATTAAAATAGGAAAAATTGAATCCCGAGAAGCCTGGGATAATATGAGTGTCATGAAATTACAGCCCAATGTTAGAAATCTTAATTTTAACATTGCACATAACATACACATGTGTAGTCCCCACTATGGAATGGTGCAAAAGATTTCTTTCCGTTCCCAATGATAAATGTCCGCCTTGTGATGAGGTAGAAACTATCACTCTTCTGTTTGCACAATGTTAGGAAAATAAGGAAATTTGGGAGTGGTTAAACAAGTATTGGAGCCTGACCACTGTTCTTCACGCTGAACATATTTTGTATCATACCTCAGTTAAGAAAAAAAAATACATTGATGGAGCCATTGACATTAGTACTGACATGACAAAATTTCAAATTTGGAAAAAAAGGAACGCTTAGATGTACAATCAAAAAGTAAAAACTATCAATGGTATTAAACTTGCCACTCTCTGTGAAATTAGAGAAATAAAAAGAAGTGACTGACGTAGACTGAGTCGAAAATCATTTTGGAAGAAATGGTTGATACACAAGAATTTATGTTATATAAACAAAACCACAAATGAACCACATGTTCATAATAGATTTTCAAATAGCGAATGCCAGAGAGTTCACTTTCTTTCTTTTTAATAAAATTGTTTTTATAAAACTCCTGTTTAGAATATAGGATTTGGAAGGAACATAGTGAAGGGGAGTGCAAACTCACACCATTAATATTATGATGAAGGGATTGCACTTCCCGAAGCACAAAAGGTAAGTGATATTTTGTTTTTGTCTGTACATTTCAGTAAGAGATAGGCTCCCCTATATGAACTTTCCCATATTTCGGTTGTCTTCAAGATGTTACAGGATCAGGCATGGCACCACACAGTGGTCTTAGTTAGGATTGCTAGTGAACATCATGTCTCTTCCCTCGTTTCGCATATTCCAGTGAATATAACCAAAACTCCAAATGGGACGAAAAGTAAAATTGATTTTATTATGTGTAACAAAAAATTCGTCATAGAAGACTGCAGTGTGCTAAACAAGTTCAACACAGGTAGTGACCATAGATTGGTGAGATGTAAGATGCACCTGAACACTAAACTCGAACGTGGCCAGCTCATAAGACAAACAAAATGTATTGACATAACCTACTTTAAAAAACACCATGATACCTTCAAGTTGGAACTAAAGAACAGATTTTCTGCTTTAGAAAGCCTAACATCAGAAGAAGTGGATATCTCTGAAATTAACAGAAAAGTAACCAAAGCTCTTATGGAAACAGCAACAAAATTAGCTGGGTATAAGAACAAGTTGCATGGGAACAAATTATCAGGTAAAACCAAAATGTTGATGCAAAAAAGAAGAGAGATCACGACAACTAAAGAAGATGTGACTTCCAAAGTGGAATATATAGAGCTATGCAAGACAGTACGAAAAAGTATCACTGAAGACGTAAGGAAATTCAACTGCGAACTAGTGAGGAAAGCAATTGAAAACAACCAAAGCCTAAAGATAGCAAAGGTACATCTCAGTAAGGGAAGAAAACAGATTATGGCACTAAGAAAAGAAAATGGTTCTGTAACAAGAAATAGAGGCGAAATTTTGACAAGAGTGAAAGATTTCTACACCAAATTATATGAAAGGGATGATACATGTATTCCAGACATCATGAATTGTACCCGTACCAGAGTTCTTCCAGTCCTCCCAGCAGAAGTTGCACATGCAATCAAGAACATGAAGCAGGGAAAAGCTCTAAAAGAAGATGGAATTACTGTAGACATCATACAAGAAGCAAGTGGAGAAATCGAAACAGTACTCGCCCAAATTTTCACTCGATGCCTTAATGAAGGGAAGATTCCTGAGGATTGGAACAACGCTACAATGATCCTGCTACATAAAAAAGGTGACATTGAGGATCTCAGGAACTACAGACCTATCAGCCTCCTATCAGTGGTGTATAAAATCTTCACTAAAGTTCTTTCACACCGCTTGAAGGTAACACTGGACGTGGCTCAACCGAGAGAACAAGCTGGATTCAGGAGTGGCTACAGCACAATAAATCATATCCACGTATTGAGAGAACTAATTGAAAGAGCTAGGGAATATGAACTTTCATTGTGCATGGCTTTTATCCATTATGAAAAAGCTTTTGATTCGGTGAAACCATCAGCAGTTACAATGGCTCTAAAATTCTTCGGTATTGAAGATGCATACCTTAATATTATTAATAACATCTATGAAAATGCAACTGCAAAGATTCGGCTATTTGAAAGTACAACACACATAAAAATTGGAAAGGGAGTGAGACAAGGTGACACCATATCTCGAAGCTCTTTAATGCCACATTGGAAAATGTCTTTCAATCACTGAACTAGGAAAACAAAGGAATAAAGATTAATGGAGATTATCTAACCCACCTTCGTTTTGCTGATGACGTAGTCATTTTTGCAACTACTCCATCAGAGCTGCAGAGTATGATCCAGGAACTTGCTGACAAGAGTAAAGAAGTGGGATTAAAAATGAACTTTCAGAAGACAAAAGTGATGTACAATGCTTTTACAAAAAATGAAGATTTATCGATTGATGGCGAAAAGCTGGAGATAACAGACACGTACGTTTATCTTGGACAGCAGATATCAAGTGAGGGTCCCATTGATGAAGAAGTTAATCGGCGTACAAAACTTGCCTGGAGAGCTTTTGGAAGAAACAGCATAATTTTCAAGAGCAATATGCCATTATGTCTTAAAAGAAAAGTGTTTGATCAATGCATTCTTCCAGTGTTTACGTATGGTGCAGAGATGTGGACCTTAACTAAAAGAGACATACAAAGGCTGCGGACAACTCAAAGTAGCATGGAGAGTTGCATGCTTGGTGTAACCAGGAGAGATAAGAAAAGGAACTCGTGGATCCGAAAAATGACAAGAGTGGAAGACATCATGATCAGAGTTAAATCCCAGAAATGGCAATGGGCTGGACATACTGCCAGAAGGACAGACCATCGATGGAGAGCCGAAATTTATAGACTGGATTCCAAGGGACAGGAAAAGACCCAGAAAAAGACCACATGGGAGATGGGTGGATGAGATTCGAAAGTATGCGGGAGTGACATGGAGGAGACTGGCACAAGACAGACCGTTGTGAAGGAAACTTGGGGAGACCTTCGTCCAGCAGTGGATTGATAATGGTTGACAATGATGATGAAAAGCAAAACTAAGCGGAAACTGCCCAATGCAGTCAAAGCAAAGTTAAGCTTAGAGCAACTTGCAAAATATGGATGCTTGTCCCTAGTTTATATTAAAAAAAATAATCTATGAAACAAATTTTTTTTGAAATTTTTGTACGTTATTATGTGTTAGCACTCCAAATTTCATTATTTTCATCCGCCGGATCCGAGCACATTAAACCTGGAAAAACCCTAGTTAGGGAAATGCCCTTCCGATAGGTGGTGCCCATTGAAGGGAGATTAAGACAAAGTTTAATAAATAAGGGCGTCTTCCTCCCCTTTCTACCTCGCTTCCGTGTCACTTTCCTATCGGGCACTCTACCCCAAATCTGCTAGCTCCCTATTTCTAAGGGTTGTTTAAGACCTGGGTCCGACACTCTCTTCCTAAAATCCTCTACATATGATCATTTGATTATCATGATCACTTTAAAATCTCTGTGTCGAAATACTTCAACATTTGCGGCGAAATCACCAGTCGACATCCTGATAAGAAAAATCTGGTGAATGTCTGCTTTTTATCAGCTTCAAGCACTACATTTGGTCAGAGAATCTATAAAAAACGTTTTCGCCCTAAGAGTCGACAAGTTCTCTATTCGACAGGCTTTTCTCTGATTTGTCATCAGAAAATGGAAAATCTTGAACTGGCTATTTAAGAACCGGTGCAAGCACTCTCAAAATGGAGCGTGAAAAGTTCGCGGCGTTCATTTGGATTTAAAGTCTTGATTTTTGCCAATAACAAGGATGACAATACAATAACCTTTTATTTGGATGTCTACTTGCTCATTAACATTACCCATTCCAATCCAGTGAAAATATTCCTTACCCAATCCACCGTTCCTTTCATCCCTTAACGATTTGTAAATTCCGTTTCAAAAGAAAGATCGCCACAACTCTTCATCAACTATCTCTGTTTAAAACAGTTCAATATTTTACGAATTTATGTTTCCCAAAAACCTTTTAAGATGAAAATTTTCAGTGTATTCTCTGGTGGTTCAAACTGCAAAATTAGTTTTCAGTAAAATATTGTGTAAAAGATTTATATAAGACAATAAAAATTAATTTGAGCAGTTTATAACAACACAATAATACAAAGCATCGCGATCCGCCAAATTGTTTCGTGTAACTGTTGGCGTTCTCCATTTTCCAGGAACGTAGTTCAGTTTGCTTGTTCGACGAGCTATAGCGTCGGTTGTTTGATCCTGGTCGTTTTAGAAGCTAAAAAATTAGTTCCGGGCGGAGAGGACGCCCGCGCTTTGGCCGTAGAATATCTGACTGAGAAGTTAAGGCTCGGCGAGATGTCACTAACGCCGCCATATCTTAAGAGTTAAAGTGCGGTGCACTAATGCCGGAGCAGACTACGCCTGAGTATTTCTGCTGACTTCAATTCTTTGTGTAAAGAACAGTCAGCCGACCTACTCACAGCACGTGATTGTTATCTTCTGGTTGCATAATCATTTCGCAAATCGGATATCTCAGTTTTGTTGCACCAATCGGGTTAGTTAAGGCTTTTGTTTGTTGTTCAGGCGTACCACTCACTCCTATGATACACGTGGTGGGTCGGGGTTTTCTGATCCGTCAGCTCGTACAGGTTTAATAATATGAATGTGTTGGGATTTCGTGAGTGGAATGTATTACCGTTGATCATTAGATCAGAGGCACGTTATCCGGTATTTAAGCGAGTGCTAAGGAGATTTTTGACGGGAAATTGAATATTGGAATTTATTGCTTTATGATTTGTAAAAGCAACGTATTATAAAATTGCTTTCGTTGTCTTGACTGGACTCGAATATTTTGTTTTTATTTAGAGGGACTTGTCAGGCAGTATTTCAGCCTTTTGCCCTGGCCGCTTGCTGTACATTTAATTAATACTAACATATAATATTTGATTCATATTCACAATTCATATTAATTTTCAATGGAATGAGTTTTGTTTTTGTGCAGAATTTGTATTTGTTGTGAAAGTTTTGGTGATTTGTCGTATTTTGTCAGTTTCAGTGGTCAATTCGTTTACTTTATTTCTACAATTAGTTTATGATTGTGGTACATATTGTATTGTTACTGAGTATTATATTACTTTTCTATGATATTGTACAGCAGAAATTTTATGAAATAAAATAAAAAAAATACGCAGATGACTTCGTCCATTTGAGTTCGGTCTCCGGTCGTCACAAAAGATGCAAAATGTGAAAAGGAAATTAGAATGACACTGGGGATTGCAGAAAACGGCTTTTAGAGAGAATCAAAGACTGCTGACATCCAATAATATAGATCTAAAACTGAGGAAGATAATTTTAAAGGCATGTGTTTGGCCAGTAGCTCTTTACTGTTCTGAGACATGGACATTGACCAAGAGGGAAGTGAAGAGGCTGGAGGCATTTGAGATGTGGGGCTATAGAAGAATGGAGAGAATATGCTGGATCGATAGAAAGATTAATGAGGAGGTCCTGGAGAGAGTGGGAGAACCCAGGAATCTGATCAACATGTTAAAAAGAAGAATAATGTTATGGATGGGATACACATTGCGCCATGGATACACATTGCGCCATTCAGAAAGTTTTGGAAGGTAAAATTCAAGGCACGAGAGGAAGAGGAAGCCCAAGGAATTGTCTTGTGGCACAGTTACTCCAAGACACTAATACTAGGACATACTATGACTTGAAGAGGACGTCGGAGAATAGAGAGGAATGGAGAGACAGAGTACATCTACTGAACAACCAGTACTTGGACTGAGTAACCAAAAAGAAGAAGGTCGTCACAACATTGAGTTTCTGGCGGAGAAGTCCCTTCGACTCCAGGATGAATGGAGCAGTATCTTCAAGCTGTCGTTTTCTCCAAAAAACAAAAACAAAAAAACAAATGACATTTTCAAAAAATAATGCAAGGTCCTCAGGTTTGAACCTGGAATGAGCTTTCAGAGATGGTGTGATTTACTAACAATCGCTGAATATCCGCCGTGCATCGGACGAGCACGTTAAGTGACGGCTCCCAGGCTGGACCCACTGGTTAAATGGGTATCCTTTCCTATGCCCCCCCTGAAATTCTATCACCCCTCTATGTGCAACATCGTACTTGTACGGTGGCGCCATCTACTGTACTCTAATCTCACTACAAACTGTTCTGTCAAAGTTGCTAGACTTGCTCTCATTCCTTCCGTTTCTGTGTCCTGCCCAAAAAGCGATCTCGCTGTAGGTGGCTGGGACCTAATCTCTACTCACTGTGGACGGTAGTCCTACAAGAAAACGACAAATACTGAGAGTAATAAGAAAGTATTACCTCGTTGTAAATTCTTTGGAACACCAATTAGAAAGGTCTCAGAGATATCATACTGGACCGAAAATTTACCGGTATTCTTCACCTCCAAAAGATTAAGACAAAATGTTCTAAGATTCTTAACCGAAGAAATAGTTTTCATTTTACATCCAAGGCAAGGAAGGAAATCTATAGGAGATGCATAGAAAAAATAATGAGGCATGCCTGTGAATTTTGGTGGGTCGGCACGAGTCCCACGACCTACCAAGAGGCAGTATCCGAAACAAACTCTCGCAGATCCAGAGGCTGGCTCTGCTGGGCATTAGGAGATTCTTCAGAACCACTTCAACGGTTGCTTTATAGGTGTTAGCCGGCTGTGAGCCATCAGATCTCGTAGTAGAGAGAGAGAACGCAATTTCTCACATAAACAAGGTGGTAATGTTACAGTTCTTGGTGAACTTTTTTTCTCACAAGAAATAGAATTTGGTTTAACTGATTGGTCGGTTCACCCGGCCGATGAACTGTGCCTGACTTGGAAACCTGACTACCCTTTGGGGTTTAGACCGATGATTCAAAGCTTAAGAAAAACGTTAGAGCCGATTGTGTCTTCGTATAGGACCCCTAATTTATGGGAGCTGGGAGCGCTCTAATATGCTCTCGCACGACGTCCCATTCCTCATACACGAACATTCTTTCAACGCAACATCTTCACACAGTTCACCAAACCGCAGTTAAACACCTGGACATGGTTTACTGATGTTACACTCCCATCACGGCCCAACAGGCATCACCAGACAAACCCCCGATTCATTCAGATCCTTCTAAGAACTCGAAAGGGCCCACACAAAAAAGGGTGGCGAGGTCATCTTGAATTGCGGGTGCGACCCGAAAGTACACCCGGAACGTGCATGTAAGCGGACAAAAGTCCCCTTCAGAGGTGACCAAGTGACAGCGACCCGAACGGGAGACTGTCAGAGAGGACATCGGGTCGACAGGTGCACCAAGGCACTCACACGACCCATGGATCAGGTGCCTCCCCGTCTCACATCCACACATAACCGGCACACCACAAGCACCAAATACACAACCACCTCCCTTCAGACACCGTCCATTCACACCACACCAAAAGACAAAGAGCAGAAACAGAACCCAAACACTAACTCCCCACGATTCAGACAGCCTCCTGCCGTCTGGGTCGGCGGCCTGCACCACCAACTTCGACCGGAGAAAGAACCACCTCACCCTCCATCAAAAACAACAAACACAAAAAACATAATATTAAAAAAGGCCCAACATCTCCGGAGTGACTCCTCGGGCATCAGGTGCCGAAACAAAGGAGGAAAGTTACCCCCAATGAAAGGTGGAGTTGTCCTTGGTCCAGGCAACTATCCGAGCCTAAAGGCCCGGTCGGTCAAAGTGCGGGCGTCTACTCTCGCCATGTCCCGGAGTTCACATTTGACTTGAAAAGTGATCGTTTTTGTAGAGAAGCCCGAGTGAGCCGTCCGGGAATGCAGAACCCTGTTCCCCTCCCTCCACATCTTATAACAGACCTCGGTGATAATCTTCCTCCAGACCTCCATGTACGCCTCCGGGGCAGGATGAAGATAAAACACATTAGCCGGGTGAAACTTGAGGGCGTCAAGCCTTTTGTGCAAAGCCCAAGTCCAGATTTCCTGCCAAACCTGATGTGCCATGGGGCAGGCCCAAAAGCGATGGAACCTGTCCTCAGTGCCCGCACACGACAGACACCTATTGGAGGAGATGCCACCCCACCGAAGCTGCCTATTCCTTGTCGGAAGGACATTGTGGGCTAACCGCCACCTAAAGTCCCTGTTCTTACAGTCCATACCGGTTGAGTAAATGCTCATCCAAGCCTCTCTCGTAGAGAAGTTCCTAGGAAGGTTGACATCTTTGACGACATGTTCCCTAGGCCTTGGGAGCAGGTCAATATGCATCTGCTGCGTGTTCTTCCCGGAGTGGCCAGCTTCCGAAAAGTCCCGCAGGCGACCCCCAGGCTTGTAAGTCTTATGAATCCTCTAGGACCGGGGGCCAACAAATCTGTGTCCGGGAACGTGTTTGAACGAGTCCCACCCCGTGAAATAGGAGGCTAAGGCTTCACACGGGTGTTCGGCGACCAGGGCTCCCTTCACACTCTTAAACTGGAGTGCACTGAGCCATGTTAGAAGGTGCTGGACTTCCACCCCATTCCCTCCTACCTGGGACAGTGCAGGACCGCTCGAGCCAGATCCTCGGTCTTCATCTTGGCCCATATGTAGCCAAAGACCTCTCTCTTCATCTGCTTAATGAGACTCCCGTGTTTGGATTCAATTTCCCCGGCAACAGTGCATTTCGAAACCAGAAGCGAATTAGCTAACTTGGCCCGATTCACTCTCGAAATGCCCTCTTCCTGCCAGCGTTCTTGCTCCTTCTTCATCTCCGCAAGAACTTTACCCCAGGTGCTAACGTGAACCCGCGCCTTAGAAAACTGGATACCCAGTACCTGAACGGGCCCATCGGTTACGGCTAAGCCTGTAACCGCTGACCGCTCCTACACCCCAGAGCATAATACTCGAATGCTCCTCATTGAGACGGGCACCGGTCGTTCTGCGGTACTCTGCGAAAGCATCCAGAATCCCTCTCAAACTCCTCTCCGAGTCAACGAAGAAGGAGACATCATCGTCGTACGCAAGGTACTTCAACAATTCGCCCGTCCCCGGGACTGGAAGACCTCGAATACTTTCCTACCCAGCAACTCTTCTCAAAAGGGCTCCCAAGACCAAAACAAACAATTGGGGTGAGAGCGGGCATCCCTGCATCACTCCTCTTTGAATTTCAAAGAGGGGAGAGAAACGACCGGCAATAATGACTCTCCTGGAAAAGTCCTTATACAATGCACACACCGCACTTCGTTAAAATACTCCGAAGCCGTGGGCTTCTTACAAACTTCCAAGAAACTCATGCGATACCCTATCAAAAGCTCTGCTCTGATCCGCCAAGAAGAGCCCCATCTTAATGCTCTTCTCGCCAAGTTAAGTGATAGTGTCTCTGATGCACCTAGTATTCCATTGCTTGCGGCACTCCACGATACCGCACATCTGCTTAGCACCATTGAGATGAACGGCCAGCTTAACAAGCTTGCTATTGGTGACCCTCGCAAGGATCTTGTACTCTACTGTAGACAGACACCGGTCCCCAACCACTTAACTCGCTCGACGGGTCGTCGGGGTTCTTGCACAGCAAACTGAATATGCTTCTCCACATGGTTCCCGGCATACGACCCACCTGCACAATCTCGTTGTACACCCTGGTAAGCCAGGTGCTAACACAATAAGAAAATTCTTGTAAAACTCCGATGGGAGACCATCAAACTCAGGAGACTTACCGGGCGAAAGAACCTGAATCACAACTCTCACCTCAGACACCGTAAATTCCTCTTGGAGACTCCCCAAGCCCTCGTCGGGTACCCTCGGCGTTTTCTCCAACCACATATCCATGACAGCAGAACCAATTTCCTCGCCGGAAAAGAGACCTAGCAGATTTTTGCAGGCTCTGCTTATTGTTCCTCACCTCAGTGCAATCAATGTCAAGAACTTCCAAATTCTCCCTCTTCCTTTCTACCTCGAGTTTGCGGCAAATGTGGTAAGTATCCCGCTCCTGCTCAAAACTCCTAATCGCACCGTAAAGTTGAACTGCACAGCCGATGCCTCTATAAAAGTCGGCAATCTCTTGCCTGATCTGGGTTATGATTCCCAGATTTCACCCCTCCTTACTACCCCTAAGAATCGCGTTCAGGGGGTTCATCAAAAAAGCCTGAGTCCCCCGCTTAGCTCTTGCCAACTCCTTTCCTCCGGGCAACGAAAGTGCTCCGAGAAGAGCCCCATCCTAATGCTCTTCTCGCCAAGTTAAGTGATAGTCTCCCCTAAGGAAGAACGTTAGCAGATCATAGAAACTGCTCCGGAAGGGCCCCGCCACCTCGTCCTTCTCCTTCTCCCAACGGCCAATCTCGTGATCGGTAACTGTCTCTGCACCCGTCTTCAAGATCGAACGGATGCGCGACAGCGCTTCAACGTTGTCTAACATTGATACGTTTAGGCACCACGGTGTCGATCTTCTTTCCCTCGGTGCCTGCACACAGACGCGCATCACGACAACGCTGTGATCAGAGATAAACAACGT
Source organism: Macrothele yani (assembly GCA_039090855.1). Taxonomy (NCBI): domain Eukaryota; kingdom Metazoa; phylum Arthropoda; class Arachnida; order Araneae; family Macrothelidae; genus Macrothele; species Macrothele yani. The sequence goes on along the minus strand of CM077032.1, from coordinate 25,545,357 downwards.
CTGTGAGTTAGGGTTAAAGATCACGGGCCCCATAACCCAGTCGATCTTCGAGACCAACATCATGTCGATCCTCGAAGCCAAACGATTCCTGTCACGGCTCCTGCGGAGCAGCTGCTTCCACACGTGCTTGAGTTGTTGGTTCTTAATCAAATCCATAAGACCCCTTCTATACGGCTCTGACCACCTGAATCTGTGAGTACTCAACCGGTCGATATGGTTATCCACCACCGAGTTGAAATGCACATGGACGACCGGGAAATCATCACTTCCCCTAAGGAAATACGTCAGGAGATCATAGAAACTGCTTTGGAACCTCCACCGGAACATAAACAAACACCAGTTTAGTGGACATCAATCCGCTATTAACCGAAATAGCCACCACGCGACCATCCCCATCGATCTGCATCTGCTTGATGCTACCCTCGTACTGCGGCTTGCAGACGATGGCCACCTCGGTTAAACCATTCGCTCCAAGCGAGTACCTACACCTCAGGCTGGTGCTCCTACGGAATGCAAAAAGCCTCTTCGGGCTTCTTGTGGTGAGTTCCCTACGCCAGCAAAAAATCAACACCCGACTCCCTGAAGTTGCCCGCGAGGCACTTCTTCTTTTCGACAGTGCAGAGATCGTAAACGTTCAACGTACCAATACGCAGATTGGTGCCTTGATAATTAGGGGCCATACTTACCTTAATCTGAAAAAGGAAGTAGTATGCTAACATAAAACACCACAAAAAAACAAACCCAAATTCAAAAACCGAGGGAAAGGAACCTTAAACCGAGGGAAAGGAACCCTACCAAAAAAGCAACTCACCTTCAAAATCTTTATCTATTGCATCCCTCCGTCTCCTTCCTACCCACACTCTTTCTCAGTCGCCTGCTTTAATGTCCGGCAACCGTCGGAACGACGTGCCCTCTTCCGTCGAATCCCGAGTTCGCCATCTTGGTAAGATCCTTCGCCGCATCAACGTTGGCTTGCGTCAGCCGCCTTTGATGACGTTTGAACCTGGCCCTCAAATCTTCGGTCATCTACTCGGCCAACTGTTCCTCATCACAGGCCGAAGAAAGCTTAGATTCCCTGTAAAATACTCTGTCACCATTAATAGCATTCGACTGCTGGCTGGACTAAGAACTCCCGTCGCCGGTAGGTGCGCACTCTTCGAGAGAGTGTTGGCCTCCCGCGGCACCTTCACGTCGCTAAAACGGCGGCCGCCGTTCGCGGAATACTCGGTCACAAGCACCGCTTTACTGCGGGGACCCTTCTCGGACTCCGTTGGTGTCCGCAGGAGGGGTGGAGAAGCCATCCCGGATTCCCCATCTGGAGTCCGAAGCCTCTGATGGCCCTCCACAGCTCCGCCGGGGGATGCACGCTCCCTGTCCACTTGCAGGAGAGCCCGTGCACTCATTCCCGAGTCAACCCAATAACCAGGGTCGTCGGTTTGGCCCAGGAACAACGCCTGCACTGGTTCCGGCGCGGGCTCAACTGCACCAAAACTCAGAACTACACCATTTTCATTGGTGCCGACATTACTAACACATAGGGCATTTATATTTTCAAGCGACTCGACTGCCCTAAAACTCTCGTTTTCATCATTTTCTGAGGAGATGGGAGTGCAAATCTCTTCGACAATGCAAATATCATCCTCACATACAATACATGCACTAGTTACATCAGTTTCTAAATTTTCAACACCATTATGAACTTGAAGTTCAAAAACTTTACTCTAGGCGAATTCCACATTTTCATCCCCACTATTCACAACCATTTCCCCTTCCATTTCTGCTGAGCAAACCTCCATGTCCTCAATTCCTCCATGTTTTTTGCCACCTTTTCCTCCTCGTCAATAATGGAAACTCCATTAAGCATATCAGCCATTTTTTTAATAGATTGTTTAGAGAATTTCCTAGACCTTTTCGTGACCTTAGGAAATACTTCTCCCACCTCTGGTGAAAGCACTCTCTTATCCTCCGGGGAATCACTTACAAGAGAAAAATGATCTTTAGCATTTTCTGGAGAAGTTTTCTCCAATTCACCTATGTTACTGATACTAATCCGAAATAACAGGAACGTCAAGTTCCTCCAGGGCACTTCCCGAGCCACGAAGTCGGTGGGTTACAGCTTCCTTCTCACTCGAAGTATTAACCTCGGTCTCTGGAAATTGCTCCTTCTTCTCCGTGGCGTCGAGCGCCTCTAATAAGTCATCTTGATTTTCTTGGTTGTTTCCGGCCCTGGCCATCTCGGCGAAGGACCGGAACACACACTCAGGCCTCTTATGGTAAGGAGATTTGCAGTTTCCACAATGATCTTTGCAATCTTTGATATTATGTCCCAAGGCTCTGCAATTGACACAAGTGAACTTCTCGCAGTTAACAGCAATGTGACCAATGTTGTTGCATTTCCTGCAAACCCGGACCTGTCCATTATACGCATTCATGCACCTGTGGTTAACAATATGCATAAAGTTCGGAAGATCTTTGGTCCTTTCTAAGGTGATTATCCTGGTGCCAGAAAAAAATCCCTTCAGGAAGACGTCCGTCTCTTCTCTGACTTCGTACTTAATATTAAGCACCTTCCCAAACTTGTTGAAAGCATCAACCACTTTATCATTGGGGATCTCGCAAGGAAGATACTTGCAATAAACAACCTTAATGTTCGACTTCCCCTTAGCACAAACAATCTTTGAATTCCCATGGTACAGAATCTTGCCGATGAGCTCCAAATACAGGTCATGCCGTTTGAACACGAACTGATATTTTGTTAGGTTAGCCACCCGCACAAAATTAAAAAGGGGTTAAGCGGGCGAACCCACATGTTCCCAAATGGCTTGCCAACCTGGGTAGCAGTTAGTCCGGGATGGGAAGAAACTATAGAGGTTTTTTTTTCTTATAACGAGGCTTGCTAAGAGCCATAGTTTTAAGGAACAAAGTTTGTCAAAGAATTACGAAAAATGTTGAGCACAATCAAAAGAATATTAGAATTAGTACTTAATAATCTTCTGGAATAATCCAATAATATGGCACACACAAACACTTCAGAACACAAAACGTGGAAACCACGTGCACCGTAAACAATTGCGGTGTAAGTAAGCAGACCAGACGTCCACAATTCTTGAGGACAGTCCTCGAGTTTAGTTTACTGTCCCTAAAAACGTCCGAAGCCTTTGAAGACGCAAATTGTCCTCAAATTTTAATGCTTGTCCCCAAATGTCCTCGAATTTACACTTCCTCATTAACCCTTTAGATTTCCAATAAAAAATGTTCTTAAAATTAGTTTCCGTTGTACTAATTTTCCAACATACTTCTCGTGAAAACAAATTTTGACTTTTTTTTTTCTTCGTTCTGGGTTGAACGACAACTACGAGCAACTTTAAGGGCTATAAGCTGTCACCTGTCTCTAATTTGGAGACATTCGTTCTAAGGAAGGGAGAAAGCAAGTGCTGCAAGACAAACACGCCAACCGTACCTCATTCGGGACTCGACCCACTTGTACAAATGTTCAGTTGCCAGCACTAGGTTAATGGCGCTGTCAAATTTCGACAGTACTTATTCTGAGTTTCTCCAAAAACTTTGGCAAAATGAAAAATTCGCCAATCAATTACTATAGTGTGCAGCCTAATTTTAATTCAGCGCATGCACTTTCACTTATACTCTATCTACCAACAAGTATTTGGACACCTGTTATAACAAAGCAAAACGTAGTTTATTCACCTTCAATAGTTGGTGGAGCCTCCGGGGCATACTCTCAACCAAGCGTTGTACGACGGCTAGCGGTATTTTCTTCCACTCGGTCAGTTCCTTCACCGATTTCGGACCGTGGGGGCACCCCTTAAGTCGACGCTCCAACTCGTCCCAGAGGTGCTCGATAGGGTTAAGGTCCGGGCTCTGCGCAGGCCAGTACATTCGATTAATCCCATCGTCACCATACCAAGCCATGGTGGACCTCGCAACATGACAGCTGGCATTGACATCCTGAAAGTAACATGGGCCCACCCCGTAAAACTGCCACAACGTAGGAAGAGCATGGTCATCCAAAATGGTGCAGTAGGTCTCGGCGTTGAGTCTACCAGGAATTGCGAGTAAGAGTCCCGTGCCATACCAGGAGAAACACCCCCATAGCATAATTCCATCGCCGCCGAACTTCACAGTTGGCACAATACATTCCGGCAGGAGGCGTTCTCCAGGTAGGCGCCAAACCCAGACCCTGCCATCCGAACGGTACAGGGTGAACCTGTTTCCACTGTTCAACGGTCCACTGTCGACGTTCTTTTCACCACGTTAGCCGAGCAGCGCTATTGGACTTGGTGATCAAAATCCTGTGGGAGGGCGCACGTCCGTGACAACCGAGAAGATGGACTTCCTGACGGATGATATTCATCGAAAGAACACTCCCGGATGCCTGTTTAAACTCCTAGCGGATGTGGCCCATCGATTTGGTGCGGTTCTTCCGAATTTCTCTGGCCAGCACCCGTCGGTCTCTAACTCCCAGTTTTGTGGGTTTGCCGGGTCAGGGCACATTCCGACAGTTACCTCTCATCTTCCACTTGCCAATCACGTAGGCCATTGTCGATTTTGGGTTCTGCAACTCCCTGGATATGTCACGTATATATCGGCCATTTCTGTGATACCTGACAATTACACCTTTTTCGAAATCAGAGAGCTCCGAACTGCGTGGCATCTTGCATGCGACTGGTTGCGTTGTTGCTTCACACAGGATATACAACGGCGGCGGCCGTGACGTGTATCAGGACCGCAGATATCGTCGATTGCAGTGGTGTCCAATTACTTGTTGGTAGATGGTGTATGTTCTCGTCATCATAGTTCTGCTGTGCCAATAAAAATTACCAACATTGTATAAGATATATCCTTTCAAGACACAGATTTTAATGTGTAATATCACATTTTGAAGCAATGCAGTTTTGTGACAAAAAGATTTGCATATTAATTTTGAGTACGTAGGTTTCCCCAAATGAACTACCGATTTGGGGACGCTAAGCCCTTTTGTCCACAAATCGGTGTCCCGATATCTGGTCACCTTAGCTATAAGCTAAGTCTCAAAATACCGCAGTCGGAACCTCCGGATCTGCGGCGGAGCAAAGTCCTTCAAAAAAAAAAAAAAAAAAAACCCCGCCGCAAATCCAATAGGGAGTTCACTAGAATATATAGTGCTGCCATGATGACACAGCAGTTTCTTCGACATTGGTGAGCTTACGCACTGAAGCACGAGCGGGCTTTGGGCTGCCGGATACCGCATTCCGTGCCGCCACACGCGTCCTGCTTATCGGCCAGACACGCGTCCCTTCACCCGAACGCTACAATAGCTAGGATTATTTCCACGTGTTTGTAATCCGAATACAACTTGCCGGACCTTACCTGTTTGCTCAAAGAAAAAGAAAATTAACAGAAATTCTTACCTTGCGCCATTTCCTCTTTGCCACCCAAGCATTGAAAGTAGGGATGAGCAAAAAACTTCGAACGTTTTTGAATTTCGATGTTTTGCCACTGATGATCGATATTTTAACCTCGATGTTGCAGAAGGCGATACATCGAAAAAACATCGATGTTTTGTGTCCGATGTTTGCAACTGGTAAAGAATATCTTCAACGAAAACCTGACGAAAAGTCAATGCATTTCTTTTTAGGCAAATGTGTACTTTAGCGTCCTAAATTATTTCGCCGGACAAATTTAACTGTGTGGGAAAAGTGCGACGTACAATTTTTTAAGCATGCAAAAAGGTGGAGAAATTGTGTATTTGTACAGAACGGGAAATAATTTTACCGAAGTATTTGTTTCTTTAATATATACCTCATGTCCGGCACTTACAGAAGAGTCGACGCATGAGGTACTCTTAAAGAATTGTGTAAGGATACTATTAACCTTTTACCTTTTTAAATTTCATTTAAACAGACATTCACACAATGTTTTAGTAAACCTAAACATTCTGAGGGGAATTCTTTTTGTAAGAACAGTTTAGATTAATTATAAGAATGGGACCTATATTGGTAACCATTTTCGCACACTTCCATTCAGAGCCGGCAACGAACAGAGGGGGTGGGAGCCTGCACAGGAGTTACCGCTTGCAAGAGGAAGTCAACAATTTCTCTAGAAGCCCCTTCTGGAACACTCCACATACTTAGTCAGAGGTTTAAATAAATAAAAGGAATTAAAAAAAAAAAAAAAAACATTCTTTTTTTTTTAAACTGAAAGGATAGAATAGTGGTGAAGCAGCATTAGAACATGATGTATTAAAGAAACATGAATGGTTCCAATTTTTACTTAGTTTCATTATTTGTTTTAGGAGTTGACTAATTCTGCTTCAAAAGCAGATGAACATGTTACTTTTTTAATACCAAATTGTTGGAATAACGAAATACAGTTGAAATTAGTTTATAATTATATTTATATTTTTCAAACAAATTACTGACACTAAATCTGAGATAACGGTTTTATGTTAATTTGTATGTATTCTGAATTTTCACTTTAGGGTTTTATGTGCTATTTTATATTAACATTAAGGTTTAACACGTTCAAGATTATTTACCCTTTCAATACCTTTAAGATATATTAATGGATAAATTTTCCTTGTTTATAATTTTTAGACTATATTTATTCTATTCGATGAATTTGTTTAGAACTCTTGCACCCTTCTTAAATATGATTGGAGCTAAGATTTTCCACTGGTTGTAAGTTTTTTCACGTCAAATTTTCTTGTTTTAAATTACAAATATCTCCTAAGATCACACTTGATTGCTAATTTAATTTGTTCGGTATTTTTTTATATTTGTTCAAATGATAGGGCATTTTCTTTTTTTTTCCATATGTTATACTTTGTTATTGCAATTACATGATGTATAGCCATGTTTTTTAGATTAGAACATGGTTATGGTGCATGATATAAAATTTGATATGAAGTAAAGTTTTGCTTATAATTTAAGTATCCTTTTAACCAACTCCAAATGTACTTTACGAAATTAAATTCTACAAATAAATGTTGTAGGGATTCTTCTACCTCACAATATACACAGTTAGAATTCATTATTAATTTTATTTTTTATAGACATTTCCTTGTTGGGATGATATTATGTGATATTTTAAAATTTAAATCTCGAATATGAGTGCTTAACTTTAATTCTGTTTGTAATTTCCAAATATTTGTCACAAAACGTGACTGTAATATATGTTCCAGTTTCATAGGCGAGTTTTTATTTAAAGCTTGATATATTTTACCTAATTTATCATCATGGGATATATTATGTAAAATTGAATTCTCTGAGATTTCTTTCCATATATTCTTCATCTTCAAATATTTATCTTCTGTAAAATATACAAATGGTTTTTGAGGGAGGAGTGAGCTAAAACATTAAATTTCTCCTTGGAGTAAGATGGTTTGGAAGTGTGGTTGCGGTAGAAATAATACCAGAGAGCAGCGACGACGTCAAGGTGTAGTTTGGTGAACAGAAGCATCGTTTAGAAAGGCAAATAACGGGCGGAAGAATACAACAGGAAGCGGTTCAGCGCTACGTAGTCATAGAAGCGTCTTGTAGGAATACGCTGAATGAAAGAGGTCGGCGTAACGCAGCTCTGTAAGTGGTGTTAATAGCTTTTTCAACAGTCGTGAGTGTCCATACTTCATTTCGGATTTCGTCAGCGATTAAAATTTCTTTATCCGGCACAATACGACAAGAAGCTGTTGGCCTCCATGTCATACTACGATTTCTGAATTGAAGAAACTGCTTTATTTTCAAAAATATCCGCTTCAGGATGAAAAAATGTGAGCTACGATGTACGGAACAATAGCACAACTACAATGAGGTGGTTGAAGAAATCAACTACCTCAGTACAGATATAAAAAAAAGAGCCACCCCCTTAACTTTGGAACCATTCGCCGCAAATAAATAAGTAAGGTGCCGTTGGAAAGCACTCGAAAGAAACTATCTCGTGATGCGAAGAAAAATCCTAATTAAGCTAATTAACATGTTAATTAGCTCTCTATCTCCACATTTTTCACATAAGGGGTATGTTATTTTATGCACATTCCATTTAGCGCACGGAAAACCCCTTAGATTCTGAATATAATCCAAATCGAATGATTAGTAGCGAAGATATTTGCAAATAGAGTTAGAGGGGGCATCCATATATCTACATATGGGAAAAACACCTAAAATGTTTCTTTCCCTGCAAGGACAGTGATAATGCTGGAAAGTTGGCGTCTTACCCGAAACTCAGACAAATTGAATGCAGAGTACAGAGCAAAGGCCCTGACAGTGATTTGTACGGTAACTTGGGCCATCCAAGGACGGAGTTCATTTACCCTTGCCATTTCTTTTATAACAGCTTCATTTATTCGTATTAATAACTTGAATTAATGTTAGAATAAATAGTATGCATTTTTTTATAAACGGAAAACCTGAATCTGTGCAAGCTGAAATTTGTTTTGGATTTTCTGGTTTCAGATCCTTACATTTTCTCGAAGCACTGAGCATTCGCGTATCACTGAAACGTTGTCTCATAATAGAAAATTGAGCAGAATTACGAAATCCAGTTTTTTACGATTTCCAACCGTAAGTTGATGAGGCGTATATGTTCCAGCTTTGTCCGTCTGTCTGCCTAACCGCAGGATTACTCGAGTAAAAATGATTCGATTTCAATGAAATTTTAGTATGTGGTGGGGGAGAACCTGAGGACGAACACTGTAGAAAACGGTCGAAATGGGGCAAAGGTCAGAACATACGAGCGGGATCCATTCCATCGCCCTTATGCGTCGTAACTTAAGTAAAAATGCTTTGATTCCGACAAAACTTTATCATATTGTTTCGTAGATATACTGAACCTGTTCTGTTGTATATTATCGAAATGGGGTTAAAGGGCAGGACACAGGAGCCAGATTTATTACACAGCCATTATCCTCATAACTTGGCTAAAAATGCTTTTATTGCAACAAACCTTTAGTATGTTGTTCCGGAGGTATAGTGAAACAATTCTTTTTAATATCATCGAAATGGGGTCAAAGGACAAGACACAGGATCGAGTTTTATTCCACAGCCATTATTCTTTTTGGAAATGACTTTAGCAAAGTGTTACGAAAGCGTGCGATCTGTTCCAAATTATTTTGTTAATTTCCACCTCAAAAACGCACTTTCCTTTCATAGTTGTGGTGCTTAACATACGAATTAATGGGAACAGCTATGTCTTTTAATTTAAAATTGCACCTGTCATATAATAATTCCACGTGTCAATTTAAAACAATATAATTTTATTTGTTCGAAAGTATGAACTTTTTCCCATTTTGTCGCTCACAGCCAACGCCCCCTGAAACAGGGCTGAAACACCTCCTTCTCTCCGACGTCTGACGTCACTACAGAAAGACCTGTTAAATTTGACGAACGTCAGTAACCATAGTTAGCGTCTGTGATCTTGTGAGATTATTGTAGCGTTCCTCCCTGAGGTTGTTCATTATTCTTGCAGCTGACTGATTTATATCATTCAACTCTTTGTTATTTATTTCACGGTGTTAAAATATTGTTTTTTAGTTCTAATATGCCTTCACATTGCTGTGTACTAAATTGCCGTAGCAATTACGACACAGGTCCTAAAGCACAAGTGTTTAAATTTCCCGGGAATGAAGAACTACGCTTCAAACGGATTCGTGAAATTCTTCGAGATTTCCAGCCTACAGGAGCTTCAAGGGTATGTATGTTTTATTAGCTCTTTATAATACAGTTCCTTTGCAGTCTTGTATTTAGTGTGAAATATAGTCTAGCTGAGAGCACGACCTTAGTACTGTGCCGCAATAAAGTGTTTTATCTGAAGATGTTTGAACTGGCATTAAATCGCGTAGTATATAATGATTACCAATCTGTAAACTAGGTTGTAATGTACTTTTAATAAAGTTAATTGTGGTTTTGCTAATTCTACGGCTGTATATTTTTCTATACACTAGAATTTCAGAATTTAAAACTGATTCATTTCTTAAGATATTCTGAAAACTCTGGTTTTTATACATTATTTTGGAGCACAATTTTTTTTTATTCCTTCAAAACGGAATAAAAAATGTGAAAACCCTGAATTGTTACTAGTATATGGAACTGACCTAAAAGTTCGCTTAACCAAATCAAAATTTCTTTTTTAACAGTAAATAAAACTTTTTGCCACGCAACAGTTTTCTAACTGTAAATGTTACATTTTTTGAAGGCCATGCATGAAAAATCTATAGCAATTGGTGAAAATCCTCCAAATAAGCAAAGACATCGCTCTTTCTACGTTTTTTCAAAACACAGCAACCGAAAAATTGTTATTTGGCCACTGCTTGGGAAACGAATCCAAAATCTCTCGGCTGGATATCAAGAGATTTGGGATTCGTTTCCCGAGCAGTGGCCAAATAACAATTTGTCGGTTGCTGTGTGTTGCTAAAACGTGGAAAGAGCGATGTCTTTGTTTGTTTATAGCAATATGATTAATATATTTTTTTCCACCAACAGGGTGTTAAAACTAAGTTTTATTACTTTTAAATTTCAATTCCCTAATATGATGCTACTATTTATGGCACAGTGTTGGGACAAAAATAAGAACACTTCGAAGTATTGAACTGACGGTGCAAAATGATTTCTTAACTAAAGATAACAACTTTTTGCATCTAACATTTTCAGAAAAAATTTCGTTTAACTTAAATGCTCTAGATAGTGTGTGTGCAGCAACTTTGAAGCCAAGGTAAATATTAGTTATTGTAAGAAAAACGCATTTGGGAATGTGAAAGTCAAATAAAACTGAAGCATATCAATATCATGTTCGCCCTCTTTGCGGTATTATATTAAAAAAAATTAATAATTTATATTCGAATTTTCTTCTAGCTTAAAGATTTCAACATTTTACTGTAAAAAATTATAAAGTACACAATGAATTATTTAATCATTACGGAACATCATAAAATAAAAATAAAACATTTGCCACTAATAAAAAAAATGAAATCCATTTATGTTTTTCCACCTTGACATTTTTCTTAAACTACGAAATTCTCAGAATACAACTATTTTTTCTTATCGCGGAGTATAACCAGTTATTATTTTATTTATATTTGTGGAAGAAATGAAAAAGAAAAGAAAAATGCAATTAGAACCGTATTAAACTACACTAAGTAAGCTTAATGCTCCAATTCCTACTGGCTACGGTTATTTTCTTAACCGGTAGTCGAAAACGACGAATACCGAAGAGGACATTTTTGTGCAGATCCAGGTTACACACGTAGATTCATTCGGCTTCTGTATTGCAACTAAATATATTAGAGACAGTTTAAGCAGTATAACTACAGTGGAACATATAAATGAATCGAAACGATATGCAATTACATTCGTATTATACCGTAATTCGAGACGGAATGGAGACAACATAAAATCTGCAATACGAAAAAAAAACAGGCACACGGGTTCACTTGCGCAGGGAACAATTTGGAATTTTCATTTTCATGACCACAATTTCAAAATATAACGAAGCTGTAAAAAATACACAGGAGATACATACGAAGCTTTCGTTTTGTGAAACGTACTGTTTTTTTGCGTTTTTGGATTAAAACCATATGCAAGAGTCAGCTATGTGAGCAACAGGAAAAATTTAAATATGTAATTGCACGAACTATGTCGTAAGTTAAATTATTTATGCGCAAAACTATTAACTTATGATGCTCATCATTAAAATTTGGTAATCTGAATTTAAGGATATAACATCATTACTTCTTCATTCAACCAACTTCACGTAGAACACTTTCTCCTAAGTGTTTCTTAGTACTTCGGGGTAAACCGTTTTACAGTAAGTAGAGGAAAATATGTTTTTTATGCTTGGCCCCTTAATCGATGTATGCTTGAGTTTTCGCTTATATCTCAGCAAGGTTTTATGCTACCGCGCTGAAAATTTGAATTTAAACATTTAATGATATTTCGCATTCAATGGACTACTAACCAGATATGGTCATAATTCATTTTTTTTTTCACGATCACATTTCATAATTTATAATTTTCTAAACATACTCGTTCGGATCTTGTATAGGGGCTCAAATTATCTGGGCCTCTTTGTGTTTTACTGTTGCAACACCGAATCACGGTATCTGTTCTCGAATAAATTATACAAGTCAAAAATACTTTTTGCAGTTTAACATTAGCGGCATATTTTTTCCGTAGAGAACGCCCCACTTTTATTGTATTCTTCCGGGCATTCACTAAGATCTCCTGCTCTCTTCCGACGCACGGAAGCTTCACGTCGTCGCCGTTAGCATCACGTAAGCCTCCCGCACCAACTGCGGCACGCCATCGCACTCGCAGGTAAATACAGTACTTCGATAAAATTCTTTCACGTTTTCTTAAATTACTGTATTTCTGCATCTTTCCCCAGTATTTTGCATGCTTAAGAAATTGTGCGTTCGCACTTTCCTCACACAGTGATATTTTTCGAACGAAATAATTTAGGATGCTAAAGTAGACATTGCCTTTGGTAATTGTTACATTCTTATAAAGAGAAAAAAACATCCCTTTCCTATTGGCTGTTTTAGTTGACTCGTTGGCGAAAATCGAGATCTTTTCCTCGAAGGCATGTGCGCCGATGCATCGAAAAAACTTCAAGCGTTTTAAGAAATTTTATTAGTTACTTCGGGTTGAATTGCTGGGCAATCACCATTATATTGAAGAGAGATTTTACCCACCGAAATGCCAATTCGCTGCTGCAGATCAAAAAGTGTGAAATCTTCAGCTTGAGAGCAAGACATTGTGCTTCACACCGATTCATCGAAAAAACATCGAGGTTTCCACTGATACATCGGGCGTTTTAACAAATATTACATTACTAGATGTTGAATTGTTGTGAATCACTGTTATATTTATTGCTACAAATGGAAAAATGCGAATTATTCAGTGTATTAACAAAACATAGAGGTTTCCACCGATGCATCGAAGAAATATCGAGCGTTTTAACAAATATTAGGTTATTGGATGTTGAACTGATGAGTATCACTGATATACACTGACGGAAAAAAATCCTAACACCACGAAAAAATAGTTGTAGAGGAATGAAATGGCGGCAATACATTTGTATAGGTAACATATTTAATCTATTAAGGTTTCAAGATCACAGCTTATTGTAAGCGCGAGAGGATCCATTTTAAATGTGAAATGCTGGTACATTAATAACTGGTGTAACCTCCAGAATGTTGAATGCAAGCACGCAAACGTTCATGCATTGAGTCGTACCGGTGCTGAATGTCAGTTTGTGGGATGGAGTTCCATGCCCCGTTGCACTTGGTCGGCCAATACAGGGACGGTTAATGCTGGTTAGGGGTGACGCTGGAGTTGTCGTCCAATGATGTCCCATACGTGCTCGATTGGTGAAAAATCTGGTGATCTAGCAGGCCACGGCAACATGTCGACACTCTGTAGAGCATGTTGGGTTACAACAGCGGTATGCTGGCAAGCGTTATCCAGTTGGAAAACACCCCCTGGGATGCTGTTCATGAATGGCAGCACAACAGGTTGAATCACCAGACCGACGTACAACTGTGACGTCAGGGTGCGTGGGATAACCACGAGAGTGCTCCTGCTGTCATAGGAAATTGCTCCCCAGACCATAACTCCAGGTGTAGGTTCAGTGTGTCTCGGCCGCAGACAGGTTGTTTGCAGGCGCTCACCTGGCCCCCTTCTAACCAACACACGACCATCACTGGCACCCAGGCAGAACCGGCTTTAATCAGAAAACACAACAGATCTCCACTCCGTCATCCAATGAGCTCTAGCTTGCCACAACTGACGTCGCAAACGGCAGTGGCTTGGATTAAGTGGAATGCACACTACAGGGCGTTTGTCTCGGAGCTGTCCTTCAAATAACCGATTTGTAACAATTCGTTGTGTCACTGTGGTGGCAACTGCAGCTCCAATTACTGCCGCAGACGCGGTACGATGCGCCACGGCCATACGCCGTACACGGAAGTCTTCCCTCTCAGTAGTGCCACGTGGCCGGCCGGAACCCGGTCTTCTTGAGGCAGTACCTTCCTTTGGCCACCGCTGCCAACAATCATGCACAGAGGCTACATTCCTGCAAGTCGTTCTGCAATATTGCGGAAAGAAAATTCACCTTCTCGTAGCCTTATCACACGACCTCGTTCAAACTCCGTGAGCTGTTGATAATGGCTGCGTCGTCTTCTTAAAGGCATTTTTCATTAACATCAACACCCTACGTCGAATCTCAACGATAACTAACGCTCACGAACGTTACACCGCGTATTTACAGCAAACCTGCTTTGCATTTTCCAAGGGGCACTACTAGCGCCACACGTATGCGCCGAGCGTGAAATTTGCATAGACGTCAATTTACAGATGTACTCTCACCGCCTACCAACATTCGTTTATCTAACACAATCTCTTCTTGGTGTTGGGATTTTTTTTCCGTCAGTGTATTAAAAAGAGACTTTACAAATCGTGTGCCCATTTACTGGGGCAGGTGGAAAAGTGCGATTTCTTCAGTTTATTAACAAAACTTCGAGGTTTACACCGATGCATCGAACAAAAATAGAGGTTTTTACTAATGCATCGAGCATTTAGATATATATTATTAGTTACCCGATGTTATAGAGCCTTTGCACCGACGTCACGGTTACTTCCAGGGTGGTTAAGAGAAACTTCGGCTGCTAAGGTTTCCATAGGATTAACATGGCGAAGCGATTTCTGGACCCTCTGTCACTCGATTGTTTGAAGTTTTAGAAATGGTTAAATGTTGTGTGCCGGACCTGCAGTAAACACTTCATTTCAGGTATCACAAATCTGTATATTTTACTACATTAATAATCGAATTTTTCTCAGTACATTTTCTTGCTCACTCTTATGTATTATTTTAAACTTTTTACGCAAATCCATGTTATTCTGTTTAAAATGCTCTGAATGCATGACGGATTAACTTTGCTGTCGAATCGGAAACTGCTAAGCTTTCGTGAAGTTTCAAGATTTTGTACTGTTGCTGATTTCTAAATACTGAAACAGATGCCTTTTTTTTCGAACTGAAATTTAAGGATGTACGTTCACATAGAATTAAAGTGTGCCGTCATGCATTACTGTGTCGTCCGTTTTCCTGGATCTGTTTTCTTTCTTTAGATGAGAAAATAGTGTCCATTTTTCGGGATATGATAAGTCGGTATTTTCTTTCTTTTTTTTAATTGCAATATGCACTAAAACCAGTCAGAAATACATATATCAACGTACCTTAGACCGGATAAGAAATTTTTCGTTTTCAGTCTTCAGAATTAATACATTTCTAACCCACCCATTGGTAAAATATTTATATGCATCACGGCTTTTATAAGCTTTTCCTGTATAACACGAAAAACTGCCTATTGATTAATTATAAATATCATGATAGTTCAGATCAAGGAGGTCCGTAGCAACACAAACTTCCAGACGATGTAAATATCTTTCTGGTATGTCATATGGATCTTCTATGCCACCACATTAAGATGGAAAACTTTGTCAGAAAGAACAGTTTTTCAACTCTATTTGCAGCAGCAGCCATTGATAAGCATGGAAAGAGACTAGCTCGGGTACTTTCTAACCACCCGGAAGTCTAGAAGCCGCCCCGGTGGCGAAGTGGTCTAAGCGATGGCATTTGACTATTCGTCCGAAAGGGGTCCAAGTTCGAATCCTGGTGAGGCATGGATGTTGTGTTTGTCTTATGGCACTGGCTCTCCCCCTTCCATGGAGCCAGTGACCCTAAATTAGGGACAGGCTACTGCTTCTAGCCCATTGAGATGCTCACATTGGTCGTTAAATCTCCAATGGAAAAAAAAAACTAGAAGACAGTTTTGTGACGTCACGTGCAAAGGCTCTATTAGTGAATAATCATTGTTATATTGCCGCAGATTGAAAACAATGGAATTTCCGGTTCATTTGCCAGACGGCCGATATCCCTATCCCAATTGAAAGCCAACGAAACTGCACATTATTTCTCAATACCGACGACAATTAATGGAGCTAATGCATAACTAGAGTATTAAACATTTGTGATACCCTGGCTCCACAACTAACAAAGTTCATGGAAAAGCACGAGAGTTACGCAAGCAGATTTTCTTGTCTACTAGCTTCTTGTTTTAATATATTTATTATTTTCCCACAATATTTTACTGCGAGTTCATTTCGGTGTTGGAATTAATAGATTGTAAAAAAAAGTTTCACGTTAAAAGTTTATTTCCAAACGTAAATTCGTTACATATAACATAGTTTTAAAAAACGTTGGTCCATGACCAGTTGTTCAGATCTTTTTTTAAAACGTAATTTGCAATTAATCAAGTCATAAAAGAGTGCATTTGGTAATGAGTATCTTCATTGGATTGGAATGGGTAATGTTATTGAGCATGTATAAAACTAAATAAAAGGTTATTATATTGTCGTCACCCTTGTTACATCATCAGCTTTATCACCCCAACACAGCAGGGCGATGAGAGACACAGCTGAGATGACTCATCTCAATTTTAACAAGGGGCGGATTCAATGGTAAAAGTCAAGACTTCAAACAACGCCGAGGAGTTATACACTTTCCACTTCCACAATGCTTGAACTATATACACTGGAACCATCCATAACAGTTCTAGAGAAACGGAAGTCAAGTCCAAAGTTTTCTGAAATTTTGACCCACGGTTATAGTACAAGCAGTTTCCTGGACTTGAGAGTCCAAAACAGTTCTAGAAAAACGGAAGCCTAGTCCAAAATGTTCTGAAATTTTGACCCACGGTTACAGTACAAGCAGTTTCCTGGACTTGAGAGTCCAAAACAGTTCTAGAAAAACGGAAGCCTAGTCCAAAGTTTTCTGAAATTTTGACCCACGGTTACAGTACAAGCAGTTTCCTGGTCGCTATCAGTGCCGATAGAAGATGCCTCAAAGGCGATTGGAAATCTAAATGATAAAAATTACTTCAGTACAAAACATTGACTTTCAGATATTAGTTCCATTTTTCAAGCGGAATTAGTGGCAATCACATGTGCTTGCCCCTGGGCAATATCTTCTAAAAGTGACTTGCCGGTTAACATCCTGGTAAATATGTACGCCCTATAGCGCCCTAAATTATTTCGTCGGGAAAATTTAACTGGGTGGGAAAAGTGCTACGTACAATTTTTTAAGCATGCGAAATATTGGGGAAAGGTTAAAAAATATAGCATTTTTACATGAAAGGACAAATATTTTACGAAGAACTTACCTTGGAGTGCGAAGGTTCGGAAGAGTACGTGCGGTAGGCCAAAGATGACGCAGCGGCCACGGCGTGAAGGTGGAGTCCGGTGAATGGAATCGTCGCTGAGTTCAGCAGTACGTAGTCATCGAAGCGGGTTGTAGGAATACGCTGAAGAAAAAAAGGGCGGTTTTATGCTGAGTTGTAATATCATTTTTTTTTCATGGGTAATTTTGCGAAATCGTAAGTAAAAAATTGCCGAAACGGCTTAAAATTTAATCATCCCGCACAAGTCGACATGAAGCTCTGGGCGTCCCTACCATATTACGATTCTGATTATAAGAAAATCGTTTATTTCCACAATATTTGTTTCACGAATCTGGAAAAGGATGAACGATGGACGGAATAACAGCAGAACTACAAATGAGGTGCTTGAAGAAATCACCGACGCCTTAACATCTCCGAAACCATAACCAAAACTTAGGGTTCAACCGGAACAAAAACTTCTGCTGCACATTATATCAGTTACATTACTTCATTTATTTACATTCCCAGACATTGTTACAATAAAAACAAAAACATTTAGAACATTTATTTGTTAATAATTAAAGAAACATTTCTGAACTACTTCTTGCACACGATTACACGACGCACCACACTCCTCCGACACATACACCCCACCCTTATTATATTCTTCCGCGCATTCACTACCACCTGTCACTCCCTTCCGACGCACGGGCCGCGGGTGGCCGAGTGGGCAACGTTCGTGAATGCCATGGTAAGGGCCTCAGGTTCGATCCCAGGCAGACACGAACATTCGATGCACTAAATACCCGCCGTGCGTCGGATGGGCATGTTAAGCCATCGGCCCGGTAATAAGGGCGTCTTCCTCCCCCTTTCTACTTCGCTTCCGTGTCACTTTCCTATCGGGCGCTCTAACCCAAATTTCCTAGTTTCCTATTTCTAAGGGTTGTTTAAGACTTGGGGTCGGACACTCCCCTCCTAAAATCCTCTACATATGATCATGATCTTCCGACGCACGGACCCTTCACTTCGTGGCCGTTAGCATCGATTTAGCCTCCCGCACCAACTGCTGGAAACCATCGTACTCACAGGTTAATACTTCGAAAATATTATTTCCTTTTAACTAAAAATACTATGTTTTTGCAACTTTCCCCATTATTTTGTATGCTTTAAAAATTGTAAATCGCACTTTTCCCACACAGTTACATTTTTCCGACGAAATAATTTAGGACGCTAAAGTACACATTTACCAAAATATTTTACGACAGTCAAGCAGTTCTAAAATGTTTGAAAAGATTTAGGAAACGGAACCTTCTGATTTCGGAAATTAAACGAATAATAGTCAAGGGAAAACTTTTGAGTTCTCCTGGGTCAAGTCACACATTGGAGTTCCAGGAAAGGAAGTTGCAGACAAACTGGGTAAAGATAGTACATTGAAAAGTATCGTAGATTTTAAACTAAAGACCCCCACTTCAAAGCTTTAAAACAAAATTGAAAAAACTCTCGTTGGCAGCAGTTATGGGAGCAATCACGGATGGGACACAGAACCAGATATGTCTTTGATAGTTTCTTTTAGACGGTGTCAAGGGAACAAACATCTCAATCAAGTATTTACCGGACATGCAAACTTTCCAGATTACTTCCACCGATTCTCAATGAAGCCTTGTGTCTCTGCTTGTGGATATGGAAGAGGAGATGCAAATGACGTTCTGTTTTACTGTCCTGTTACAGCCAACATTCCGCAGAGACTAGACCTTGGAGTTGGCTCCCAATTTCTCAAGAAACTAATTAAATCTGAATCTAAAACGAGAAATTAAGTTGAATTTAAAAAAGTGTTGGAGACAAGAATCACCGAACTTTGTTCTCCCCATCATAAACGTTCTTCGGATCTTAATATCTCTTTAGACTCAGATAGTTGAATAATGCAATTCACGGATTTTTTACAAGAAATTAAGGAATGAATTGAGAGTAGTATATAGAAATTAACAGCTGGGTAGTTACACCAGATGATAAGAATTCGTGTGAAAATCCGTTTATTTGGCGTAATAAATAGTAAACAGGCGTGCGAGTTTTCACCACCAACGGGTGGCTTCTACATGCTTAAAATAACGTCTAAAAATATACAAGATTTAAATGCAATATAACATTAATATTGTTGCTACACCCCGAGACGCCAGATTATCGAATAAAAATAAGCTTTAAGAATTTAGATGTCAGGATGTCAGGCAATGGCTTACGGCCCGGAGGTAGACATTAGAATTTAGAATAAATATTTGTGAGCTCTTTTTATCGCCGAAATCTATGCACAGGTGAAAAGAATTTATCCTGCAATTTAGCCAATCAAGGTGAAAATACTCCAAATACGTGGCGACAGTTAATAAATAAATACATCGCTCTTTCCACGTTCCGATGCTGTGTGTTTCTGGAACGTGGAAAGAGCGATGTATTTATTTATTAACTGTCGCCACGTATTTGGAGTATTTTCACCTTGGATCTCGCCTTTTGAATATATCTGCTATAATATATAGCTAGTGCCGTTAATGCCCACCAGATGGAGACGTCTCAGTGGCTGAGCCCATCTTGCGGATTTATGATGCCAGAAGCTGACTTAAAAATACACATAGCACCGTGGATTGTTGGCCACCGTGGCGTAAATGTAACGCACTCGGTGCGATATCGAGAGTTCTGTTGGTTCAATTCCACAGCGGCGGCTGAAAACCAATTTTTCGGATGCTGTGTGTTTCTGGAACGTGGAAAGAGCGATGTTTTTATTTGTTAGCCAATCAAAACTAAGAAATTCTGGCACTCATTAATGAGTCATGCAACTTCAGGACTAGCACGAGACAACAGACATTTAATCAATTTACGATAAAATATAAAGATAATGATGAAGGCGTCTATATACAGAGGATTGTGAAGGAGGGGCGTCAAATAGACACGCCCCTTTCGCGATAGCTCTGAGGCTGAATTTATCATTAAAGTCAATGATTATTTGTTGGCCTATACAGTCCGGCTTTAAAAACAGTTCTCAATCGACGAAAGTCTATTGGCTGACCGGAACCAATCTAATCATAACTAGCATGCATACATAAATTCCGTACTTACAGATATGCTGTTTCCTCGGGTATCCAAGTTTGATGTATTTATATTCGAAGCGCACCTGTGTGATGACACGCCCATTTCAGAGCGCGCACTATAACCAATGGAGAGGGGAGTCGAACCCCATCTTCCACTTTCTCTCGTGCACGGTATTCACCTGCATGAAATCAGGGACGCATTTATGCACACCAATGTCATGGTGGAACGAAGCCGCTGACGTGTAGAAGGATCCGTTCGTCTCTCCAAAGGTGATTCTCGCATACATCACCGGTTGGCATAACCGTCATTCGGGGCTGTAATTTCATCACATCGTGTGACCTCCGGGATGCTGGCTTTCTCTTACGTGCGATCTAGCACCAGGAAAAGAGGTATCGTCCACCCTTCTATTTCCTCGTGGTAATATCAACCGCTCGACCGCTCTTTGTATAGCTGGTCGACAACTTCGGCAGGCAAAAGCTCTTCTTCCGCCGTTAACTCCGAGCTGTATACGCTTCCCCGAGACCCGTTCCCTTCACGGCTCGGAATCAGACTACTCTTTTTAGCTTGTTTACATCGTTAACCGATCCTTGCCCTCCTTCTTAGGGGTCTGTTTGAACTCTCTTGTCAGCCTGAAAGCATTCGGCGCGGTCAAGTGGTAAGAAATACATGCCTCTGCATTCGGAATATGTGGTGGGTCAACTTCCCGAAAAGTACGGAAAACACATAACTTAACTAACACTCCTTTGTCCTGCCAAAGTTCGGATTAGCAAACGCCATGAGTTTCCTGATCTGTTGACACTTAATGGCCACTCGACTTGACCGACACGCACTTAAGGGACGACGCATAGCGTTCCCCTCACCTTGCTAAGATTTCTCCCTTCCAAGAAAAATGACTCTTATCTGTGTTCTGCTCTTTTGCAATGCGGGAAACCACTAGCTGTTAATTTTCACCCAATAATTAATGCTGTTCCCTCCTCTTGCAAAACTTGCTAATCGACTTCATTTCCGTACCTAAAAGTCGTAACAATATGAACACAAAGCTAAGTACAATGCTCGAAGGTGAAGTATGCCTCGTGCAGGCGGGTGAAGGACATGGGTTAGGTACGTCCTGTACGTAGAAACATGCGCCATGCAAAAGGTAACTCAAATGAAAGTTCATCATTTCACGTGATCAGCTTGGGTAAGATCTCAGTGGATTCCCTTATAGCAGTCGCCTTGGGATTTGTGTAGAAGGCGACTTTCTTCATGTTGTCCCATTGCGGAGTGGCTGAATGGGTTGCGACTTCTTTCGCTAATGCTGTATTTATTCTTCCCGCTCCAACGTCTCTCTTGTGCTCAGCTAGTCTTTTGGTATATTCTCTGATAGCCAAGCGACCCTGAAAGCGCTCGGTCAGTTTGGGAGTAAGACCCCTTGTCAGAGGGATAAAAGCGCTACTAAAGACTGTGGGAAGTATGGTGGTTATCTTCCATTGGACCCTAAGCCATGTCGGAATAGTTGGAAATGAACGGGCAGACCAGCTAGTAAAGAAAGCTGCTGGAAAGGAGGGCATAGATTTTCAGATGCGAACGCCGTTGCAAATCGTGCGGACGCAACTGAAAAAAGCCACATTAGTGGAGTGGCAACAGAGATCGGATGAAGGGGATACGGGCAGGGGAACAAGCCTTATTTCCCCCGAATTTCGATAAGGTGCATTGAGAGTAATGGTTTCCTTAACCAGGTACTAACCGGGCCTGGCGTTTCGCAGGAGTACTTCCGCAGATTTGCGGTACGGGAACGAGTGTGCAGCTGTGATGCCCAGACTGCAGATGTCTCACACATGATTCTTGAATGTGCTTCTCTGTCAGGTAAGAGAACAACGTTAGTGCCCGAATTGACAAATACGAGGGACCTCTCGATCCTGCTCGCGTACCCAAGAGCGTGACAGGGGATCATCGAGTTCGTCAAGCACCAAATTGCGGGGTGACCGCAGAAGATAGAAGATAGAAGCGGGATGAAGACGGAGAAGAGGAACTGATGACTCAAGCCCACACTGTAAAAAAAATTATCGTTAATTTTACAGTTTTGGACGGTTAACAAGGTTGCCATCCTTTGACCGTAAAAAAAGCGGTTTTGTACTGTATTAATTACAGAAAACCACTGCGAAAGAACAGTCAGGAACTTTTATTTTTACAGTTTTGTACCGTATTATTTACAGAAAACAACTGTGAAGGAACAGTCAGAAACCGTTATTTTTACAGTTTTGTACTGTATTATTTACGTAAACAACTGTCGGGAACCGTAATTCTTACAGTTTTGTACTGTATTTTTTATGGGAAGGGACAGTCAGGAACCGTTATTTTTAGTTTTGTTCCGTATTATTTACAGGAAAGAACTGTGAAGGAAGAATTACGAACAGTAATTTTTACAGTTCTATACTGATGTTGTTATTTACAGAGAGAAGAAACAGTCAAACCGTAAATCTTAGTTTTAAGATTATTAACCTAGAAATCATATATGCCTGAATCGTGTGATTTTTACTCTTCAATAGGTAATATCACATCAGAAAACTTAAATATTACATCTCACTCCAGGGTGACATAATTTCTAAGTTTTCTTACATGTTACATATTGAACAGTAAAAAACAGGCATATCTGATAGCTAGGTTAATAATCCTGTGACTTTGTTCAACATAATAAGGGAAGAATGCATCTTCAGCTGAATGAATACTAAAACTTGCTTTATATAATGTGTTATTTTAATAAAAACATTTGTGAAAAATGAAACAGATGAAGTAAACAGTGTGCTCATAAAAAACTTTAATGATAATGTATAACAATGAATGCACACTTGTTTTATTGTGCTTATATTAAACATATGCTACTTATAAGCTTACTTGTTTTGTGTGCTGGGAAATTCAGCATCATCAGTCATTTCTGAACATGATTCAGTGAAAGTGGTCTTATAAGTAGGATATGTGTGATATAAAAGCAATAAAAATGTGTTCTCTGAGAACTGCAGTCAGTGTGGCGAGGTGTGGAAAAACACAAATGTTGAAAACGCAGCTGATGCTCAGATTTTCAGACTACAACATGGAGGGAAAGCACAAACGAATATTGAGCTGCCAAAGGGTGATCATTGATTACATCTGAAATGTTAGAAGTATATAACTTGCTACATAGACCACAGTCACAGCATGATGCAACAACACAAGATAATAGACAGATCTTATCAGTATTGCATTACAATTTGGCAGCCTGGACATGGTTTCCCTCTTTACAAAATAACACAGGAATTATAGGGAATTGTTGGCCCTCGACAACACAATACAGGCTGCTTTATGGTAATAGGGACTTCATCGTTTCTATTCTCCAGACGTTGCCACAACTTACCTTTCAGAATGTTTCAAAGATAAAGAGCTTTTCAAGAAAGCCACATAGGCATGGCTATAAGAGCCTCATACATATTTTACTGCCACATAAAGTTAAAGAAAATATTTTAAAAAATTGTCCCAATGGTTTCCCTCTTTACAAAATAACATTTTTAGCTGTGTTTTCTTATTTATATATTGTCATTTATAAAGAGCAATAAAAGGGCTACTTTATTAAAAAAATTGCTCTTTACTGAGAAATGCTTTTGAATTTTCATCACCAAATCATAAAAAGTTCGTCATTACCATTATAACCATGAGGTACAGTAGAATTCCAGAATTTCAACTTGTCATCAATACAGCTTTTTCAAAGGATTAAGCATTAAAAATTATTTTTATATTGATTGGTTACAATTTTAAAAAGGTGACAATGCTGAAAGGCCCAATAAATCAGCAAAGATAATTGCTTTTTATTGCTGCCAAAGGTATGTTTTTATTCCCACAATAAAGATGTAGACCATAGATTCAAAATAGTTTCTCTTTTAGAGAAGTTATGCGATATAGTACAAAAGTTGTATAACATCAGTAACTAAGCAGACTAGATATTAAACATGAAATAGACTATCTTTTACAAAGAATGTTTTTATTAAATAAGTGGTAAAGAAATTGTGGTACATA
This sequence comes from Macrothele yani, assembly GCA_039090855.1. Classification (NCBI taxonomy): domain Eukaryota; kingdom Metazoa; phylum Arthropoda; class Arachnida; order Araneae; family Macrothelidae; genus Macrothele; species Macrothele yani. The sequence continues at coordinate 25,521,053 of CM077032.1, read as the reverse complement.
GTTGAAATATTTGTTGTAGTGCTCATTTAACATTATTGTTGTGTCAGTCATTTACAAAAGAATGTTTGGACTGTATGGGTCATTTTATCTCTCAAGTTTGATTCCATGCTCAGGGTTGACGTTCAGAAGGCACCTAAACAAAAAAAGATCAAGTTTAGGAAACATATAGAAATATATATATATTCATTTATTTTACATCTAAACGCTTACATCGGGAAATATAGCACATAAAACATTAGCAAATGTATAAACATTGCACTCTGAGCTGCACACTTGATAACAAAATGAATTTGTTTATCAAGGTCAATCAACAATATTTAAATTTTTATGCCCAATTATATACTAAAGAAAGAAAAAAAAATAAATACGAAAATCTCAGTAATACAATACCCTTGAACCTACACTCACGGACAATGAAATTTGCGCAAATAGAAGAAAACATCGGATTGAACTGAAATTTTATGGACGTAATGATACAGATGAAGGATACAAATGGCAAAAACAGAGCTGCAGGACAGATACAGAGGGATCTGTGGCACGCAGTCCGTTCGTCTTCAATAGCGTGCCACACCTCCTCGTGCCACCTTCGCCTAATGTTCTGCTGCAGACTGGTTCACACGTATTGGGCGGTGTGTTCCAACTCCCGGATAATGCAACACGGTGGCAGCTAGCCCCACACATGCTCGATAAGGGACATTGAGCATGTGTGAGACCAGTTGAGCATCGAGCAAGTCCGGGGAGCGGGCAGGCCATGGAAGTGTCTGGACATGACGTATGCAGGCATGGGCAACCCAAGCCGTGTGTGGGCGGGCATTATCCTGCTGGTATAATGCACCTGGAATCGCCACCAGGAATGGGAGCACATGGGGTGGTGGGATCTCATCCACACACCGCTGGCACGTCAATGATCCATATACCAGCAGGGCTTGAAAAATACCATGCCAGAGTTGCCGAAGGCATGTAAATTATTGGCCTGGGTAAGTAAAATTGAAATCTAGCAGCTAGGTCGGGCAACTAGGTTCAAAGAAAAAAGTTTGGAATGGAGAATTTTCTACACTAGGAAAAAAAAAAGACTTGTTGTGTGTTTTTCATTTTACTGCAAAAATCACCAGAATTTGTTTTATTATTACGGAATGAATGTCAAGGCCAGGAGGAAGCGCTTCTTCAATTATATTATGCTCTACATCCATAAATTAGGGCCATACGTAGTTTTGCTCTAGATGTTGTTTACAGTTAACGACAGGATGCTTGCCTCTGATGAAACTAGCCTCCGGTGTTTAGTGACAAAATGCGTAAACTGCCCTGAAACAGGAGGATGCAGACTGATGGGTAAAAAAGCCGTGCTTTATGGTGAGGGAGTGACAACAGAACATTTATTGCACAGCCCCGGGTGGGGTTGGATCTCTGATACAACTTGCGCAAGTGAGGGAGGGGAAATAATGGAAGCCTCCCCCACACACACACACGAAGAACAGCGGTACTACTGAAACAAAGCCCAAGTTTCGTTTAAGATTTAAGAATGAGCCTGTACACGTAGCCAGGAGAAGAGCGAAAATTATCGACACCGATAACTTACCTAGTTTGTCTGAGAAGAACCGTAGTTTGTGTTAGCTGCGGATATAAGTTGTATTTAGAAATGGATACGATTTTTTTTTATTTTGGAAAAAAATCCAGCGATTAGAGTATATTTCATGGTAAGCAATTATGTTGAATTTCCGATCTGTCAGCGGTTGTTACAAATTTGTCTTCGGCATTGTTGAGTGACGTAATTTCAGAATCTGAATCTGTGTCGTTGGCAGAATTTAAACTTACGCAAGCGGACTATGATAAAGTGTACGCAAAAAAACGCCGTTGGACAGTTTAGGAATCTTGGATAAAAATATTAAGTTGGATAAAGTCAAATTATGACAAGACTATTATATGGTGCACTGCTTGCCAAAACCATCCAAAAATTGCAGATACCACCAGCAATTTTTTCAAGGAATGTGTTGGGTGTGTGTGTGTGTGGGGGGGGGGTCCAGGTGATAATATAGTTTAATAACTATAAGCGCACACAACAGTAGCCGAACATATAAGGAGTAAGGATTGCCATTGTTTCTAAACAATTCTTGGGATATTTTATGATGCAAAATCACTTCTGTTGCACAAGAGAAAAAGGTAAATAATTTTTACATTCAAAATAGTTGAAAAGTACTTAAAACTGCTGTACAGTTAACTATGACTATTTTTTTTAGCAAAAACAAGATGTATATTAAAAATTATTGAACATGGCATAATCACTAAATTTCTTAAATGCCATTGATTAATTACCTTTCTTAAAACTTAAGATATATGCTTTTGTACACTTTGAACACACTTTAAAAGGGCGATGCAAAAATATGTATAAAAAGTTCAGCATAAGTTTTAACTTTAAAAACTGAGGTTTCTGTTTTGTTATCTTAAAAGATAAATTTTTCTGGGCATGTAAATATTTTCTGCACTAGTTCAGCTGGGCATTTAACTTTTCAGATATTTTTTCAAGCCCTGTACCATTACTAGAGCTGATCGGCTATCATAGGCAATGGCTCTCCAGATCATATTGCTTTCAGTGGGGGAGATGGGACGCTCGACAGCGAGGTTGAGATTGCGTCATTGACCCGGGGACCTCCACACCCGGACACGATCATTAGTCACCAAAACAAAGCGCCACTCATTGCCAGTCTGTGGCGTTCCATGTGCTCTGGCCTGGCACCACTGCACACGGAGCTGGCGATGATCTGGTGTTAAAGGCCGCACACGTAAGGGGCGCTGGAATTGCAGATTCGGAAAATGGTTCGTGGGCACACAGGAGCAGCTACATTTGGCTGTATAGCGGACCGGGTCCCCGTGGAATCTGTTTGTGCCTGGCGCATGATCCGTCGATTCTCTCTACCAGTGGTCCCCCCGCTGGTCTGTCCGGAGCCACTCTGCAGTGTGGCAGTGCCGTCACGTGTTCACTGCTCCCAACACAGTCAGACGATATGGTCAGAATGGTTCAGGCAGTGTGAATTTTTTAACATTTCAAAATAAAAATTCTAAAACATAGAATTGAATTCACTATTACACAAGTACAATGTCATCACGGCCCCACAAAGACCCAGTGAGTTAAACCTGACCTTCCAGTGTGCAAGGAACACTTTTTTCCAGATTACTTTACAGTCACCATTGAAAATTTTCTTTGAAATTTCACCTAAAATAATTCCCTCTCTAGGTCCCAGGGCTTGACAAATCCCAAGTGCCTAGAAAACTGGCACTCACATTCGTTTTTTTAAAAGTTCCATAATTTGCACTAAATACCCTGATTTTTGTCAGATGATCCACAGAGCATCTGTTAAAAGGTTTTTAACCCTATATTTCATACATTAGTCCCCCCACTCTCATTTTTTTTAAACCTATATGTGTAAATACAGTATAATGCGTGCAAAAATCACATGAAATTCTGAAAATCATTGAGTTGATAGATTATGAAATATAGCTTGGTGACAAATTTGGCACTTTGCACGACTAGGGTCTCCATCCAATATACTGTAGTAGAAAATTAACGTCCCTTTTCATGAAAATATTTTTGCATGTTTTGAATATAATTTTATTATTAAGGTATGTATGCATTGACAATATTTTCCAATGCAAAGTAATCAATAAATCCCTTATATTGTCATAAAATTCAATCAATAATCATTGTTTCAGCAAATAACATGAATTGTAAATTACTACAGTCTTATGTATGAAATTCAACAAAACAATTGCTGTGCTTATTTAAATAAAAATGCAGATTGCATTTTATACATTTCACTGCTGACTTTAATTTCCAGTTTTGGGAATTTACATTTTTGTCGATCATTGGGATTGACATCTAGACAGTTTCCATCACAACAAAAGCTAATTGCTAGTACCGCACATCTAGGGCCCTTGTGTTTCTTTAGCTGGAGTTCCTGTTTTATACCATTGCTTGGTCTTCCTGCTGTAGCCCAGGGCATGCAGCCTGAGCATGCGCCGTACCGTTTGCTTGCTCAGGCTGCTTGGGCCTTCAACATTTAACCTGGATGTGATTTGCTTTTAAATCATTAAGCAGTCAGTATGTATGAGCCAAATATCACCTCATCACCACGTTCATCAATTCCAACACACTGTTGAGAAGCCCCGCTGGCCCCCTATTTATTGCCTGTGTTTGGTTTGGAACTGCTCCACTTCACGCGATGGATGCCTACGTCAACTGCCCGTCACCCTTATCTCTAATGTGTTGTCTACTGAGAGTATATATAACACACTAAAAGCGCTTCTTAGTGAAAAAGTTGCACAGTATTTGTAATATTACAAAATATTTGCTGTACAGAAAAATTCCAACGTGGAATGTTTTCCCCACACACAATACAGAACAAGCTTTGTTGATACTATCAAACAGCTGATTATTAAACTATTTTAAATATGTGAAAATTTTTAATACTATAAAGCCAGCCTTTATATTAAAGATTTTAACTTTTTTTTTAATTGGAGATTTAACGACCACCGTGAGCAACTCAATGGGCTATAAGCAGTCGCCCGTCCCGAATTTAGGGTCACTGGTTCCAGGGAAGGGAGAGAGCCAGTGCCGTAAGACAAACACAACATCCATGCCTGAACGGGATTCGAACCCGGACCCCTTACGGACGAATGATCAGAGGCCAGCGCCTTAGACCACTGCGCCACCAGGGCGGCGATTTTAACTTTAACAGTTACAGAGTTAGTCTTATTAACATTCATTGAAATCTTCATTCGATTTCATTGAGACCATTCTCAATTTAAATAATTTAATATCTTTGTATAACAGTACTGTTAGAAAACATAGATAACATACATTTCTAAGACTTCAAACCTATATATAATGCAACAATATTATCTAAGAGAATTTTACAGATAAGATTTTGAAGAATTTTTTTTTTGGGGGGGTGAACTTGAAGCACAAAACGTTTTTCAGACTAATCAGAAATAACACAACTTTTCTGAACACACTGTAAAATGTTTTCATCAGCAAGATTAAAAGCAACATCAAAATCTATTACCAATTTTGAGTATAAGAAATAGGAATAAAATGGGCAGAACTTAAACACAGAAAATCTGTTCACTAAATGGAATTTTAGAACATTTTTTAAAGCCCCCCCCCCCGACACACACATTACTTGCAAAATAAATTTGCTAGCAGCTTCACTGTATAAAACTACGAGAAATTTTAGTACCAGTTCCACAACTGATGTACACATCAGTTTGCATAGAGCATATATTTTTGCAATCTGATTGCCAACCTAGATGAAAATGCTGTATGCTCACTACACAAGTTTGAAGCCAACTTAGTGTTTACATTATAATGGAATCTTATTTCCACACCAAAACCTCTGCTCGTCTTTGCTTTCTCTACAGGAACAAGAGATACCGTTTTTTGAAAAATGCTGAATGATCTTTGCTTTTTTTTTAAACGTCAGAGCTATTTTAATTTTATTTATTGCAATTTTGCAAGAAGGATACCAGATTTTTTGAGACTTAATTTTCAAACGACCTTGAACATATTTTATTTAAACAAAAGTTCCGAAAACAATTTCCTATGAAGTTGGCAATGAACTATTATTCATTCTATGATAAGATGAGCACTAAACTAGCCATGCACATACAACTAACAATTCAGAACTAAGTTAAAGCCTCACCTCTAAATGAATTCCAAGTTGGCAGCAGCATAGCAAATTCCCTTTCAGAACTTGAAATTCCGTCCATTATTTTTTGATCAATGCTGAGCATGAATGTTGGGTGAGAGTACAAGTTTCTTCTGAAATGGATTAAAACAAGAATCTTAAACATAAGAATTAAAAAGCTGTTAAAAGTTGACAAAAATATCCTACAAGGTATTTTTCTTAGTGTTCTTTATCTTAGCTTTTTATGCATTAGATTCATCTCACAAGAATGAGAGAGAAATATTTATTGTAAATGATGCTTTAAAAATGAAGCTTCCACCATGGAACTTATTTTTAAGCACCATTTACAATAATTTTGACACAAAAATTGATTATTTTAAATAATTTTGACACTTTTTGATAAAAAGAAGTTTATACATATTCAGTTACATATGCATGAGGCTATCATCAGAGGTTTGAACTTTGGATTTGCTAATGATCTGTTGTTGGCATTAGTAAATAAATACTGCACAGGACCACTAAACTACTTATTTTACTGGACCTGTTGGAGAGTTATTTATTTATGTAAAACTATAACTTTTCTTCTCATCCAGAAATTAGGTAGCAGTTTTTGGCTGGACTTCTGAATCTCAATGTAACATGTAATTTCATGTATCAATTCTTGCATGCTTTGTAAGAATTTTGCTTGTTTGGAGGTTTAGCAACTACCATGAGAAAGTTGAATAAGCAGTAAATGTGAGCAACTTTTCCATGAGCAACTTAATGGCCTATGAGCTACATAATTTCGGACCACTGGTTCCAGGAAAGGAAGCCAGTGCTGTAAAACAAACACAACATCCATGCCATACCGGGATTTGAACTTGCACCCATTGTGGACAAATGGTCAGAAGCCAGCACTAAGCCTACTGCATCACTGGGACGGCTGTAAATTTTTTGCTGTGTACTTAAAAAAATTTCAGTGCTGTCATAACATTTTTTGGCGCTAGCTTCCTTTAGTGGCTCCATATAATTTATCTGAATTTCTTTATAAAACTCATGTTTTCACATTATTTGTGATCTCATGATACTATGTTTCTGCAGAGCTTGCACTTTTGGAGTTTAAATTTGGTTGCAAAATGAAAGAAAATCGGTACTTACCCACTGCGATGCTTCGGCAACCACCATTTGCAATAGCACGTAAAGTTGTTTTCACAGCACAGGCATTCTTGGCAATTCAATTGCTGGTTGCCAACCGATCAGCTGTGGACGCGTAAACCTCTGAGCCGCACGCTGTCACATTACAGCTGAACAGAAAGAGCTTTTTTTTTCTTTAATTTTATTTTGATTGGAGGTTTAACAACCACTGAGCATATCAATGAGCTATATGCTGTTGCACTTCCTTAATTTAGGACCACTGGTTCCAGGGAAGGGAGAGAGCCAGTGCCATATGAAACTCAACATCCATGCCTAATTAGGATTCGAACTTCGACCCAAGTCGGACGAATGATCAGAAACTATTGCTTAGACCACTGCGCCACCGGGGCAGCGAAAGAGCATTCAACTACCAAAGGTCACAGGAAAATGGATTGTGTTTCTCCCAGCCGAATATTAATCTACATAAGTAGTGTAGCAGTGGGGATTCGAATCCACATACCGCATGCGGTATACAGTATATTGGGATTACAAACCCCATGGGGATTCGAATCCACATACCGCATGCGGTATATGCAGTATGGTGAGATACGAATCCACATGTGGCATGCCGTATATGCGGTATGGTGTGGATTCGCATCCGCATGGGGTTTCTAGTCCATATGGTATACCTGAATCCCCCTCCCCCCAAAACTCACCCTTTTCCATGGTGGCAACACTATTTTACCCCACATGAGATGGGGTGACACCCTAAAAGGCTTAAATTTATGGCTCCACTTGGGGAAATCACAAAAATAGGGTGCCAAATGGTTAACTCTCCAACGTGAAGCAAGAGTTTATTGAGCAACTAAACTCGCACTTTTTACCGGTGGCAACACTATTTAAATCCGTCGCCTCTTCTAAATGGAAGCGGAGGTAATAAGTTAAGCTTTTCGGAGGTGGCAACAATGTTTAAGATCACATGAGTTGGGGTAACGCCAATAAAGGGTTAAATTTCCGATGAGACTCACACCTTTTTCCGATGGCAACACTCCTACATGAATTTGGGGTGCTCGAATACTGTCCAACTAATTTAAAGTTTTATTTCCACTCCACCTCCATTTATTTCTACTCCACTCGTTGGAGTGATAGCATGAATTTTTCTTTAACGCTGAAAAACCTTAAAATTAATTGCTGCAATAATGGCGACCGAATAGAGACAGATTTATCACGATCCAGGACGAGAAGGAGGATTAGGTGGTGTGCATGCGTTGTCCCGTGCTGTTCAAGGGAAAATAAAAAAGACGTTCTGAATTAGGTAAAAGGACAAAATACATATGCCCTACACAAACCATCGAGAAGGAACTTTCCAAGGAATCGGGTCATAGTGGGAAAAATGAATCAGCAGTTCCCACTCGACCTATTCGATTTAAGTAATTTAAAAGCATATAATGATGAATACCGTTATTTTCTCACATCTATCGATATATTTTCCAAGTATGCCTGGGCACTCCCTTTGAAGAAAAAGACAGGGAAACAAATAGTGGAAGCGTTTTCCAAAATTTTCGAAGAAAGAAAACCTGATAATTTACAAACCGACAAAGGAACAGAATTCATGAACCGCCCATTTCAAGCACTTTTTAAAGAAACGCGGGGTTCGCTTTTTCACATCAAATAATGAAACGAAACCCAGTGTTGTGGAGAGATTTAACCGCACTCTGAAAAGTAAAATGTGGCGGTATTTCACAAGCCGCAACAGCTACAGGTATATCGATGTATTAGATCAATTGGTTTGTGGGTATAACCACACTGTTCACAGAAGCATTAAACTGAGACCTATCGAAGTGAATGAATCAAATCGTCGTGAAGAGTGGAACAATTTATATGGGGGTGAAAAACAGGAGGATCTTTCCTACAAATTCCAAGTGGGTGACCCTGTACGTTTCAGTATAAAGAAGTTAACATTTGAAAAGGGTTACGAATCGAATTGGAGCGATGGAATATTTATCAATTCCGAACTCGTACCTCGGCACCCCGCGGTCTAAAGTGAAAGATTTGGTGAATGAAGACATTGAAGGAACATTTTACAATGAAGAACTGCAGAAGGTAGAGATCAATGACTCCTATTCAGTGGAAAAAAAATTTAAAGGAAAGAAAAAGAAATGGGAAATTGGAATATCTCGTCAAGTTTAGAGGCTATCCATCCAAATTTAACGCTTGGACCCTTAGAGGGTGTAACAATCTCGACAGGCTTTTAATTTGTGTGTAATGGGATTTTTCCCCGTCGCTTATAAGCAAGAGATTGACGTGGCGCTCATATCTCTGCTCTGTAATCCGACGAGGAAAAATTTCACCTTCTTTGTATCCGAACACATTTACGGATATGCGATTCTGATTCTCAAATTTTGATATTTGTGAGACAGGGGTTGGAAAACTAATTCCGATCACGACTAGTTCATGCTCATATGGGAGGTAATTTGAGAGTCGTTCTGTGTGATGTTCAACTGGATGTAGGGCGCTAAGAACGCTCCACAAGAAACACTTATTATCGCGATAATTTCGTACGTTGACGACTGCTCTTTTTAGCATAATGGTGGGGGGGGGGAGACCTATGTAGCTACTTCCGTCGAGTGGGTGGTATTGATTGATTTTAAGCTCCAAATAAATTATTTTATGTAAACTCCAACCGCTTCCATTCTTAATGTTCCTCACATGACTTCTTAATTTTTTCGAAGGCTTGATTTACATGATTTTCGAGATTATCCAATGTGAGTTCGGTGAAAGTATGGCTGCGAAAATAAGTATCAATAATTTCGTCTTCTTCTTCGGAGTCGGTCATACGAGAAAATTCGACTCTGACGCTGATATACCATCTTAAAGCCTGCGTGTTTTTAATGTGGTGAGATAGAGAGTTAATTAAATTCTCTCTGTGATCTTCCAAGAAAACGACGAGGTCTGCTTCTGTGTGGGGGGATGGTAGAAATGTTTCTTCTTCAAACACATTCAGAGCGCTCCTTCTCTTGCTCGGCGGAGATCTTGTTTTTTGCGTGGATTTTCCGACGATGTGGAAGTGGTTGGTTCAAATCCCGCTACTCTGGATGTCGAAAGGGTGGGTTCGGAAATGAGAGGCTGTGCAATGGTAGATGGTGTTGGTGGGTGCGCATTGTCCATTGTTGCTTTGCGTTTTAATGCTCCCCTCCCTACTCGTGAATTATGCATTAATCGGATATGACGAAGCAAATCACTTTTCCTCGTTGAGGCGTAGGAACAGTGATCGCAAGTATGAGCTTTATCCTTTGAATGCGTCAACAAATGTCTATTCCGTAAAAAAATGTGTTTAAACACCTTCTGGCATATATCACATGAGTGACCATTGTTTGCGCAAAGTTGCGGGGAATTTTGTGATGTGTGCTCATGCGAAAGAGTTTGGGTGAGAGGGATATGGGCAAAGATATCAATGTCTTCATCCAATACCCTATCGACATCCATCTCTACCACTTCCTGCACGTTGGTGAAAACGCAAGCGTCAGAAGGTTGCATTATCTGGAAAATAGTTAAAAAAAAAGGGGTGGATTTTTAAATTCTGCTCGTAACAAATACTTGTAATAGAAAAAAAAGAGAGAGAAAGATCCAAAGGTGATTCCGTCCATTATAGTATTCCTTTATTTTGAAGAGAAATCGAGGGGAAGATTATGAAACTTATCGCAAGCAATGGAAATTCAAAATGGACAGTATTAGGTGAAAGCGCATCTGTATATTTCGTCTTCAAAGCGACGGAAGTGGGGGAGGGGTGCTTATCACAGGTGTGTGTGTGTGTGTGAACCAACTAACATTCACGGCGTGCTGATGTATTGGGTTTCAGACTTCCTACGAGGGGAAGTATGTGAACGCATAACATATGTTGCATAACATTCGCTAATGGCGTACATATGCGTTGGGAAAAGTATGTTTCTTAAGAATATCTCCCATCTACTTCTAAAACAAAGGGGGTGTATACATATTCCTCTCCCCATTCTCACGAAACACGACGCATTCACCCATCGCAGTTGTTTAGCGCAAGTGATTTTTCGAAAGCAGTGCATCATTTTTAGTTAGACGAAAAATGCACGTACCTTTGCTACAAGTCAACAGATTTCAGTTAAATTACTCCTATTACCAATTGTTTAATTCGGGAAAAGCTGACATGTATTTCTCGAAACTTGAAAAGGAAATAGAATATTTTTTCCCCGATGAATCAAAAATTACCCTGTCTGGAAAACACCTTGCCATGCCTAGAAAATTCGCTACATATGGTGACGATGGATTAGAATATTGTTTGTGCGGTGTGTGTATTAAACCGAAGCCGTGGAGCCTTCTCTTATCAGAATTAAAATATATCATGGAAAAAATAGCAGGAGAAAGCTTTAATTTTGTTTTGATAAATAAATTCGATAACGGTGCATATTCGATGGGTAGACAACAGTATAATGAATCTCAAATCATCCCCGGTTCAACAATAGGGTCCCTCTCATTTTGAACAATTCGAAACTTTGTGTTTTCTAGAAAAGGATATCCAAATGAAAAAATTGCTATAAATCATGGAAGTGCACTTCTTATGAAACCCCCTACGAATGAATATTGGTATCACTCTTTGCCGAAGTCTGCACATATTAACCTTGCTTGCATTATCCTCATTTTTCGTAAGATGATATCCTGTGACGTCACGTCCTGTAGCGCCACCTCGCCGCGGGAAAAACAGTCATTGCCGTCTCCATCTTCCCCGTGTTCTGACGCGTTGATTTCGTCTCCATCATTTCCAAGCAAGATGAAACGTTGTGGAATCTTCACCGGATCGAGCGATGTTGGAAAGAAATCTCGCTACAGTGATACATCACCCAAAATTTATTCGTTCTTGACGTTACTCAACAAACCCGTTGTTTATAGCCCAGCTGATGTTGCGGAAATGTCGCCGAGCTCACCCTCACCTTTGAGTGGTAATGGAATTACTGCTCCAACTACACCGAATACGGCTGTAAGACTCTCCGACGAACCTTCTACGAGTGCTCTCTCACCCCCCACCAAACCTGACATCTCACTTGGAGATAATAAATTCCTAACATTGTCTACATTTACCGGCGAGATACGAGGACACTTTCGACAATACACACATCCTTCTCAGGATAAATATTTTCCTAGCAGACATGGCCTCACCTTCAAATTGTCAACTGTTTGGGACTTCATGAAAAATTTGGAGAATATTGGTAATCCTCCACAAGCTTTTGTGTTTGGTAATGAACTGTTTATTTCCACTTTTGGTGAAGGAGGTGCTAGAAAAATGAGATTGCAAAAAATGTATTGCACGAAAGCGAAATTCTTCCAGATTTTATCAGGGACATTCACTTTTAATGTCGATGATATTCGTGGACGGCATAAGCTATAGGATATCATATGCGCTACAATGGTGGAAGAATGTTTCCGGGATTCTGTGAAGCATTTTGTAAAAGATCCCTCTTCGACTCAACTTTCAGAGTAGGATGAAATGGATCTAAGTACAACGCTTTTGAACATGCTTCAAACTGCGATTCAGTGTGGGATGAGTGAGTTAATATACTGCTCCGCATGCTCGGCTAAGGATGTTATCTTTGATAATCAGGAGGCACACGCTTGCCTTTCCATAACGCGGGAAGAACGCACATCTCGATTTTTTGAGAGAGCCGTTGTGATATTGCAGCCCATGGACTTAGCGCGTCAGTTGGTAGATGCTGTCGGCAATCATCCAATACCACCGAAATTTCTCACCTCCTTGCATGGGGCTACAATCTTTGAAAGAGTTCGCGAAATGTGCCATGAAGACTATTGAAAAGGTACGAACCAAAAAATCCTACCTACACAGAGATGCTATTATCATCTCTGCGTAGGTAGGGGCGCATTGCGTCTGAATGTAAATGCCCGAAACGCAGAATAAGTTCACAATACAGCATTCTCTTTAAGAGGATGGGGCAGCGTCAATTCATTATTAATGAATTGGTGTCATTCACTGATGACCGACCAGCGAACATTAAGAGCATTTTTTCATAGAATTCGAAGCACGCTTCGGTATGAAAATGCATGTGTAAAAATAGACTCATGTCATGAATGAGCGAATTAAATTTTGACCATTCACATTTTTCATTAATTCAAAAACGATCTTTCGTCTTTCATTAATTCCCCATGTTAATCAATGGAAAATATGTGAGTTTTAAATATTTACCGAATCAAAAACAACCCTTTATCCAAATCAAAAAAAAATCTAAAACACTCTCAGGGTGAAATCACTTTGATTGAATTTAAGCCAGTTGAAAAATGAAGTAAATGAATTTCGCTCGAAACCATTTTTCGTCGCGGACAAAACCACCCTTTTCACGCATGTAATATTCTCAGTTTGATGAAACATACACAAGAGAAAAACACACATAGATTAGAGGAAAAATCAGGGTTTACTCTTTGCATAAGGTTCCCACTTGAAGGGGAGTGACAATGGCCTTCTCATCTTTTACTTATGAGAGGATGCGGAACAACTTCCATCGGCTGATGAAATACACGTTTATTTTTCACATACCTCGAGGGTAAGTGTATTATTTTCAAAGCTTGAGAAAATTGCGGAAATGCGAAAATACTAACGTCACCAGATTTACTCCTCATTAAGAAATCTACCAAGTCAACAATATTGGAATTCTTGATAACATTTAATTTAAAAATAAATTGTCCATTTGAATCCCAGAATATAATGTCTGGGCGCTTCTTAAATATTTGCAATACAACCTCAGTCTGCTGTTTCATATTCTTCGGAACCGTTTGAATAATCAAGTTTTCGATAAAATCCTTCTCCATCTTCACTGTTTTTTCTTCTCCATCATCTGGCGACTTCTTTATCGGTGGGTTGAGGAAGGGGAGTTGAATTCGCTAATTCAGGACTTGATAATACAATTTAATTTTCACATCATCGGGTTGATTGGCCATCAAAATATGTCTCATTTCTTTATCCAGATTCGATAACTCGACATTGGTAACGCTATGTCTCGCATAATTTTCTTCGGGGACCAAAATCATTTTTTTCGTGAACTCCATTGAAACACTTAGAGCAACTGGGATGAGCACATCTAAAAACCCCCCTTTCTGAACAATCACCTTCCTTTTTTTATATAAAGGAATTTTTTTCTTCACGAGTTCTCTTAATGTGTTTTTATGACGAATCAGTTTCTGCTTCTGAAGAGGTGTTAGAGGGACATTCCCTTTTAATGCGTTTAAAGAGCATTCGCAGATGGCTTTAATCCCGCTATTTGTGCATTTTGTCAAGAGCTGTTTTAACACGTTTTTGGGACATGCATTTATCACGTGTAGAAAGTCGACTTGCTTCTTTGACAGTGTCATGACGCAAATTAGCAAAGGTGACCTACTTCTTACGAATTTATCCAAGAGGCATACGATAAAAATTTTTGGAAAGCACAATGAAGGGGAGGATGGGTAATAACACAGGATACGGCACATTTTGGAAGTTCGTTAATATTAGGACACAGTAGTGAATCTAGATCGTGAAAGTTGACTCCTATGAGTGCTTCCAAATATTTACATTTCACGAGTCCCTTGCATAGAAAACGTTATACGAGTCTTTGAGGGAATGTAGTAAATCATTTAAATGAACATAGTCAACCTCACCCGAATTCCAAGGTATACGATGTAGATTGGATGTCACCCAACAACACTGAAATTTATCTTTTTCACTTAATTCACTGAAGGGGAATGGTGGTTTAAACACGGTGGCACCTTTGTCGCTTGCATTCTGAGCACAGCAAAAGGCGATCTCCTTCACGCTGAAATTCTTGCCGCATTCCAAGGGAAATCCTTCAATGTCGACCACCACGGTTTTCATGGCGATGATGAATGAAGGTTTTATTTTAGTAGCGGGGTTGATATACCGTATGCATCTCTCCCGGAAGTATGTTTGACCGCAATCTCATTTCTTCAGGGGTGTCAAGCTTAAGGTCTACTAGTAAATAGGTATAAGGCTTCTTTGTCGCATGAGAATAAACTTCTTGAAAGAATTTAAGTTTGGTGGGGTACAGTTGTCTTCCCAAATGCATCACCTGATTGGCGTCTCTAGGGTTCTTGAATAGAAACATGTAATGGGCGTTGAGGGAAATTTCTCACATTTCTTTCCCTTTATGAAAAATATTTTGAGTCAGGAAAAAAATTGACAAATTCATATGATGACTACCTTTTATAAATAGTTGCGTCACCTGACTATTACTCGCGCTTTCCGTCATCAAGTCGTCGATAATAAATAAAGTCTTGTCTTTCACATAATCTTGAAAATTACAAGGAACACCTTCAACAAATGTTACATTGGGAATTTCATCGTATAGAGGCTGATAAATACCGTAAAACCACACAATGTGTGATGGTATGGGGTATACAACATCGTTTAAATGTTGGAGAAGTCGCTTAACAAAGTAAGTTTTCCCGCACCCCGTAGGACCGCTAATGAGCGCAGTAAATGGGTGTTTTAGCATCACCGCTTCCATTTTTGAAATGAGTAAGGAACAGAGAAATAGATGGTTTATAAAAAAAAACATTTATTCAGAATGAGTGGAATTTTGCAAGTATTCCGAATTTTTTTTTACAAAGTTATATACGCGAACATCACTGGATTCACTATTCCATTGAAAGCTATTTACAATATCAAACATGTTTTCGCCACGGCATCTACAATAGAGAAAGTAAATAGAAAATTGACCACAAACGGTTGAAAAGAGTCCTTGCAGTGTAACATCGTTATACATCACTCTCGGAAACTTGGAAACAAAATCAGCAATAGGTCCTTTGAAATGTTAAGGAGAATGTCCGTACAAGTCGAAGAATTCGATATTTGCTGAGTCTGTTATATAGATAGCCCGCCAGTGTTTACCATCTTTATTGTGGGGATCTGTATTAACGACGAGGCATGCCGGAAACATTGGAATTTGGAGGGGCAGTTGATCGCAGGCGTACACTCCAATGAAGGAAAGGCTTGTCATCCTGTCACGTGACAGAGCGTTTCCAATTTGAAAGCTATTCATTTCAGTTGGAAAAATCGAATAATACACTTCTCGCCTTGGTGATTTCAACAGTGTTTTGGAATTCGGCGTATACCAACACCGAGACGGTTTTAGGTAGCGCTGTATTAAAATTGATTTCAATTCTCAAATTCCCTCGATGGATTAAATTCATGTGACCACCATCACACAGGTCTTTAGTCAAGTCGAATGCGTATAAAGTATATCCCTGGGAATATTCCTTACGGGAGATATCTATGCCTCTATCTTGACCCAATTTTTCAGTTCCTTGGAATAAACCGTGATAGCACTGGATAATATTACCAGAATTGAAATCTGGCTCTAGAGGTTTATGAGGGGTGGGATGGCCATCTACGTACACCCCTATGAAGTTTGCGTCGTAATGTTGGAATTCAAAAGGATTCGAGCTGTATGTTCAGTTGAAAGCATCATTGTCTACGCAGCTAATAACGAGTCGTTTACGCATTTGACCTATAAGCACATTGTCTTGAATGAACGACATGCTACCTTGAGAGATGGAATACACTTTACACAATATTCTATCGATGGAATATTTTGCCGATGCATGCTCCAGAGCTTTAGCATGACCGAGTGAGACAGCGGGGTATACGTTGACTTTTCTGATAAAGAGAGAGGGGTGGTCGATAAGCACTCTATAATTTGGTGCTGCGGCTGATGAAACGAGGCAGAAGTCGGATTTACTTCGATTCAATTTGATTTTTAAGTCTACTAAATTGAGTAAAAGTCGGTGTTGATAAAAAAAATCACAATGAAGGTTTCCGATAAGATCTAAAGTCTTGCTCTGTCTCACAAGACTATGACATTCCCCTAAACCTTCCTTTCCGTCGTCGGCGAGCGGATTCACAAAGTTTAATTTTTCAGCCGTGTCTTTGTAGAAACATTCAGTCGTCAAAGATGACGCTTTTGCTTCGGATCCGTAGTTTAGCAGAGTTTCAATATATTCTCTGTAGGGGTAGGCGTTATTAGAGGTGGAAACACAGCGTCATTTAAGCTAACATCGACTTGGGAAAACAGAGAATGCAGCAATAAATTAACTTGGCCTGCCTGTTCGGTGGCGGGTAGGGCTGTTCCATCAGATTTCACAATTTTCACTTTCACATATAGTTGAGTCGCAGCCAAGTCCAAGTGTTCCTCGCCACCACCAGAAATATTAAACTCTAGAGGACCGCCATCTTTAATATTAGCGAGAGGGTGAAATTCCACCTAGTGCCCTCTTTCCATGCTGGCTTGAGTGGGAGGCAATTGAAACAAATCGAGTTCGGATTTCATGCAAACGGGGGAATTGTGGTGAATGAGGGCCATAGTTTCAGACGTCGAAAATATCAGATCTTACCCTCTTCACTTTCTTTACGGGAATGATACGTTTTTTCATTCCGCGCTTTCTTTTAATCCTTTAACCAATCATCTGCTTTACTTTATTCGCTGCTTTATCGGTTAATAGCTGAGCCGCCACTTTAGCACGTTGTTTCGTGGAGTCTTTAGCATCCCTACAATGAGCGTAAGACTTGTTTTCCCACTGTTTTAGCACCTTGTTTGAATAAGGGTAAAGCGACTCTAAATAAAGAGCGGAATAATCCACCGAGTCCATATCCTTTTTGAAGAAGGGTGCCTTGGTAATAAGGTAAGCCATTTCCCGTTTGACTCACGTAATAGTCTTCGAAGGATTTCACACAGAAACGATAAGGTTGATACATGTCTACAAATGTTTGAGACGAAAATGAAGTTTTACAATCACGCGTCCGCGTTCAAATAGCATAAGTTGCTCCGTGTGGGTTCTTATAACGATTTCAATGGTTTTGAAGTTTTTTCGAGCGAGTGGAAAACAATGTAGGCGATCATAATGAGCGCACACGGCATCGCCATTATCGCCATCCACTTTCACGATGCGTAACAAAGGGGCGTAAATGTCTCCGACGAGATGTGGTTCAACTATTTTAGTGTACACGTACAATAATGAGTATTCCTAATTCAGATCGATCGTGAACTGCCCGAAGAATTGGACATCACTTTTCGATGAATCAAGTGAACCATAATAGACTTAAGGAGTATACCCTAAAATTTCGGCGAGACTAGTACGCAAACTAAGGCGGGTTCCTTTTGTGAGTGTGCATCTAACACGTCTTCTCACCTTAACGTAGCGTAGAAAGATTTTATTTTTCATTTTTAGAGTCATAATGTTTGCAACGTCAGACAAGGAATCATAATATCCCGGTGGAATAAAGTCCGGTTTGAGATGGCCGTCTCCCAAGTCATAATCGAAGTAGTCGCTATCACGTGTAATATTGTTCCACGAATGTTGATATATTATTTCCACTAGTCCTACCTCCCAATCTCCACTCAAATCGAGGGGTGTTGGAAGACGAGTGATGAAGTGAGATATTTTGTTATCACTGAAGTAACTTTTGCTGCTGTCGCTGGGGAGTGTCAGATAAAACGACATTTTGCAGACTGGGGAAGATGAAACGAATTTTCGGAATTTTATACGGTTGTCAAATCACTGGTGGGGGTCCAAGCGTTAAATTTGGATGGATAGCCTCTAAACTTGACGAGATATTCCAATTTCCCATTTCTTTTTCTTTTCTTTAAAATTTTTTCCACTGGATAGGAGTCATTGATCTCTACCTTCTGCAGTTCTTCATTGTAAAATGTTCTTTCAATGTCTTCATTCACCAAATCTTTCACTTTATAGACCGGGGGGGGGTGTGTGCCGAGGTACGAGTTCGGAAATGATAAATATTCCATCGCTCCAATTCTATTCGTATCCCTTTTCAAATGTTAACTTCTTTATACTGATACGTACAGGGTCACCCACTTGGAATTTGTAGGAAAGATCCTCCTGTTTTTCACCCCCATATAAATTGTTCCACACTTCACGACGATTTGATTCATTCACTTCGATAGGTCTCAGTTTAATGCTTCTGTGAACAGTGTGGTTATACCCACAAACCAATTGATCTAATACATCGATATACCTGTAGCTGTTGCGGCTTGTGAAATACCGCCACATTTTACTTTTCAGAGTGCGGTTAAATCTCTCCACAACACTGGGTTTCGTTTCATTATTTGATGTGAAAAAGCGAACCCCGCGTTTCTTTAAAAATGCTTGAAATGGGCGGTTCATGAATTCTGTTCCTTTGTCGGTTTGTAAATTATCAGGTTTTCTTTCTTCGAAAATTTTGGAAAACGCTTCCACTATTTGTTTCCCTGTCTTTTTCTTCAAAGGGAGTGCCCAGGCATACTTGGAAAATATATCGATAGATGTGAGAAAATAACTGTATTCATCATTATATACTTTTAAATTACTTAAATCGAATAGGTCGAGTGGGAACTGCTGATTCATTTTTCCCACTATGACCCGATTCCTTAGAAAGTTCCTTCTCGATGGTTTGTGGTTTTTACCTAATTCAGAACGTCTTTTTTTATATTTTCTCTTGAACAGCACGGGACAACGCATGCACACCACCTATTCCTCCTTCTCGTCCTGGATCGTGATAAATCTGTCTCTATTCGGTCGCCATTATTGCAGCAATTAATTTTAAGGTTTTTCAGCGTTAAAGAAAAATTCATGCTATCACTCCAACGAGTGGAGTAAAAATAAATGGAGGTGGAGTGGAAATAAAACTTTAAATTAGTTGGAAAGCATTCGAGCACCCCAAATTCATGTAGGAGTGTTGCCATCGGAAAAAGGTGTGAGTCTCATCGGAAATTTAACCCTTTATTGGCGTTACCCCAACTCATGTGAGCTTAAACATTGTTGCCACCTCCGAAAAGCTTAACTTATTACCTCCGCTTCCATTTAGAAGAGGAGACGGATTAAAATAGTGTTGCCACCGGTAAAAAGTGCGAGTTTGGTTGATCAATAAACTCTTGCTTCACGTTGGAGAGTTAACCCTTTGGCACCCTATTTTTGTGATTTCCCCAAGTGGAGCCATAAATTTAAGCCTTTTAGGGTGTCACCCCAACTCATGTGGGGTTAAATAGTGTTGCCACCGGGGAGAAGGGTGAGTTTCGGGGGAAGGGGGGATTCAGTGTATACCTCATGGATTAGAAACCCCATGCGGATTCGAATCCACACCAAACCGCATGTACCGCATGCCACATGTGGATTCGAATCTCACCATACCGCATGAGGTATGTGGATTCGAATCCCCACTTTTACACTACTAAGGTCCGACTGTTCAAGAAAACAGCAGGTATATAAATTGGATTAGGAGTGAGAAAACGGTTGAAACGTAATCTCCCGAGCTCTTCAATGCCGCATCGCAGAATGCGTTTCAATCATTGAACTGAAAAAACAAGACAATAAAGTTTAATTTAGATTATTAAATCTACATTCTTTTTGTCAGTGACATACTATATTTCTGACGTACACTCTCAGATCTGCTGAATTAATAGTTGATTTTCCAGACAAGACCAAAACATTTTCTTTTATGTAAGATAACATTGACTTTACAGAATACAAATTTGTTTAAAATTGCTCTTAAGAGAACTAAAGATCTAGACGCTAATGTCACAATTATTGAAACAACTGATGTTTTGATTTTCCTCCGATAAGAGCCATAAAGCAAGGGCCGCATCAAAAAAGAAATCAAAAGGCGTATGAGTGGCATGGGGGCACTGAGCAGCATTTGGAAGAACAGTACAATTTTCAAGAGCAATTTGTTATAAGATCTTAAAGGAAAGGTCATCAATGCACCTTACAGTTCTGACCTAGGATCAGATACATGGATTTTAATTTAAAAAGACATACGGAATCTGCGGCCAAGCGAAAGACGTATGGTGAGATGTATACTTGATGTTACTAGGAAAAAAATTAAGGCGAATTCATGGACCAGTGAAAATGGCCAGTGTGGAAGTTATCCTAATATCACGATAAAAGTAAACACCTTGAAATGGCCGGAAATATTACTTAGAGAACTGAACACGGTCAGATAAGTAAAATATTTGACTGGACCCCAAGGAACCGAAAAAAACAAAACATAAATAACATCACGAGGATGATCTGTGGATGAATTTCAGAGGCATACTTGAGTGGCATGGAGGGCACTGGCTCATCTGGCCCTTCTTCCAACAGGTGACTGATAATCTTTCATGATGATGATGATACACTGACTAAGCGGATTTTCTAGAACCATTTGTTTGGTCAAATAGAAAGTCACCTTCAAGAAGCAGTAAATTCAGATAATAACACTTCATTGAAAAATTGAAAAAACAGCAACACTACCTCACGGACACTTTTTTCTTTATCTTCTTATTACAAGAATATGAGCCTCACAAAATAATTAAAATGATTTATACAGTTAGTGGATTGAACAACATGATTATATTATGACAGAAGCATTGCGTCCCCACACGTTCACTTCGTAGTGGCCTTCGAGGTGTTAAGAGCTAAAGGGTTTTATTTTGATGTCGCAATTTATGGCAAATGTTTTCAATATTTTTATTTAAATTTTACTGTCACATTAAACAGCTTTACTGTAAAATGTTTAATCTTACTCTATTGTTCTTCATTTAAAATGACGGTAGAGTCGAAGGAGAAGGTTATGTTAATTTTATATTTTTAATGTAGTTTCATTAAACAATTGTAGAGTATTTCCTCTTAAATAAAATACATATTTTAAACATATTATATTAACAAAGGGTCGTTAATTAATTCGAAAAAGTAATTTTTAATAATTAATCCCAAAATTGTATCGGTTTGATGTAACCAAAATTGATTCAATGACGTCGACCACAATGTAGCTAGGTATTGTATGAAACCTAAGATGTTTTGTTTCCCTGCCCCAAAAAACAATGTTCATCTTACATTCTTTTCATTGCTTCACTTTGCAGATGAATTGGCGGTCTAAATTTTAATATTATATATATTTATTTTTTGATGGAATTTACTGAAACAAAAATCGTTATGTTAAAGGTAAGTTTTGGTTGATGGAATTATTTATGGAACTTTGTGTCGCGGATGAGAAATGAAGCAAATCTCGTATTAGTAAAAAGCTTTTTTGACAACAATAAAGGGACCTAAAATATTCATTTTTGGAAAGAGTAAAATATTGGCGCCACCTTTTTGGAAATCAATTAGGTTTCTCGAAAGTTTAACTTTGGATAAGAAGTAGAAGTGCTCGAGCTTTTCCCACCCACAGTGGGACTTCTATTATGCGTCAACTCTTAATAATTTTTCCAGACTCACAAACGACAAACTGCCAAACCACATGGCAGGGTTGCTTATTAGGAGCGATGCTGGGGATTCACCACAGATGAACAGCACCAACTGAACAAATAACTAGAAGGCGAATGAATGATAAATACACAGTTGACGTGGACCAGGAACATCAAATAGAACTCATCGCTCTTTTTACGTTTATAAGTGAGTCACGGAAACATTCTCATCGGACGCCAGGTGAATCGAACCCAGGGTCTTCCAAATCACATGGGTCTGCCATGTGGTTTGGCAGTTTGTCGTTTGTGAGTCTGGATAATTTCGAGGCCACTGTGGGCAGTGGAAGCATATCGGCGCGTAAATGGAAGACACTGGGTTCGATTCCCTGTGGCAGCCGATGAGAATTTTTCCGTGACTCATTTATAAACGTGGAAAGAGCGATGACTTCTATTTGATGATCTTGGTCCACGTCAACGGAGCATTTATCTTAATAAATTAATGCAAGGGTGTTGTCGTAGAAAAAGAAAACAAATTTTCTTTCCACGTTTCCTTGGTTCAATTATTTTTGGAGGGGGGGAGTTTGCGTGGTGGCCTGGTGAGGATGTCAAAATATTTTAGTTTTGGTTTGGACGAGGATTGGCTCTTTTCTGTTGATCTCGAGGTCCAGATTATTAGTCAAATTTATCACCGATCTTTTGCTCGAACTTATTTGAAGCACTCCGAGTTCACCATCTATTTCTTCCTGTTTCGGTGCATAGAGCTCTCGGCGCGCTTCTACAGATCAAGAACAGACGGTTCAAAGTTTTGAAGCATACACCTCCGTAATATTGAGAAAATCTTTCTGGTCAGTGGTTCCCTAAAGATTTATTCCCCGCATTCAATTCAACGGGATCTTGACGAACGGGAAAGACGTGAAGCCGAAGGTCCAATCGCCTTGAAAGCAGAAATTGAGCATATTTTCAGGTAGGAAAGCTTTAAAGAAATGCAATGAAAAATAAGGGTTACAGAGCATACACTGCCTGGGGCTAAATACTAAGATGGTGAAAACTATATTCATACTGTGGGTGTTTAGTGCCTTCTTTAGTTAATTTGAATAATTAATTCAATTTGGATTAAATTCCTTATACCCTGGTGTGCAAAATGAAAGGACGAAGAGGAGAAATTAGCATAACAGCGGAACGAGCAGGCAGAACGGACCAAAAGACCACTCAGGAGATAGACTAGGGTCCGGTACGGTAAGCAATCCGCATATATTCAGCATGACGTACAGGGGGGTGTCGGAAGGGTATAAAGCACACGGGCGCGGTGTTCGCTCAGCAATTCTGTGAAAGCTATTACACGGTGTACATCGGTTTGAACGACGTCGAGTTGCTGCCGCCGTGTGATACGGCGAACAGGCAATCCAGTAGACGACATCTGAATGACTTTACCCGAGGTCGCGTCATTGGGAAGTTGGAAGAACGTCGAAGTGTGACTAGTGTGGCCGAGGAGTTCGGGATCGCTCACAGCATCCTTTTACGAGCTTGGAGAGCAATTCAAACGACAGGGACAGCTGTCGGAGAGTTTAGCAGTGGTCGTCCACGAGCAACCACGGCGGCGGAGGACCGGTATATTGTCCTACAAGCGAGAAGAGACAGACGGCAGACAGCGGGAGAAATCTCAAGGCACGTGCAGCAAACAACTGGACGTCCGTTATCGCGCTTCACCGTGGCCAGGACGCCGCAAAAAAGGTGGTCTATTTGCACGACGACCAGGACGGTGTGTGCCATTAACGCCTGCTCATCGGAGACGGCGGTTTCTTTGGTGCCAGGAACACAAGAACTGGACACGTCAGCAATGGGGTCGAGTTGTGTTTACGGATAAGAGCCGATTTAGTCTGACGAGCTATTCGGGACGTATACGCATCTGAAGAGAGTAGGGAACATGCAATCACACCTCCAACATCACCAAACGGACCGGTTTGGAGGTGGTGGAGTTCTCGTTTGGGGCGGTATCATGTTTGGTAGCCGTACTGACCTCCACATCTTCCAAGAAAGTTCAGTCACTGGTGTCCGCTATTGTACCGAGGTTCTCCTGCTTCACGTGCGTCTGTTTAGAGGTGCTGTGGGTCCTGAGTTCCTCTTCGTGGACGACAACGCTACACCTCATCGTACAGTGGCTATCGCAGAGCTGTTGGAGAATGAATATGTTCAACGCATGGATTGGCCCTCAAGGTCATACCTAAATCCAATCGAACACGTGTGGGACCTTCTCGGGAGACGCTTGGTAGCACGTCATCAGCCGCCAGCAACGATTCCGCAGATGCGATTGGCGCTACAAGAGGAATGGGCCGCGATGCCTCAACAGCTCCTTGACAAAATCGTCCTCAGCATGAACAGACGTTGTAAATCCTGCAATGCAGTCAGGGATGATCATATCCCCTACTAAGGACTGGATTTTTCTTGGCAGCCGCCTGTCAAATGGACGTTTCTGTCTTCTGTCCAGTTGTGCTCGAAGCTATCTTTTCACTAAAGTGCCTTTGTATCCTTTGGATTCCATGTTTTTACGGTTATGCTCACTTGTCCCATATTCTTACATCTTAGGGATCTTCTGGTATGATTTGGGTCGACTTTGAGCACTTCTGCACGATGTTACATTCGAAAAACCAGCATACCAGTGTGTTATGTACAAAAACTGTATGTACGAAATTTATATATTATGTACAAAAATTTTGACGTGAGGTTTAATTATTTAAAATATGTTATTTGTACTTGGTTTCGTGTGGGATAAATTTATTACAATTAGTTTTGAATTAATTAGGTCGAGTCGTCTTGCTCTTGCTTATGGTTCTCGCTTTATTTTATTTGTAAATTACACCTTAGTACCAAAGGGGAGAGGAGTGTTAATTAGAGTTTGAAAGTATTCCATTTTATGTCTGTCTATATTGTAATTTTGTGAGTCTTTTAAGGGCCAAGTAATATTTTCTGGGTGTTGGTACAATAAGATTACAACAATGAGCATGATATTATTAGGTTTGGTAGATACACTTCAGATAACAACAATGCTCACGATATTATTAGATTTGGTTGATAACGGAGTTCCTGTTTGCTGTATACTGCTTGCTTGATAAGTATTTGGTGTAATGTTACTGTTTACTGTAATGTTCATATGGTGTTAATTTTCTGCACTATTATACATATTTTAGCCTAGTTAACTTCTTCACTCAAACGGGATTTATTGACTGGTAAAATGATGTAACGCTAGTTAGAAGCAGATCCATTGTTGTGCTTACGATGAAAACAATGCGTATGATATTATGGTGTTTGGTAAGTGTTTAGTGTAATGTCATTTTTTGCTGTAAAGTTCATATGTTGTTGTTGTGCTGCAATTTGAGAGTTTTAGAAGTAAGAAATAGAACGGCATGCTATGTTCTGTGTGTCTGTAATAGTATAGTCAATATATCGGGTTAAATGTTTTTAAATATGCATGATAATTACTAGATGTAATGCGATTATTTACTGTAAAGTGTATTGTAATTTTTCAGCAATGCGCATGATATTGTTAAGTTTGGTTGATAACGGAGTTACTGCTGGTTTTAAAATCATTGCTTGATATGTGTTTGGTGTGATGCTACTGCTTACTGTAATGTTTATATGTTGTTAATTTTCTGCACTGTTATAGGTTACCTGCCTAGGTTACCTGTTTTTCATACTAACTTGATTTATTAATTGGTAAAATGATGTAACGTAAATTAGAACTAGGTTCATTTGTTGTGTTTAAGATGAAAATAATGCGTATGGTTTTATGGTGTTTGGTAAAGGTAAAGTGAAAGTGTTTGGTAAATGTAAAGGAAATTTTTAGTGTAACGTTATTGTTTACTTCGATAATAATTCTTACGTGTATTTGTATTTGCGTGTGTGTGATTGGAAGTTTAACAACCACCGTGAGCAACTCACTTGGCTAAAAATATTCGCCCGTCCGTAATTTAGGGTCCTTCGTTCTTAGGAAGGAAGAGAGCCAGCGCCATAAGACAAACACGACATCCATGCTTCACCAGGATTCGAACCCGGACCCGTCTCGGAAGAATGATCAGAAGCCAACGCTTAGACCACTGCGCCAGCGGGGCGGCAATGCGCTTGTATAAACATGCTCTGTTGTGCGCGCCTGTAATGGTAAAATGTTATTAACTGTGCATAAGTACTAGATGTAATGCTATTGTTCACTGTAAAGTTTAGTGTATTTTTTTCAACAGTGTGCATGATATTATTACGTTTGTTTGATATACTTAATGTAACAACAATGCGCATGATATTATGAGGCTTGGTTGATGCTTGTTTAACAAACTTGGAGAATTGTTGTTTTTAAGATGAAAACAAGGTGCATGATATTAATGTGTTTGCTGAATTTCATAGCTGAAGTTGAACTTTAATTACTGAGTTGATTACGTGTTGGTACATTTTATCACAGTGTGGATAATCACGGTGTGAATAATTAGTTATGACAAATACGTGAATTGGATAGCACAAATGTGTTGCTCTATATTTATTATCACAATGTGAATACTATAAGACACACATGGGTGTAGTTGAAAAATTGTTCAAGATGACTAATATGTATATGATACTGAGGTGTTTGGTGAGTGTGAAAAATTAATCTTAATTTTTCCGCCTTATTCGTTTAATATGAGATTGATATGTTAGTTAACAATTGATGCAGTACAGTATATTGGTAAATTCCTTTTTGAATAAATTCGGGTGGCACAGAAAAGTGCCGCTGTTGAAATTTTGTATTCTAATATTTTCTTAAGCCAAAAATAGCTTAAAAAGTTCCACTTTCTCCACTAAATCAGTTTTTAGCACGTCTTTTGTAAAAAAAATCGTGTTTATGTTTTCGGTTTTTCCGTCCGTCTGTAGACACGATATCTCTGTAACTATTAGTCCGATTTAAATTTTTTTTGTATTGGGAAGCTTGAAACATGTGAATGAATATCTTCATTTCGTTTTTATTTACGACGTACAGTTTCGCTGCTAGAGGGCGTAAATGCAGATGATATCGAATTCAAAATACATTTTATCCCACATATTTGCTTCTAAACATCCGACTAAAAATATTATTTTATCTTTCGATTTCATTTATGTCGAAGAGTATTTTAGGTATAGTTACTTTTCCAAGTTACGCACAAATTTTCCGCTAGGGAACGTAAAAGTAAATTACATTTTTCCCGATACTTCTCCATCTAAAACACAGATTTGAAACCCTTTTCTTTCAGCTGATACAGCTCCCGATGGAAAATAGTTTGCATATAGTTCAATTTTTAGTAAAGAATACTTTGGCCACCAAGGGGCGTAAGCGTTAATTCTCCCTTCTGATGTATTTGCCATAAAATCTGAGCTTTTATAATCGCAATTGAAAAACATTCGTTCGTGGATCGATGCTACTTACATTGATAAACCTTTTCGGAATATTTTCTAAAAATATTGCGTCGTTTCTCTGGTTGGAGACGTAGATTTTTATCTTGTTTTTGTTAATATCTATGCTTCTAATGGCCCTATTGGAAAAAAATGTTCTTTATTGGATAGAGTTTCCGCTGGACATGTTATGTATATAATTTCAAAATTTTCAAGTAGTTCTTAGACTTTGCGCTAGGGGGCGTAAATATAAATTACGTTTACCCGATATTTCTGGTTTTAAAACTCCGATTTGAAAAATTCTTTCTGCACCGGATACAGCTCCTGATGGAAAATCCTTTGCATATAATTTCTAATTTTTGGTAAAAATTGTTTGGCCACCAGGTGGCGTAAGCCTCATTTTCCGCTTCCGATGTATTTGCAGAAGAACCTGAGCTTCTAAAACCTCGATTGAAAAAAAATTCCTTTGTGGACACGTACTACTCACGTCGACAAACCTTTTAGGAATATTTTGTTCTCAAACTAATGCATAGTTTTTACGCCAGGGGCGTTGATGTATATCTTATTTTAGTCAACATCTCTCCTTCTAGTAGTTCGATTTAGAAAATTTCTTTCTTTGTCGGATAGTGTTTCCGAAGCAAAATGTTTTTCGTATGAATACAAAATTTTTAAATAAATCAAAGATTTTCTGCCAGAGGGTGCAAAGGCAAGTCGCGTTTTCCATGATATTTCTGTTTCTAAAACCCCCATTTGAAAAATTCTTTCTGTATCGCATACAACTCCTGGTGGAAAATGATTTTCATATACTTTCTAATATTTAGTAAATAATGGTTTAGCCACCAGGGGACATAAGTGTTAATTTCTGCTTCTGATGTACTTGCAGCAAAATCTGAGCTCCTGAAACTGGACTAAAAGATTTTTTCTTGGACCGATACTACTCACATTGAAAAAGATTTTGAGAGTGCTTTCTTTCTAAAATAATGTATGGTTTTCCAGCCAGAGGGCGTAGATACATATCTTATATTTGTTCATATTTCTGCTTCGAAGAGTCCGATTTGAAAAATTCTTTCTTTGTCGGAGAGCGTTTCCGCTGCGAAATGTTTCTCACATGAATTCAAATTATTTTTAACAAACAAGTCTGCAATCAGAGGGCGTAAGCTCCCGATTCCGTTTACAGTAAAATCTGCGGGATTACAAACCCGATTGAAAAACTTCTTTCTTCGGTCAGATACTATTGCTTTCCACACCGGTTCTTTTGACTTCGAATAGCTTTGATAAATTTAATTTGCGTCAGAACGGTTTCAAAAGAGGTGCTCATTACACCCGAAAGTTCGGTGTCATCTTTCTTGCTTTATTATCCTTTTCTATTATCACAGCCAACCAACGATCCTTCACCACTGCTAGAAAGTGGACCATTCATTTATCCAAATTCTGGTTCTTGTGTACCAGAAAGATTGAAATGCAGTCGAAATACACGGTTGTGAAACACTGTGATCACGCAGAGAAAAAAGAATAAGTATCCAGAAATGCGGGTATACTAAACAAGCATCAGATAAAAGAAGATTCGATAACAAGCCATATAGCTGAAAAATACGTCTTGCGCCAATGAGATCCAATGAATCAATCATCTGAGTCAAGGAAAACTGGCTAATACCAAATATAATTAGATGTTATATAGTTGCACACATCTACAAGCGGGGGTGCCGACTTTGCCAAATTATTGGAAGGAGGGCGAGAAGAGACCAGACGTGTGAAGGGCAATTCTCTTCTATCGACAGGAGGAAAACAAGTTAGTAAAGTCATGCAATGCATTGATTATGATACGTTTTCAACATACCAGAAATCATTACTCAAGTTGTGAGTATAATGGCTCTGGAATAAATCTAGCTCCTGAGTCCTGACCTTTGGCCCAATTTCGATGATATTACAGAGAATTGATTCCGTATACCTCCGGAACAGCATGCCAACGTTTTGTAGCAGTATTAGCATTTTTAGTCAAGTTACAAGGAAAATAGCTCTGGAATCATTCTCGCTCCTGTGTCCTGACCTTTTAAACCTTTCGATGTTATTCAACAGAACTGGTTCAGTATGCCATTGAAACAGCATGGTAAAGTTTTGTTGCAATCGAAGCATTGTTACGTATGTTATGACGCATAAGGGCAATGGAATGGATCTCGATGCTATGTCCTGACCTATGATCCCATTTCACCCATTTTCAATAGGGTTCGTCCCCCGGTCATCCCCTACCACATACTAAAATTTCATCGAAATCGAATTATTTTTAATAAAGATTTGACGCATAAGGGCAATGGAGTGGACCCCGCTCTTATGCCCTGAGCTTTGACCCTATTTCGTTCATTTTCAATAGAGTTCGCACATCGGTTGTCCCCTACCACGTACTAAAATTTCGTGGAAATCGAACTATTTTTACGCGAGTTACCGTTCGGATGGACTGACGGACCGACGGACAGACGGACAAAGCTGGAGTTTATAAGCTTATTCAACCTACGGTTGGAAAGCGTAAACAACAATAAGAAAAAACAGGGCAAAAGAGAAACTACGTGTTTCGACGTACATTTTAAAACGCTCATCCGAAAATTTTTAATGCTCATCCGGAAATGAACAGGAAACAGAAATGTTCTCTTGCTGGATATTAACGTTTTCAAAATAAAAAAGCCTGTGATTTTACAAAAGTATCCGAAGATTTTTATATGTAAACGTTATTAAAAAATATGGGAAATTAGCAGGATTACTGAAACAAAGATTAAGAAGCGAATAAAAGATATAAATAAATAAAGGCGCTAGAGATTATACGTTTGTGTATTTTTATTTGTATCATTTTTGATAATTGTTTTAAACACTTTTCCCATTTCACCTGACAAACAAATCGAGTGTTTGTGGTTCGACTTGGAAAAGCGAGTTCGAGCTAAATCAGCACCACCTCAAAATGTACGAGAATTGGAAGACCTGTTGTTTACATAAAGGTACGAGATACCCCATGATACCTATCGCCAACTCATCGAATTGATGCCTCGCCGAGTAGCCGCAGTTTTGTTGGCTAAAGGGAGTGCTGCATCTTATTAGGTAGGTGACCATAATATAATGGTACATAGTAGTATGTCAGATTTTTCACTTGAAGTCCCTCTGAAACGCAAGTCAAAAAAGGTGCTGCGATTAATACGTCGGCAAACCAGTGAACGGGAATGTAATAATACAATTACTTATTACTAGATGAAAAATTAATTGCTAATTGATTACAAAACACAATAAGAACTAAAATTAGAAAATATACCGTTCACCTTTCTTTTAATAGTAGGGAAATTTGGAATCACGCATTTGAACAGCAACTCTGTTCAAATTTTAATTTTATTAGATTACTTTTCACGGGCATTTGGGTATTTTTTATGGTGGATTCTATAAAAATGTCATTACTCTAATCAAGCTGAAGTACCAGCCATCCTTCCAAAAGTAAAGCTGCGAGTTGCACAAAATCAACATCCGTTTTGTTTTAGTACCCGGTAGGGCCTACTAGCTGCACTCATTCTTTGGTAACTTGAATGCCCAGTTCGCTGCTCTATTTTATGCTTAAAAAACTTAATTTTTAAAGAAAACACTCCAAACTTTAAGTCAAAGAAAAAGTTTTTCCGATTGTCCAAAACTTAAATGCGATTCTTAGAAGTTAGAGGACTTTAAATTGAGATTTAATTCTTATATATTAAATAAATTTGGAACTCAATGCTTTGAGAAATCTTGAAATCTTACTTTACACTTTACGTAAAAGAATTTTTAGGATACATGGGATTCCTCTGATGATATTTACTCACAAGCCGCTTCATGATCTGGAGATTATGCAATCAAGTTTTTAAAATCAGTTTGAGTTTGGAATTTTGTATGTTCTAGGTTATAGTAAGATACAGCGGTCTCTTGGGCATGAGGAAAATCAACACGAACCTCTGTGCGATTTAAAATAAAACTAGATAAAAGTGAAAATATGTTGGAAATTCAAAATGACTTTGACAGCTGCCAAACGTTGGCCCAATAAATACATGAAATCTCTGAAGCTTCATTTCCTAAGTATGCGTATCATGGTGGCTTTTAGTGCCCAAAATTTAGTCCATTGTGTACTCTCTGCACTCCTCATTGTTATATGCCTAGTATACAGATCCCGTGTTTATGAGAATACAGCATTCACCAGAAACTCAAAATCCTAGATTGCACACAGAAAACATCAGAATTGGAAACGAAAACGGATGTAAAGGACAAAACCAAAATATCTCTAAACCCGTTTAAACTTATATGAGGAGTAATCTGAATCGCGAACGCTTCCTTACAGAGTTGAAGATTTTGCAGAAGGTTGCATTGCAAAGTGGTGCTAAAACAACTTCACCGCCTTTTGAGGCTAAGGATCACCATTATTATTTTTGCATACACATTATGGCATCCATTTACACCACCGATGCCATAATATGCTGTATAATTGCTTTAGTGTTTGTGCATTTCCTGCACTCAGAAGGGTGTTCTTTTATCCTAAGAGCGGTTGGTGAAGCAAAATGTTTTTATTCAACATCGCACATAATTTTAAAAATGCACTATCTTTCATAAGCTTGTCTTCCCTCTTGGCAGATTTTCTCCCAAACAGAAGCAGAATGTGCTCCACAAACAATTTTCTAGCTTCTCATTCTTGTATTTTCCCCTTTCCGATATTTTCTTTCTTTCTTTTCCATTCTTCTGTTTTGACTTCTTTCGAGTGACCATTTATTTGCTCCCATCTTGTCCTCCTGGATCTTCCCAATCTTGGTTTCCTGTGATAACCCCTTTCTGTGGCTTTTTTGCAGTAGATTTTGTACATCTTTTCTACGGAAATGTCGAAACTATTTCTTACGACTCTAAACACTTCCAGCAAGTTCGAAACTCGTCTCTGACGTCCTCCTATCTTTAATATTCTGTCATCATATCGATTTCGGCCACCTAAGGAAATACTATGATTTCCTATTTTACCAGTTTTTATCTCCGAATTGTTTGGTGTGTGCAAGTTTCTAATGCACATTACGAGGGAGAACATTGCTGTTTTGTATAATTTTATTTATATTCGAAATTTCTCTGGTTTTCAAAGTTGCTGTAACTGATTCGTTCATTTCGTCTAGCATTTTGTACATTAATCATTCTTTCAAAACTTTCTTGTATTGTTTTTCAATGTTCAACCCAAGGACCTGATTATTACAATTAGAAATTAAGCAAGTCCTGTAATTTCAATGAAACCTTGGTTACAGGCCTATAGTTTCCTAACCATTCCTCTGGTAGGCAGTTCTAAGGGACAAAATTTTCACCGCTCTGATTTACATCTGTACATATTTCGCTTTGTGCGCTCTCCTCAATTTTCTAAGAAGCTCACAGTATAGATTATTTTGCAATAAAACAAACAATTCAGTCCAAACAAAAATAGTTGAACAGTAAAACCATCCACTGAAGTCCTAGGCAAAGCTATGTAATCTAACAAAATACGCTATTGGCTAATGCTGTCACCTTTTAAACGTAAACAAGTTTAGTAAATCAGCCCAACTGCGTTTTAAACTACTTTAAAACAATCGAACAACTCTGTCTGACTGTAAGAAAATATGTTTTCATTCTACTCGCAAGCACGTGCGCGTTCGCACTCGAATGGATATCGGGAGGGGCGAGTTCGATTCCCGTTCTATGGCGATATAATTTTCAAGTTTTCTTCCGCAAAGTTACATATTGAACAGTAACCAAAGAAATAGCTATTCTGTTTGCTTCTTTGAAAATCATCTTGTTGTTCTAAGTATTCGTGTAGGAAAGATTTCTTCAATAAAACATGAATTTGAGATTTAGCGAAGTTGGTTTAACTGCCAATCGGAGTTGCCTTATTTTCAGCTGCCTCGTGAGACGGCCTATTCCTAAGCACAGATGGTAACATCATGCTATTGGAAGTAAAGTGTGTGTATAACTCAAAACATGACACTCAAGAAAAATTATGTAAGGAAACATAAACCTTTTTACCTTAAATTTGATCGAACAAATTATGCACTAAAACCATCACGTTCTTCATATTTTAAAATTCAGGACCAGCTTCCTTTAAGTAATGTTATGATGTGCATGTTTACGTTAACGTACTTGTCACGTTACGGGGAATTAGAGAAGCGGTGTAAAGGAGAATTACGGGGAATTAGAGAAGCGGTGTAACGTACTTGTCACGTTACGGGGTATTAGAGAGCGGTGTAAAGTGTTTGAGCGCTGTCGATATTGAATTTAATTAACGTGTCAACTTAGTTATGACAGTCCTTCCTGCGAGGGATTGAGATAGTCGGGTTGGGCATGACAGTAGTGCAGGCTGGACTGTCACATACAGTATAACAAAAAATATTTATACTAAGATTGTCCATTTTGATAAACTGTTATAGTGAAAAACGCACCGTAATCGATTTTTTTAATACTAATACTTATTTCACAGCTACAAAAAATGCTTAGGATTACTAAAGCTTTTTAAAGTATGCCTTCTGACTGTTGAATTTTATATGATAAATTAACAATATTTTATATGCAAATATCCAAAATATGTTATACCATCTGAAGTTGATTTTTTAAATCAGATAAAATGCCATTTGATGTCTTTTAAAACGTTTGTCAGTAGTTATCATATGCGGAACGAATAAACTGGTGTTGTGAGTAAACTGTTTTCATAAAACAGCTACCTATTAGTGTACAGATGCAATCAATACCTAGTTGTGTTGAAATCATAGAAGACGTGTCAAAGGAGCTGAAATGGTCTCATAGAACTGATTCCAGATATGCTTAAAACAGTTTTATGGATACTGGTAAAGTGTGTTGCTGCTTATGGAAACTGGTTCAAAGGAAATGCAGTTTAACTGTTAGCAATGATATAGATTTCTGTATCAAACGTTATTTCTGGAAACTTTTTTAAACCACTTTGTATATTAATTATTAGTATTGAAAATACCTAATCATACGTATTGCTAAGAGATATCAGCATGGCAGTTTTTATTTCACTGTTCCCTTTATACTGATTGCTTATGTATTTGTTATCTAAGAAAGAATAAATAAATAAATGCAAATTGTGGACAATTCCTTTATTATTGATTTAATGTTTTCATTGTTGAAGCATATCCAAGTCATGACAGATATTCCAGTGGGCAACAAATGTGAAAAAATATTTTTTCTTGTTAAAATTTTACCCTTGCGATGAAAAAAGACAAAACTATTACTGACTAAATTGAAACGCATTCTTTTCCATTTTCATATCTATACCACTTACGTGTCAGACTGCTGTGCCGCAACCATGTGCACTCTGACGAATGATTTGGACATCAAAAAAATAGAAAAATGAAAATAATTATCCTACGAACGCTTAAAACAACGCTAAAATGTATGTATTACAATTATATTATGCTGGATGAACAATTCCGAAAGGTTGCCAAAGTGACTCTACTTCCGAAGTGCTAAGTGTTGGAGGAGTTGAACCCATCGTGAACTATACGTGCGGCACTACGTGGCATAAATACTTCCACAACGAAATCCAAAATAACTGGTGAGTGTTGGACTAGAATTGTAACAGACTTTTCGTAAAGTCAGTGTTCGATTGCTGTTGCTGTTTCTACTTTGCAGTTGGACTGACTTTGTATACTTGTTTGAGTTTAGAAGAAGAGTCTTGCTTCCTGATTTTCAGTGCATCAAGCAGTTCCATTAAGGGGGCAATTGTGCTTAATTTTCAAATGTCATTTCCATTAAACAAATCTTATTAGTGTTCCAATTGAAACAAACTTTTGCACCAAATTTATGGAAATTGTCTTCACATCAAGTAGTTCCGTTAACAAGGCATAGAAATTAGAAATAAATATAATTATTTATTATTCAACATTGCGCTTCTACAAAAAAAATATTTTTCTTTATAAAATTGCTGCTTATTGACTTCCAATTTAATAATTTTGCAAGATCGTAAGGAACTACTTGATGAGGTGATATAGGAAGAATAAGCGAAGGAGATATACTGTTTGTTGTTCTGTTGGGTGGATTTTTTTTTTGGATTGGATAGGATGGTTTTATTGTACAAATAATTTTCATTGGATTGGAAGGTTTCATTACAGAAGTAATTTTAGTTGGATTCTATTGGATATTTTTATTGCGCACCTATTTATGTTTTGGACACCCCTGTCATATCCTCAGCTGTGTCTCTCGCTCTATACCGGGAGACACAGCTGGGGATGCAACTCACCTGAAATTTAAAAATCTCCGGTTTAAATTGCAAAAGCCCCGACATCAAATCTAAACACACCCCTCAACAAACGTCGTAGTGAGACAGGTAGTTTTTCGGAACTGCTTCCATCAAGACATTATAAAATCTGGGATTAAAATAAACCTGTTCTCTCTTTATGAGACAGGAAACTTGGATAGCAAGTCGTTTCCATTTCATAAGTTTTTGCGCGACCAGTTACGTGTATCTCAGATACTCTTGAAATTTCATTAGTCAAAAAAGTTAGCTATGATCACCACTGCGAAAGCAAAGCAGTGAAATTTCCCTTATTAAAAATTCATTCACCAGAAGGTTGATTTACCAATATGATCAATTAAATGTTCTGCTTTCGATTTGTAACCCTCATTCCTAGCATGGGCAATAAGAGAGCACCGGAAAAGCCGACGTTGAATGTGTTACATGTATTTCCAAGAATTATTATTATTTATAATGCAGTTTCCTAAAAATAAACTCATTTCTATTATTTAAAGCATATGTTTCCCAGATTATTGAAACTTAGCGTCCTTAAAAATTAATAGCAGTTCAAATTCAAATTGAGATTTATTTAAAATGTATTAACAAAATTTTAAACACAGTGATTTGTGAAATCTTTATTTAAACTTTTGGTAAAATGATTTAAAAAATACGTGGAATTTCTCAAGATATGTTTACTCGGTAGACTCCAGAGCATCTGGTGACCATATTACAAAACTTCTGAAATCTGTTTTACTTTGTAATTCCATATTTTCTTTGTTATCGTGAGTTTTCTGGGGCTTCCTTCATATAAGGAA
Organism: Macrothele yani; assembly: GCA_039090855.1. Taxonomy (NCBI): domain Eukaryota; kingdom Metazoa; phylum Arthropoda; class Arachnida; order Araneae; family Macrothelidae; genus Macrothele; species Macrothele yani. The sequence goes on along the minus strand of CM077032.1, from coordinate 25,484,572 downwards.
ACCGACAAATATCTATGTAAAATTTGTAATATCCCCCGAGGAAGAAATAATATGAGAAATCAAAATATTGAGTGTGTGCATAACAGTCTACACGTTTTTATAGGCTACAAATAGAGCAGGAGAACACAGCAAATAAAGTACCTACGATTTTACATAACTGTCATCATTCTGTACGAACCATTGTCATCTGTCTATCAGTAGATGAATTCCACGCAGGAAAAACTCCTGTGTTTTAGAGTAAAAAAAAATCAGGTAATGCCGTTTTTACATCGTCCATATCATCGAATGTTTGGAGAGCGAAGGCATTCTGTAACGATCAAAAAAGGTAGTAGTCCGTAGTTGCCAGGTCACGGGAATACGCCTGGTGAGGTAACACTTCCAACCAAAGTCCAGTAATTCTTGTCGAGTGATTAAAGCAGGATAAGGTTTGGTGTTATCATGATGAGGGATCACGCCTTTGCGATTGACGAGCGCTGGCCGCTTCGATATCAGCTTTCCTCCCAATATGTCCAACTGCTGGCAGTATAGGTCAGCATTTATCGCTTGGGTTAGGTACTTACACCTCCCAGTGGATTATACCCTGAACATCCCACTAAACACTCAACAACATCTTTTTGGGATGCAGTCGTCCTTTTGAGGTCGATGGAGCAGACTCCACACCTTGGTACACAGTCCGTCGACGCTTTACATTACAGCACAGTACAAATTTCTCATCACCTGTTACAATTCTTCTCAAAAACGGTTTATTTCTGTGACGAGAAAGCAAAGAAACACAAGCACGGATTCTCACCTCTTGTTGTTTGCAGAAAGCTAGTGTGGAACCCATTTATTAAACTTGGTGATGAACTCAAAGGCATGCATCCGTCTTTCGACTGTTGTTCTGTACACCGACAACGTTTCCCCTAATTCCTGAAGGTTGAATGTGGGTCATTTATTACGTCTTGGTCCACATCTTCGTCAGTAAACACGGATGGACGCTTCTGTCTCAGTCCCGGAATTTCCGAAACCAAAGACGACATGTGCTATCATCAACTGCATCTTCTCCATACATTTGACAGATGTTGCGACAAGCAGCGGCTGCAATGCTGCTTTTATCGAACTTGTACAGTAAACAATGTCTAATGTGCCTCTTTATCGCATGCCATGTTTCACCATCCGTTAAGAATGACTTACTCGGATAAACCTAGTGCTTCTATATGCTCTACAGCTCCACGCTTTATTGGCCTAAAATTTGGCATCACTGCGTCAATGTGACGTAATAACTCGTATCGCAATTTGCATCTGCAACAAAAACGGGTACAACTTTTGCACACACCTAGTATGGCTTTGAAAGATACCAACCTTTGACCTAAGACATACATGAAGTCTCTAAAGCTATCATTTCCTCGTTTATGCGTGAAGCAGGCTTTGCGTATTAGACCAAACTTTATCCAACGTGTTGCTCTGTGCACACGTCGTTAATGCCCTCTCGTGGAAAGATCCCACGTTTATGAGGAAGTTCCATTCATCATAAAAGCGATAATCATAGATTGGAAAAACAATGTGTCAGAATTGGAAACACAGACGACTATCAATCTCAAGATGGAACACAGTTCTGTTAAAAGGACATAACCAAAATATCTCTAATTCACTTAAAGTTACATGACGGGTGATCTAAAATGCAAATACTTACACAGTTGAAAATTTAATTGTACTTTGCGTTTGAAAGAGTGGCTAGAACAGCTGCCCCTTGTTTTGGAGCTACATTAGGTTATTCTGTGTTGCATGAAACACAACAGTGACACGGAACATTGAATTAAAATTTTCACCTTTCTTTTTGGGTTTCGTACTTTGGTGCGTACTTGCGTTGTTTTAATTGTTTCTTGCATGCAAAATGGTGTTCTTTTACCCCAAAAGAGGATGGTGTTACAACACTTTTTCATTCAACATTGCTGAAATTTTTAACCGTGAACTTTCTTTCGTAACCTTCTGTTCCCCTTTGGCAATTTATATTCCAGGTAGAAGCAGCATATCCTCTTTAAACAAATCTCGAGTTTTGTATTTTGTTTTTTAATATTTCCTTTTTTTTTTCATTCTCTCATTTCTGACTGTTGTCCAGTCACTAATTATTTTTTCCAATCATATATTCCTGCATCTCCCCGATCTCGTTTTTCTGAGATCCCCTCTTCCTATTGCTTTTCGGAGCAGATTTTCTACAAATCTGCTCGGAAAAGCAGTAGGAAAGAAGTGGGTCTCAAGGAAACATAACGGGGATTAAAAATGATGCTTCTCTTCGACCCGCAGACTAAGCTGGTATAAGCTACGTGGAAATCGCCATCGTCTTCATGAAAGCAAAAATTCCGCCGAGATCTCAGCAAAGCAAAGACCACGCTAGAGTTCTTCTTCGACATCCAGGGTATTGTTCAATTTGAATTTATACCTGAAGGACGCACTGTCAACAAGGATCTCTACCTACACGACATGCGACGGCTACGTGAGTCGATCCGGAAAACGAGGCCTCAACTTTGGGGAGATCAATCGTGGGTGTAGTTTTACGACAATGCACCGGAACACACATTGCTTCTCGTTCTTGTTTTTCTCACCCAAAAAAGAACTGTTGTCCTTCTACACCCACCATTCTCACCTGATCTGGCCTCCATGTCACGTTACGGGTAATTTGATAGGAGCATATCAGGAAATCTTTAAGGCCTCAAGGAATTTCCTTGTGAGCTTCTTCTTCGGTTCACTGTCCTTTCATGGACATTTGCATATTTCTGGAAAGTAAGTACCTGGACTCTTTGTTCAGTATGCATCTGCATATTTTAGGAATGCGTAGCTTTTAGTTCTTTGTTCTAGAGTAAGATAAACAATCACATAATTGAGATTATTTGCGTATTTTGTTGGAGGCTTTTCCTTCTGTTTTTTGTTCAGTTTTTTCTTGTCGACTAGATTGCCGACCTCATGTCGGCCATGCAGCTGTGGAAGCTTGTGGCCGATGGAAGGATGTTGAAGAGAACTCTTTTCAGTTGTCAATCAGTGAGCGTCTGTACAGCGGAGGGGTGTCTACGCTAAGTCATTGCTAATGATACGAACTGCCGTGTGAGAATGAGTGGATGCTTTCCTTTTTTCTTCACAGTATATTACAATATTGTCATTTTTCTAAGCACGATATTCACTGCTTTGTTTCTTCTTATTCTTTTCAAATTCATCCTGCTTAAAACGTGATTCCAATTGTTTCCTCGAACCGATACTGAAAAGATTTCTTCCTTTTATTAGATGGAAACAGTCACCTATAGAGACACAAATACATCAACCGAAACTGGATGGCGACCCCGGTGGCGCAGTGGTCTGAGCGCTTGCTTCTGACGGTGAAGGATTAGCGTTCGAAACCAGATGACTCATGGATACTATGTTTGAATTAAGGCTCTGGCTCTCTCCCATCCCTGGAACGAGTGACCCTAAATTAGAGACATTCGACTACTTATGACACATTGAGTAGATCACGGTGCTCGTTATACCTCAAATAAAAAAAAAAGAAAAGAAACTGAAAGTACTGCTACTTTCATAGGTCTGCAAAGCAACGCAAAGAAAGTGAAGAAATACAAAATATTTTTTAAAACGCGTATCACCGTGTCGGGAATATTAATCCTACAATATCTCATTGTGAATGAAAAATACTCATCTTTAAAATTTGTCACTAGATAACACCGGATGCTAAACCTATTACTTAAACTTTTCAAACTCGATCGAGTTTCTAACATTTGTAGGAGTGTCTCTGCCCTTCTTAAAGATATCACTTGTCAATGCGTTCAACTTCTAACGTGAAAGTTTTTTCTCCTGTTTTTCCTAATGCGTGGAAAATTACTGACGGGATTACCCCTTACGATGGCCTGATCTTAAAACTTTCCTTTACGCCGTGGAACGTCGCGAAGTTATCAGCAGAAGACGAATTGATTCGTTTATTGGTATCTTGTCAAGCCGGATTTAGGATCAAAGCTGGTTATTCATAAAAGGCAGTATTTAGCGGGATAGTCCTTCCTAGTTTGTGATACTTTTCCAGCTTCAAAAAATAGAATGAGACCGAAATGAAGATAAAGTCAGTTGTTTTCTCTAATAAAGTGTGTAGCTGTTTCAGACTTCCTTTACGATTCTGAAATTGCTTCTACCCTTTCTCCTGCAAAGAAAATTCTGAAGACTTAATTGCCGTGATTCCTTTAAGCTGCAAACGTACTTTCAGATATTGAATTAATATTTTAATACACTCAATTGCTTGTTACTGTTGAAGTGTTAACGTAGTTACAACAATAGATAAGAAAAATAAAGGGAAACAGGAAACATGCTAATATTCTGAAATCTTCTAGTATTTTACATTCTTATTTTAATCCTTAAACTTTTTTGTTAGAAAAAAATAATACTTTTAAAAAGGTGCAGGGCTGAGATAAAGTACACGATTACAATGACATTCGAGTTCGGTCAAATTTGATCGTTTCCTGGAAACAAAAGTGGTTGTCATGATGCTGCTTAGTCGTGCCTGCACTGACAAATTGCAACTGCTTTACTTCTGTACGTACTGTATTGTTATACAATGTATTGAAACTAAAGAAATAAGAGAAAAACAAGTATTTTAAATGCGAATGTTATTTTTCTTTCCTGCCGTGGTCTGCAAATTCACAGTTGTTTTCGTTGCAATGTGTAACGGAAGTCCTTACCCAAGGCAATCTTAAATTAACCGCAATCTATTCTAGTAGTTACTTCAACAACATTCCTTCCAACGAGATCCTTTTGGGTTTTTTGGGGCAGCGAGAGACTAAAACCATCTTGAGCAATTCGACAATTCTTGAAACTACAAGAAATTGCCGATCATTATCTCAGGGACATTTGTTACAAGGAAAGGGAAAGCCACTGACGTAAAGCAAAGACAGCATCTATGCTTCACCAAGATTCGTGAAGCACGGATGCTGTGGTTGTGTTAAACGAACGCGGACTCACTGTGGACGATTTTCCATAAGTAAGCTCTCAGACTGTTGGGACACCAGGGCGATTTCCTTCGTTTACAGCAAAAAAATATTGCACTGTACCAGACTGTTCAGGAACGTTCAGCTATATCTTGAAGATGTTAATGAAAAACCTTTAATTCATTGAATTCAGTTTTATGACAGCATGCTTCACTGCTGCGGGATACATTTCTCCTTATAAAGAGCAAAGTGCAGTGGGAAATGGAGAGCTATTACCCAGAAACTATACCATACATTATATCATAGAAATTGTGAAATTCTGGTAAGAAATATTATTTGAAGAGTGGAACGTGGTTTAGATATTTCATTTATAAATTGAGAGTTATGATTAACTTTTTTGAACAAAAACAGCAGACTGCTAGTGCGATAAAAGGGAAGCCCACGTGACATGCGTAAGGAATATGTGATGAGCACCCTGTTCATTTGCTGTTTTGGTAAGGTCCTCGTTTCTTTTATTTTACAAACACAAGAAAAATGAGGTAAGGGAGATTAGCATTAGAGTTCAGTTTAGGAGCAAACTTCGTCAGAGCTACTTCAATTTTTCAGTTTAATTTTCGTCGTGCAGTGCCACTCACCCGATTTAGATACATCTTTCAGACTTTTAATGAATCAGACACGCTTACAAATAGCAATTCGTTGAGAAGGCCGGTGTTCTCCTAAAAGCACACTGTAGAGCTCGAAACAGAAAAGTATTTGTTAACTAGTTTCGAATATGGGATTACTGAGCACATTTGAATGACAACAAGACAGCCCTGTTGTTCTGGTCCTAAGCACAGGAAATTACAGTCCTTTTAAGAACTGCTTAACGAAAGTTGTCTGTTCTCCTGTTTCTCGTCCTCAGTATCACTCGAATATATCGTCTCACGTGTTTTTCTCTGGAGGTACCTTAAGATTGCCTTGGAAAAAGTAGATTCTAGTAAAATTCATTCTTCAGGTATATATGTCATCGAAGGAATTTCAACCGGGAGTTTTACAAAAGTAGTTGAGAACCAAGAGAAGCAATTTTAGAAATATACCGCACGGGCTACCGATAGGTGGCGCAACATACTTCTGATAAGGTGTTTCAAGAGACCATATGATGTTCAGCTGATTTCTCATTATTGCAAAAGGGATGTAACATGTTATTTTAAAGTCTTAGTCCTTTGCACTAGCGATCCCGATTAATGTCCGAAGTGCTTAAAGCAAGAGCCTTCTGACTATACAGATCCCAAGCCGATGCCAAGCAGATTCAGCTCTTCTGAAAAACGGAATACACAACGGGCGTCAGTTAGGCACGAAAGCCCTGGCCCAGTTTTATGGAGTACCTCGTAAGAAATAATATCGTTTGTTTCTTCCATCGTCATTCGTTGCCTTTAAGTGCCAGTTTGACAACATATCTGGCAACTACATACTTCTCTGATGTGCCGCTCTTGGGTCTTTAGGTTGCAAATAATGCACCTCCGTTTCATATACGTACATGATACAGATGTTTCACGGAAGGATTGCAGTAGCATCTGTACCTTTACTCTCTGTGTAAACTTTGTGGCACATATCAGGGCTCTTCGCTGGTCGCCTTGGTTTCAGTTTCTTATTTAGTATAATTTAAAGCAAAAGCATAAAGTTATTGTGCACTTCAGCTAGAAGCATAAATCACGAAATCACCATACATAATATTGAAATCCTTACTATTACCTCTAATATTAGCAATGCTACAAGATTCCTGCAGCAACCAGGTAGATTAGAAGTAATGACATTAAGATTTGAAATACTGAAGTAAAGTGAATAATAAAGGACAGAAATAATCAAAACAGGAAAAACTATCAAAAACAGAAAACCTCTATTTCCGTTTGCTATCCAGCATTGGAGAAAGGACTTTATTCTTTCCTATGTTATTTTTGGAGTTTCTTCTGATTGGTTGAAATAAAACCCGTAATTACCAAAATAGTTTATAAGCAGACATCCATATCTAATGTAGGGCCAATAGTTCCAAGAAATGGAGAGAACCAGGGTCGTAAGAAATGCACATTATCTATGCTTCTTCAGGAATCCTAAAACTAGCCCATTTCGGAAGAATAATCAGAAGCCAGCTTTTAAACCGCTGCTCACTGAGCCTAATTTTTGGTAATGCCTCTTTTGATGCTATGCATCTTTCTCGACAGTAGTAAAACAAATCACAAGCGAAGAATTTCGATGTAATGAAATTGGGCAACGGAAGTAGTCAGTGAGCAACCTAGTTTAATTTTCTCAAATATCTCGAAAGCAGCGCGTTCTATCAAAAGTTGGCTTCCTTTTGACCTTCTTTAAAAAAGGTTACCTGCTATTTATAAGAGCTTTAAAATGATGTATAGCACGGTTGGGTATGGTATACAACACCCGTAAATATCCTAGACCAAAAGTTACCATTTCCCCCTCAGTACTGCACTAGGAACTCAGCTCTTCTTTATATCTACTGGTCGGATTTCAGCTTGATCATTCGCAGATGGACGTTAGAATCCGTAACACATTTCATCGGTGTCAGAGTCGCTTTTTATGTTCGCCTAAATTTGAATAATATTGAATATCAGTAAAAAACTAAAGAGTCAAAATACTCAGGATTGCCTCCGTCATAATTAAGTAAATATTTACTTTCATGGCTCACTTATCCTCTTTCACAGGTTTTACGAAAATAACACTCTTTATTCCAAATACCTAAGTACTGCTCAATGTGAAGAATTAGTTAGCCTCACTGTTTGTTGTTATGATTTAATCCGCTTGTGGGTGACGCGAATAAATGCAGTGTGTTATACGTTAATAAATTACACTTTCGATTCATTCGTTTTGTTTCACATCCAGAAAGATCATCGCATGCAAAAGATACATATTGAGTATAAATAACCTACAATGTGTACCAGGGTATTCACATGAAATTTTCTGTTCTTATTTTCCTAAGATTTTATGCTCGATAAGATTTCTGATACTTGTATCTGTGCTATGGTTCATTAGTTAAAGGCCTGATATATCTCTGGCGTCATCATCAAGTATCAATTGTTTTTCAGTTTTCTGAAAGTCTGGTAACTAACGAATGGGTTAAAAGCGAAAATTGATGCAAGGTGGTTCTCAAAGTGCTCATACCGAGAACTGGCAGTGAAGTCTCGGATCCAGAGAATAGGCCAACCTTCGCTGAGGCTACAGCTAAACCCCCTTACCAAACGAAAGCATCCGGAAAACCTCCCAGTAGGTTGACGGTGCTGTAAAGGAATGGTACAGCAAACCCCAAAGCCAATCTCCTTGGTTATTGATGCTTCTGCTAAACGAAATGGTGCTGTCAAGAGGCCAAAGAAGGAAAGGACTCCCTCACCTATCAAAAAGGGGAAACGTACTGACCTAACCGAGGCCGTCATTGTACACCAGTCTGATCCATTACGCGTAGAGATGCGAGAGGTCAACTCAAGCGTCTCCGTGATCGCGGGACTGGTACAGGTCGCCAAAGACCCCGAGACATGTTTTCCATCTAACGTGTCCAAAAGGTTGCAAAGAAATCAACAACTGACCTTTGATCTATGAGAGGACAGAAAAAGAGCTTGAGGAGACGGCGTTGGTAAAATTGGTGGGGAATTGTACCGCAAAATTGAAGACTATCGCCGATCATCGGCGGTTGACATCTCTCCTTCAAACCTGCAAGGTTGAGTTCTTCATTTTCACCCTGCCTACAGAAAATCCACTCCGTGTTGTCATTAAAAACTGGGATTCGGTGTCCCAGTCGATAGCATCAGGGAACAGTTACAGGACTCTTTTGCTGTCACAAAGTGTGTCGTCTTCAAAATAGCCGCAAACAGGACCATCCACATTTCATGGTTCTCCTCGTTAACACTGAACAAAGCAGGAACATCTTCCGGTTGGTATCTCTCTTTGGGGTTACAATCTCTTTTGAACCCTACCGAACTAAGGGTAGGATACAGCAGTGCGTCAAATGCCAAGGCTTTGGTCATTCCATGTCCAACTGCAGGCAGAAGCCAAAATGTGTACACTTCGGCAAGAATCATTGCAGCAGAGAGTCAACGGCTGTCAAGGAAACACAGCGTTTCAGTGTCAATTGCAGTGGTGAACATGGGGCTATATAACGTGGTTGCCTCATTTACAAGCAGCTTGCCAGCAAGCTGCATAAAAACAACAGGCAGAAACCTGAGCCAAAGCAGAAGAAAATGTCAAAAAGAGTAGGGCACCTGCTAAACCTACAGCTGTTGACCGCAAACCGGTTAAAAAGAGTCCCCGAGCTGCTTCCATGTCTTCCACAGGTGCTGCAAACTTCAAGAGGAGGAAACAGAAAGGCAAAAAGATGGAAAACAAGACTGCTGGTCAAGCAGCAAAAGTTACGTACGCCCCTCAGGCGGTTACAAAAGTGGCTACCCATCCTGCCACTAACGAGGTCACGGATCAAAAGCTGATCTCAGATATTGTGGAGCGCATTGCTCTCACTGTCCTCAAACGGATCCTGATTTCCTGTCTGTCAGCTAAAGCCTGAGCTCACGTGCCTAGTAGCGCATTATGGACATCCTCAACATAATGTTTTGGAATTCGAACGGCATCAGGAATAAACTTGCTGAATTTGCAAGCTTCCTGAAAGATCATGACATCGACGTTGCTCTTATCTGTTAGTCGAAACTCACACCTAAGATCTTGCGAGTCAGTGTTTAGAACTACTAGGGGTTCCGGCAGGACAGAGATCTGGCCATATACATGCACGCAGCAAGAAGTAATGTCATTTTAGTCAGAAAAGGTTTAAGTGCATCCATCGCACCTTTCAAGAATCTAAAGGATATCGAGGCACTAGCTGTTAAGCTGAAAATACGCTCAGGCTTGATAAAATTAGCTTCCGTTTTTAACAGTCCAGGGAAGGTACCTTCTAACGATGACCTTCACATCCACTTTGGAGACCCCATACCACTGAAGTGGCTGGAGACTGGAATGCTAAATATCCTGACTGGTTTAGTCGTTCATCTAATAGCGCTGGAATGGCACTATCGCAATGCATTGCCAAGCTGGGTCTTACAGTTGCAAGTCCGGTCCATCCTACTTGCACCCGTCACACGGCGTTGGCGATGTCATTGATTTTACTGTCCTCCAGCTTGTGAGGCACTTTCATCAGGTTTCTGTGGTTTCTGGGCTTGACTCGGATCATGACCCAGTCCTACTGAGATTGAACGGAGTCGCAGCCACCCGGTGGACGATGACGTATACTGATTGGAAGTTGTTCCAGGAAATTATTGCTCAGATTGATCCGCCTACGGTGGACACTAGTACTTGGTCGAACGTCGATATTGCGGTGGAGGAACTCACTCGTTGCATACAGGTAGTATTGGTTCAATGCATGAAGCCCTAAACAAATTGCCCGAGACCCATATGCACTTCCTCCACGTATTGGCCGGATGATCCGAGAGAAGAACAAGTTCCGAAGGATCTGGCAGCGGTCGAGATCAGTCGACGACAGAGTTCGTTAAAACTCGTGTCCCGATCTCGTCAGGGCAGAAATCTGTGCTTTCAAAGAACTCCAAAGGAACGAGTACCTTCTCAACGCAGGGGAACCTCGTCAAGATGATGTGTGAACCATCCTTCGAAAACTCCGGTGTAGTAAGGCTGTCATACCGCCCATTCTCGGATCACAGGGTTTGGTATACGGTGATGACGAGAAGAAGGCTGGGGTCCTTGTTGGTGCCCTGGAGGAGCAGTTCTCACCTCATGACTTCCAAAATCCTAGTTACACGGATAGGGTCATGGAGGCTTTAGCTACATACGATCTTGATGATACAGACGAGGTCATCTCGCCTGTTATTTACCACGAGGTAACACGACACATCAAAAAACTAGAGGTAATGAAAGCTCCCGGAAAAAATGGAGTTTCAGCAAAAGCTGTTCAACTGCTCCCTAAAAACTGGATTCTGGTACTGGTAGATAATTTCTACGGGTCTCTCCGGCTGAAATATTTCACCATGGACTTGAAAAAGGCAGTGGTACTGGTGTTGCCCAAACCTAGGACCAATCGTACCTTACTTGAGAACTACCGTTCAATATCTCTCTTGCCCGTCCTGGGTAAACTCCTGGAGAGGGTTCTCCTCCCTAGGCTTCTAGATTTCTGTGAAGGTAATGGTGTGATTCCTGACGAACAGGGTGGTTTCCGGGTGAAGCATCTACGTCCCAGCAGTTGACCAGACTTACGGAATTCGTTTCTGAAGGACGAGATGAGAGAGTATTCCACTGCTGTCTTCCAGGACATCAGCAAGGCTTTTTTCCGCATTTGGCATGATAGATTCCTACACAAGTTGCAGAAGCTTCAATGCCCTCGCCCACTTGTTGAGCTGTTTGGCTCGTACCTCAAAAGCCGCAGTTTCACTGTTAAAATTAACGGTGAGCTTTCTTCGGAAAAGAAGATTCGGGCTGACGTTTCTCAGGGTTCGGTTCTTGGGCCAACGCTGTTCTCCATTTGTCTGCACGACTTACCCAAACCTACACAAGGGCAGGTCATGATGTAAGCAGATGATACAGCTGTTGTCAGCAGGTCCCTGAACAAAAGGATATCAGTAAAACTTTTCCAGGAATATCTCTTTCACCAAAAAACCTACTTCTCTGATTGGCGGATCAAGATCAATCCGTCTAAGAGCAGAGCGCTGTTGTTTTTTGAATCTCTCCAAGGATTACCGGAACTCGTTATGTTTTAAGAGTCAATCCCCTGGGCTACTTTCACTAAGTACCTTGGGCTTCAACTGGATTGCCGACTTTCGTGGGTGACGCACACCAGCTACCACATGAATAAAGCTAGACAATGCCTTGGGCAACTAGCTGCACTACTCCACCGGATAATCTTCCTTACAACACGGAACAAAGTACTGTTGTGTAAGACGGTCATCAGGCCGGTGCTAACCTACGCCTACTCCATCTGGATTGGTGTTAGTAGGAATTAGCGAGAGAGGATCGAGAGGGTGCAGAGCCGAGCATTTCCAATGATCACTTCGGAACCTGAGAAACAGACTTGGAATCGAGGAGGTACACGAATTTTCCCCTAGACTCGCCAAAATATTCTTCAAGAAAGCGGAAACCCATAATAATGGACTTGTTAGGGACGCGTTTGATTACAATCTCAGCAAATTCCTTAGGTATCCCAGAACAAAGGCGGCGATCGTTGATCTTCTGGACGGAGAGAGTAAGTATGTGAACAATGGTGGGTGTTGGACAGACCACCACCCCTTCTTTTTCGGATTAGCATCGAGATGGTGAAAACGGATCCTTCTTGGGCATTTGGATTTGGTCTTGTTGAGTTGCAGTGACCCCCTGGTGTATCGGCGGCCGGGTGGTGTTGTGGTTCTCTCTGACGTTGTGCGGTGTTTGGTTCGCCTCACCCCTTTCCCCCGGACTGGTGCCACGGTTCAAAGTTTGAAAGATTATCACCCTCTCCTTTCACTCATTTTTTTCTGTTTGCCTTTCCCATTGAGTTCACTTACTCAAATCTTCTAGCTTCCTATTTCGAAGGGTAGTTTTAGACCCTAGGTCAGACACCCCGTTCCTAAAACGTCTTCAAATATCGTATGGTTTCGTAATGAATTACCGTACCAGCGGGTGAAGTTTATGAATCTCATGATCGGCAGTAACGCTAAAATCGTGTAGCGCAGTTGATATTCGTTGTGGTTTGGACCAGTGAGGACTTGGATTGTTCATGCATTTCATCGCCTTGCTTTCGGACTGTCTCAAAGGAGGCTTTGAGTGCCTCTCTTTCTCGCATTGCTGAGGGGACTATTCATATAACCGATTCGTTTGTGTAGATAAAAGCATACTGAACATGTAATGATGAAAAATCCATAGCAGGTATTAGTTCCAAGATGTAAGAATATCTCTGCGCTTTAACGTTCAATTCCCTAACTTTTTTTAGATAGCGGATGGGATATATACTTGTGATCCCTAAAAGTTTGAATTGAAGAATAAGAAGTTTAGTACGAGTTACTATGACATTAATACATGTTCATTCATATGCTTTTACTTCTAGCAACTTGCAAAGCTAAAGCCTGGGTTTACCGTTTAAGATGCAACCTGTACAATATGATTTTTATTTCAGTGAATGCTAGTAGTATGTGCACCCATAGTTTCCCTGCGAGCCCGTAAAACCATGAAATATATACGCTTTATATGCACTCTGTTTTGTCAAATGTTATTAGCGGTGCACATGCCCAATGATGGTTTTCTCTTCACTCTTATGTTAAGTATCAAAAACGAAAATATTAACGACATTTGGAAGACTTATAATCACGGAGATGAAACATCTGGATCCCATGTAGCAGTGGCACCAAAACAAAAGGTGGTAAAATGTTTTTTTGGGGGCATACATTCTTGTAATGGCTGGCAAACATTTTCGTAAACGCTGTGTTTTGCATATTTATTAGCTTCTCCCATGATTATGATATATCTCTTTAGTATGTTCCGATGTCAATTGTCTGAAACGCATGAGCTTTGTAGGGATTAATGCAACTTTCTAGTGTTATAAAGAAATTAATTTTAAGCTCCCCCATCAATCAAGAAACCTATCTCCGACTGAGGAGAAGTCACCACAAGAACCGTAATGCCCTTTAGTGTGCAGTAGCATAAATTAAAAAAAAAAGGAATACTTGATATTTATTCTTCTTTCAAAGCTGCGTAAGATCAGTTGAAAAAATCTTTCGCAATAAAATAGCAAAACAAACGGTTCAACGTAAGGGGACACTGTTCAACCGGATCACCCGGCATCCAACATATCCGTTTATGCTTGTCTGTTATCTAATTTGTCTCCACTTCTTTAGAGGGGCCCAATGAGAGGACAGTTTAAGGGATCCCAAGCCTCACTGGAAGGACTAGTATGTTTTAGTGCCCATGAAAGTGTAATTGAATGTCCGTAGGTTAATCACACGTGCCATAGTTTCAGGGCGTCGTGCCTTAGTTTCAGGGCGTAATATGAGAGAACTGTTACTGTTTGATAGTTATCTGACTATAAAATCTCAGGTGCGCGTTCAGAGAGCCCTCCGCTTTTGTGCTGGGGTGTCCTCTGCTTGGTTCTACAGAGTCGGTCAAGAGTGTGAGTGTGGGTACAGGATTCTCCACTTTGAAATATTTCCTCTGCCTAGCAGGCCTCTGATGGAGTTCAGAGTTAGCAGAGTGATTCATCAGAAGGAGTCGTTGATAATTGACTTTCTTTTTTTAGTGGGGGTTTATCGCTCACCATGATCAAATCGATGCGCTGTAAGCAGTCGCCCTTCCTTAATTCAGGGCCAAAGGCTCCAGGGAAAGTTGATAACCAGTGCCGTAAGTTAAACACAACATCTCTGCCTCAGCTGGACTTGACACCGGAAACATCTCGGGACGAGTGGTTTAGCGCTAGAGTTTTATTTACGTAGAACGCTAAGATTTTAAAGGATGCATTGGAGGTTGGTACAGGTAATTTTTCCAAATAGGAAGAGAACTTGTCAGCTGCGCAGCAGATCCTCCCATAGATCTGCGTCTCATGATGTTATTGAAGATAAATAACATATTTGTTTTCCTTGTGGTGTGCTGAAACACAGGATATTTAAAGGAAGGGTTGTGGTTAGGAAGTCATCAAAATTCTCAACCGAATCTCTGCTTTTAATTAAACGGTGCAGATATGGAACTAACGAAATATATGAATAAAATGCATCTTTATTAAATACACTGAGTGCCCACTTTATTATGACCACCTGACAGTGTTAAGCAAATGAGCTATGGCTATACGCTGTTGGCGCCAGAGGGCAAGGCTAGTATAAAAAGGGAAAGCTTAGTGCTTGCAACAGTAGTAGAAGTGATTTTTGGGTGACGAGATGTGTAAAAAATGCGATTTGACGGACTTTCAACGTGGGATGATTGTAGGAGCTCGGAGCCATAGAGCGAGTATCCCCGAAGCCGCCGTATTCGTGAAATGTTCCAGAGCAGCTGTTGTTAAAGTGTTTAAAGACTGGACTGTCAGCCAAAAAACTGGGTCTTTACGTGCAACGTGTGGTCGTCATCGATTAGTGACTTCTCGGGCGGATCGGAGAGTGTCCAGAGTGGTAACAGGCAACAGAAGGGGAAAATACAGACCATGTTAATCAAGGATCCCCTCAAATGATTTCTGCACAAACTGTTCGCCGTACACTGCATCGGATGGGATATGGCAGCCGAGGGCCTGTTCGAACACCTTTGCAGTCTGCAGTTAACAAGAGAAAACGTCTCCAGTTAGCACAGGAGCACAAGGATTGGACAGTCGATAATTGAAAACAAATAATGTGGTCCGATGAATCACGTTTTCAGTTGCACCATGCCGATGGCCGAGTGAGAATTTGGCGGAAACAGCACGAAAGCATGGACCCTAAACACAATGTTACAACCCTTCAAGCAGGTGGAGGCAACGTTATGGTTTGGGGAATGTTTTCCTGACAAGCTTTGGGCCCTTTATTTTGTGTTGATCAACGTCTGACTGGCACATCATATTTAAACATCGTTGCGGACCAAGTGCATTCTGTCATGTGGATGGTTTATCCCAATGCGCCCTGCAATCGTGCTCGTATTGTACAGGATTGGTTTCAGGAACATGCCGGTTAGTTTACTTTGCTTAGGTGGCCCTAACAATCTACATATCTCAACCCCGTTGAAAATTTGTGGGATGAAGTTAAACTAGCCATCAGACTTTTGGGAAGTGCTATTCATCAAGCACAGTCTCAGAGTCCACAAACCACCTATCAACATCTCGGTGAGTCCATGCCACGGAGAATCGACGCAGTATTAACAACAAAAGGTGGCTCAACGAAGTGCTGTGGGGGTGGTCATAACAAAGTGGCCACTCCGTGTATAAGCATTTGGCTTTCAGACTTAATTATGAAAGATATTTATTTGGAAAAATACATATGACAACTCAAAATTGTCGTACTACGTCATTATAAATAGAGTGTCATTTTAAGGGCTAATTAAATCATACACGCGGAAGGGCTCAGTGTTTTCCGTTCAAGCAAATGGTATTGACGGTCAACTGACATAGTTAATATCAACTCTTGGGCTCATTTCCCTCGAGCTCTTCAGAGCCACTTAAGTCTTTTGGTCCAAAATGATTATGGGTACCAGGCTGAAGGTTTTCTTACTTTGTAAAGGTTTTTCCTTCCCCTGATAATTATGCCAAGAGATCCACGAGCTCTCCCCAGTATGATATAATTTTTTATGTCAGTTTATTCTTGCTTGTTCGGTTGCCCGAAGTGGAGCGGCTGGTTCATCTTTGCCCGTATTAAAAACTTCCTTCGAAATTTGCCAGTGCATTCCGTACTAGCACTGAGAATTTCACCAATAATCTATAGATGTGCAATTCCTTGGCGAT
This sequence comes from Macrothele yani, assembly GCA_039090855.1. Taxonomy (NCBI): domain Eukaryota; kingdom Metazoa; phylum Arthropoda; class Arachnida; order Araneae; family Macrothelidae; genus Macrothele; species Macrothele yani. The sequence continues at coordinate 25,468,249 of CM077032.1, read as the reverse complement.
ATTTAAACCGACTGAGCCATAATTCACCAGCACTGAGGGATACTTCACTGTCAAGCTTCCTAATCCTTTGTACAGTGTTTTCGCACATCATGGTTGCAGAAACTATGATCCTTTGATTTCGTTTTTACACGAAGCATTGGTAAACAGCACAGTCCAGTTGTTCGTCCTTTGCAGTTTTCATGTTTTCTTCTTGCTTTTATAGCCCCATCTGTGGTTCTTTACACACCTTTCTCAAAATATCTCCGGAAATCATTTACTACATACGGCCGTATTCCAAAATCTTCTGATTAATGAGCAGCAGTTTCTCTTTTCTTTTAACGTTCTATAATCGGCAGTTTTTCTTTTATACCCTGAACAATTCGTTTTCCTTTCGCACACATTCTGTCCGCTTGAAAATCTGGAATGAAATAAACTTCCTAACTGTGCTGTGACAACGTCGCAATTCCGAATGTCTAATCACGAAACATCTAACATACAGGCGGCGAAATAAGCGCCGAAGTAGAAAATGTCAAGTCAGGCTCCTCCCTACATTGGTTATGTCATCTGCATCAAGGCATAGGGGACGAATCAAGAAATGAAGAACTATCAGTTTGGGGAAAGGTAGGATAAGGAATACCAGATAGGAAGCACTGAGGCTCACCAACAAATGAAACAAAAACATGGAGCGATGGGTGTCAGATGATAAAGTGGCGGGAAAACGGGAAGTTCACTGTAGTGAAATTTAATAGTGCCGTAAATCGAAACATTGTACAAACCAGAAACGCTTATGACGCAATAAATCCGTTTATTCACTGGTGTAATACATATAACGTTTCGCTAATGTTTCGGCTGAAGCTTGGTGAAACTGTATGCGATTTACACCAGTCAATACACGTAAATGGATTTTTCGCGCTATAAGCGTTTCTTATTTGTGCACGGTCTGGCGTATTTTGAAATTTAAGAAACATTGTAATTTATCACTGTGAATATATATGCTGACGTCCTAAGTGTAGTCAATATACATAAGTTTCGCTTTGTAACTCAGGCTGGGTCTCTGGAAAATGGCAAAATAAAATAATTATCGCCTTTACCGGCAGCAAATGGCCAATAATTTCTTACTGTCGCTTAAAAAGGTTAAGACAACTGGAAGAACTGCGGTAACCTTATGAAAACGAGTATAACAAGTCGTTGAGTTCCCTTTAATTTGTCCTGTTGCCTAAAAATATTTTCTGTGTTTGTTCCCTGGTAAACCCCCCGGAATATGATTATCAGAGGATGTTCAATATACTTCTTTTTTAAATAGATAGTAAGCAACTTTCTAAGGAAAACGGAAAAATATTGATAAAATGACAGCTGGTGTCTGGTGTCCAACAGTAGAAAACTATCACGTCGTAACACTCGGAGAGCTGATCTCTAAAACGTAAAGAAATCCGCCGGGAAATGTGGAGAGGTTTACATAACACTACGTAAGACCTGTAAAAAAATTCAAGTTACCAAATTTGATTTCATTCAACTTTTTGTTTCCACTTACCTGAGTCAGGTCGATCAGAAATTACTTCGCCGTTTTAGTTGAGCCAATCTGCAACGGTCTCTGTTTACATTGTATCAGGATAGGTAACTTCTCGGTAATCACGTTACAGGGCTCATTTGCAAAGCATAACATCATAACCACTCTTTCGTGAATAATTTCAGCTCCAGAAAACCACGTTATTCTCAACGTTTCCTTTTCCTACATTTTGCTTTTGTAGGGCGACCTATCGGCACCTGGATTTGTACGTCAGGTCTCTTTTGATATTGGAGACTAGGGATAGTTTTTTTTGCTGTTATGTCAATAATATCTACGGAGACAGACGCAGCTACGTATAACAACTGGCACCAAAGGAATGTAGTATATATAAATATATATATATACGTTTTGCGAAAATAGCCATGTGGATAGTGCACAGCAAAACACCATGTTGTTACAGGTGATGTTGACATATTGGAGAAACATCCCTCATTCTGTCAGCCAATAGAGTTCGTGATGTCACTGTGAGGTGCCACAAATAGCGTTGGTTGTCCGTACTGATAATTATCATCCTCATACGTCTTATCTTGCGTCATCCTTCGACATTATTTTATATGCAAACAGTTCAAGCAACTGCACAATGCCTTGATGAGACAGCGTATTGAGCTCTGTAAGATGTTCACCACGGTTTTGTAACCATACATCATGAAAACGCTAGCACCGGAACTTTGGGTTTCTCCTCCTAGTCATTGGTTTGAAGTTTGTTCCTAGATTTTTCGCAGTGCTTGAAAGCTCTATAGCCCACATACCAGTGGAGAAAAAAATTGATCTGTGTTTTTGATCATTTGCTGTAACTCGATCATAACGTAAGATTTTGAAAAAGTGAAATGCCGTTCTCTATTAATTAATAATTAATAAGGATTAGATGGTTTTATGTAGCAAAAAATTATTTTTGGATTAGATTGAATGTTGACGATAAACAAATATTTGTAATGTCGGGAAGTTATATCCTCAGCTGTGTGGTCCCTCCGGCAGAAGTAGTACGCCATATTTGATGATATAACTTATCTGAAATTTAATAATCCCAGATTTCCATCGCGAAAGACTCAATCTCAAGTTTAAGCAGATCGTCAAACGCCGTGAAGGATGCACGACGCACTTCACAAGTGCATTCCTGTAAATATTTCAGCAATACTGGTTTTGCCTTAGCTACACCATGTGAAGCACGTTATTCAGTCATTCAAGAAACTCTTTTGAGTACAGGCAAGTTGGTTTTTCTGATTCTAATTTTGTACCCCTATTTTTTTGGTGAATTCAACACTAAATCTTTTCATGTTTCCTTTCAAATGACCTTATCTGGATCACCAAAACTTGAACCTTAGCTGAAGGAGTTCTGAAATATCCCTAAAAACAGATTTATCATTTTATTTTATTTTTTTGAAGACGCGTCGGAACTCGTCTTCTCACTTGACTCCAATATACTTTTTTGCGGCGTCACTCTGTTCACATCACAAAGAATAAATGATAATGATTCTTGAGGATTATCGGGTGTAATATGTTTACCGTAGGTACAGCATTGATTCTCAGTTTTTTTTTGCAAGATAAACCATTCAATTCTGTTTATAACTTTCAAATCTAAATATCATCCATAAAATGTTTTGAAATAATTCTTGCATTTTTACTTTGAAATTATCCTCTCGGTTTCGTTTCATCCAGTTTTTTTTTCAAACCACGTTCTTCAGGAAAATAATGGTAAACATTATACAAATTTTTACACTTCCTACTGAAGGCTAAACAGCCAGCTACTGCACATGTATTTATATTGAAAATGTACGAAAAATATCCGCAATTTTTGTTGAAGGGTACGACAAGTTAGTTATGAAGTGTGTTTACAAACCATGAAGAAAATTAACGAGTTCTGATGTATGGTTATACATAATGAAGAAAAAATAAATATGAAGTAAAAATTCATACTGACCTATTCCCTGAATAAAAAATTCTTCCAACTAAAAAAACCCGTGAACGATAATGTACTTTCGTTGTGCCTTGCAAGATTATGTAAAGACGGCGTTCTTTCTGTATGACGTCATGCAAAAATCATGAATACCGAGATTTCAACTGCGCATGGAAATGCCATTGCTATGCATTATGCTAGTTTCTGTTTCCGTTACATCAGGTGGCGCCACAAATATTCTCAGGAATGAAACTTAATCAGAAAATGTTCTAAAATTTCGCTTTGTCAACTCACATGTATTTTAGCACGTCTTTTGTAAAAAAAGATCGTTCTTAGCTTATCGGTTTGTACGTCCGTCTGTGGAACCATATATCTGCAACTATTAATCCGATTTCAAAAAATTTGTTGCATTGGGAAGCTTGAAATATACGAATGATGATCCTTCATTTCGTTCTTTTACGATGTACAATTTCGCCGCTAGAAGGTGTGAAAGCAGATGATATCGAATTCAGAATACGTTTTTATTCCATATATTTGCTTCTATGTATCCTACGGAAAAAATATTTTACCGTTCACTTCCACTTATGTGGAATAATATTTTAGGTATATTCGCTTTTTCAAGTTACTCATAGAATTTTTGCTACGGGAAGAAAAATCAAAGTGAGTTTTCCCCAATATCTGTACTTCTAAAACTACGATTTGAAAATGTTTTTCTTTAACGGATACAGCTCCTGGTGGATACAGCTCCTGGTGGATACAGCTCCTGGATCTAAATTTCCTCATCTGATGTATTTGCATCAAAACCTGAGCTTCTAAAATCTCGATAGAAAAAAGGTTCGTTTATGAACCGATACAACTAACGTTGATAAACCTTTTCGGAATATTTCCTTCTTAAAATAATGCATGACTTATCCGCTAGAGGGCGTAGTATCTTTATCCAGTGAAAAAGAAACGTCTGGCGAGCCCCGCCATGCGAGCTATAGGAGCGTAATCAGCGTGGCGAATGACATCCGACCTATTCGACGAAAAAGAAATGTCTCGCGACCACCGACATGCGAGCTAAAAAGGCGTCATCGGAGTGGCGGGTGAGCTATTTCGGCGATTTCGTAATGTCGGGTGTCACCCGCCAGTCAAGTGGAAAGGGTTACAACGTTTGCAGCGAAATTTTCACAAGCGCAAAGCCACATGCAATCAATGTAAAATTTTGGCAAAAGGCGCTGAGCTGAGACTTTTGCGCACGGTACTCTCAAATGGCTGTATGGGGAATCACGTTACAAACTCCGCCTCCGTTGGAAGTCAGAACATCGAAGGTGCATAAGAGACTATCTGTAAAGTGCGTTTTTTTAACCAAAAGACTGTAAAAAAATAGAAATAATGTGCAGGGATCTTGCGAGGGCTTTTCCGTAGTTTTTTCGGGTGACTTTCGTAAAACCGTACGATGGAGTTAAAATCCGTAAAAGTTGGCATCTCTGAATACCTATGAATCCTTTAGAAACAGAACCATTGAATCCTGCCACGGGAGAGCAGTTTTCAGTCTTCCTCCGCGTCAACGAAACAGCTAATGACTGACCTTACACTGTATTTACGTAATCGCGCACTTCGCCCGGAATAAAATAACTGCGCTATCCCAAAGAGCAGGGAACGACATATAAACAATATCAATTGCACAGCACTCCGAAAGACCACCAAACAAGTCGGACTCTTAGAGGTAGGGATATTTTGTCAATATCCCTACCTCTAAGAGTCCGACTTGAAAAATTCCTTCTTTGTTGGATAGTGTTTCAGGTGCGAAATGGTTTCATATAATTTTAAAATTTCAAGTAACTCATAGACTTTCCGCTAGGGGGAAACAAGATAAAATGCGTTTTCCTCGATATTTCTGCTTCTAAAACTCCGTTTTGAAAAATTATTCCTGTATCGCATACAGCTCCTAATGGGAAATGCTTCCATATAATTTCTAATATGTGGCAGTAAATGGTTTTGCCACCAGGGAGAAATAAATATATATTTCTGCTTCTGATGTATTTGCAGCTAAATCTTAGCTCCTGGAAACTCAACTGGGAAAAATGTTTTCCTGGACCGATACCGCTCACATCGGAAAACCCTTTGAAATTACTTTCTTCTTAAAAAATTGCATGTTTTCCCGATAGGGGCGTAAATGCATGTCTTATATCTGTCGATATCTGTGCTTCGAAATGTCCGATTTGAAAAACTATTTCTTTGCAGGAGAGGGTTTCCGCGAAATGTTCCTCATATAATTTCAAATTTTCCTTATCGCTCAGGTCTGTAACCAGGGGGCGTAGCGTCACGATTCCGTTTACAGCAATATCTGCGGAATTTAAAAGCCAAATAAAAAATCTCCTGTCAGATATTACTGTTTTCCATACTGCTTCCATTGACTTTGATAAATTCAATTCGCGTTATAACATATTCAAAAGATGTGCGCATTAAACCCTAATATTCGGTGTCATCTTTCTTGTTTTGTTTTGTATTAATAAACCGTGATCAATAAATTATTGGGACTTTAGAAGGGTCCTTGTCGTACTATAAGAAATATTTTAAACCGTGAACAGGCTTTAGGAAATTTGTTTTATAAAACTTCAAATATGTACATGTGTGAACCCCAAAGCTTTCTCATTTGGAAAAAGTGCATTAGAACTCTTCTTACAACAATGTACGATACGATACTTATGTGCGTACGTATACAAAATGTGTCTTACAGATTTTCAAATATGTACTATCATGAAACCTAACGCTTTTTAACTTGGAAAACGTTTTCGTGAAAAGGTTTGATGTACCTTAATGTGAGTGACACACGATTTTTTTATATTATTTATCACGTTTTGTAATGTGTTTTTGTTCACTGTGTTATTTAAATTCACAGTTATAAATAAAAAATATTGCAGGACGTGTCTTTTTTTAATGTTTCAATTGATGATATCGAGCATGAGCTTTTCGGGCTCATTTTAACCTAGAAAATGTTAAATAGAATTTGTAGGCCATGCGACCAATTCCGCACTGTTTCATATTTGGAAAATGCCTACCTCACCGTTTATGTAAATCTCACCATTTTTAGGTAGGAGGTCTCTGTAATGGGACAGAATGATAAAAAATAACAGAAATAATCGGAGACAAAGGGCGAAGTCACACCACCGCAAATGAATTTGGAAAAAGGAGTAAAAACTCTCTGCGTGGGAGGAACTATAAACCATTTCACCAACCAGCAAATCACTGCTTCGTCTGATTGGGAAGCAGCATCAAATAATCACCTTCCCACATCAACTTAAAATATAACTGAACATCCGTCAATCACTCATACTGATATTTCCGCACTCAAGAACAGTGTGCAAAGTGACACCCTCCTTAGTTTCTATTGGTGAGGACGAAGTTACTAATCAGTTACGTCTGATAATTTTGATATTTTACTGATCCATAATGCATGAATTAGTTTTAGTAAAGGAGTGTCTGACCTTTTAAGCACAGGAAACTAGGTGATTTAGTTCACGACAGGTCCGACTCCGGTCTATCTGTATCAACAACATATACATATATATATATATATATATATATATCATATGTAGAGGATTTTAGGAAGGGAGTGTCTGACCCCAGGTCTTAAACAACCCTTAGAAATAAGAAGCCAGGACTAGAGTGCCCGATAAGAAAGTAAGGTAGGAATGAGGTTGTCAGAACCCATCCGACGCATGGCGGGCGTTTAGTGGATCTTCTTTCCAAATCAAAATATACTGGATACAATCGTTCACCAGTAAATTTGCATTAAGACTATTAAGGGAAATGCAGGTGTGCATTTAAAGCTAGAGTAATTATACAGCAGTAATTTCGATAACTCCAAGTTACTTTCCATGAAGAAAAAAAGGTGGTTTATTTGTTCGTTTTATTATTTATAGTGGTAGTTAATCTTTTTTTCATCTCCACCGCAATTGATATAAATAAAAAATATTGTAGAACGTGTATCTTCCTACAATGTGCTAGGACTGATCGTAGTGTGTGCAAAACCGAAAAAATCGAAATTTCTACAGATTACTTATAATTTGAATTTTATTTTCCGAATATTTTACTGCAACATAATAATATATTCAAAGAAAATCCTTCGAATCTATCATTTTCCTTTTTCTTTTGATATTTAATTTCTAATCTTGATATAAATGAGAAGAAACTTTCAGTTTGGACAATATCTTTCTATATCTTTTGAATAAATATTAGATTCCTTGAAAAGAACTTTACTAAATCTCTTAAGATATTGTCCAAGAAATGAAGAACTGCTTTTAGCAAGAGAACAAACTTCATGGTCATTTCACAGCAAAGAAGGAAACCATAATTTTTTACTTTAAATCTTGCCAATTTTTTTTTCACAAGTTCTAACATACCGAAATCCAAAAGTTTTAAACTTTTATTACTAGCAGATCATTTGTTGTGAATTTTAAAATGTAGGTGAACGGTGTTATGGAAACAAATGCGAACCTATCCCTCATTAAAGGTTAAAGAAATAAAAAAAACATCACTTTGTATCATATTTTGAAGATGTATGCTCTGGTGCACCTATCATCTACTTTAGTTTTTTCATTACGTGCATTGTGTGGTATTCCTTAATTCAAAAACAAAAAATGTTGTGAAACATTTAGAGAGTATAAATCATTTCCAAATATGTATTCCGAATTGTCAAAAGAAAGGGAAAAATCCATTTAGAAATTTTTGTGTGCAGAAGAGTAATTTTTAAATGCATGTTATCGTTTGCTCACCAAGTTTACTTTGTAACACATATCACAATTTATTAAATAGATATCTGCATTTCTTTACCTATTTGTTTACTTATTTTGCATTATCCTGCTTTTAAAATTGCGGATATTTTCAAAATAATCATTTAGCTGGAATCTCTTTATATTGTGTTGTCGGGAAAGTTATGACGTATTTTAGCCATGTTTTGCAAAGGTCATTTATTGATAGAAAGAACAAAGATCAATCAATGATATAATGCGCATTTTGTTCGATAACCTTTTGCCATCTTTCAGTGAGCTACAGAATGCCTCGTTCATAGAAAGACCTGTCTTTCTTGGCGAAAAACTGTACAAGGTGCTGATTTACACCCTCATCTGAATTGAAAGTTATACCACGCAAGGACTGTTGAAGAGAGCGAAATAAGTGGAAGTCTGACGGTGCAAGGTCAGGCGAGTATGCTGGGTGTGGCAACATATCCCACCCAAACTCCAATAATTTTTGGCGGGTGATCAAACTTGTGTGTGGTCTCGCGTTATTGTGTTGGAACACAGCACCTTTACGATGAACGAGCTCTGGACGTTTCTGGATGATGGATTCGTTCAAACTGTCCAACTGCCGACAGTACACATTCAAACTGATTGTTTGGTTCCGTGGTAGAAGCTCGAAAAACACGATACCTTTAAAAGTCCCACTACACTGGGACCAGAGCCCTCCGCTGATGAATGTCTGCATTGGATGTCGTTTGAGGCGAAGCAGAACGTCGGGACCAAGACCGTTTGCGCAGCACATTGTTGTACACAATCCACTTTTCGTCACCAGTAATCAGTCGCTTCAAAAAAGGATCGTTTTCCTCACGTTTAATGAGCATATCGCAGATGTTTACACGCGCCGTCGATTGAGCTTCTTTGAGTTAATGAGGAACGCACATATCGAGCTTGCTTAGGGTATCCCAGCTTCTTCAGGTGGTCGTGAACGCTTGAATGATGAATATGCAATGTGTCTGCAATCTCTCGTGTCGTGTAACGTGGCTTTGACTCGATCAATGCCTTGATTTGGTCGTCATCATCCTACGCGGGCCTCCCGGACCGAGAGGCATCGTTGAGGTCAAAATCACTAGCACGGAATTTTGCGAAAGACAATTATCACCGTACACTTTACGCAATTTTTCACAAGCTTGACGCGCGTTCTTCCCTTTACGGAAGTAAAACACTAAAATATGGCGAAAATGCACAGTTTAGTCTTTCATCTTCAACTTGATGTCAAATCTCCGCAAATCAACCAAATCGCTCACTATTCCTTTTAGACTGCAGCTAAAACTGGCTCCTGTGGAATGCCGTAGGGATAACAGAGTTGCGCATGCCTCTAGCACTTCCCAAACCTCCCAACTTCCATCGGGTGCCAAAATACGTCATGACTTTTCCGACAACCCAATATATAGCACACAATTGTATTCTGATTCCCATTACAATTATTTTCATCCGTAGGAATTCCTGAGTTTCATAGAAGTAGACATATGGTTTCCTCCTGGTGCATGCGCCCTGATTGGGGTCTTTTGCTCTGCTTTCCATTCGGTAGTGAGAGGATTTGGCTTGTAAAATGAACAGCGCATGCTCTTCGGCCCAGAAATACTGAGATATCGGATTTGGGACGCTCAACTTGAGATTAATCTCTCTTTCGTTTGCGAGAGCTTCTTCCTGTCTTTTATTATATTTTCTGCGAATGTATGAGAACTTAAAAATTCCGCGTTGTTGTATTTTATTCAAGAAATCTGACTGATGTGCGTGAACAAAAAACTTACAAAAACACTATATTTTGATATTTCTTTCTGCTTTGAGAAAGTACGTTGGAATTCAAACAAAAGTTCGGTCGATATGTGCGGAACTACTTGATATGCTGGCAATCAGAAAAATGGAAATTTCATGTTTCTAATTGATATAATTTTTGTTCATTTCAGAAATGTTTCTCAAAAATATTTCCATTCTGTTCCTCTCAGAATCTTTCAAAGTTACCTGAGGTGACAAACACAGTTTCTACAGAACGATCTCGTTCAACAAATAGATGTAAAAATTTGTTAAAAAAAACTGCGCAAGATTTGGGTTACATAGCCGTGAACAGGTGGGGATAACGGGTGCACTTCCATCTTTTCCCCCGCCGCGGCGTCTGCTACATGAAAGTAATTCGGATCACGGAATATTACACGTTTCCTGATAGGTAGCTTTTCCGATCTTTCCTTGCAGTGGCCGCCGTTACGCCATAGCTCCTTGCTCTTTGCTCCGTGCGTATTACATGTGTGTGTGTGTGTGTGTGTGTTTGCCCTGTTTCTGTAATTTCTGCTTTCTGTATTTTCGGCGTCCGTTGTGAACCTGTGGATCTTTACATGTGGAATTGGAAGCGTTTTTTCCAGAAAGTTGCGAAGGAGGATACATGCATTGCTTCGTGGGCACGGAAGGGATTGCTTCCAACCGTACGAAGATGTTCAGCAGGTCAGGTCATCCAATGACTCTGAGAGTGGATATGTATCATCGATTTGGATAATTCAGGTGTCAGAAGAACCACGCTTCAGGTTAGCCTGATCAGTGTTCCTGTGAACTTGGGACGTGGCTCGAAAATGCTCCTATCACTATTGATACGGTCATAACTCTTGTATATTTTTTCGCCAAAGTATTGTCCTACGATGATGCAATTGAGGAATCTTCGCAGGGTGGTGTTACCACGTCCTCTGAGATAGTCAGTTCCTATTATCAATATTACAAAGTCCTAGTCTCAAAGTTCACGGTAGCCTCCCATGAAGACGAAGGAAAACTTGGTGGCACAGAAGTAATCGTTGAGGTGGATGAGACCAAGGTTGGAAAGAGAAAGCATAACTGTGGTCGTTTCGTTGAAGGCACCAGGATCCTTTGTATCCTTGAACAAGATACTAAGCGATTCAGGGTGGAGGGCTACACTGAGATTGACAGGTCTAAGCGCACATTGTTTCCCCTCATCCAGAAACATATGCATTCAGGAACTATCATAACGGATCAGTGTGCGGAGTACCGTAAACTCCCAAGCTGTGGATTCCAACATCTGACAGTAAACCACTTCCTCAATGTAGATACGGTCATAACTCTAGTACTGGTGCTCATAATCAAGGTGTAGAAAGTAATTGGAAGCCCCTTAATCGCACAATTTCAGATGGGACTCACAATAATCATTTTGCAGACCACATTCTGGAATATTTATTCCGACGTAATTGTCTTTCCCCAGAACACTGCTTTGAGGTGATGCTTCGCATCATCAAACAGTTCTTCTCTGGCACGCAATAAATTTAATTATCGTACCAGAAAGACAGATTTTCATTCTGGAAGTAACACATCCATTCCGTCTCAGTAAGTATTTCAAAATTGATACACAATTAACATTCAATAAAGACCCTTTTAAGGGCCAGCCAGAATACTGCACGATCATATTCGTTACACAAATAACCCATGCCTCGTATTTCATGTCACCCAACAGGTTACAGGCATTGCGTCTCTTGGAGCAGACGATTGGGGCCGCGGATGGAAGTTCGTCCCATTCTGAAATACTTATTCTGACTGTAATGCCCTCTTTCTTCAAGATACTACTTTTAAGAGTTGATTCGCATCATCAAACAGTTATTCCTCGGCAAGTAATTGTACCTGATTAAATGCTAAATAGAAAAGTTCTGATTCAAGAGGACTCAGAACTTTTCTTTTGGAATATGTATTTCGGATTAGGGACACAATGGACGTTCCTCAAGATCATTTTAAGGGCTAGCCAAAAGAGAAACGTCTTGGAGATTTATACATCGGATTTGTTGCCATGTCACACATTAGGCGAAAGATGGCAGAACGTCAATGTACATTCCTGCATCGTGCGGAGTTTTGGCATATTTTATGAAACTTATTTTCATTTAAAGCTAAACCTAAAATTATGAATTTTGCTTTAAACATTGAATAATAGGAAAGGTGTTTAGCATTTAATGCGGTTAGATTATGATTGTTTTTCATTTTGGAATAAAATAGTATCCTTCCCTTCCTCTGTTGAATATACGATCTCCGCAGGAAACTATACATCTTCAAAGTGTTGAGGGACTGTTAGAGAAGACTGCAGGTATACATAGAAGTATTTTCATTTGAAGCATTACATATAAATTTCCTGTATGACATCTCGTGTTTAGCATTAAACTTATACTATGGGGGGCAGCAAGTATGTATCTAACTTAAGAAAAAACATTTTCAGCTGTTGTTTTTCGGCATCGCAGCTGCGGTGAAGAGGGAAATATTGGGCATTGTGCGCTGCTAATTTTTGTACGTACGTCGTGTATATGTGACGCGAATAGGTTTATGGTTCACGGCTTCTCAGGGGAGCGGTGAGTATTTTTAACGCAATCATTCACTACAGCAAAATGCAGAATATTGCAGACCACAAACGTTAAACTTAAACGTTAAACCAAGGCTTTAGCTTTCGAAATTGCGAGACTTAGAATAAACATTGATTAAACTTTTTGTGCTTCAACACAAATATTTTCGAATCATAAATGTATATTCCATGAGCTATCTATAACAGTTAGACACGCTTTTTTGTGCTAGCAGGAAAAGAACTTTACTATTGAAACGTCCCGAAATGATTAGACCACGCAACTAATATCTGCTATCACTGTTTCATCATCGCACCTCCGCAGCACATATTCGACACGCACTTCAACCGAAAGTCGCAATATGTTATCTATTTCATCCCCGCCGCTCTGGTGCTGCTCAATGAGATAACGAATAGAGGGATCCCAATCCTGGCACGAGACAGTAGTCGAAACACTGTTTTCCACAAGCGGGTCATATTTATTAGATCGAACGTTGTTTTTCAAAATAACATGACCAGATTTAGTTAACCCGGTCGGAATTCAACTCCTATTAGAAGATCTTCTAGGTTGGGCAAACATGTTCTTGTGCGGGGTTGCATTTGTTGACTTCCACAGAGGAGAGTGAATAGAGTGCAGAGTATGGTCCAGTACCTCCTCCCACAGCTCAGTTTTCGTGTTATTAGACCTAAAGGCAAGGGTTATAGTCTTCCATATTGTCCTATTGTACCTTCCAACTTGTCCGTTCCCTCTAGGATTGCAGGGAGTAGTTTGAGTAGAAGCAACGCCGTTTAAATTTAGAAATGACTTTAGTTCTTCAGACATAATTGATACTCCTTTATCAGAATGTATATAAGCAGGTATTTAATTCAAACACTCGACGAGGACAGGAACACACAAACAGAAATCATCGCACTTCCCACGTTAATAATTCCGAGATTAACTTATTAACGTGGAAAGAGCGATGATTTCTGTTTGTGTGTTTCTGATCCAAGTCGAGTGATTGAATTAATTATCCATTCGCCTTCTGGTTATTTGTTCAGTTGCTGCTTTCCATCTTTGGTGAATTACCAGTATTGTGCGGGGCTCCATGAAACAACCTGCAATGTAGTTTGGCAATTAATCACATGTGAGTCTAGAGAATTCGTGGTCGCTGTGGTGAAGTAGTAGCATGTCCGGCGCGTAAGCGGAAGACCCTGGGTTCGATTCCCGCTGGCGGCCGATGGTAATTTTTCCGTGGCTCACTTATTAACGTGGAAAGAGCGATGACTTCTGTTTATAAGCAGGTAGCCCAAATACAGAGGGTACGCTTTTTAAAAGCCTAATCGCAGTGGCTGTCGAAACATCAGCACGTGGTAGAGTGAAAGGAAACCTTCAGTATTCGTGTACAATAGTGAGAAGATACTGATTTCAAAACTTCCCTCGTAAAGGACCTTTGAAATCTATATTTAATCCCTCAAAAGGAGATGTAGCTTTTATTAGTTCCACTTGATGTTGGTTAAAACGTGGCTTTAGTTCTGCGCAAACTGAGTATGAGTTGATGATCTTTTTTACATCTTCAATAGAATAAAGTAGGTTTTTTGCGCTGACCTAATGACTCATTTGTGTTATTCCAGGGTGGAAAAGAGCCTCATGTAAGGCTCTAAGATTCGTGGCAGGGTTTTTCGCAGCAGTTATTCTCGAGAGGGTATCAGCGAGCGCATTCTCATTTCCATGTCTGTAGATTACATCAAACTTGAAGCAAGCTAATTCTAGACACCAACTCAAGATCTTTTCACTTTTTATTTTGCTATAATGATGCTGATCGAACATGAAAGTGACAGAACGTTTATCGGTAATTACTTCAAAATGCCTACCAATCAAGTAATGCAGCCAATAACATAACGATTCAACAACGGCATAAACTTCCTCTTCTATTGAAAAGTGTCGCTGTTCAGACATGCTGAGGATTCAAGAGAAGAAAGAAACGGAGCTTCCTGCATGGCTCAGAGAAGCGGCTATAGCAAAATTAGACGCATCTACCTGAAAAAGTACTCCGTCATTTATTAAAGCTAGTGCCACTTTAGCCACGTCATTTTTCAAACCACAAAATACTGAAGTAACTTCTTCAGATAAAAGAAAACATTTTTTTGCCCTAAAGGTCGAATCTTTTCAGATAATTTAGGCATCCATTTACTGCAGTGTGAAAACATACCCAAGGCACGTCGTTTTCAAGCTTCATCTTTAGGCATAAATAGATCAAGAAGAGATCCCAGTCGATTCGGGTCTGGCTTGATATTTTTGTTAGAGATTATGTACGCAAGTAAATTCACAGTTCTAACAGAAAACTAACATTTTCCCCTGTTCGACGTGCGATAATTTTATTTCAGCAGCAGCTAGGAACTTCGCCAAATTCCTGTTGTCATCATTTTGATTTTTCGGACAAACAGTAACGTCATCCAGGTAGTGAAAAACATTTTCTAGGCTCTCGTCCTGGACAATTCTATCGATCACTCTTTGAAAACAAGCAACACCATTTGTAACTCCAAAATGAACGCGTGTGAATTGGTACACCTTTTTTTCTAAAGGCTTCGAGGGCAGTGCATGTCTTCTCCGACTACAGGACAGGTACTTGGTGATATGCACGGTACACCTTATTTGCCGAACACTTTAGCAGTTATCTCTTCTATTCTTGGTAGAGGGAGGGTAAGCATCCAGCATCGTAATTTTTTTTATGATTTGTGAATAATCTACAACCATCCTAGCTTTGCCCTCCTTTAACTACCAAAGGCCTACGCACGCCACAGAGAATTTCTAGGCTCAATCACACCTTCATGTAGGAGCTTTCCAATATCTGTAGCCAAAAACCGACTATCACTTTTTGAGGGTATTCTACACTTTGTAGCTATAGGCATACAATCCGGGTTTAGGTTAGCAAACAGAGTGACTGGAGGCACATTGGAAACAGTGAAGCCACATACCCACAGTGGAGGCCGTAAACCATGAATGACAATTCCCACCGAGGTAGTACTTCTAGTCCGATTATGGCATCAGAGCAAAGATCTTTCACAATTAACATCACGATGTGTTTATAAGTGTGACCCTGCATTTTAATATTAAGTCTACAAAGGCCTATAACTTTGTTGAGTAGTGAGGAGTTGGCCATAGCGAGCGACTTTGCCAATGTAAGATAGTACTGGTATAAGGCATTTGTTTACCAAGGTTTGATCAATAAAACTTAATGAACTTCCAGTGTCTATCAGAGCATAAACCTTGACTTCGTTAATTTGGATTGCTACTGTAGACTTTTAAAGTCAGGTAGATGCAGCAGCCAAATCTGAGGTAGTTGAAGCTAAGGTGTCAGTAGTAGATCTAGTAGATTTTGATTTACAAAATCTCTGAAAGTGTCGTTTCTTCCCACATGTTCGTCACGCTATTTTTCTGGCAGGGCAGGACGTTCTAGCGTGGTGATTTTATCCACACAAATAGCATTTTTCTGTTCCAGTCGAAGCAGCAGTTTTAGTAATAGATTAACTCAACGTCATCGTTTATGTGAGTAGCAGGATCCATCAGTCCCGAGCAAGAAGCAGAGTGTTGTTCTGCCATTTCCAAAGCCCTAGCTTGTTCAAAAACACCGTCTACAGAGAGAAACATGTTTTTTAAAAGAATTTGCCGTATGAGAGTGCACTTCAATCCGCTAATGAAGGCATCTCTAATGTGTTCATGCGTTTTTGTTCAGCCGAGACACTTTTAAAATTGCAATCCTTACTCATTTGCTTTAAGACCTGAAGATACTGATCTATACTCTTCAGTTAGTTGACGTCGTGTCGCCAAACTAGGTCGGGCGTAGATTTCGTTCTTAGGCTTAACGTATAAGACTCCAAAATAGCTATAGCATCAGTAAAAGTTCTAGATTAACTGATATACTGAAATACATTAGAAGCGACATAATTAGTTAATAGATGCAATTTACTCTCTTCAGATACTCCATCAATGTAGCCTAAGAAGTTTCGAACATTTGCTTCCAATGCACGATTCCCTGTCAGCAGATGCAGCAGATGGTTCCATATCAAATCTCTCAGATCGTAAATACTTGTCCACTATTATTTATTTTTGTTAATTAAATTATTAAGAAGTAATATCAAAAACGCACGTGCATTTAATAAGGCTTTAATTAACTAAAAATACAGCTGTCGTCTTAGCCATATATGTTCCACTTCTCGCTCATTTGGGTGGAAGTCGCACAACTACAAACTCACAGCGAATGTAAACAATGAGTACGGATGGCAACTTCTGATACGTTAATATTAAAATGCAATCCAATAATTTCGCACTGTGGGAATCCGACAATTCTGAGGAAATAAATATCCCATTATGTGGTGTGCTCTACCACACAATGTGTTTGATTAAATAGTAACTGGTCTGTCATATATAATTTCTAATGTTTATGAAATTCCCCATATTCCCTCTCCTCCCAACTTCATCAAAATAAAATAGAAACCTTCCAGTTTCTTATCTTAACATACTTTCCTTTCCCTAGAAACGGCTCTACTTCCGTACCGCAGAGAGAGTGATATCCTATCTGAGGTTGAGAGACCCGAACTCACAGCGCTCTGCGCCTTTTGTCAGATAAAAAAGAAGAAGATAAGATATTTGGGAACAGATTTCTCTGATAAAACAGCATGAAAGAAAAGTACAGAAAAATTAGAGCAAAAGGAGTATACGGTTTCCCGTTAAGCATTGTAGTTGTAAGCTACCCTACATACTTACCTGCAACAAATCAATCAAAGCAAGTCATCCCGCAGTCAACGCTCGACCGCAGGGAACCGGGGAAAGGAAAGAGAAAAGGGGTGCCTTAAAAAAAAGAAAAAAACCACACAAGAAAAATCCGACAGATAAACACCCAATTTTCTCACAAAACCATGTGTTGCAAGGCACCTTAAACCACACATTTGTCGTTTGCTCAGTTCCCGTGTAGGAGTCGGCTTTTTTTTAAACCATACTACCTTGTTTCTGGGCCAGTCTCATATATGTGGACTGTAATATTTCTTTTTGCAAAACAAGTTCGACCCCTAAAAGAGCCCTTTTTATTAACAAGATTTCTTCACATGTGTGAAGTATATTTGCAAAACAGAGTACGGCCCTTAAAAGAGCTTTTTTTTTTTAACAAAAATTCTTCTTATGTGAAGAATACCCTCTGAACACTAGCCCCAATTATTGTTATTTTTTTTTTGCTAAGGTAGCTGTGAATTGGGTTCATTTCTGGAACTTTATGCAAGATAGCTTTTGGCCTTTTATAACTGTCAGTTTCATTGACAGTATAGTTAATGGCCTCTCTGACTAGAGGATTAGGACGAAACTTAGCTTTTTCATAGTATCTTTTAGCTAAGTCATACATCGTGTAATGGGTAGAATTAATATTTAGCATGCTTCGGATAACATGGTTTGAAGTTCTTCCATCAAGTACAACCATATAACGTAGGGTTTTATTTTGAAATGAGGTAATCTTATTTTTCAGCTGTTTGTTGCAGTTACCCCAGATAGGACAGGCATAAGTAATAACAGGGCTGATACAGGCTTTCCATATCAAAGTTTTGTTTTTCTTGCTAAGCCTTTAATTTTTTATTCTTGGCTGGAGACTTCCTCTGATCTTAAGAGATTTGGTCAGAGTTTCTTTAATATGCTTGTTCAAGTCTAGGTTGTGGTCCATAAAAAGTCCTAAATATTTAACATCATTTACCCAAGGTATTTTTTTTTTATACATTTCTATTTCAAAGTCTGGATTGTGATTGCATTTAATCCCAGAAAATAGAATTGCTTGGGTTTTTTCAGTATTGATTTTGATTTTCCAATCTAAGAAATACTTCTCAAGTTTTTCAACAAAATTTTGCAACATGAAAGTTGCTTGATTTTTATTTTTGGAAGTATAAGCGAGTGCATTGTCATCAGCATATAGAGCTGTAGTCAGATTCCTGTTATTATAGTTGGGAAAGTCTGACGTAAAGATAGAGTACAGCGTTGGCACGAGTACACTGCCTTGCGGTACACCAGCTTCGATTTTTCATTTTAACGATTTTTTCCCATTGATTTTTACACAGAATGTTCTTTTAGTGAGGTATGATTTGATTATATGTATAATCCAGGGTAGGAAATCATGTGCTATTAGCTTGTAGATAATTGCCTCATGTGGGAATTTATCGAATGCTTTTGCCACATCCAGAAATATGGCTGCTGTATGTTCTTTGTTTATTTTTCCTTCAGCACATTTTTCAGTTATTCTAGAGAGCTGGTGCACCGTGGAGTGTTTATCTCTAAAACGTCCTTGAATAAATGGAATTACTGGGAATTCCTCAAAGAATTGTTGCATTCTAATAAGGATTATTTTTTCAAAGATTTTTCCTATGGTTGGGAGCAACGAAATCGGTCTGTGATTTTCAGGAATTGCCGGGTTTTTACCTGGCTTGGGTAATAATATTACCTCTGCTGTCTTCCAAACATTAGGGAAATAATGTAATTTAATGGCACAGGAGTATATTTTAGTAAGGGTTTGCACATACTCCTCCGGTAATGTTTTCATAATTTTATTATTTGGGCCATCATTGCCCGGTGCCTTTTTATTTTTAACATTATTAATATGAAACCTAACTTCCCTTTCACTTATGGGTAGTGGTTTTTCAAAACCTGGGGGAACAAAAATTTTTCTTTTGCCCTTAAAAGGTTGTCTTGTTTTTTCTTATCTTTTAAGTATCTGGCGTTCCGGACCCAAGAGAGGTCGTAGTACCTTTAATTTGAAGTTGCTGCCCGACTTTTGCATTTTTTTGGATTCCGGACCCGAGAGAGGTCGTATCCACTTTATTTAGAGGTTGCTGTCTATCGGACGTAAGAGAGGCCGTATCATTTACTACTTTTGGCTGCTGTTTTCTATGCCTTGTCCTTCTATTTTTTTTAAAAGAGCCATTCTGTTTACTTTTAATTGGGGATGTTAACACATTTTTTTTACTAGTAAATTCTTCATAGAGTTAAGCACTTTGGGTGATGACTCTAGAATTTTCCAAATCCTCCGCATGTTTAAAATAAGTATCCAGGTTCTTTTTCATTTTAATGGCTACATCAGTGTCAGGGATATCATTTATTTTAAACTGTTTTTCTAGTGAGTTTGCAAAAATTTCTGCTTTTTCTTCGTCAGTTCTAACTACCGTCCCATCTACTTTTTGAAGGGGTGGGAGTAATTTGACATTTTTATTTTGCAAGCTCGACGTAAGATTCCATAGAGTCATTTTATTTTTTTTATCCGAATTTTCAGAGTAGTCAATATGAGCTTCCTCTAATACCTGACCCCATGACCCATTCTCGAATTTTCTGATTTCTATTTTAATTTGTCTATTTGGGCAGAAATTAAGGTCATAGAACGTTTTATTTCTTGTTCTTTGCCACTTGCTTCGGTAACTATTTTTTTCTTTAATAAGTTCCAAAATTTCTTTGGGTAAATTGTACGGATTTTTTCTCTTTAGCAGGAGATTGACATTCTTCCATAATTTTTTTAATGGCGAGGTTACAGAGTTTAATAGCTCTGTCAATTTCTTCTTTGCTATTACAGTCTCCAATTACCGGAGTGGCACTAGTTTAATTTTCTCTTCAAATTGTTTTAAGTTAGTGACCATTTTGGGTGCTACCGTCACAGTTTTATCAGTATAAAGCTGGAGGTGAACTGGATTGTGGTCAGAGGAGAGCGCTGCCGCAGTGTAAATTTCAAAGTAATATTTATTATTCTTCAAGAGGGCAAAATCTAGTATGTTGCTAGTTCCTCTGAGCGCCGTTCTTGTGGGTTCAGATGGTGCTAACAAATCAATGTTTTTGTTTAAGAGATATCTGAAGATATTGTTTCTACTTTTATTAGCTCTAGGGCACTACCAATAGCGGTGTTTACTATTAAAATCTCCCGCTATGACCGTAGGAATATCTTTCTCGAAAAGATTATCTAGAGCTTCCCTGGTAATAGTATGTTTGGGATGATTGTATAGCGCCGTAAATTTAATCGGGTTATTTTTTGTTTTAATAATAACCGAGTGCGCTTCCATGCCATCCTCTGTGTTGCAAGTTGCTTCACTTTGCTCTAGTTTATCTTTCACTGCAATCAAAATTCCCCCACTTTGGGAGGTTTTGTCTTTTCTGTAAACCTTGTAGTTGGGAATTTTGAATTTAATTCTGTCCATTAGCCAGGATTCATTAATTAGCGCAATATCAATTTTTTTGTATTTTAGGTAGGCTAAGAATTCTCTATGCTGCCTTTTGATGCCTTGCGCATTCCAAATTAATATGTTAAGTCCATTTGTTTCAGAGGAAAAAAATTATGTTATGTTGTTGTTACTTTCGATGACTTGGGCAACAATGTCAGTAATGCAATTGATTGCTTCCTTGTTTTTGACCAGTTTGGCAGCTAATTCTGCTATTTTATTGATGGTCCATTCACCATTTTTTGTTTTTTATCTGTTTCTCCATAATTTTTTTTTCCGTAAGTTTCTAACTCGTGGACTTTTCCTTAATTTTTTTAATTAATAGTTCAATTTTGCTTTCACTGCTTTCTACAGTGCTTTCACTGCTTTCTATGTTTTTTACTTGTTGGCTTGCTATTTCAGAGTGGTTATTTTCCACAGTATCATATAGAAGAGGTAGTTCATTTTGTGTGTTATAAAATGTAATGTTATTAGCATACTGCAATTGAGCATCTTTGTTACTGTTAATTTTTTCTGCCTCTTTAATTTCTTTGCGAAGCCTGCCAGTGAAATATTTTGGTTTTTCCACTGTTGGAGTAACCAATTTTTTTGCTTTTGCGTAGCATTTTCATCTAAATATTTATCAACATCAACAATCACTTTCTCTATCACTTTTGAGTTTTCGAATTTTTTTTGCGATGTTTTTTAATTTTTTCTTTTAGCACAGAATTCTGTAAAATGCCCTTAAAAGGGCCTTTTTTTCCTTCCTCAAGAGCAGAAATGCCCTTAAACGGGCCTTTTTCATTTTTTTCCCCCTCAGAAACAGAAATACCCTTAAAAGGGCCTTTTTTTTTTTTTTTTTGCTTTTCACCTAGATATTTGTCAACATCAGCAATCAATTTCTCTGTCACATATGTGTTTCGGAAATTTTTGCGATGTTTTTCAATACTTCCTTTTAGCACAGAGTTCTGTAAATTGCTTTTAATGACAACTTTTTTTCTCTGTGTAATAAGTTAATATTACGCAGATATTTATTTGTATCATTTTTCATTAATTCTGTGTCATTAATTGCATCATCTATTTTTGAGCTTAACTTATGCTCGTATGATGACTGGGGTTCTTTTTTTCAACACATTTTTTTTTTATGTTTTTGCACAGTATTTTTTTCACTGTCCTCAAACTTTTTGAAACTTTCTAGAATTTCAATTTTTTCTTTGTAAAGTATTTCTTTACTTGTGTGAATACGTGTTCGTGTCTGTGGAAACATAGTTTCCTTTAGCTGCTCAGCAGGTTTGGCAAATTCCTTTTTGAAAAAAAGTACTCGGCCCTAAAAAGGGCCTTTTTTTAAAAAACACCGACGCAGATTCACACCAAATTCCTTGCAAAAGCCTGACGCCAAAGCCGTCTCAGGTCTATTTTCCAAAAAACCTTCCCTTTGGGTAAGGTCGTCCGGACATTTCTCGGACTTTTCATAAGACATATCTGGTATTTTCTCAGATATTCCATCGCCCGGGCATCCCACCTGAGTTTTACTGATATCTGAAAATTTTACAAATATCCCATCGCCCGTGCATCTCAACGGTGTTTTAATGATATCTGAAAGTTTTGCAAATATCCCATCGCCCGTGCATCTCAACGGTGTTTTAATGATATCTGATAATTTATCAGATATCCCATCGCCCGGGCATCTCTCCGGTGTTTTAATGATATTTGTAATTTTTTCAGATATCCCATTGCCCTGGCATCCCACCGGTGTTTTCGCCATGTCTGGAATTGGCGCAGATATACAAGAAGAGTCATCGGCAACTTTTTTGTCAGATGACGTGCTTAGATATTTCTGAGGCACAGAATAAGAAATTATTTCACTTACCATTCTTCTTCTTGTTCTTCTGGTTCTTTTTGGATACTATTACATAGTTTGGGCGGAAGGTTTCTAATTCTCTTGATCGTCTTGGATCTGGCTTTTCAGTTGACTCACGCTTTCTCGTGAAATTGAATGAGGAACGGGAAACGGCATCACTTTTCGTGGCGTCAGGCTTTTGCTCTATAACTTCTGTACTGGTAATCCTATTAATTTTTGACGATGGGCTGCAAGCTGAAACAAAGAGAAGTGGATTAGGGAAAATTTTAATTGAGCTTTGAAAAAAGCTTAACAACTAAAAGATCTCCTAACCGGACTGAATCGGATAGACTGGTAACCCAGAAACTATCTAATCGAAGAAGAAGACGCATGGCCGACGACGACGAAAAGCTTGCACTGAAGTTCACTCGCAGGAGCTCACACGATGTGCGACCTTCCTGCACGGGATCCAAAGGGCAACTGATAATGCCTGTTGAACCTTTCCCATTTCAGTTTTGTTGAAATGTGCTAAAGCAAGAGCGCATGAAAGTTGCGGACTGCAGGGAGAGCTATTTTTGGAATGCGAAAACGCAGGGTTTTGTACTTTGAAAATTAAGTTTGGCTGGTGATTTGTGGATGAGATTGAAGGGAGATTTATAGGTAGCATGGAGAAATTGTTTTTTGTAGTAATTGACGAGCATGAAGCGTTGGTGGAAATTAATTGAGTGTCAGCTACGGCTTGGAAATTAATTGTAGAAATTGTGGGAGAAATTATGCGAAATAGGCTGAGTAATTTCCGAAGGGATATTTTGTGAGAATCAGGAGATTTGAAAATTTTGAGAGACGCCCTTATTTATTACCGGGGGCCAGTACCCGCGGTCCGACACACGGCGGATATTTAGTAGTACATATGCAACACCACTTTTTCTTTATCAGATTAAAAGTGTAAATTTTAAAAATCTTTTTTCGTGGGATTCCTCGAATTTCAGAAAAATCAACATAGATAGGATGCCTCAGGTAAGAAAATTTAAACAATTTTGCCATGAAAAAACACTTCAATATTTATCCAGCTGTTGAAATTTTGTTATTAATAAAATTGTTTCGCTGCTAAAATGTAATTATGTCAATTATTTCAAGGCTTCGGAGATTTTCTCCAATTACAGTAAATTTTTGTTCATAAGAAGTTTTTCTCTACAAACCCGGGAAGTTTAATACTCTTAATAATGTTACTGTCCTGATGCCTCTCTTAGAAAAATTCTCGTCACAATTGTTTTTATTCGTCTCCTGAACGATGTTTACCGTGCAGAAATTGTTTTCGTATGAAAGTAGTATCGATTAATCTGTCGTCGCTTTCTTAATATGAGTTTGTTTTTACATCTTTTTATTTCGGCTTTAACGACATCCTTGAGCTACCGAAGTGATAAAAGCAATAAATCAAACCTAATTCGGAGCCATTTCTGGAAGACAAAGACACTATCCATGCCTCATTCATTATTCGAACCTGGCGAGCGTGTTGCATCAGTGAGGCAGCATATTACATAATTTATCATAAAACTCCGCGCACCAAGAAGGAGGCGTCGGATTGAAATGAGATTTTCGTATTGAAATGGTACATGCCAAGGACAGAAGTTATTACAATATCACATCAGAAAGACGATTTCCCGCGGGCATACGGTACACATTTCGGTCGGCGTAAGTACCGCGTCGGACCGCCTCGTGCTCGAATAAATGCTGTGAAAGGGTCGGGCATCGAATCAAAGAGGTATCCTGGTACAGATTGCCACACACTTCTTGCAGCTGACGCTCTAAATCACGAACGCATGCAGAAAGCTGGCGTCCCATCTGGTCCTACACGTGCTCGATGGGTGAGAGATCAGGTGATCTCGCAAGCAACGGAAGCGTCGATGGCATGACTTAGACAGTCCTGGGAAACCCTAGTCGTGTGTTGACGGGCGTTTTCTTGTTGCAAAATGGCTCCGGGCCGCCCCGCCAGGAAGGCAGCACATGGGGCCGCAGGATCTCTTGTACGTACCGCTGGGTTCTCAACATCCCTCGGATCACTGCGAGGGATGTACGGCTGTCATTCGTGATGGCTCCCCGGACCTTCACGATTGCAGTTCTGGACGTGTGCCGCTGTACAGTGAGGTTGGGACTGAATCGCCCACCTGCGGTCCTCCATATTCGGACACGGTGGTCCGGCATTATTGGCAGAAAGAGCAAGGGCCGTCGAGAGTGCAGATTCACCTCTGCCCAGCGCCTGGAAATGGTTCTGCAGGACACAGAGTCCCTTGTACAGCCGCCACATGTACCTGGATATTGGACAAGGACGTCTTTGCATCTGTGCGTGCCGCTCTCACGATCAAATGGTCCTCTCTGCTGGGGGCGTGTCAGCGTCGTCCTGACCCAGTTCACCGTGTGTGCGTTCCTGCCCGTGTCCATTGCTCCCAACATGATCGCACCGTACTTTTCCAACCGGCACAAATGGCGGCCGATTTGGCGCGTCGGCCACCCTGTCTCTCTCATTCCAACGATATGGCCTCCGTCAAACTCCGTCATTTGCCCGTACGCACATCTACGGCGGCTCCTCGACATGTCTATCGCTCAGGGATCTCACTTGACTCTTAGCGTGCACTTCGGCAGGAATGTGGAGTCCCTTGCGCGGCGTCTTACAAACCACATGGATTGCGATAGCAGCGCCGGTCGTGGACGAGCGGGCATGAGGAAACGCACGAAACTTTAATTATTTTGCATGTCTGCCCCCTCCCCCCGTAGCTTCTCACCGAGTTTCGAGGTAATCGCACAGTTTTTTTCTTGCTGCGCTGATATTTATGACAATGAGAGTACATCTTCAGTACATGTATGCTGTGAACAGGATATTATGGTGGAAGAAAATTAGGAAAATGAAAATTACTTCCCATTTCCTTGTGTTTGTGTGCTGCCATCGCTTTTTCTTTTGAGTGTGTGTGAAATTATCTCAGAGCAGAAGAGAGTGCACAATAGGAACAAATGGATGTTGATGAAAATTCTCTAAACTTTTTTTTTCTGTGAATCACGAAATTTCTTTCGTATTTCATTATTGGCATAAATACTTTACACTTTTTATATGTGTATTGCCGGGTTTTTAAAAAGGAAAATTGAAATGATATGGTAGAAATGATGTTTAACTTAAAAGAACTTACTTCTGGAAGTGAATTAGTAGAAAAAGATTCCCCCACTTTTACACCACACTCGTCATAGGTAAGGGTCAGAAAAGTTCGTTTCAGACTCACAGCATCTTACTTTTATTTTTTGAGACATCTTGGCTCACATTCTAAGGTTGGTTTCGGACGTGAGCACTGAATACCTGACTTTCATTTTCTGAGATATCTAGGGTCACATTCTAATGTTAGTTTCGGGCGTGAACAGCGAATACCTGACTTTCATTTTCTGAGACATCTTGGCTCAAATTCTGAATTCCGTTTCCGGTGCATGGAGCGAAAACTCACCATTGTTTTTTAGACATTTTGGCTCACAATCTAAATATCGCATGTGGTGTACAGAGCGAAGAGGCCACTTCTTTTTTTTTGAGACATCTGGGCTCAAATCGTAAACTGCGGTTCCGGTGCACAGAGCGCAAACACTTTTATTTTTTGAGACATTTTGGCTCATTCCAAATTTCATTTCCGGTGCACAGAGCGAATTTCTCACTCTTATGTTTTGAGACATCTTGGTTCACAATTTGAATTTTGTTTCCGATCTAAGAGACAATCGCCAGCACCAATCCTATGTCTAATTCGGTAAATTTATTTATTTATTATTATTTAAGGGATTTTGTTAAGTTTATTTTTTGGGAGGAAGGGCTTCAGTATAATTTATTTTAAATTTCCAATTATATTTAAAGTCCTTTAAGATTTAAAAGGGAGCATGTGTTAGCCACATTTTTTGCTCTTCCTCAGTCTCGGTGATTCACTTAGCGTACCGAATTAATTCACACATACGGATTAATTAATAAAATTGCAATTCAAAAGCTTCCGCGCCAAAAATAATACGACTTCATATCGCGTTTGAGCTAGAAATGGGACATTTGCGAACGATTCATTCGAAGAATAAAAAAACGGCAAACTGAGTCATTGCCTAATGAATCTTTCCTGAAAAGAACCATTCCTCAGAATTATTAGTTTGACTAGATATCAAAATTTCAGCGCGGTTTCTGTATGACGTTCATGTTTAGATAAAAAAATCTAACCTTTTTCAGAAACGTACAAATGCACTCCGTGAACGTTTCCAAACGAACTGCTAGGAAAAATTTCCCTCAGAATTCTCCCATTAAACCGGAAACTGTGAACAAGCGAAAAGATCCGATTTAGAATCCAGTAGCTGTACTCGAAGTCAACCGTTATTTACGGTACGAAACAGCTACCACTGCAACGAAATATTGTTCCTTCGCGTTTAGAACTAAAAGCAGCGGAATTATTCCTTAGAAGCCATTTTTGTTTGCTCAGCAGTTTATCTGAAAAAATTGCTATCCAAAGAAATTTCAGCAGTTACAGCGCTTTTAGAAATAAATTTGATATGAGAAGATCCTCAATCAAGATCTTCGCACTCTTGGCTGTTGCTGCTCATTTGGAATACAACTCGGAGAGGGGGTAACGGGTAGAAGTTCTCTCCCAACTTTCGTAACACAGAGAAAATAAACTGACAACCCGGGAAACTGGAAGGGTAGGTTATTTTAAAGTGCAGTAGGGGAAGAAGATCGAACTCCACGATACCCGCCATTCATAATACCCACTGACTGAATAAAGCACGACTACTGTGGCGCATTTCAAGGAGACCGAAACCTCGCACGAGATGACACATGTGATAACTAGAAGGAAGTGCAATACTACAGTGCACCAGCAATTACATATTTAACCCAGATTTTCTCAACAATATACTGATATTACCATATAACATGTTAAAAATGAAATACAGTACTTCAAAAAGAGTTAAGATCCTTTATTTTATTCATTTAAATTCTAGTTTTCCTAATAATGACAGCAAAAGTGCACTCCCTTCGCTGTTTCTACTGTTCAGGAATAGAGAGCTTGTTTCATATGAAATTAGCGACATTCGTTCTCGCAGAGACATAGTGCTTTCTTATACTGCAGATCAATCTTGTAGGCCGTCTCACTTCAAAACAGGAAAACCAGATTAAACTCTGAATTATGCGTTATTCTGTTTTTTTCTTTACAGATGTATTTGTAATACAAGTATATAATGATCCGGAAAGTTTAAATTATCTATTCCTGAGATTTCAGCTGCTATGAAATTTTGAAATTCCGTTGCACGGATCAAGATATTTTGGTATGGGAATAATATTTGGGTGGGGGATTTTCAAATTTTATGATTTTGTTATATTTTGTATGAAATCACAGTTTTTCGGGACTGTACATCAGTTACCTCACCAAGAGTTCGCCAAATTTGTGTCATTTTGTGCTTTCCTACTTTGTTGTCCGAAAAGGCGTATTTTTCCTTCTATTTTTTCTGGCTAGCCTTTTGATTGTAATCATTAGTCAGGTTGGTGTACTTTAGTGTGGGGTGTTTTGTTTTTATCAGTGTTAATAATGTCATGGGGTTGTTCTCTTCTGTTTTTACAAATACTAGAGATTTAATGGTTACAATAAGATTGGGTGTGGTGGGATGGTCGATAGGTTTTATTATGGGGTTGGTGAACAAATTTAAGGACAGCAGAGCACATATGGTGCACCTTTAGTTTTAGCACCCTTTAGGGTTTTAATTGAAACTGTAAGACATTTGATTCGGCCTAATACGTTATCGGTTTGGCTCGCAGCTAATATAATAGCAGGCCATTTGATTATTGGTTTGATTTCTAGAATTACATTGGTTTCTTGAGAGGGGTTTGTCGCTTTCGTATTGCTGTAGAGTTTAATATAAGTTTTGGAGTGCGCGGTGGCTTTTATCCAGGCATTTGTGTTCAGAGTTTTAGTGATAGTATAATCATTAGAAAGTTATTAAGTTGACACAGATGTTTCATCCATATCATATGGTGATTATAAGACCATGACCTTTAATAATAGGTCTGGGGGCAATGGTGGTGGGATGAAAAAAATTATAATTTTAGGCAAATACGATTTGTTAGGTTTATCTTTTTTTTTGTTTTAGTGGTGGTATGATGACGGGATGTGGTCCGAGAAAGAACACTTTAAGGGTTTCATAAAAGGGTTGTGGTGAGGGAGCTAGTAGTAGGCATACTGTTATTTATTTTATCAGAATAATTATTTTTCGTTTCTTTTTTTGCGGGCTTTTTTAATTCTAGACTAGTACCGATAGTAGAACAAGGAACTTTATGGCCACCTGCAGGAGTGGAGGCATTTAATCCTTTTCAGGTGCATTTATTAAATACAGTGATTTTATTGTCTTCAGGTCATTGGAGTTTCGGGTTTAGGGATGTATTTCCTTATTCTTCAAGGGTTTGAATACAATATAACAACATTCGGGATTAGAGACTCGGTGTTTGGTTCTGTGTTTTTTGTAACTACAAGGTTTCATGGTTTACATGTATTTATGGGTCCTTTATTTTTGGTGGTTATGTGGGTTCGAGTGATAAAGCCGCATACATC
This sequence comes from Macrothele yani, assembly GCA_039090855.1. Classification (NCBI taxonomy): domain Eukaryota; kingdom Metazoa; phylum Arthropoda; class Arachnida; order Araneae; family Macrothelidae; genus Macrothele; species Macrothele yani. The sequence continues at coordinate 25,439,084 of CM077032.1, read as the reverse complement.
TGGAAATCACCGTTTTGGGTTTGAGACACAGCTTGATATTGGCATTTTGTTGACGTAATTATTAGCGCAAAAGATAGTCCCTTCATCAGGTCAGAAAGACAAGTAATGAATAATTATTTTTAATGAATAATTACTTCTTAAATTCGACATTTTTTTTCAAGAAAACGAATCCTATTTTCAATTCAGAATTGATACTTATCAGCTCTCAAACAGAAAACTGCATCAAATGTTCGGAAATTATTAGCTCACCAAGTAGTTCTGTTAACGATACAACGAAACTAGCAATAAATATATTTATAATATTCATTATAGAATATTTCATATCTAACAAACCAAATTTTACCTTATTTAAAAATTTGCGATTATTTGCCCTCTGTGCCCTGACGCAGACTGCGTATTTCATAAGTGTATATAAGGAATTGCCATAAGCCATTTTAAACGTGGGGTTTTTTTTCAGATCTGTCTTGTAGATTGCTAGTATGCGGGACCTATGAGGATGGTCACGTGACGGCTTTCCTGCACTTGCCTTAAATCATTTTAAAGTTCCGCTGTTTTCTTTGAGACAAAGATTACTTTCAGTTGTTCTACCCGTACAGTCGAAATGTGACAGGAGGTAAATAGAGAGTGTACTCTATTGGTAGGGGAACCTTCGAGTTTTTATATTAAGATAACTTCATTGGTCTTATGGCTTATCTTCCCAAGTGCTCTCATTCTACTTAATTCTCGCATGGTGGAGAGATGTGAGCACAGCAGCTTTAACTTTTCCTTTAGCTCTGGATTAGTACCGATGATTTTGCATCGAGAACCCATAAATTGTTTAACAGTCTTTTTTTTATTTTCGGGAGGGGGTTGGGTTTAAAACGTGGAATTGGAGACACTTTTGATGAAGTTTCGAGGGACATAAATATGTGGAATTTCCTACATATTAGAAAAAAATATATACATTTGACAGATCACTTACTGTTTAATCAGACACAATATATGGCAGACAATATTCTGGAGTATTTATACCAACGGAACTGCATTACTTCAACATAACACTGTTTTGAGGTATTACATCGCGTCATTAGGTAGTTCTTTCCTAGCACAAAATCAATTTATTTGATTTCTTTTTTACTAGCTACACTTCTTTACATTCCTGAGGAAAAAACTATATTTTGATGTGGAGACTTACTTTTCATTGTTAAGATCATTTTAAGGGCAGTAAAAAGGGCCTTTAAAATGGTACTTTTTAGTATCCTTAATTTATTTAGGCACTTTAACAACAGCACGAATCGCAATGGGTACTCGTTTGACATGGCCAAAACGGTTTCTTTGGTATTCAACAAGCGATTTTTTGCAGAAGTCCTTTATTTTAACATTGAGATAGATTTCGACTTGTATTCATCTGAGAAAATGCAAATATTCCTCATGATTCGTACTCGTACACAAACTTACTTTATGCAATATGATGATTTATGACGAAAGAGACCAAGAAACGGCAATCTTTATTAACCCTCCCTCCTTCCCCTTAAACTTTTGTGGCAAGTTACCCTACACTCGTATGAACCAGCCTGAAAATTAAGACAAACAAAAGAGCTCCTTCCCGTCGTCTGTCACTTAAGAAAACTGCCACACATAATTCGGTAACTTGGAAAAATGGCACACATTCGGTGTTCCTCGGAGGAAAAGTAAATTGTGCCCTGCCCCTTAACGAAAAACGTGTGGCAGTTTTCCTGCGTGGCACATTTCCAAGTTGCTGATCATTTTGTTGCTGTGTTTCAGTCTGGCGGTTTACCGGCAACCGTATCATAATCAATGCAATGCATGAATAAATTTGCTGATTTTTAGCACATGTAAAAATTTGTGTTTATGCCTGTCTGTCTGTTCCTATCAGACTTTTCTGTTGTGAGGAAGTTATAGAAGTTAGAAAAAAAAGATAACTTTTGTGGATTCTTAGGCTAAGTAGAGCTTTTCACTACGAAATATTGAAATTGTTTAGTTGCTGAGCTAACTTCCCGCTGGAGGCACTACAAGAAATGGACCAAATCTAAATGAATGCATTTAAAAAAGCGGTTATAGTTAACTGTAAATTCATTTTAGCTAACAGCACCAGCGTTGGTATTTTAGGCAATATTCATTTTTCTCTTAGTTTACAAATACCTTTCTACTGACACCGCAAGTAATGCACATAGAATTTTCTTTGATAGTAGAGATTTTTGAGAAAACTCGTTCTGGTGCGAAAAGAAAAAAAGCCATATTATATTTCTTTTCTTTTAAATTTTCAAATTGTTCACGTATTCCCACAAGAGGTGTTAAAAGTTCTGGATTTCAAAACTGTCAATGTGCCGTCTTTAATAGACTGTTACAGTTGCAACACAAAATTTATTTTTTTCTCTCATGGACTACAACTTCCCTTTGGCAGTTTTTAATTTCCCTATGCCCACGCAGATTTCTTAGAAGGGGAGTTGTACTTTAGGAAGGTTTTAATAAGATTATTTTTAGAGCTTGCTTCACAATAGCGTAGTTATATTTACTCGATTCCAATGAATATTTATTTTGCAAGTATGCAGCTGAAGCCGTTGAAAATTGTTTTTGAAAAAAAGAAAAGAAATCAGGAGGACAATGCGGACGAAATATCGTACGCTGGAATGCGTTTTTTAAATCCGTACCATCCACCAGAATGCAGAACAACATATCTAAGTTTTCTTAATCTGGATGTACTGCTGAAGTGCTACGAGTCGGCGTTTTTTTTTTTTTTTTTTGTGAGAAACATTTCTCGCCGCGGACCCTTAGAAACTGAGTTATATCGACGAGAATAAGTTATACATGTATGCCTCCTGGCGGAAAAATTATACATCGTTTAAAAAGAAAGTACTCTGAAAAGGTTTTTAGAGGCGTTTTTTCATTTAAGATTTTGCTGCAAATACATCAAAAGCCGAGATAAATACCTATAGCTTCCTGGTGGCCAAACCGTTCTTTGCTAAAAATAAAAAAAAATATATGCAAAACATTTCCCATCAGGAGCTGTTTCCGAATTTTAAAATCGGAGTTTTAGGAGCAGAGATATCGGGGGAAACACAATTTAACTTAACGTACCCTAGCAGAAAATTTATGCATTACATGAAAAAGAAACTGTACCTAAAATTATCTTCGATATTAATGGCATCGAAAAAAAAAAAAAAAGAAATAACCGAATATTTAGAAGCAAATATATGATACAAAATATATTTTGAATTCAATGTCATCTGCATTTACGTCCTCTTTGCGACGAAGTTGTGCATGAAAAAAAACAACAACAACCGGAGTACAAGAACTATCTTTTTCACATTTCAAGCATTCCAATGCAAAAATATTTTTTCAAATCCGACTAACAGTTGCCGAGAGGTGGTGTCCACAGACAGACGAATGGGCAGACAAAGTGATAAGATAAGTATGATATGTTTTTACAAAAGACGTGCTAACGACTGAATGGAAGAAATAAGAAAACAATTGCTATTTCAGATACCTGTAACTTTCGGTCAGTTGTATTTGATTTATGTTTGAAATACATTTTGTTTTTCACTTTTGAAAATAAGGGTTATAGACCACGCTCTTCAGTTATATTCTGAGCTGCGTTCCGCATCTTTCCGGGAGTGTGTGTGTGTGTGTGAGGGGGGGGGGGGCGCAGCTGAGAATATAACTCATTTCAAAATGATAATCTGCGATCTTTATCGTGAACAAACCCACCAGCAACTGCCAATGGACAGTATTACCCATGATCTGAAACAAAACAAACGCATCGGCAAACGCCGCTGAAAGATACACGTAGCACTTTGGAAATGCTTCCCTTATTTTTGAAAATAATTCTAAAAACAGAAAGACTTTTCTAGAGAAAAACGAGATTTTCAAGTAGAAAATATGTTGGTTATAAGTAGGAGAATTTTTATTAATTTTAATCTCCTCCCCAAACATGTTATGTAAAATGATAATAACTCCGGTGGCTCAGTGACCGAACTAATCACTGGCTTTGACCGAGATGGGTCTGGGTTCGAATCTCGTTAGGCATACATGTGTTTGTCTTACGTTACTGGCTCTCTAGCTTACATGGAGCCTGTGGCCCTAAATTAGAAACGGATGACTACTTACAGCTCATCGAGTTGATCACGGCGAAAACAAAAAAAAATTAATAAATAAAAAAAATAATAATAATTGATCTCATTTCTTTTAATTTGTCAGAACTCCAAAGGTAATCAATGGACGCAAGACACTATTGTTTTTCAAACCAAATTGCCGTGTCTGTTACAACTACTAACATTATTCCTGTGATCTTCATGTTTCATATTTTAGTGGAGTTTTGAGGAGGGGAAAAAAAAGATGACCGAAATGCCACCTTACGCACCTGTTTGCTTTGTTGGTGTCAAGAGCCACCCCTAATTGCTGGCGGATACCCTTCAACCGTGTGAAATCGGTGATATCAAGAGCGGTTTTGCCCATCTGTTAGTTAGTGTGAGCGCCTTGGCTACGAAATGTTCTCAAAAGGTTAGATGTCTGAGCCCTTGTATTCTATAGCCCACAGTCGACGATCGGCGGCGCCCTTGGTGTACAAATTTACCAGCTAATTCTATTCAGCACAAACGGGTTTCCTAAGAACGGTGGGATACTTTCTTTCCATGTTAAGATTACAAGGATTGCATTTGGCGCCCTTTATTCCCCGGGCCTCTAGGAATCTTCTCGTCTGCTTGGTTATACATAGCTTCAGGCGGTATCAAAGATTCTCTGTAGAAAGGTTTGAAAAACGGTCTTACAATAAGCAGGCTCACAAGATGAGGGGAAATTCCGGTGTCGGCATTTCAAATTTTTATCAATGTTTATAGTAAAAATCCGTATTGCAAGTAGCTGGATGGGGCGGGGAAAATTTCCGGGTAAGTATTCTACTTTAAAACAAGATGCAGCCTTACAAGTAGAACAAATACGTGGGCTTTTTAACAGTTTTTCATCTATCACCTTCATATTCATAACGTTTATATATCAAACATAATGTAAACTAGGCCTTTTATAACATTATGTACTCAGGCCTTTTTAGCAGTTTTTGATTTATCACCTACATATTCATAACGTTTACATAACAAACATTATAACTAACAAGCATTTTACCAAAAAAGGCCTGAAGCCTCGGAGTTTTGCGAGAATGTCGTGGTCAATGTGTTGCACATGCGCGATGCTACGGGCGTTCTACGGTGGGCTTCAACACACCCAACTTTTCTTTGAGTCCCCCCCCCCAATTCACCACCACCCCTTGCCAAAAGAATATCTCTACGCAATTAGAACACATGTCGAGGGCAGCCGTCTAAGATTTTAGGAAACTCAGATAAACGTATGTGAATTTTTCATATTTATGAAATACTGTCGGAAAATTTCTGTCCACAGGGTTCTATTGAATTTACCGAAGTGCACCGGAAAATCTTCCACTAAAAGCCGCGGTAACATTCGAAATACTAACCCGGAAATTCTTCCCGCCCTGTTAGCATGCTTATTGTAAGAAAGTTTTCCATTCAAACCCGGGGTAAGAGTGGAATTACTAACCCGGAAATTTCTCCCATCTCATCCAATGGTTTTTTTACTATAAACATAGAAAAAAGTTTGAAATGCCGATCCTAGAATTTTCTCCCATCCAGTCACCCTGCTGACTGTAAGACACGTTTTCCATTAAAAACCTCGGTAAGAGTGGAAATATTAACCCGGAAATTTCCCTAACGCAACGCTGCTAATTGTAAACCAACTTTTACTCTAAACAACGGTATAAGTTTGAATGCCGACCCCGGAATTTTCTACCATCCTGTCAGCCTGCTTGAAAGACCGTTTTTTCCTAAAAAGCGCGGTAACAGCCAAAATACTAACCCGGAAATTTCTCCTACTTCATCCGGCTATTCGCAGTACTATAAACTCCGATAAAGGTTTGAAATGCCGAGCCAGGAATTATCCCCCACATATTTGTGCTACTTGTGCGGCTGAATGCCGTTTTAAAGTGGACGAAAATAGAAAAGATGACACCTGAAATTTCCCCCAAAAAGTCGAAACACCCGTATCGAAATTTCTCCTCACCCTGTCAGCCTGCTGATTGTAAGACCGTTTTTCATAAAAAAGAAAACGCAGTAAGAATGCAAATACTAACCAGGCAATTTCCCCCACCTCATCCAGCTACTTGCAAGACGGTTGTTTACTATAAACATCGGTAAAAGTTTGAAATGCTGACCCCGGAATTTTCCCCCACCCTGTCAGCCTGCTGATTGTACGACACGTTTTCCATTGAAAACCGCGGTAAGACTGGAAATACTAACCCGGTAATTTGCCTCATCCAACCCTGCTATTTGTTAACTTATTTTTACCCTAAACAACTGTAGAAGTTTGAAATGCCGTTCCCGGAATTTTCCCCCACCCTATCAGCCTGTTGATTGCAAGACAGTTTTACACTAAAAAGCGCGGTAACAGTCGAAATACGAACCCAGAAATTTTCCACACCTCATCCAGCTACTTGGAAGACAGTTTTTTACTATAAACAGCGAAAAATGTTTGAAATGCACACCCCGGAATTTTCCCCCTCATATTTGCGCACGTTGTTCGGTTTTATCTTGTTTTAAACAGCGTGGAAATGGAAATAATGACACCGGAAATCTACCACACGTTCGATATTTTGGGCCAAATGCAATTTGTGCATGGTCCCTGGCTGAAAAAGGTGGGGGGATTTTCCTGTGGGGCAGTTTTCCAATGCGAGGGAGTTTTCCTGAGGGGGGACTTTTCCGATTACCACCCGATTTGTTCATCCGTTTTGGAGGGAAGTTGTAAATTTCAGAATTTCCGGGAAAAAAACATCATTCGATAAGACACACTGTTTCACACAATTTACACCGGATACAGAGAAGTGGCCACACGGAAAACTGGACTCATTGAAATTTCACTGCCATAAAATTGTTCTGCATAAACAAATTTCATGTGACTGTATTCCCCACTACTTGAGAAACTATTGTTCACAAAATATGTTTTTTTAATATTTCATTTTCAGTTAGAAATTTAGACATTCTTATGATTTTCGGGCCAGAGACAAAGCGAAGAACTGGCCACAAAAATTTGAAGTGCCCGATTAAAAATGCGTTCTGAACTGCTCCTTGGCTACGTTTCCCGAGATTATTATCTGACACACATAAAATTTCCGCAATTTCGTATTTTCTTATTTACGATATTTTTCTATAAACTACAGCTAAACAAATTCTCTGCGAGTATGTGCAAATTCTGGAAAATTGTCTGGGGTGGGGGTACTTAAAACCTAAAATATGAAAAAAGGAGGAATTTCTGGTCCGATCGGGGATTTTCAGCGTTTACAAGCTACAACTAAACCAATTATCTGAGGGCATGTTCCTACCCAGGAAACCTGCCCGAAGGGGATGGGGGGATAGGATAACACCAAAAGTGTAAACGATAGAGAATTTCTCGTCCGATCGGGAGATTTTCAGCATTTACGAGTTACAACTCGACAAATTATCTGACGGCATTTGATGCCTCAGGAAACCAGTCGGTCGGAGTAAGGGGGGGGGGTAACACCAAAAGTGTAAAATGTAAAGATTTCTGACCGAGAGATTTCGAGCGTTCACAAACGTCATCTCAACAAACTCTCTGCGGACATGAGCTGACGCAGAAAATCTGTTTCAGGCGGGGGACGGTTCGAAAGTGTAAAATATAAAGATTTTTGGTTCGATCGCGAGATTTTAAGCATTTACAACCTACAAGTCCACAAATTACATGAGGGCATGTGCTGCCTCAGTAAACCCGTCACCAAAAGTGTAAAATATAAAGGATTTCTGGTCCAATCGGGAGATTTTCAGCATTTACAAGCTAAACTCGACACATTATCTGATGGCATGTGCCTACGCAGGAAACCTGTCTGGGGGAGTGGAAGTAATACCAAAATTGTAAAATGCACATGCCCTCAGATAATGTGTCGAGTTGTAGCGTGTAAATGCTAAAAGTATCCCAATCGGAGCAGAAATTCTTCATATTTTACACCTTTGGTATCCCCTTCCCACCGGACACGTTTTCTGAGTAGGCACATGCCATCAGATAATGTGTATAGTTATAGCTTGTAAACGCTGAAAATCTTCCGATCAGACCAGAAGTTCTTTATAATTTACACTTTTGATATCACCAGCACCCCCGACAGGTTTTCTGAGTCAGCACATGCGCTCAGACAATTTGCAGACTTGTAGTTTGAAAACCCTAAAATCTTTTGTTGAGTTGTAGATCATGAACATTTTTTATAAATAATTACACTAATTATCGCAATTAAGAAAAGACGAAATTGCGGAAACTTTATATGACTCAGATAACCAACCTCTGGGGCTGGTGTCCACGAAACGGTCAAAAAGGCAAATTTTATACAACCTGTTAAAATTTTTGTGGCCAGTTCTCTTACACCCAATTGACACATCCCACTGCGAATAAGATAAACATTTACTCAGCTGTGTGAAAGGTCAAGTTGTGATAACGTGTCTCAAAGAATAACTAATCTTGTTCATTTGTGTTCTATCCTTTTGATTCAATTTAGGTCTCGTTTCTCAGATCTGCACCTATTGTTTTTTTTTGTTTTTTGTTTTTTTATTCATTGACTGCTCCTAAATTTTTGATTTTTTTAAAGTGCAAACTTTAAGAATACTCAGGATTTATGTCAATCGATGATGACTGTTGTGTGTATAACACGCATTACAATGGTGAGAAAATCACACAAACGACATTGAAACCATTCAGTTCAAAGAATTATGAAACTTCCATCCTCCAGCACCTTGTTTTTTTTTCATAGGATCGCTAAAACATCATCTTTCTGTCAGAAGGGAGTGAGGCTAATTGTTTTCGCATTTTTTAAGGGTGACAATAAATTCATGTTCGCCGAAAGAACTGTACGCTGAACCATTGCGAACGATATATGTTTTTTTTTAATTTATACAAAGGGGCATAAAAACTAAAGTCGATAAACCACGAAAAATAATTTCACGAGAAATAATTTCACGAGAAATCAAGGTTACAGTAATTCATAGTAAATAAAAGCTTAGTTTTTGATTGGTAGCTGCAGTTTGTGTTACCATTGTTTATAATATGAAGGAAGCAATTATAATCGCTACGAAACTAGCATTCTGCGTAAAACGTTGAAAACACAGAAAAACATACTTTTTATACGATTCCCTTTAGCAGTGTTGTCTGGGCGCATTCCACAGAAAGCGAAGTTGGAACCCCTGCCTGCCATTATCAAGGGTAGAAAACCATTAGCCTAATTCCATTGTAACTCTTATCGTGGTTGTAAATCAGTGGCGTTTGCTCCACCGTTTCGAAGGGGAGGTAAAAACAGGCAGCAGCCGATCAGGTAAAATTAGTAGAAAGGCGTTGCCGCTGATGAAACGGTCGTTCGCAGAATACACAGCCAAAGTCGAAGCAAAAGAGGAAAATTTTCTAGGCGCCGAGTGGGTTAACACGCACTAAAATAACACGATGCGATAGCGTCGTCTTTAACTAACTGGCACCATGAGAGACACAGAAACTGTTTCTTCTACGAATTCGCAGTCCCATTGCTACCACTTGATGCTGGGGTTGCATCGGTTGCCAGCTACGGGCCACTGGTGGCACTTGCTTGGAGGCCCACAATCCACGGCGATTCTGCAGGGCCATCAATATCTCGCCAACTGATAGCGCTGCTACCAACGGACCGCTACCTGGCCGTGAGTGGCAGATTTCAGCCTGCAGTTACCCATCACTGCATGCTGGTGGCCAGCAGTTTCCCAGCACTTATGCTTTTGCTGGTTGCTTTTTTTATTTTTTCTTTATTTGTGGTTTACTGACCACCGTAAGCAACTCAGTTAGCTAAAAGCGATTTCCTGTTCGTAATTTAGTGCTCTGGTTTCAGGGAAGGTAAACAGACAGTGCAGTAAGACAACCTCAACACCCATAGCTCACCAGGTTCGAACCTGGGCCAATTTTCCACGAATAGTCAGAAACCATCGTACACACACACCACTGCACCACTGGGGCTTCCAGTTTTTGTTGCATTCACGGATGTCGTGATGGAATCTCAATTGGGGGAAGAAGCTTTCCATGTGCAATATTCCGTCACATTTTTTTTGAAACTTGCTAATTTCTCTGTGCATATTTTATTAATACTTCCTGTCAATACTGAAAAAAATACTCTTGTACAGTATCATAGTCACCAATTATCAATTCTAATTGAACAACACTCTTTCTGTAAATCTGTGCATTGAAAAAGGGCCTGTACTTAATATAGTCCTCGATCTAAATGGCATCGAACGGAAAAATAATTATTTCAGTCAGATATTTAGAAGCAAATATATGGAATAAAATATATTTTGAATTCAATATCATCTGAGTTTACGTCTCCTAGTGGCAAAATGTGCATAAAAAAACGAAATGCAAGGACTTCTATTCTCATATTTGAAAATTACTAATAAAAAAAGTAATTTTTTAAATCGGACTAATTTTCGCATGGATACGGCAATTCCCAATACAAGAAAAGAATTTGTTCACAGACGGACGGGCGGATGGACAAAGTGGTAGTAGCATAGGCACAATATTTTTTTTACAAAAGTGGTGCTAAAATACATGATGAATTATTGTTAAATTTGGTAAAAACCTCTATTATAATACATGCTACAAAAGCTGGTAGAACAATTAATTTCCACAAAAATAGACACTCAAACAGAACTAGGTGGCAAATAAGGTGTAAAAATGGAACATCCAAAACTCACGAATAGAGAGGGAATTCATCTTTCACAGCAATGCAAGGGTCACAGTGATCTTTCATGCTGTTGATGAAGATGTCCAGAATCAAACTGACGTGATGTTTTGTACAATTCAGACGTTATTCCCTATGACGTGGGAAAGTGGCACGGAGAATGAAGGTGGCCTGGTACAAACACCTCCTTCGTGAAGGCTTCTGTACACATTGGAAGCAAATACCACCATTCGTGTAGCCCGATTACTCCTCCACGCAATTAATCGGAGATGTACTCATATGTCGTAAAAGGATGTTTCTATCCTATGCTGATTTCGGATTTTGAAATTCGCTCAACAATCTGTGTGTTAAAGGTGAACTCTCATGCAACCATGTTGCAACTTAAAACTCTCTTTGACCTTCCTCTAGTATTCCAGTCACTCTTCCTTTCAATTCATACGTTAAATCAATGGCCAGCAATGCTTGTGGTAAAACTTCTGTACTGGCATCTCCATAAAATTACAATAAAGGTATTTTTTAAAACGCAAGGAAGTTAAAATGCATTAAAAGTTTAATTACTTTTTGCAGATGTTTTGGACACGCGTTCTTAAGTTGCCAGCATGCATAATAGGGTGATCAATGCTGATTACGTTTCAAAAGCATTCGAGTCCGACGGAAACCCGGAGCGAGGGGAAGACTGCCCCATGAAATCACAAGGTCGCGCAACAATTCGTTCTACCTGACTCTGACGTAGACAGAAACCTGGTATTCTTTAGCTTGTGAGATGACTTTGCAGAGTGCGTATCACGTGCTGCTCTTGTTCACCATAACTCCCAGCGCGTTGGAAGTATGTGCATCGTTAAGGTAGCTTTGGTGTTGTAGAAGCTGGTGAAAACTTTGAGCTTCAAAGCGGAAATACGTGCCATTAGTAAATTGCTTCTGTGAAATCATAAATCACTGGTTGAAGTCCGGAACCATGGCAAAACTTCGTAATGACAAGCAAAAAAAAATTTAATTTTTTCTTGAAATGTACTGTAAGCTAATCTGAATTATCGTAAAACGCATTCAACTGACAAAACTTCGGAAACAAAGCTTAAAAATGTCAAGATATTGGAGTTATATCTACAAATAAAAAATGGAAATACAGGGAGTATTATAATAAATTTGGCTTTTCATTTAGAGGAAGTGAGAAATATTCACGCAAGCAATGTGCCATTTTCAAAGAAGTTCCCGCAAACAGTAGCTTGAACCTTATCTCTTGCATCGTCATTCAGAAACTACGCACCAAAGTTTTAAAAATGAACCAGTTGATTTCTTCAAATGGAAATCCAGGGAACTCAAAGTATCTAATATTAATTCGTATATTACACTTTGTAGTCAATGTAGTGAAAAAGCGATTCAAGTCTCATACTTGGTAAGATACTAAATAGGAAATGCTAGGAAAGCCCACGCCATTGAGAAAAACCTTATTTAAAAAGTAATTGTCAAGTGCATGTTTAGTGACGATTTAGCAAAGAAATCGGATATAATACCGCTTTCTAACTGCACAGTGTCTCGCCCAATCCACGATGTGTCTGAGCTGAAATATTCTAAATCCGTTTAATCAAAATTTTATTCTGAGGATGAGAATTTAATTTAAGACCGGTGATGAAATATTTAATGTACACTTTCTGGTAGTGATCGACACTGTATGTTTCTTTTTCTGATTGCTAATCTGGAGATTTAAAAATCTCCCCTTTCATAATATACCAAATGTGCGCATAATATCGCATATACTTCTGAATTTCCCTTAATACACCACAATTATGCCGCTTCGTGATGTAAGGAAAAAATTTTATTTTTTCTTGTACCTCCTCAACTTCTCTTTCTACTCTGCGTAACTGGGCACGGTGCATATTGTGATAACTTCCTTCTTTAATTATTTCAGATTTTTCTTGCATAAGTGTTGCATACGTGTTCTTCATCGTATTTTAATTTCTGTTTCTAAAATATGCAAGTTCCTAAAATTAATTTGTCAGTATATGATTCTCTTTGGGAAAAGTAATTTGTGAATGATATTTTAGTTATACACAAGTAGTGTTTCGTCCAAATTTTTATATTGGTACGTGTCTATTTCGAATTGTATGTATCCTTTTCTGGAGAACGACTGAAAATGCCCTTTCGTCGTGAAATATTCAAACTCCCATTACGTTAAAATATGCGTAAGTGATAATGTGCAAACGTTAGCATAATGTGTTTCCATGACAACTGGATATACCAGAAAATGTTAGTTAGGAAAAGCAGATAAATCAAGCAAATTGCGTTCCAACATGGAAACATGGTAGCACATAATGCTGAGCCTGTCATTATGTTGAAACATTTTTTACAGAAGAATCTAATGCTTTGTTTTCGTTTATAATGTTGTTAATTTTAGCTTTCCCTTAGAATACTTAGTGCACCAATATCTCGTCATCGCCGTTGTTTGTTGATTCAGAAAGTTGGATATATTTCGCACAGAGTCTGTCGCCAGCGATGTATTTATCAAATATGTGGTATATTCCTTCTCGCGTCTTTTTTCCACGCGTTTGTTTAGGTTTTAGGTCGTAGCTTCTGCAATTTAAAACCCAGAGTTTTAATTTTCAGAACAGCTATATCCTCTACTGTGTCTCCCTTCTTCCACTCTGAACGGAGCGCCCAACGGAGATATAACTAGGGATCCGACAATTAAATACTTGCTCGATAAAACCATGCAGTGCAACGAAAAGCCAACTAATCAAATGAAAAATTCTATTAACTAATGCTATCTTCCTTCTAAAAAGTTCAGAAATTCAGTGCAACTTCGCATTAATGACTTTCCAAACAAACGAAAAATAGTATATGACTTTACAAATGTCTGTTATCATTCTATCCGCAAAGAAAACAAGCCGCTGACTTGTACAGAAGTTCCATGTCATCCGTAAGTACCAATGTACTTGTGAAGTACAGCTTTGGCCTATTTATGGGAAATCCAGAATTCAGTGAAACATTGAACCATTTTAGTAACGCTCTATTCACCTCTTCGACATTTTCGGACTTACAAAAGCTTAGGACTTTTTACTTGACGTCCGCGAGAGACTCGCCGTCGTTTAACTCGATATATGAAGCAAAAGATGCAGAGATACTCCTCATGTTCATTGAATTTGTAGAGTGAAAAGAGCAATGAGGACAGTTCAAGTTACTTTGACCTCATGCTTCCCCTCAGTCTGACGAAACCCTCATTATTTAACTCCTGTATATCTTTCTGTAATTGTCGCCCAGATATCCCCTTACATGTCAGTGAAAAAACTTACATATCGGTTACATTTCTACAAATTTCAGTCATCTGGTAGCTGGCTTATGAAAACACTTTGTGGTATGAAATGGCGTGACGCAATCCTCCGCCATTGAAAAAAAAACACAGATGTCCAGATAAGAAAGTTAAAATGTAAAAGGAGCAAAATTTAAAAGTTAGAAGAGAATATGCTTTGCCTGAGATTTATGTTATGAAAGAGGACTTACCTTTGCATAAACCCTGGACATCCTTTACATGTCTCGGAGTAGGTAGCAGTCTTTCAGCTCTGACGCGAAAATTTTAGGTGGCTCAGCTTCTTAGATTTGTTGTTAAGGGAGTCTCATGAACATCTCACTTGTTCGGCAGTTTTCACTAGTGCGCAAACATTGCTCTGCGCTGGTGCAACTGTTTTGTTTCAGGACAGTGATTAGTAGATCTTCTGTGACTCATAAAATCTAGAATTTCCTTAAATTTCGTTTGTTCGCAAATTAAACGTAATCATCCTAGCCCTATTTGCTCTCATTAAATCCGAGGATTTCATGAAATTCGATTTGTCAAAGAGGATTAAATTCGTTTTAAATAAACATTAAAAGAAACAAAATAAACAAAAGGTCTTGTTTTATTCGGTAAGCCAAGTCGCCTCATAGCTGGCCCTGTTCTGCTATTTTTGTCATCAAAGAAAACAGAACTTTCATGTTACAAAGGGAATATTTGAGTCGAATATTATTTCTCTAATACAATTCTAATTAATCGATTGGTAAAATTCGTTTTGCTTTCATAATTTTGGCTATGAAGAACACATCATGTGAAACCCATATTCTTTCGCATCGCATTTTTTTACCGGTTGCAGGTTTAGGGATATATTTTTAAATCAGAATATTTTAAAGAATTTTTCTTTACAATGCTCTTTATTAAAGGGTAGATCTCCCCAGGGAAGAAACTCTTAAGATGCAGGAAGAATTCGGATAAACGCGAGCTATTATTTTCATTTACCTGATTGGTCAGGCGCAGAGCAAATATACAACTCACGCTCAAAGAAAATAACTATGGGAAGGACTTATCACAAGCATAATATTCAATGAGTTAACAGAAGCAAATATGGAAATAAACAATCAACAGGAGGAGGGCGTTCAACGCTTTACTTTTCTTCAACATTTAAACTCAGCTTAGGTGCATAGATCCGACATTTATGAAAATATTTTATGGCTTTAAATTACGCTGTCTTACAGCTTCCCTGATTACATTTACTAGACCCAGTGTCGTGCAGAAATAAATTTTAATTGCTTCCGGTTCTAGATAGACGACCTCGTTCTTTGCGAGTAAAACCATGTAGCATACCAATAACGAACACCGTTGTACCAATGGGGAATTATCATCTTGAAGATTGCAAATCAAGTAATGAATTCCATGAGCAACACGCACACGCACAGAGCGGAGGTCCAATATTTCCTTATTATATGTTTGGTCGATTTCCAGCGAAGTGGCCATGAAGTTTGTTTTTGGCTGAAGAAAGTTGTTCTTGTCTTGGACACTATCCTAGAGTAATTTTGAAATTTCGTCTCCAGGAATTCCTCCAATTTCACTTTCCCCTAAAACATTAACATACATATTTGAACAGCAAATTGCTTTTAAAAGATATCATGTTTAGAATTTAAATGTGAAAAAAGTTGTGAAATTACCGAATTTTTATTTGGTAGCATCACGATTTACTTGCAGTAAACTATTAAGAAAAATGCATAAATATATATATAATCAAAATGTCTTTGCTGCTGAAAAAATTCGTCAATTTCCTGAATTCGAGAAGGAGGCATTGGTCTCACGTAAACCAAGGTGTGCTCGCAAACTCTGCTTAGTAAAGGTCACGGTTTTTTTAAATTCTGTGGGAGCAAAACATAGCCGACGAAACAAACGGTTGTTATGTGACGTAAATGGTCTCAGTTTTGTGAAATTTCTCCAAGTTTTTACCGGAAGTGAGTACAGTTATTATTCTTGTGATTAAATTCTCTTAAAACCATTATTGCATTATGTTTTCTAGTCAAAACTGCTTTATTCTTGTGCCAGTTTTGTGAAAAAAATGTAAGTGGGTGTAATATTAAATTTTGTGTAGGGGTTAGATTACTATATCTGCGGCACTTATAAATATAATTTGCTTGCAGTATTAAATAATAATAAATGATTACAAATAATAAGCTAAAAGAAATTCAGATTAAGTTGGTCACATGACCTTTCGTTTCAAGGCCTCTTCTTTCCAGTGGGCTATACTTTCTTTTTTTTACTTGTTTAAAGTTATTGTCGTTACTAAAGACAATAAGTGGTTTAAGTCCCGTACTATGTTGAGCTTTTTTATTTAATAAATCAAAAGTGCATAAAATCTGTAAATTATACAGGACCATGCCGGGATATGCGTTGCATGCAGCACAACGTTATCGTGCTTTTCGCGAACGGTTCTACTTATGATAATCCGCGGTAGATGATATCTTACCTACTTTGTAATTGAGTGAATACTTTAGGAACTTTCAGCAATCTATCGGCCCAGTAAAAACACTTGTCTTTGTATTTGAATTTATTGTAATTTTTGCTATACCACACCAAACAGCGTTAAGTACATCAAACACCATTACAATACAAACTGGAAAGGGTCCAAAACATAATGTGAATACATCAAGACATCCAGATCATTGAGACACTTATTAGTGAACGAAATCAGAAAAACGAAAATGATAATACGATTTAGATATAAGTAAAATAAAGTAAAGCTAGTTGGTTTGTTTGTACTACATTCCTAATACATGTGTATGGGAAACATTTATTAAAAACAACAATTACTGATAAGGACATTAATACAAGTACAATCAGAACCACAATAACATATAGTACAAAAAAGTATGATACAGAATAGCAAACGCCGAGGAAAAAAAGGCTAAATTATTTAGCCTGACGATCCCCTGAACCCCAATGGATAATACGCCAAGTCAAGACATCCTCAAGCTCAGCTTAACTCTCAAATGCGTAAAAATAAACATTTCTGTTTTATCAAAACAGTATTTGACCAAACAACACGAAATCTCTCAACACTGTTTTAAAAGCAGTATATTTTATTACAGAACTAATATGTAACGGCAACTCATTCCACAAACCAGGGCAGATTGCGCAAATGTTATTTAACAACAAATTTGTGCGTATCCTCGAGTATCGTAGCGATTAGAAAAATGATGCAATGTTATTAGATTAAAATACCGATTTGCGTAAATTTTTCATGTATAAATAACAAAAATCTGAAATTGTATAATTTATCAATGGTATATGATAACGAACAAAAATATTTTAAGCGTCAACCAACAAATTAAACAAACGAATACATTTTTTTGAAGAGCATAAATTCTGTTAACATTACCGCTCGTCTGACTCCAAGCCAGAATACAATAAGACAATAATAGATAAATAAAGGAATAATACAGGGCCAACTTTATACTAACCGACAAAAAACTCGAGATTCTAGCAAATGTACCGATGCGAGATCTCAGACCAGCCGCCAAGTGATTAATATTCGAGTCCCAACGTAAGTTCTCATTCAAATGAACACTCAAGAATATCACTGATGCATGAAAGACCAAAGGAATCGCATTCAAGACAACACCAGAAAAGGAATATATAACCGAAATGTGCCACCCAAAAACACGGTTTTATTTAGTTGCATTTATGGTAAGACAATTACAACAAAACGAACTAAAGTACTCCTAAAGTTCCAAAGTAACACGAGGCAGCAACTGAGACACAGAATTAACATAAAATAATAAACATGTATCACCTGCAAATAAAACCTGGTGCGAATTAGTGGAAACATTAAAATTTTCATTAACATAAATCAAAAAAAGAATAGGACCCAGAACTGATCGCTGAGGTACACCATAGTGTACTAACTCAACACTAGAAAAAATACGCTGTATCTGAACAAATTGCCTCCTACCAGAAAGATAGTTTTTAAACAATGTAAATGGTACTCCCCTAATCCTAATATTGTGTAACTTGGTTAGCAAAATATCATGACGAACGGTATCGAATACCCTAGACAAATCACAAAAAATGCCCACGATGCACCTTCCACGATCTATATTAGAATGTAAATAATTTAAGACATCAAACAACGCTGTCTCAGTTGAGTAGCCTTTACGAAAGCCATGTTGATTCCGATGTAAAATATTGTTAGTAACAAGAAAGCATAACAACCTATTCGAAATAAGCCTTTCCAAAATTTTTACAAATATAGAAATGATAGATATAGGACGGTCATTGGCCAACTCAGTTGTTGAACCCTTCTTATGAATTACACTAACCCGACTTAAGATTAAAGGAGGAGGAATATTCCCAGTTAAAAAATGTAAATATAAATATAGCCCAATGGAACAACCAGATGCAGGGAAACATACTTTTTAACCCTTGGCTGGACATCGCCTGGGCCTGCACCCTTACATGAATCCAACACTTTCAAAACCAACAGAAGGTCCTCTGTCCCTGGAAAAAAAGAAAGCACCGGTCTTGAGAAGTAGTCAGTGAACTGGTCACCAGACCCAGGTATATCAGATAACAAGCTTCCAGTCAAATTAAAAAAAGATGTATTAAATACAGGGTGTTGGTAAACTGTTTTGACAAAAGAAGAGGGGTGATAGTAGCCATCAAGCCGAGCAATATTTAAAATGGAACCTAGGGTCGCACTCCACTCTGAGGGTCAGAAAAGAGTAAAGTTAGATGTCCAAGGAGAATTTTCAACAGTGCAAAGAAAAAGAATTAACGACATCATAAGTTGCACAATCCCATTTATGCAAATCAGGGACAGACTCAAAGTAGATGCTCAACGTGGCTGCCACGGGTGCCGTTGCACAATTCACACCGGCGAATGAAAGACTGGTGCACCTGTCGAAGACTCCTGGTGTCGTGTTCATCTTCTTTGATGCAACAACGATTCTCGCGCCGAGATCTTCCACGAAGTATACAGGCGTCTCGTACACTAATGATTTCATGAGCACCCAGAAGAAGAAGTCCAGTGGGTTTAAATTCGGTGAGCGTGGAAGCCATGCCACAGGTCCGATACGTCCAATCCATCGTGCTATATAGGTGGCATTCAGGAAGTGTCAACTGCACCTTGATAAGCCAATTAGCTGCAACTGTCGATGCTGCGTCTTTTCTCTGGCAATTTGCATACGGTAAATGCTTGACGGTGATGTTCTGGCAATGTGCTACTTCACCGGCACGAAATAAATGACGTCTGAGGTGACGACTTGTGCTTGTTGGACGTATTTCGAAGTTAATCTTTTGTGACGCTGAGAGTGGAATGCGACCCTAGGTCACATTGTAAATATTGTTCGTCTTGATGGGTATTATCAGCCCTCTTCTTTTGTCAAAACAGTTTACGAACACCCTGTATATTAACAACCTGGTTAAAGTTGGGCATCCTAGTTCCCCCGTGATGTATTTGAAAAGGAGCATCCTAAGCCCCTGATTTTGATAATAGTTCATTAATTCAGTGCCTAACCTTCTTATAATTTACAGTGGTAGCAAACCAATTTGAATAACAATTTTTCTTAGCATATCTCAATTTTGAATAAAACCAATTTCTATATCTACGAAAGTTTCCAAATCGATAGGAACTCTGGAGAGCAAAAATATCCTAAATATTTTTTTTTCCTTTTTCATTCAAGCACCTTAGGAAACTCTTGGTAAACCACGGCTTTCCACATTGAGGAGAACGTGTAAAAACCAAAATAGGAAAGAATAAATCATAATAATTCAATTTTTTTCCAAAAAACACCATAAGCACAGATGGGATTGTCAGTCTGTAACACAGGTGACCAATTGACTCTCGACGTAGCTAAATCAAAAGACCATAGACTTTCCTGATTATAGTAACGCATCATATAAGATCGAAAGTGGGATGAGTTATTACCAACAGAACACCTTGAATTATAAACGATTGGTAAATGGTCACTAATGTGAAAAGAAAGTGCACCTGAACAATGTTCAAAATTATTAGTTATACACAAATCTCATGTAGAAATCGTGGTATTAGTAACTCTAGTTGGAATGGTAATTACATTCACAAAGCCAGAAGCAGTAATTATATCACTGAATGAAGATGATTTATTGTTGGAAGTATTCATATTAATATTAAAATCACCAAGACAGTAAAGGGTCGCACCCCAGTAATTTATATCGTCAAGAAAGTCAGAGAAGAACCAAAGAAAAGAAGCTAAAGTACCAAGTGAAGGACGATATACAACACTTATAATAGACTGCTGCATTTAAGCTGTAATCAGTTCATAATTTTCATTTTTAATAGTGTATTTATAACATAAAGACACACAAAAGATAATATTTGCATAAATTGCCAGCCACCTGCCCCCCCCCTGAAGACCAGAACGGAAAGCAGTTAAGACCTGGTAACCCGGAAAATTATACAATTTTGGACCATCTGCCTCAAACCAAGTCTCTGTGACACAAATAAAATCAACTTGGCAATCCAGTCAACAAATCCAATTTACCATGTAAACTACGAGCATTGAAATGTAAAAATTTGAGCTGAAAAGTTGAAGAAGAAACCAAACTCTGCAAATCTCTAACTGACACAACATCTGCAATACAACCTATAAAAACAAAAATTATTTACTAGTATCATGCTAACCACATCT
This sequence comes from Macrothele yani, assembly GCA_039090855.1. Taxonomy (NCBI): domain Eukaryota; kingdom Metazoa; phylum Arthropoda; class Arachnida; order Araneae; family Macrothelidae; genus Macrothele; species Macrothele yani. The sequence continues at coordinate 25,418,386 of CM077032.1, read as the reverse complement.
TAAAACCAAAAAACTCATTAAAATTATTTATGTTTAATTTATCCTTGCTCTTAATTAATACCGAATTCATATTCTCTGCCTTACGGCAGAATAACCGTCCATTTCTGTACCAGCAGAACTTGACATCATTTGTTCTGGAAAAGTTCTGAGCCTGCCAGAAAAGTTCTGTATTTAGTGCCGTGAGATTTTCATTTAAGTGAAATATATTATTTCCCGAAGATCCATGGACAACATCTGACACCTTCAAGATAGACCTTCCCCTCATGAAGTGAACGTCTCCAGCTTTAAATTGTACTATTATTGGCGAGAATCTCCGTGAACTTCCACTAAGTATTGTATGTATTGCCTCAACGTCACTCCTAGAGAAATTTTCAATTCCCAACTTATCTGCTATACGACAAACTTAATCCTTCAAACTCGTCTTTATTCGTCTTTATCTTTCTGTATTCTCGTCACATTCGTCTTTATCTTTCTGTATTCCATGTATCTCCAGATTTTTGTTACGTGTGTACTCTTCCAAATTGTTCAAGCTTTCCGTCAAATGTTTAATGTCACTTGCTGCAGTCTTTACTCTCTGTTCCAGCACCACTATATCCTTCCGTGATTCCTCAAGCATCCTATTAGATTGACATAATTTTTTCAAAACATCGTCATATTTCTGGGAGAAGAATTCCACTGATTTTCGCAGGTCTAATATTTCTGTCTTTAAATCACCAATCAAGTCCAACTGCTGGTTAACAGATTCCCAAAACTTCTATGATACATGTTCACCACTGGAATCCTGAACAGGTATTTCTCCAGTCAGAAGATCCCTACCTTCAGAAGATCCCTATATAGCAGTGCGATCACCAGCAACAGGAATGATCACTCGCCTACAGCCATCACGTTGGCATCGCAAACTTCTGTCCTTACTCATTCGACGGTATGTATTCTCACCAAATAAACAGCTTGCATAGTGAAAGATTCCTCCACATCTTCCACTAATAAACTATCACAACAGATGATGCACTTTACCCGAGACATAATGTGACAAACACACATACTTTGCCGTAAAACATACACGATTTAACTTTACCGTAAAGACTTGCAAAGTAAAATCATAATTTTTTACAAGTTAAAAACATACATGAAGAGCAAAAGCTTTCGGAGCTACCCTAGCATCATAATCAGGCCGAGTGCACGAAGAGAACAATCAGCAATTAATATAAACAGTCATAGTAAACTACAATAACTGGAGCAAAGCAATGTTGCCACCAAAAGAATACTTGGCCACAAATAGTGAAAAATATAAGAATTTACGTGTCATAAATCCTGTCAGAAGTTAGGAACAAAACTTTAAGTAACAGAATCTAGGGGCGACAAATATTCATAGGAAAGTCATCATTGCAACAAGTTTTGGATGTCTTGAAATTACACAGACATTCAAGAAAAAGAAGAGATTGTTTATCTGTTGCAGTAGCCATAATGGAATCATGGTTCCAATCCAGGGTATGACCACGCTGAGCAATACTACGTGCTAAGGTAGTAGAAGTCAAACCTGCCCGTATGCATATTTATGTTCAGAAACACGCACTTTCAAAGTACGGATAGTTGAACCCATGTAGACCGTATTAGTGGCGTTTGAAGAAGTTGGCACAAGTGGTATGCTGTACACACCGTGTCTTTGTAGGTGATCGACAGGACCTCAGTCGTTGCACACCAAACTAAAAATGTTAGCTGTGTGAACTCCAAAAGGGAGATGAAACTTGGCACAAAAGTTCTTGAGGATGTTAATGAAAATGAATATCGAACTCCAAAAGAGAGATGAAAAAGAGTTCTTGAGAATGACCTTTGAACTCCAAAAGAGAGATGAAAAAGAGTTCTTGAGAATGACCTTTGAACTCAAAAAGAGAGATGAAACTTGACACAAGACTTCTTGCTATCGGTAACAGTGTCAAGAACTCTTCTGCTAAGTTTCATCTCACTTTTGGAGTTCGTACATCCAACATTTTAGTTTGGTGCGCAACGACCTAGACCCTGTCGATCACTTACAGAGACACGATGTGTACAGCATAGCACTTGTGCCAACGTCTTCAAATGCCACTAATGCTGTCTACATAGGTTCAACTATCCGTACCTTGAAAGTACGTGTTTCTAAACATAAATATGCGTTACGGGCAGCTTTGACTTCTACAGCCTTAGCACGCACTATTGCTCACGGTGGGCATATGCCGGATTGGAACCATGTTTAAATTATGGCTACTGCAGCAGACAAACAATCTCTTCTTTTTCTTGAAAGTCTGTGTATTTTCGAAAGCATAATCATACTCAATAAATATCCTATATGGAAAACTTAGGGTCTGAAGAAATTATAATTCAAAGAGCATCGAGCTTCCAGAAGAGAGTCTGAATTCACTCAAAGAAGCATAATTCGCTCGTTTTAACTTTGCTAAAGTAAAAAGGGATTTTTTTAATTCTTCCTACTGGATTACGCAATAAAACCTTTTGCGAATTTTTCAAAGCTTCGCACGGTACTTGGTTTGGCCAAATGCTTTAGGGGATTAACACGTTGTTCCATTGAATTGCATTAAAAAGAACCTGTTAAGGCAGTACACACAAAGCTAAAACAGATTACCTACACTTTTTTTAATGACAATTGAAAAAGTTGTACCGATGATTTTGATGCCAAATCCTATATTTTAAGAAAAAGTAACGGAAGAATGAAAAAAATCTCAGGATGGAATTTTCTTCAGAACCAAATGTCTTTTCTTTTTTTGGTATGCCTGCACGTAGCCTTCATTGCACGCCACTGGTAGGAACCTAGCTCGGGAGAAAGTTTAAATAGATTTCTATTTGGATTCATAGAGTGATAAAGAACTAGAATAAGTACTGCACTTTTCAACAATATGAAAACCATATTCTTTCATTTTCAACTATTGCTTTCGTTTCAGAGAAAAAATATATATAATCCCAATGGTGTTGAAATCTGCAGCTGATTTCATTTCCTGATGTAAGATCCAAAGTGTCTTTATTAACTAGTAGTTAATCTGTCGTAATACTCCCAGGAGGTAATTGCGGAAATTCAGGTACTTGGAATTTCGTTACCATGCACGAATCAAAATCTGGTGATGCCGGTTTGACTCACGCTCCAGCTGGATGTGCTACACAGTGAACTAGAGCAATTAAGAGTCGTATATATTATGATAGCTGCTGCGATAATTATATGAATACCGCATGTATTTATGAGGGAGATATATTCCTTAATACTAATGTGAAACTAGATATGATACGAATAAGAGTCACTTGAGATAGTGATAGGAAAATGTAATCTACGATTTGTAATCAAGGAAATCATGCTTTTTTAGGGAAAAGTGACATATAATAACTTTTAATTTAGGTCAGTGTGTGTTTGTAGGTTAGCGGTCACGGTGTGTTTTCATTACCGGAAGATTTCCTTGCATTCTTCGGTGGCAATCAAAGTTGCTTGCATTTGGACATTACTAGTTTTTAATGTAATACCAATGTAATTCAACAGTTGGTGCTATCACAAAAATCATATTAGTAACATGTTAGCATTTTATTATTCAGCACTCACTATGTCTTTACATCCATCAAAAAATCACATTCCAGAGAAATCACCAGTCTGTCCTAAATACGGATTTATTGATGCTCTGTGTAAATAAACCCCTGCATGTTTCAAACACCTCAAGAAGAGAAAAATGTTACAATAATGTGAAGTGTCGCACGTGATTTATTGTTGTCTAATTATTACTATGACGTGCGCCACACATTCTGTATGAAACTCCAGAATATATATTTGTTGCTTGATTTCGGAATAAATCAAAATACATATTTTAAAGCATTCTATTTCCAATTTCGGGATTCGTTTTATTTGTTAATCTGATCCATCAAGCAAAAAAAAAAGATATCTAAATCGCAACTTTTACTGAAATTTTTCTTTGTACCTCCCTGATACTAGGTTGCAATGAACACTACAAAGCGAATTTGAAAACTGCGTGATATCTGATTCAGCGCTTTTCCGCAAAGCCTTAGCTAGCAGGTAAGAATGAAGGGACTAACTCTGCTTTTGAAAGGAAGTCACCGAATCCTCATGGAAAATGGATTATGTTACAAATCATGAAACTTTTGGTACTTTGTGAAAGTGTTCCAATAGTTCATCACGCGAAAAAGCAGTTTATTTCATTTGTTTATATAGTGAATACCTTTTCAAAGGAAAATTTAGATACATGCACCGCAAAGAATGAAACGGGCATTTTTATCCTGAAATACACTCAGCAGGTAAAACAGAATTAAACTTTTTTTCGAGCACTTAGCGGCCTTAACGGATAAAAATTTTTCCTGCTTACAAATGTCCGTCAACTCTATAAGAATGACCCATTAAAACGGAAAAAAAAACTCAAAACTACACTCGTTTTCGGAACATTTGCCCGAATTTCCGGTTAATTAAATTCCTAAACTACGATAATTTCATCGTTCATTCTACATAAAATAGAATTTTTAGAGCGTGTGAAGAAAAGTTTAACCGAAAACTAAAATTCCTTTTGGAATGAATATAAATAACTTATAATTCATATTCTTCGAGTGTCACGTGCTATCGAAGTAGAGAAAATAAGGGTTTAAAATTTGCTCATTTTACGGGATCAGAATAATACTAAGAAAAGATCAGTTTCCAGATGTTAAACAAATATGTTCGAGAACTGTGTCTCTAAACACATGCGATATAATAAATATATTTTTAATATTTAAATATAAAATCTCCTTAAAACTCCAAAAATAAAAAAATTGAAAGATTTTATAGATCATTGAAAATAATTTTAAATGATTTCAATTATTTCTTTCGAGTCCCATTCGTTTGGTTTGAATTAAAATAATTTTTATATTTAACTACAAACAAAAACTCGATGTCTTTCTAATTTAACCGAGTTCTGAAATAAATTGCCCAACAGAAAAAAACTCGACTCGCTAGATTTTTGTAAACTTAAACTGTTTAACTTTATGATAGCCAACAAGTTAAGAATTTTTCTATTAATTAATTATTTGTGTTTTGAAATGCGAAAAATTTAGATGTCTTTCGCTTTCAGTAAAAGTCAAAAAACAGCCTAAACTTTTAAAAAACCGCATATACATTATTTTGCTGCTTAGGCTTCATCTGAATCGCAAGAGTTTTTTTTTTTTTTTTTTTTTTTTTTTTTGAAAAAAAGAAGGGGGAAGTAAAGTTGATTATTTAACAATGAAATTGGCAGTAGTACTGTTGCCATATTTATTAACAGAGACTGCCTGTGTATTCAAAAGATTTTAAAATTTCAGTGCTTTTATAATTTGCTTTTCTACGATGAGATAATACTGTAATCAAGCATTTACGTGGAGGTTTTAAAATAAGAACACCTCTTTAATGAAGACCGAGAAAACGTGTTTAATTCCGTTACTTCTTCAATTTTTGATTCTGTTTGATCTTAGAATTATCATTCCTAAAAATCTGAATCAACAATTTTGGTGCAGCCATCGCACGCGATTCAAAATTCATCATTAACGTTTGCTACACAACAATCGGTTAAACTGAAAGAATCTCATTCCATAGAGGAATATGCTTCGGCTGATGGATTTCTTTAGGATTGCAAATGTTACATTTTTCATGCAAGAAGTTCTAAAGTTATATAAATCACAAATGGAAATGTCTAATTTTGGAAATCGGATGCGTAGCTTTCTTGGTTTTAATGGGAAAAACATGTATTTCAAATTTTTCAGTGCAATATGATTAGAAAAAATAAAATTTGTTCGTGAGAGATATGCTGTGCAGGAAAGTGTAAAAATAAAATGATATGGAAAAAATGTCCTTTCACTAAAATATTCAGAAATCATCACCAAGTATGGAAATGATAACTCTGTTGGTCCAGAAACTTTCAGAGAGAGAATGGTTGTTCTGTAAACACATATATGTTTGTTTGTTTTGTTTTCTTAGAAAAAATTATCGCGCACTGTAATACTAGCTTATTAAAAGCAGTAAACAGCTGCTCTACAAAAGAAAGAAAAGGTATCAGCAGTGGAATTCCAGATGTTAGATAACCTAATTAAACTATTGATTTCGTGTTACAGAAAGTAATTTTGTTGTTGTAAAAGGAAAATAAAAGGTTAAAGCTAAAAGATTTTGTCAAACTTTGGATACAATTTCAAAAATTGTAACGAAAAATTAGGAATAACACTTTTTCAATTCAATTTTAATTTATTTAACTATTCCAACATGCAAGATAGCGCCTTATTTAACTTTTAAGACAATCGAAAATACATACCGGGTAAAATCTCCTAAATTAAAGCTTATACGCTGTTAATAATACGCATTTCTCTGAGTAAAATCACAGGCGTGTTAAGTAAAGCATTGTAAATAACACTGCACAATGAAATTCACTTCTAATACAAAAATAAGTCTAAAAAATCACATTAGTATACAACACTAACACAAGACTGGAGCAAGAAACATCCTGGTATATCGCACGTTACGCAAGATGCAAGAACTTTTATCACTAGAACTTGTCAAATATATCACAGACTTCTACTGAAGAAATCATGTAATAATTCTCAAAAAAGCAACACAGATGAGAAATCAAACATACTGATATAAATAATAATACAATGACATAAATATAAGACACTGACATAAATATGATACATAAATTCTGACATAATAATAATATGCTGACATAAATATAATACAATTCAAGCGCATCCTGTGACATTCAACACTGTGCAGTTTCTTCGTAATGTATAAATATTTTAACCGATATCTAAACTACAGATATCTTCTTCATAAAAATTAAGTCTTCTTAATTTCTAACCTGATGTTTACGCATTGTGTGTGAAAATAATGTGAGCACAGCAGGAACTCCCTGTCTGCCCTTTTTCGATGCACATAACGCAGTTTTTCTTTACTTCACCTTCTACACACTTTTCGACCAAGAATAGCCGCGTGTTCTGTTGTATTTCTCTATCCGATGCTCCAACAGACTCATCCTTTCTCGAAAGAAGTGGGCCCCTCAATCTACCACGAACAAGCCTCGGTTGCCTGGAAGACCGTAAATAAAAGTCACGTCTGCGCGCACTTTGATTTCTGTCACTCGAAGAACTCAATGAAGTTCCGGCCATTATGATGGGAAGTGATAGAAGACCTGACAGCACGCTTGCTGTAGAATGCGACTCGGAACGATCCATAAAAAATAATTCCCTGATGATTCCACTTTTTTCTAAAACAAAATGTGTAATGTACAAGCACGAAAACGAGAGTGGTCTGGCACAAGTATCACTTGGGTAATGGTCTTGTTTACTTCTCTTAGAAGCCTACATTTAAGCCATTCCGATACCGGAAATCAGAGACTTTGATTGGGGGAACTTTTTTGATAAGAGTAGCTCTTTTCAGGCAAGGCTGACCCACGTCGCAGATATTACTTAGGAGATAGGGGAATTTTTTATGTTTATTCTTTTGGAGGAAGTGCTGATACATTTTCTTCTTTAACCGGATTAAATGCTTTTCTCTCTGGAAAAGGAGATCTTGCATTTGGATTGAGGTAAGACTTACCTTAATAGTGCTCCAGTTAGGCAGTGTTCGGTGCTTAGACAGAGTTGTGCTCACGGTTTCATAGAGTCAGTACGCAACTTCCGCATTCATATAGTGTTCTGGGGCTTAATGCAACACATTGTCGTTAACCGAGCGCGGGCAGAGGAAAGTAGGGGACATGAGGGATCTGCACCTCACCTGGAATTTCATGATACCCCCACACTGGCAGTTCTTACGAAACAGAAGTGGATCTGTTTCACATACCATTTATCATATTAGCGCGACCTAGGTTTCCTGGACACAGTAAAGACGCTAGTCCGACTTTCTACAAAAATTTTGGAAATTTACTCAACAGTGTTTGTTCTCTGTTTAACAAAAACCATTAAAATTGTTTTCACATTTTGCAAGCAATAACCACAGCGTTTGTTTGTTGTTGTTTTTCATCATTTCTTCCTGTCTGTGTTTTTACATGTTCTCATCTAATCCAAAAAACCAAATAGCTAAAGGACAAAGTACTCGCATCAAAATTGAGCGGTTTTCTGTTGGCAGGACCTTTTTGAAACTTTGTCACATAGAACATTAACGATCATGGAAGTATGTGTGTGCTTTTCCTGTTAGAACAATATGTTGTCGGAATGAGGGCATTGAAATCGTTTCGTACCTCAGAAAATGTGCGGATTTTTTCCCGCCTAGGGTAATATAATCCACCAGTGTTTCTTTCATATTTATGTTTTCATCCGTTTTCTTTCAGCACAATGCTGCAGGTGTTGGAGGAAAACAGAAGAAATTTGTTTTAGTACTGTGCTTGATATCTCTTTAGAGGCGTTTGAGTAAGCGCTGGCTTCTGCCATACGGACAAGGGAATTACAAGTATGTTTGTGGGAAAGAGGAAGGTTTAACAACCACCTTGAAAAAGTTGATGGGATATCTGGTGTTCCCCGTCCAAAATTTAGGGTCACTTTCTTCCTGAGACAAATTCAAAATTCTTGTCTCACTGAGATACAAAACTTTTCACATCTCGGACGAATGGTCTGAAGCCTGCGTTGAGACCGCTGCGCCACAGTCGCTCTGATTCGTTTGAGCGAAGGTATACGTGACTGCATTAGCGAATGGCTGATGCCATCGCTGGTGTAGTTAGACGTTCACATACTGTATAACAAGCTTATCCGAATACCAAGTTTTTACTTCCAATTATAATGCGAAATAGTCGGAAACGCTTTTTAGCTCATTTACGGTTCTTACTTAAGTTGAATGACGAAGATATTGGCTTATGCTATATAATTTTAACCGTTTATTTTGTAGGCAGAACAGTGAAAACGTCTCCGTTAGTGGAACTGCTTTACTTATAGTCAAGATAAGAGTGCACCACACTAGATGATACGTAACAGCCACTTCCACTCCAAACAGTTCTTCCTAATATTTAGAGCGAAAAGCAGCAGAATTACAGATCAGAAGCCAATTATCTTTACTCAACTGTTTATCTTTATCTGACCAAATTTCAATTTAAGACAAATTTCTGAAATGGCAGGGAGCATTTTAGAGAAATGCATTTGAAATGAGAATTTACTAAACGAATAGCTCCTCACAACCTCTTCTGCTGACTATCCAGCTGGGAAATGTACGTAACTTGGGGACTGGCAACTGGTGTGGGAGCTAAACAAACTTCTCTGATCATTTGCAACAGAGAGGAATTTAATCCACAACCGGTGAAATTCTAAGGGTTTTGTACTTTCACGAAGTTTTAATACAGAGATTGAGAGAGAGAGAGTGGGGTATGCATAGGTTTAGTTAGGGGTATGGACTTTGGTTTGTTCGTAGTGCCGTATATGGGGGTCAGTGTGGAAGTAAGATGTGAAAGGATATCTTTCCTGTGTTGAGTCGGAGACACTGCTCTGGCTCTTGTAACTTCAACAGTACTGCACATTTAAGTTAATTTGGAATATGATAAGAGATGAAACAACTTCACGATCACGTAAGCATTGCGTCTGTTTAACATTAGATACCCAAGCAATCCCTCAATAAGGTTCTTCCCACCAAAGAATTGGAGCTATCGCTGCCCGATAACGATTAGCAAAAAACATTGATTTTCTCCACTAAATATCGTGTACTGAACGTTTTACAAAACAGATAGTATCGGTCAAACATTGATTTTACATAATCAATGCTTTTACAGCATGTAATTATCAATGTGTTTCTTAACTCTGATCTTTCTGAGTAAACAATAGATCGAAGCAGTAAACAATAACTATAGCTCGAAGTGCCTGTTTTATTTATTGTCTCCATTCACATTTGAAAACATCGGACTCTGAGAGCAATTTTGTTTTCATTATCGTGTCTCACTGTTTGATATATTTAGCGTTTGGATGAACCTGCAATCAAATTACATACACTCATCGTCAGAAAAATAGTTGCACCCAGAAGGAAGCAACTGACAGGAATGAAACTGGATGGGAAGGTTTTAAATCGTGAGGCATGCAAATGATTCCAGTATCACGCTCTTCTGCGCATGTGACCCAAGCGAGGAGGGGTTGGAGGGTTGTACCTGACAAGATATATAAGGTCGTCCCTTTGCACGTGCTTGCCCTTCTGGCTCGTGCTGTTTTGTTGATTGCATCCCTTGCAAGTGAAGTATGCCTCGAAAAAAATTTCGGGAGCTATTTGAGTGGGACCGCATCATCCGGCTGTGGAATGGTTTTAGCGCCGTATTGAGCGTCACATCGGTCGTGCGGATATCACCATAGCACTCTTTTGGCTGCAGTGGATAGAACAATGCACGAAGCAGCGACAGGAAGGGTCTGGGAGACCTAGACGTACCACGGACCGAGACGACCGATGGGTTGTCCGACATTCGCGGAGTGATCCAACAACCACGATTGTGGATATTCAGCGAACAGTGGTGCTCCTCAGGAATCATCCGATTAGTGACAGCACCATTGGCAGACTGCTGCATGACGTAGGACTACACTCATGCAGACGTTACGACTACTGAACTTAATGCCACTGCATCGTCGCCAAAGGCTGCAGTGGTGTCGTGCCAGAATATCATGGAGCCACGTAGAATAGCAGCGGGTGATCTTCAGTGACGAGTCCCGAATCCGTGTCTGGAGGCACCGCGGTCAGCGCCAAAATGAACAGTTTTCTGTCGAGCGTCACACATTCATAAGGCCTGGTATTATGGGGTGGGGTGCAATTGCCTACGAAGCCAGATCAGCTTTGTTGTTCGTTATAGGCACTCTGACAGCCCAATGTTACGTTAATGAGCTCCTGCAACCAGTGGCATTTCTCCGGTGAGATTTTCCAACAGGAAAACGCTCGCCCGCACACTGCTGCAGTCTCGGGAGCTTACCTGCAGAGCACTGACACTCTGGCCTGGCCAGCCGCATCTATAGACCTATCGCCGAAGGAAAACGTGTGGGATGCTATTGGATGCGCTATCCACACTCCACCCCTACCGCACAATCTGCAGAAACTGCGCGAGGAGATCCAAGCATCTTTGGATGGCTTATCACATGACGCCATTAGGAACCTGTACAAATCCACGCCGAGATGTCCGGCAACCTGTGTGAGCAAACATGGTGGCCCGACGCCACACTGAGAGACACTACTTATTGGTGTGTGTCTCAAGAAATATTGCTCGTATCAGTCTCAATGTTGAATCATTTATTGTTCCCAATAACCTTTACCTTCCTTCCGAATAGCATTGCAATCCGGCATGTTCTTCAGGGTGCAACTATTTGTTTGACGATGAGTAAATTTGAAATCCTTTTCGTGTATTCAAAAAAAGTAATCCATTGCATGTTTTACTCATATCCAACTAAGCATATTTACAATGATTTTGTGATGATATTTAAAACTAAAAATGCTTCGTTTCGGCCTAATAGGGAATTGATTAAGGAAGTCACACGGCCCAACATTCAACACAGACGTTATTCAAGCTGCACATGGGTTGCTTAAGCAGCTTCCACACAATGCCTTTGCCACATGCTTTGGGAAGTGTACTGAACGATGGGACCTTTGCACATCATCCGAGGGAAAATACTTTGAGAAAGAATAATATATGTTTTGCTGTAGTTATATTTCTTCATTTTGTGGGATTTTTACTGTCAGTGTTTATGGAAGGGCCGTTGTAGAAAATTTAGGGAAAGAAATGATCCTGAAGACAGTCTCCTAGATCGACATTGTCTCCACGGTCCTAGACGGTCTATGATTTCCAACCATTTGTCGTGAGATTCACATTCACTATAAAAACCTGTGAAGGTTATTTCTTTACGATCTCCTACCGTTAGTCGGCCTGCATATGACATAAGAAGCTGCTCGAATTCAGGCAACCCTCTAGGAACGGCAGGAATCCAAGTTGAGTATGGAGAAGATCGTAAAGAAAGAACTTTTACAGTGAATTTGACAGGTTTTTACAGAGAACTGGGGAAATAAGGGATGCAAATGATTTAAAATTTACGTTCATTGGAACGGTGTTTAGGAAATAGGTATGATTAAATTAAATCTTTATCGAAGAATGCGAAATACAGCATTGTTCTGTAATACGTGTATTCATTCTTAGGTAGAACTTGGGTCGATCACACGGCACTTAATTTTCTGATACAGACACGCTGAACTTGAGGTTTTCCCGGGTATTACAATATAGTGTAGGATTTCGACGCATATGAATATTAGGGCATCTGTTTTTTCCTCTTCTCAATGACAGAGGATTACATCGTCACGTAGTTCCCCTTTGACTAAGTCTTGCTACAGGCAGGCGACTGAACCTATTATAGATAAATGCGTTTTTTGTCAGTTTTGAAATTCGATGCCTTTTCTGGTGCTGAGAGCTTTACATTCTCTTGAAATTTTGGTAATACTTGTTTGATTTATTTTTGTTTGTTGTGAGCTGAGGGTTAGCTGTTTCTCTACTCTTAATTGAAATCTCGACACTTAAAGCAAAAGACAGTTCCGGATAATTTAGCATATATTTATTTACTTATAATTTTAGTTTCTGGCAACATAGTGCAAAACATTTTTGTAGATTACTAAAATAAATTAACCAAAACTTAATTTCAGCCCTTTTTTATGCATAGATACTATTTCGAATTAATCGCAGAAAAAACAGTGGCTAAAATTTGAAAGGTATTCGTTTCGTCTAGAATAATGTAGTTATGTGAACTTGTGTAAATTCATTTTCTTGTGAGCAAGGATATTCACTCCACCCTGGCGACCCAGATAGATGACTTTGCCGTCCATTCCAATTTATGACACTGAACAACAAAAAATATCTAATGATCAATTAGTTTTAGCAGCGCCGTCATATTTTGCATTGTCTTTATGAATGGCAAATGATAAAGGGCGGTTAGGAAAACTAGAGAGCAACATAATTACTATATGTTCCCTGCTGAGTTTCCATCTTCTTCAAATGCCGATGGATGGAGTATTTTCACTATTTGAAGATCGCTTCCTCTAGGGGTTCTTGAAAAAACCCTTTTGTGGTGTCCCTGTATGCGCTTTGTCCTTTGGATTGCACATTAAAGGTTTATGAAGGAGGAAATTTGTCTGTAACTTCGAAACAGAAATGAAAGAATTTGTTGTATCCCCGGAAATAATGCATTGGAAATCATGAAAGATGTATTCCGCCGAAATCTTGCTCTTACCTCCGAAAATGAACTTAAAACTAGTAGAAACAGTTGAAATCATAAAATTAAAAAAAAAATAGTGTAATAACAGATACATGACACACTTCCTTTGCGTTATTGCGGAAATCTTGGGGAAAGGTTAAAAATATACAGGTTGTTCTAACGAATAATCCCGAAGTATTAATAATACGGGACAGTGCCTATGCATTTACACTACGAAAGTTGCGAAACTTAGGAAACAATTATAATAAGGGAGAAGGATCCTTTGGCTTTATATATCTATACATATATAAAAAAATCTGATAACAGTTAATTACAATAACAGGAATAAAATACACATTTACAATAGAAAATTGGAAGAAGCGAATGTAAGGTATACCTTACCATTGTTGCTATCATCATCATCATCATTGTCAACCATTATCAATCCACTGCTGGACGAAGGTCTCCCCAAGTTTCCTCCACAACGGTCTGTCTTGTGCCGGTCTCCTCCATGTCACTCCCGCATATTTACGAATTTCATCCACCCATCTCCCATGTGGTCTTTTTCTAGGTCTTTTCCTGTCCCTTGGAATCCAATCTAAAATTTCGGCTGTCCATCTATGGTCTGTCCTTCTGGCAGTATGTCCAGCCCATTGCCATTTCAGGGATTTAACTCTGATCATGATGTCTTCCACTCTCGTCATTTTTCGGATCCACGAGTTCCTCTTCTTATCTCTCCTGGTTATACCAAGCATGCACCTCTCCATGCTTCTTTGAGTTGTCTGCAGCCTTTGTATGTCTCTTTTAGTTAAGGTCCACGTCTCTGTACCATACGTAAGCACTGGAAGGATGCATTGATCAAACACTTTTCTTTTAAGACATAATGGCATATTGCTCTTGAAAATTATGCTGTTTCTTCCAAAAGCTCTCCAGGCAAGTTTTGTACGCCGATTAATTTCTTCATCAATGTGACCCTCACTTGATATCTGCTGTCCAAGATAAACATACGTATCTGTTATCTCCAGTTTTTCTCCATCAATCGATAAATCTTCATTTCTTGTAAAAGCATTGAACATCACTTTTGTCTTCTGAAAGTTCATTTTTAATCCCACTTCTTTACTCTTGTCAGCAAGTTCCTGGATCATACTCTGCAGCTCTGATGGGGTAGTTGCAAAAATGACTACGTCATCAGCAAAACGAAGGTGGGTTAGATAATCTCCATTAATCTTTATCCCTTTGTTTTCCCAGTTCAGTGATTGAAAGACATTTTCCAATGTAGCATTAGAGAGCTTCGGAGATATGGTGTCACCTTGTCTCACTCCCTTTCCAATTTTTATGTGTGTTGTATTTTCAAACAGCCGAATCTTTGCACTTGCATTTTCATAGATGTTATTAATAATATTAATGTATGCATCTTCAATACCGCAGGATTTCAGAGCCGTGGTAACTGCTGATGGTTTCACCGAATCAAAGGCTTTTTCATAATCGATAAAAGCCATGCACAATGGAAGTTCATATTCCCTCGCACTTTCAATTAGTTCTCTCAGTACGTGGATATGATCTATTGTGCTGTAGCCACTCCTGAATCCAGCTTGTTCTCTCGGTTGAGCCATGTCCAGTGTTACCTTCAAGCGGTGTGAAAGAACTTTAGTGAAGATTTTATAAACCACTGATAGGAGGCTGATAGGTCTGTAGTTCCTGAGATCCTCAATGTCACCTTTTTTATGTAGCAGGATCATTGTAGCATTGTTCCAATCCTCAGGAATCTTCCCTTCATTAAGGCATCGAGTGAAAATTTGGGCGAGCACTGTTTCAATTTCTCCACTTGCTTCTTGTATGATGTCTACAGTAATTCCATCTTCTCCTGGAGCTTTCCCCCGCTTCATGTTCTTGATTGCATGAGCAACTTCTGCTGGGAGGACTGGAAGAACTCTGGTACCTTTCATGATGTCTGGAGTACATGTATCATCCCTTTCATATAATTTGGAGTAGAAATCTTTCACTCTTGTCAAAATTTCGCCTCTATTTCTTGTTATAGAACCATCTTCTTTTCTCAGAGCCATAATCTGTTTTCTTCCCTTACTGAGATGTCCCTTTGCTATCTTTAGGCTTTGGTTGTTTTCAATTGCTTTCCTCACTAGCTCACAGTTGAATTTCCTTACGTCTTCAGTGATACTTTTTCGTGCTGTCTTGCATAGCTCTATATATTCCACTTTGGAAGTCACATCTTCTTTAGTTGTCCTCATCTCTCTTCTTTTTTGCATCAACATTTTGGTTTTTCCTGATAATTTGTTTACATGCAACTTGTTCTTAGACCCAGCTAATTTTGTTGCTGTTTCCATAAGAGCTTTGGTTACTTTTCTGTTAACTTCCGAAATATCCACTTCTTCCGATGTTAGGCCTTCTAAAGCAGAGAATCTGTTCTTCAGTTCCAACTTGAAAGTATTATGGTGTTTTTTAAGGTTGGTTATGTCAATACATTTTGTTTGTCTTATGAGCTTGCCACGTTCCAGTTTAGTGTTGAGGTGCATCTTACATCTCACCAATCTATGGTCACTACCTGTGTTGAACTTGTTTAGCACACTGCAGTCTTCGATGACGAATTTTTTGTTACACATAATAAAATCAATTTCACTTGTCGTCCCAATTGGATGTCTCCATGTCCATTTCCTGTGTGGCTTTTTCTTGAAAAAGGAATTCAAGATGAAAAATCCTTCTGCCTCTGCAAACTCAACGAGAGTATTTCCACGCTGGTTTCTGTTGCCGTGACCGAATTTACCTACTGAAGTTTCATTCTGTTGCCGGTGCCCTATTTTTGCATTGAAATCTCCCATAATTATCTTCAAGTGCTGCTTACCTTTATTATTTAGATGACGAATTTCCTCATAAAATTCTTCAATTTCTTCTTCAGGATGACTTGTGGTGGGTGCATAAGTTTGAATAATCTGAGCCTGGTATCTTCTCGATAGTTGGATAACGAGTCGTGCAGCTCTGTCAGAGGAACTTTCAACTTCTACCACTTTATCCTTCAGTTTCTTGTTTATTATAAATCCAACACCACTAGTTCTGCCAGTATCTGTCCCACGATAATAGAAGAGATGTCCACTTTTCAGTTCAATGAGATCTTCTCCTTTTCTCCTTACCTCACTCAGCCCGACGATGTCCCACTTGATCCTTTGTAGTTCCTCTTCCAATTCAAGAAGCCTTGAATCAGAAGATAGGGAGCGTCCGTTGTAGGTAGCCAAGGTCAGCATCAAATGGCAGCCTAGTCCGGTCCTCCGGGGATTCTTAGCACCCTCTGCCTTCATGTCGCACTGGCCGCTGCCTTGGCCAGGTACATTCCAGCTGCCGGAGACTGAGGGCCAAGATTTAAGTTGTAGAGTCATTTTGGAGGTGTTTGGCCATAACTCACCACGCTGGCCAAGCGGGTTGGTGAGTGTGGGATAGCATTTCCTCTGATCCCGATGGTATAGTTATACCGCTATTTGCGGTCGTCAGAGCCCCTTTAGTCGGTAAGATTTCTGTATTACCGTTATTATCTCTTTCTGTATTACATTACCATTACGTGGAACAATTTCAGAGATAAAGAAATTCCTGTAGAATCCTGCTTCTGTCTCGCTCGCACAAGAGGCCTTACCTGCCGCCTGCTTGTTACTAGTGAGCTCTACTTGCGAACTTTAATTAGCTCCACGTAATTGAAATCTCCTGATTTGGAAATGACGTCACCTCGGAAACGCCAATTTGTCGTGAAATTGTGTCCGGTACGTTGCATGACGCAAGATGCTCATTCGTTCATGTGCTTTTCGAAAACACACGTTATTTTTTTCATAAATTCTTCAGCAGCTCTTTGATATTTTTATTTTTTAAAACAGTGTAATTCAGTACGTCTAGATGCGTAATATGCTCTTAATCGCATAGTAGGAACACCGAAAATTTACAGACCATAATTTTAATGGAGGCGCTGAGTTGAAAAAAGAATTTGGGAACCATAATTTAAACAAAAATATAATTTAAAATTAACAAATTCAAGAATTTTCCCCAAATATTTTTTATGAGTCCCATATTCGTTATTCAAATTACAATTGTTTGGATTTTCTTGTAAAACTATATGAAATGTTTGTACTTTTGTGTAGAGTTAATCCAACTTTTAGTTAGAACTAGAGCAACCATACGCTTGCTATTACAGGAAATGATGGCTATGGCAAAAACGGCACCAGAAACCCAGCTTCAAGTGAAAGCAAGGTTCATTAAAGTCAAATGCACTTGACACAAAGAGTTTGTAGAGCAGTGGCTTTTACTTCATGCTTTTTTAAAGTTTGTAGATTATGTTGTTTTTCAAAGAGGTTTTAGAACAGTAGCCTTTTATTTTATATTTTTTTACACACGTAACTTGCATCTGCCGGGCTAAATTAATGGAGTCTGAACATAACCTTTAATGTTGCTCATGGTATTATCTCTTATAATACCCTGAGCCGGATTAAAGGCTGTGTAATCCTGCTCACAGTATATCAGTTAAATATATCATTTAATCTGCTAAAATTCCATGCCCTGCACACAACTGAAGTAGATGGGGAGGAGGGGTGTCATGTGACCTTGACGGCCAATTTCCGGTGAATTCCTCCACCCATATCTTCCCAAATAGATACACGATAGGTATATTAAAGGTGGCGTGCTCAGTTCCATTGATCGTACTAAAGTTACCAGACTCAGTTTTACCCAGACTATTGAAGTGTGAGCTTCATCATTAGAGTTATTACGGACCTGGATCTTTGACGTCAGCTGCTTTCGGAAGCCGTCGAACCATCTTGTGGATCATCGTTCGAGTTCAAAAGGTAAATGCTGTACCTTAATGAATTGCATTTTTCATTCTAAACATTAATCTAAAGATTTAATTTTGATGTTATGTGCCAATACTGCGTAAAGTTGCCATGCACTTTGATAAACGCGTTAATTTCACGGCTTATTTATAAATATTTTCTTCATCTTTTTCGACTAAATTAAAATGCGGTAGTCTGCCAAAGAATGAGTTATAAATTATTTTCGATTACATTTTGTCATTGAATCAAATCTATCACAATTGCATGTCATTCACAGTGTTTTTAAATATTTCTAAACCACGTTAGAAAATTAATCATACTTTGATCACCTAACTTAAGAGTAGAAAGCAACGCGTCATTCATTATTTTCTGATGTATTACAAATATGGCAGTTCGTTAGAAAATTAATCATACTTTGATTACCTAACTTAAGAGTAGATAGCCATGCATTATTCAATATTTTCTGATGTATTACAAACAAGGCAGTTCGTTGGAATATTAGCCATACTTTCATTGGACTGCATCTTGGACATCTGAATATCATTGTGCCACTTCAAATGATTTACCTTACTTTTCGATCTTCTTAAAGGGTACTCTTAGACGACGAAATTTTAATTAACAAACTTTAAAAGAATGAATTTTCAAGCCATCCAGAAGTGTAGAATTTTTGTTCCATTCGAGAGTGGATTAGGTGATTTTTTTTGTGAGAATGAGTGCATGTACGCATTTATCTTATTTGCGGATTTTCAGTGCACTCAAGCGTAAGATATTTTAGCATAATGATACCGTTATGTGTCATAAATAATTTTTGTGATTTTCGTTGTTTAGTACTGTATCCCCGCTTCAAAATTTAAATTCATGAAGTTCGTTTCGGACTTTATGGCATTAGTTGTTATGTAGATTTTGAACCGTACTCAGGAAAGGCACGAATTTGCTCAAAGACATATTTAACGGGGGACAACTCGAAAAACGCCTCGCATAATAATATTATTTTTGTCTACCGAACGAATAATTATTTGGAATTTATGATTAATGATGACTAAGGCAACCCACTTTGCGCAAATAAAATTTAAGAGGATTGAGTACTTAAATTGAATTAGTACTATAAATATTTATAATTATATTACTTGTTCGAATTAAGTACTAATCCTTTTAAATTTTATTTGCACAAGTTGCCTTAATAATGACCGTTAATTTCATTCAAGCTTTATGTCACTCTGAAAATACAAGGACCTTTTAAACAACTATACTTATAATAATATAACTATACTGTTAACTAGAATCTATTGGCGAATTCATAATTTTTGTTTTAAAAAATTCTATTCCTATGTGGGGAAGTTCCGCTGCACCAGGTACGCTGTTGCAAAATAATTACGCTAAAGTTAACAACAGTTGTACTTGCCACTCAGTATCGTTAGTGGACCCTACCTTCATTTTTAAGTCTTGAAGGAGGCTGTGGTACTCATTGTGATGCTCACTCCCCATACAGATTGACACGAAACAAGAAATGGTTCTCTAGCAGACGTATTATGAACTCCGTTTCCCAGTTATTTTTAATTTAAGAAAAACCACTTACTAGTACCGGTTCATGGGCAAAAATATTGTATACAAATATGTTACAGTGATCTTTACACTGGTTTTGTTGGAAATGGGCCATAACCGGTACTTTACGAGGCTCGTTATTATTGTTTTTTTTTTTTTGGGGGGGGGGGGGTCGATAAATCAAATTTTCTAGTGGAAAATATTCCAATACAGCACTGCCGCTTTGCGCGTGGTTTGGTCCTGTATTTAATCATGAGCAGATTTTTAATAATTTTTTTTTTAATCGTGAAATTGTCAAAATTTGTTTACGGGTTCGATTTTCAATGCACATTTAAACAGCTCTCTTTTTTTATCCAGGATTTAATAGAATTTTTTTCATCCGGTATTCCCCTTGCAAAAACACTTTTTTTATTTATTTACTTATTTTTTGTGTGGATCCAAAGGCTAACATTTCCGTCCTAGTTTGTTATTCCTAATCTGACCTTGCTATCCATATCTTACAGACAGTTACTTGCTGACTCTCCCAATAAAAACCACCCATGTTGGAAGAACAGTTTCGCATATATTATGTTTTGTTTGATAATGAACAGTTCTTTTCTTGTGAGTTGTCAGTTAACGTTTAATTTGAAAAATGTATGTCCACTTCGGCAAATCTTATTGAAAAATTCCTTTCTTGGTCGGAAAAGCTCGAGTATGAATGAAATTTTCCTCTTATTTCCTACAAACAGTACCGGGCTGAATTTTTCTCGGCCCAGAGCGAAATTTTCTTGATGGTTTAGGAGCAAAACTTTGTTTGTTTACTAGAAAATAAATCTCCTATTTTAATAAGTGTCTCTTTAAAGTACACACGAAAACTGTCATAAAGAGGTACAGTAATCTTACAGATATAGTTTTTTCAACCGTCAAAAAAATGACCATAAATGGCTTAAAGGTTTCGGAGAGATACATTGATAGAGAGCGAGAGAGTATAAAAAGTATTAAGATCTACGATTTCCTTTCCATCGAGAGGGAACTGAAGGTGTTTTGCGATTCTTATGAAGACTTATTCGCAGAATGATAAAGAATGAATTCACTTAATCAATTTTTGCTTTGGGAATAAAAAGTATCTTTAAAGAATATTTTTGGTTTGGGAACAAAAAGGATACCTCTAAAATGAATTCCTGTAAAAATGCCCCTTCCTGCTGAAACATGTTTTTATGATTGATTTTTGTTGCAACCTGAAGTAAATAAAAAATTAGCGACATTTTAAAAGGTTTTTAAACATGCGCATATATGGGAATATCTTTTTTTTGTAATCTTAAGTGCTGTTTTTAAAGCAACTAAATAATTGGTTTTCATATGAGGCTCAAAGATACCTTAGTTATATATATATATATGTGTTTCTTAATTTAAGCTTTTTCTAACACAAAAATTGTTGAATCGATAAAAGTTGGAAACTTCCATATCTGTAAGACAAAGGGCGACAATGCATTTGAATAGGGATGTCAGTAAATAAATAAATATATATTTTTTCGAGAGCCTCGCATACTAAACCTTTAAAAAATACTGTAGTTATAAATACAAAAACTCTACGATGACAAATATTACTTGTTTTTGGTCGTTTCTAGCTGCAAATCGCTATGTGTCCTACAAAAATTGAAGAAATAGAAGAAGCGGGAACATTGCACTGCTTGAAAAATAGAAGCGGGAACATTTGCACTGCTTGAAAAATAGAAGCGGAAACATTTGCACTGATAGTGAAAGAAATTTTGATAAAACAAGCATCATGAGTTTATGGTTTCCCGTTAAGATGTTGAAGCTGTAAGCTCTGTAATATAGACAATACTTCTTTACACACCAAAACAAGCTGTCGATAGCAGAAAAGAACGTAATAAACCACCACAAGGAACTGTATTTTTTACTAACTTTGCCAGCCATATACGAAAATGCATTTGCGGATGCCAGAGGACACCAGACGTATATAGTCTAACAGAAATTTTCAGCATTTTCTCACTTTTCGAAATTACTTTGTTTTTTTCACAGACAAAGGATATTCAGCCCCAATCAGCAATTGAATTTCATTGTCCACGTTCTTAAGGGATTTTTGTCTGGTACGTTTTCCAGGATGTGATTTGGTCTTTTGTAATTTACAGGATTTTAACACCATAATTAAGGCTTCCCTAACTGAAGAATTTGGATGAACTCTGGATTTATCTAAATGGTACTGTACTATGATTAACACGTATTACAGTAGAGTACTTAGCTGATTCATTCGTAGTGAAATGAATGGAATTTACCTTTAACATGTTTCATAATTACCAGTTCACCCATTAAAACTCGCCACTATTCTGGGGTTTTTGCTCGAAATGAACCTTTTTTTCGGCAGATTTACGCAACAGCACATGTAATTGCAGGACTGAAGCAATGTTTCCATAGTAGTACTTTATTTATTTTGACTTAATGTTTTATTTTCAATCATAGGGACTAAGCAGGCACGTAGCTTTTGCCAAAGTCTCTGAAATATGAAGTTTCCAACTTAAAATCTTACAACGGTCAGACCAAGGTGTTCAATTTCTTTGACCCATGGAATGTTTTCCCTATAACTCATTGTCCGACCCAAATGTTTGGCGATCCAGCGACTTGACCGACCGGCCTTAATCAGCCCATTTATACATCCTTTCTCAAATTCGACCAACCGCTGGTATGGCGCACGGATCCGACGTTGAGGCATCCGCACAGTCCGTGGAGGTTAACGCAACCGCAATCCATCATTATTATTGTCCCTGCATGCAAACTTTGCTCTTGATATACCGTCATCGATACGCAGTTCCCATGCGCTGTGGCGGCCTCTGTTTGGTCATTAGTTGTTATAGTTTAATCATGTGCAAATTTGGACCTGAGGTACTTACTGTACGAAACGCACTAAGAAAGTCGTTCGATCCTGATTCGGAGTTTCATCAGGATCGAAAGATTTCTCGGGCGCTTTGGGTTTTTTTTTATAATCATTGGCACTGATGTTCCGTACTATCACTGTTGTCCATGTAGCCACTCTTTCAGAAAACTGGAAAATAATATTGACTTGGAGCGGAAATCGAACCTGTACCACCAGATCACCGGTCGAGCATGCAATCCGTTACGCCACCCAAAACGAGGAAATTCCAAGCAACGGAAGCTTAGCAGATGTAACTTAGAAGTCTGAGAACATTTCAGAGTTTCGCTAGTCGAATCAAATATAAGCTTCATCGTAGCATCCCAACGGCTTTTTCTCACATCCAGGGTCGGATGTAGGTCTATTAAGTTCTAGTGCTTAATAGAACATCATATATAAATGGGAAACGAATTTTCTCGAAGGAATAATTCTTCACAAATACATAAAAGGCGATACAAATATAATTATTGACACTGATGTGCTGCATTTTCATGGTTGTCCATGCAGCCATCTTTCAGAAAACTTGAAAATTACAATGTTCTGGAGCGGGAATCGAACCCGCACCTCTTGATTACCTTAAAGAGTGGCTACATGAACAACAGTGAAAATATGGCACATGAGTGCTAATGATTGTATTTGTATTACCTTCCATGTATTTGCGAAGAACTACTTCGGGGAAATTCATTTCCCATTTCTATATGACTTCTTTTATTCTTTTTGATATAGAGTGTATATATAGAGTACATACATATTCAGTCGAATGAATTACTTTCCCGTTCTATAAAATCAGTACGAGGTGACCGCATTAACACTGGAACATTTGCAGGCGACAAACAAGAAGGTTGACAGAGTAAAATCATCCCCACCACTAACCATCACCGCCATCCGTAACACTTTTCATTTCCGACTGAGACGCTGAACTGAAGAAATCTGAATTTCCTTTCCATTCTCAATTAACCGTATTTTCCTCATATCATACTTAGCAAGTCTTTTGTAAAACTAGTACGTGCTCATCATATCACAATGTACGTCCGCCTATGAATACCATATTGATGCTACTATAATAATTTTAATTTCCGTGTTTCATGCATTGTAGTGCCCAAAATGAGAGAGCGCTGATCCTTACTTTCCGGGTTCTGTCGATGGATAAATTTGGCGCGAGAGAGCGTAAATGCAGGAACTATCGTTTTCAAAATAACCTTCACTCCAGATGATTTATTTCAAATATCCGACTGAAAATATTATTTTTTCCGTTCAATGTTATGTAACACGAAGATTATTTTGGGTACAGTTTCTTTTTTAAACGGCAACTAGTTTTTCCACTATGCGTGATAATGTTAAAGTGCAATTTTCCCGATATTTCAGCATCTAAAAGTCTGATTCGACAGTTACTTTTGGTGTCTGATGGAGCTCCAGGAAATGTTCCGCATATATATTTTAAGTTTTGGTGAAGAACTGTTTTCCCTGTAGGTAGCGCAAGAGTGTAATTCCGTTCCTGATGTGTTGCAGCAATTTCTGCGCTTCTGAAAAATCGACTGAAAAAAATATCTGTGTGGTTAGACACGACTCATCACCAAGACCCTTTTGAGAATATTTTCTGTCTAAATTAATGCATTTTTTCTCTAAGGGCGTAAATCTTTATTTTATTTTTCTCAACGCCCCGGTTTCTAGAGTCCTATTTAAAAAATGCATGCTTTTTCTGAGAGCGTTTCTGGTTCAAAATGCTTCCGTATAATTTCAGATTTTTCTGAACATATAACTTTGCCTCTAGAAGGTATATATGCACATTATCGTTTACAGCATATTTACAGCAGTATCTGGGCGTCGTTAAGGCCAAATAGAAAATCATTTTCTTGCCAGATACTAGAAATTACAGAATCACATCCTGCTCATTTCCTGATAAAAATAATGCGGACTATCTCCGATAAGCAGTGCAATATTTATGTCGGGTTTTCTCGGAATCTATGTTTCTAAAAGAATTTAGAAAATCATTTAACGCTAAATATCAATCACGTTCTGAAACATTTTCCCTATGTTTGTAAGATTTTATATCAAAGTTCTGGTGCCAGGTCGCGTTAATGTGACTTAATGTTTGCGAGTGTATCTTTGCTTCTAAATTTCCCATTGAAAAAATATTTCTTTTTTTACTTTATGCTATTTCCTATAGTAAAAACGGGATACATTGTCCTCTTTAAAGAGCGCACATTTTTCCCGATAATATGTTTTTTCGATAAGTAAAAAAAAATTCACGATATCAGTATTCCCACAAATTCATTTTACTTAGCACAGCCTTTGCTATGAATTTTGGCATAATTTCAACTTTTCCAGTATCGAAGGTTCTTTTTCCTGGTATATATTTCTATTTGAAAATTTATTCAATTAAAAATTACATTAGAAAAATAATTTTTTGGTAAGATACCCTTGATTATGAAGATTATTTTTGCGCACGTTTTGTTCTTTAAGTAACACAGAACTTCTTCGCTTGCGGCTTTAAGTTACGTTAAGTTTTCTTTCGTATGTCTTTCTTTGCTTTCCGATTTTGAAAACCACTTTTTCTGTAGTACAACAAGATTCCCCGCCATCCCAAAGTGGAGCATTCCTCTGAAACTCTCTGTAAGACGAAATGTCGTAAAGCGAAAAAGCAATTATTATTAATTTAATAGGAAATTTCTATGAGCGTCCACAGACCCCCAAAAATAACTTACTAAATCGTACCAAATAACACATAAAACCTAAAATAACACTAACGCACAGCAAGAGCAGGAATGATGTGATAAATACATAGCCTATGTGAAGTAGAAATAATGTATGTACACCCATAAATTCACTCAAGCAGTAGACCTTCTATTTCATCCATTACTGGACGCCGCCTTAAGAGACGACTTTGCTACTAACAGGACCGATAGTAACTTCGGCAACTTTCTAGATTCTTTCTCTCTGCGTGTAAATCGTACGGCAGCTTTCAAGATTCTTTCTCTGCGTGTAAATCGTACGTGGAAGCAGGCAAGCTTAACGCACTCACAATGTCTTCATTTCCTTCAACACGATCAAAACACGTAATTACGTACAGTATATTAAGCGTAACAACCTCATGAGCTCTCTTACGCTTTCCTGATATTTTAGGACACTTTTTGCTAACCGATGCTCAACATAAATTGAGATGAAGCACAGCTACTCACAGACACAATTCAGAGCTATGGCGAATTGATGCTGAGTGTAATTCCCGGGGAAAGAGCTTGGCGGATCCACTCGGCTCGGAAATCGCGCTGCCTGCAAAACAATCGCTGAACGGCGCTTTCGCTGTTCCGATTGTTTTCGTAAAAGTGAAAATCCTCTTCGGGTTATTCTTTCGTTTAGCGAAAACAGGTACTAATGTAGGTCTTTCGTAAGAGCGAAGTGGCGTAAAGCGAACATCTCTGCTATAGAAACCTTTTATTCATCATTTGCTCGTTTTCGTAGTATGCTTTCAGTCTACTATGCGAGTAAGGAGCAATTTCCATATCTGGATGTTTATGGACTATAGGAATCCGTTCTTCGTTTCGGGTCCAATTGGCTATGGGCATCTTTGCACATATTTCATAATTTACATTATTTGCAGTTTTATTCGAGGTATAGTGTGGCGTAAGTATATTCTCCTTTTACAGCGTCTTCTGTGAAAAAAAATTACATGTTGATAGTATCACTTTTTCTGTCCGTCTGTGGACAACATATCTCTGAAACGTTTAGTCCGATTTAAAAACATCTTCGTGCATTGGAAAGATTGAACTGTGAGAAGATTGGTCCTTGCTTCTCAATGTTTTCCGATGTATAATTTGGAAGGTAGAGGGCGTAATAGCAGATGCCATGGGATTAAAAACATATTTCATTCCATATATTTTCTTCTAAATTTTCCATTGGAATAATTCTCAACAGCTTTCGATGCCATTTATCACGAAGACAATTTTGGGTAGAGTTTCTTTTTCCAACAATGTATATATTTGCCTCTAGGTGCTGTACAGGGTAAATTGAGATTTTTCCAGTATGTCTGCCTCAAATCCGATTTCAAGATTTCTTTCTGCATCTCATACTGCTTGTTGGAAGGAAATGTCCTATGCCTATGCATAATTTCTAATTTTTGGAAGAAAGAAGTGTGGCCACCAGAAGGCTTAAGCGTTTTTATCGGTTTTTGATGTATTTGCAGCAAAATCTGCATTTTTGAAAATTAAGTTTAAATTATTATTTCCTGGACTCATAATTGCTCGCTTCTGAAAATATTTTGAGAACACCTTCTGCGTAAAATTATGCATAATTTTACCACCCAGGGGAGTAGATGTTTGTTTTATTTTTGTCGACATTTCTGATTCTAAGAGTCCGCTTTGAAGAATATTTTGTATTCGGCAGCGTTTCCAGAGAGACATGTCCTGCATATAACTTCAAATTTTTGTTAACGCACTAGATGGCGCAAAGAACGTTTCCATTATAAGAGCATTTTTTGCAGAAATGTCTAAGGGACTAAAAACCCGACTAAAAAATTCGTTTTCTATCAGGTTCTAATAACTGTGAAAGTTTTGTTTGTATTTCCTTACAAAAATATTGCAAAAATTTCCCGTCCCGCTAGGAGCAAATGTTAAATTTGTTGTTCTCGATATACCTTCTTTCAAATGTCCGATTTAATAAACAGTTTAACACCCGATGCCATTTGCCTCCTGGAAAGCTTTATTTAGGCTTGTACTTGCGGAGTTTTTAATAGTTCTTTATTCAGTCGCTAGGTGTTGCTTGTGTATACAGCTGTACCTCCTTTTTCGAAAACCCTATTAAAATTTCCTTTTTTTGCTCAATGCCAATCGCTGCAAAAACACTGGGAACACTATCGTGTTTAAATACCTCTGAGCTTTCTCGCTAGGGCACGTTAATTAAATCAAATATATTTTTTTCACTGTATCCGACTCCAGGAGATGTATTAGAAAAGATATTTCCTTAACATTGCTTTCGCCTATACAGAATATTTTCCACATAGCTTCAACTGTCTCTTTGTTAAAATCCTTTTGCGAGAGGGCACCTTTCATGGGCATATTTAATCATTTACCTTCTGGAAAACTTCATTTAGGCTTGTCTTACAGAGATTTTTATAATTCTTTCTTCTGTCGCTCGGTCTTGTTTGTGTACATATGTACGCAGCTGTACCTCCTTTTCCGAAAACCCTGTTAAAATTTCTTTTTTCTACTCAGTACCAATCGCTACTATAAAACTGAGGAAACACTATCGTGTTTAAATAATGCGCAGCTTTCTCGCTGGGGATGTTAATTAGATTACATATTTTTTCGCGGTATCCAACTCAAGGAGACAAATTAAAAAAAACTATTTCTTTAATATTCCTTTCACCTATACAGAACACTTTTCACCTAGTTCCAACTGTTCCTTTGTGTAAAATCCTTCCGCAAGAGGGATCATATTTACATCATGTTTATCTCTCCATTTTTTATTCAAACTATTCGATTTCAAATCGCTTTGCCTCTAATAGTATTTTGTTCACAATTTGTCAGTTTAAAAAAACTAGTTAATTCCAAAAACGTTTTTTGCATGATTTGTTAATTTCGTACATACTTTTCAGCCGCTAATGGGAGTAAGTAGCACTTTCTATTTTTGGATGTTTTGTCGATTGCAGAAATCCCGTTGATTTTTTTTCTACTGATTCTACTATGAATAACTCTGAAAGAATTTATCTGCGTCGGAAACGATTCGAAAAACGTGCTTAGCGTACCAAAAATTGGATGTCATCTGTCTTGTTTAGTATACAATGGCAGTTTCGGGTTTTGTAAAGCTTTCACAACGTCGGTCATTTGCGTTTTGAAAAGATGAAAGTTTTTTCTCTCAATGTGTGTATCACTAAAGTGAAACAGAGATCACCACTTAGCACGTATAAACTCCGTATATAAATTTTTCTGGTAGATGGGATTCTTGTGTTACTGACAGTTTAAATACAAAGACAGTTTCGTCTTTCTTTTTTAATGTAAAGAATACCAAAAGCGCTATGATCTCTAAAATTCATATCCTTTAAAAATAAAAGTTTTGACTTTAAGAATATTTTTACACATCGGAAATATCTACTTGTGAAAAAAATCATGAGAATTAACGTTGCAGCAGTTGTAGGCATTTGCTGACATGAAATGAAGTTAACCAGTAAGATAACATTACGTTTTTGCAAACTAAAATGCACAGTAAATCACTATTTCTGTAATGACTGTACTTTTTTATTATTTTTAGGTTACTTATTTTCATTTGGTAATTAATTTGTTTTTATTACATTTGATGTTTGTAAAAACCTACAATAATTTTCTTTAATCTTTTTCAGGTTTACCTAACTTTGTCGCCATTGGAAGAAGAGATGGAGATTTTTACTCTCTTGGTTGCCTTAATAAAACAAACTTTCCTGCTGGCTTGCAATTTAAAAGCTACAATAACAAGAATTGCAAAGCCAAAAAGGTTTCTAAAGAAGGCCGGAGTAATATTGTCCGAAATGTTTTTCCCAGGGCAGGGATCTTCGGATTGTTCCGAATATAACAAACTTGAGGTGAAAGTGCAACGAGAAATCGAGTTCCTCTTAGAAATTCAGCAAAGTATTGAGAAAAAAGCCAGTCGTAAAAGAAATGACTTAAGAATGAACTTTCTTCTTCAAAAAACTTTCGATGAGAATGCAAAACGACTGCGAAATCTGCACCGCATAACCAAGCAAAACATCGAACCTGTAGGCAACAGTGGCAGCGTCTTTGGAATCGACCCAGTAAAGGCTTTCATTTGTGCAGTATTTGTTTGTTTGTTGACCTGGGTTTATACCATATTGTGGTTCCAAAAGCATTTTTCTACCTCTTGAGACTCCTGGTAACCATCAACATATGCATTTTCACCGAGACGCAGTATTTCATTATAATACTCTATTGTACTGTAATTATTATGTTTTGTGTGTAACAAACCAAACGACTGGTATTTGCTATTTTGTGCGGTACAGCAAATCTGTAAGATCGGATAATATTATTATAGAGAGATACGATTATAATTTGATATATGACGTTTAGCAATTATCGATTTGTACTTGTTCATATTAAATACCGACACGTTGTTACTCTGATATCGTTTTACATTGATTTTTTCTTTGTTTGGAAAAAAGTGAATGAATTTATAATAAATGCAGTATTTTAAATTGTGTATTGAGTTTTGTTTGGAAATGTAATTCATTGTTTGTTTACTCATTTTCAAAAAGGTTTTACTTACAGTGTTCTACATTGATCATACAGAAAAAACATATATTTGCTGCCAAAGTTGTAGTACTATACCGAATCAATCAGGGTAAGATGACCACAATAAAAAGATTAACATTTTATGTACAGCAACACTTTTTATTTGCCCTTACTTGGGATGTACACGAACCTGTTGAGTTTGCTATATAAAGCTAATTTTTAAAAGTAACTACGTACTTCTAAACAACATTCTTGGGAAAGTAGCTTCCTGCAAGTAAAATTACCTTTTCTTAAAAGTAGTTATAGTTACACTACTTTTTCGACATTCTTTCGGTTAAAAAGGGAAATTCTGAGGATGATTCTTACATATGGCATTCAGAACTAAATATCAAGGTAAATTATGCAAGTAATTTATCTTTGTAATTACCTCAGTTGTGATCATCATAGCAATATATTTAATTGCGTGCAGTTGCTTATTTTCTAGTCAAGCTGATATGCAAAGGGATTCCGAATAAACATCTGCGAATTCATTTTCGTAACTAAAGGAATCAAACTTATCTGTCAAATGTAATTAGCAAAATCTCCATCTACATCGCTCTGTATTCTCAGGCTGATTGAGATCTTATATAAATAGCATAAAGTGAGGAAGACAATGGTTTACTCTTAACAGTTTAACTAACTTTCACGATGCAAGTCAGGTACGTGATTGTAGGCAGGGAAAACTTACCTTCCCTTTTCCGGGGAGTAACGTTTGCGGAAATCCGGAAAAGTCACGTGATTTTAAGAAATATTTTTTCTTTTTTACTATTCTAAAAACAGCAAGATTTATAGCGAATTTTTGGTTCTAAAGTGCAACTTCCGTCACTACGTATTTCAATTCCTACGTATGATACATATCACGCAACTGTAAACGTAGCAAGGTACAGTGGCAGCACTTCATGTAGCGCGCTGATACCTATCACTACAATGAACACAGTACAATCATGTGCTGATTACGTGCAGGCGATACGAGTTCGAGCGGATTCAAAATATCGAAAAAGTGCAGGTTTCTTACAAATTTTAGGACGAGGGATGATGAAGGGAGTGCGCCTATTGGGGTAAACGCTGATCTTTAAAAATGAAAAATGAAAGACAATAAGTTTTATTACTTCTATATATCTTTCGCATCTATAACACTTCCCAAAGCACATAATTACTTTTCTAGTCTTTGTAATATACAATGTGTACATATTGTTACGACTTCGGGCCCAAGCGGGTCCCGTATAATCAGGATGCCAAAATTTCCGGACTGCGATACGATCGCTGGATCCGCAAATATACCTCGTTAGCCAATTAGCTTGCACAGTACACCAAGAAACCAATGGAGGCACAGTATAACAATTACAACAGAGATTTAATGGATACAGACATAATTTACACTGGATACTTTATGTAATAATAAAGGCTCTAATTTATGGCCAGCTTTGGCTCTCTTTAATATTTCCGAAAATATGTCGTAACGAAAAGTTTGTTCGTTCACAAAGGGCCTCTAAGAAATACTAATAAAGTACTTACGTACGTCCTCGAGTAATCAAATACTGGTGAAACGTTTTGAGCACAGACACACTCACACACAAACTGATATGTTGGCATTACGGGTAGCTTTCTCCTTCGCTCTTGGAGGAGGCGGCGTTGCTTACGGACACAGCAGGCACGCATTCAAACGCACAAACGTTTTTCCTCCGTGGGACACGAAAAAGCGGCGATTATTTCCAGATTCTCTCTAGTTGTGCGGGGGAGGGGGGGGGGCTCTTCAGCCCTCTCTTCGAAGTTAGGCGTTCCTCTCTTTAGGCTTTGAGCGAGGCAGTTCGGTGTCTTGTAGCCGCGGCTCCTCTGCAGAAAACAGCTTTTTACGGCACTTTCGGTATCGGCTGTCCGGCGTGTAGATGTAAGTTCCATTGCGAAACTTGTGCGGGCGATTCTTCTTCACCGTATATCTTCGCTGGTTTTCCCGATGCTTATCTTGTTAACAGCAGCAGCAGCCGGCAACAAATTTCTGGCGCGGGGAAGTTCTCCATCCTATTTCTCTCGGCTATCAAACAGATTCTCCCCCGAAAAACAATTCTCCCGTCTTCAAGAAGTGGTAAGCGGTGTATTCCACCACTTGAAAACACAGCATCTTTATTACAAAACGCTTAAGTCCAACAGCTCTCCCATTGTCTCACGCGCGGCACAGACAAAAGCGCTTGCCATTTAAACAACTTTTGAGCTATGGGAAAAAGCTTTGAAACTCTGACCTGCCCCATTTCCGATTATGAGCTCTTTGTTCTCATGGCAAACAGCTGCAACTCGCCACTCGAATTCAAAGTGCTAGAAGATCTTTTCTTTACATAGCGTCCTTCGCAAATGTTCAAAAGTGTTCAATTATAACGCTCTGTTAATTAAACCCAAAATCAAGTTTCAATTACCATTCATTAGCCACGCCTCTCGCCAATTAATTATGCGAGGGGGTCGTCACGTCACCCTTTTCTTAAAATACATCTCGTCTCGGTGCATATAAGCAACCTGTGATTCGCAGCGATTCCACCACCGGAAGCTGCCTACCCCAGATAAGAACCCTTCAGTGCTCCTCTTTCATTTCTTCCAGCGTCGCCTCTTTCCTTACTCAAAACAATCACCTTGAATTGGTCTTTGGCGTTTACCGGGCCCATCCCCTTTTCTGACGAATCTCGGGCAACGCTCACATTCCATGCATACCTGCATAATTATTTACACTGCCACGCCCCAGGGCAGAAAACACAAATTTGACACTACATAATTAATTTATATTACACAGTTCCACTACCACGGTACACGACATATTGCAATATTAAAATATTTCCACCAATACCACACAACACCGAGCACACTATACAAAATTATTAAAACCAACAAATTCATTCCATGTTCCCAGGCTCTCCGCTTCTCACCCTTTTTCATCATCAAGTTAACCAACGGGAAAGTAACCAATCACCTGAGACACTCATCCTTCAACCGTGTACGATTCGGCATTTCCTGCGTTATACGGTCTAAGCCTATCAAGGTGTATGACTCTAACTGGCCTATTATTGTACGAAACTTTGTAAAGAACATCGTTGATTCTTTTATTCACGACATAAGGACCTTCCCAAGGGCGCTGCAATTTAGGTGACCTTCCCTTTCGGAGTCGCGGGTTATAGAGCAAGACTAAGTTTTCCTCCTTAAACACTTTCTCAACAGCCTGCACGTTATATCTGGTTTTTATTATTTCAGTAGCTATGTGAATATTCTTCCTAGCAAAAGTGTGCACTTTCTCTAATCTCCTGGTAAGCTCTGTAACATACGTGCTAAAATCCTGGGCAATTGGTTCCGGCCGTCCAAACACCAAGTCACAAGGGAGACGTTATTCTCGCTTATACAACATCATACTCGGGGTATTCCCTGTGGTTTCATGCACCGCAGCTCGGTACGCCATCAAAAATAGCGGAAGAAGCCTGTCCCACTTTTTCTGGTTATCACTAATAAATAATGAAAGCTGCTGCCCCCAAGGTTCGTATGAACCTTTCACACATTCCGTCACTCCTAGGATAAAGTGGCGTAGTTCGAGTCTTTTTAATACCGAGTAAATTGCACATTTCTTGGAACACTTGAGCCTCAAAGTTCCGCCCCTGATCGGAATGCAATTCAAGAGGAACCCCATGGGAGCTCACCAATCTACTGACAAGAATTTCGGCAACAGCAACTCTTCCCTGATTTTCCATAGGAAAGACCTCCGGCCATTTGGTGAAATAATCCATAAATACCAACAAATATTGGTTGCCATCCTCCTACTTAGAAAATGGTCCCATCATATCAATGGCTACCCTTTCGAACGGTGCTCCCACATTATATACTTGCACTCGGCCGTGACGTCGTGTCATTCTTGGATGCGCATAAGTAACACTGTCTGCAACAATCCTCTACATCCGTCTTACCATTTACCCAGTAATATCGTTCCCGGACTTTCGCGAGAGTTTTTCTGAGACCGAAATGTCCACCAGTTGGGCTATCATGCATTTGTTTCAACACATGTTTCACCAAAGATATTGGAACCACCAATTGAATTTGTCGCGAATCATTTCTAGAATTTTCCAATTATGTATACAAAATTCCATCTCTAACCACAAGGGAATCCCATTGCGCCCAATAACTTTTCAAGATCGGTCCATACGCTGTGACGGTCGCCCACGGAGACCGGTCGGGAGACGCCCCTACTTCCATCGGACCAGGCGTCGAACATCTTCGTCCGCTCCCTGCGCCTTCCGCATCTCTTCGGGACCCAACGGATCTCGTACAGTCGGGGTCTGGGGAATTATCGCCTGGCGCACCGCTTGGATCTCCGGCTGCAGATTATTGCTCTCTGCGCGTAGGCAGGATTTGTATTGCGGCGGACAGGATCTTCTTGACATAGCATCCGCATTCTTACGAGCATTTCCCTTCCGATGTTGTACCTGGAAATCATAACCTTGTAAACGTTCTATCCACCTTGCTACCTGACCCTCCGGATTTCTAAAATTAAACAACCAACGTAAAGCGCCATGATCGGTTCGCAACAAGAATTTTCTACCAAACAAATAATGATGGAAATTCCTTCCTAGTAACACAGTTGTTCCGTTCCGGGTTAGAAAAAGATTTACTAAAGTATGATATGACTTTTTCCTGTTCATTCTGAACCTGTGACAAAACTCCACCCACTCCAGTTTCACTAGCATCAACATCAATGATAATTCCGCTTTGGGATAAGTCAATACCGATGCTGATATAAGAGCTTCCTTTAGTGTCGCGAAGGCTCGTTGGCAATCTTCATTCCACTCAAAGGGAACTTTCTCCTGAGTTAACCGATGCAATGGTCGGGCTATCTGCGAAAAACGTCTGATAAATTTCCGGTAATAGAAACATAACCCAAGGAAACTTCTCACCTCCCTTTCATTTGTCAGTGGTGGCCAATCTTTGACTGCCACAATCTTTTCAGAGTCTGTCCCTATGATATCTGCCGAAATTACATGTCCTAAGTATTTCATTTCCTTTTGCAAAAATCTACACTTTTTCGGATTCAATTTTAACCCCGCTTCACGGAGCCTAGTGAAAATGATTCTCAAATTATCCAAATGCTTAGCAAAAGTAGTACCACACACAATTATGTCATCCAGATAACCATGCGGATGTCAAACCGTAAACCTCGAAGAACAGTTTCCATTAAACGTTCAAATGTGGCGGGCGCATTACACAAACCAAAGGGCATTACCCGAAATTGCCACAAACCATTACCTGTCGTAAAGGTAGTTTTCTGTGTATCATACGGATGCATACCCACCGGCCAATAACCACTTTTTAGATCGAACGTTGAGAACCACTCGGATCAAGCCAAATGATCCAGAGTGTCATCTCTCTTAGGTAGTGGATAATAATCCTTACGAGTTACTTCATTGAGTTTCTTGTAGACTAACAAACTCTAGTCGTACCGTCAAGTGTAGAGACTAAAACAACAGGTGATGCCCACAGGCTAAAAGAAAGTTCTATACCTCGTTGCTTCTTCATATTTCTCAACATCTCTTCCACTTCTGCTCGTTTAGCTAATGATAAACATCTAGCCGGTTGGCGCGAGTCGAGTGGGACCATTGCTCGGCAGCTGCGCGCCGAAACCACGGGATCTAAGGAGCAAATCGCCAATCCTTCTGTTTTCTTCACATCGACGTCATCTAGGTTAGCTATTCTCACGGTTATACAATGTGCTGTTTTTACCAGCGCTCAGGCTACAAGTACATTCTTCGGTAACGGGCAAATTTTAGACATTTTGTATACTGCCATCGGAAATTCATGTGAAACTTCCGACAATTATCCTGCAAGAATTGTTTGATATTTTGCTGGTAAAGCACAGGTTTCTTTTGCGATAACTGTGACCATATTTGACCTCAGGTGCCCATGCGGACCCCTCATAAGGACCGTTTCCCTCATGTTCCGTCTTCAGGGTTTCATTCTTAGGGTCCAAAACATATCCGTTCTCACTAAGAAAATCAAGACCCAGGATGCATTTTTCAACGATATCAGCAACCACTGCCGTGTGTGTGCAGCATTTATTTCCAATTCGTATGTCAACGACTGCGGTTCCAAGAGCAACTAAACCCTCACCATTTACGGTTTGAATCTCAACCCGTTTCTCAAACTTCAAACAATCTGCAGGTTCCTTAATTTGCTCGAAAAAATCCGGACGGACTAGTGTAATATCCACCCCAATTACCAGAACAAATTGTCATTTAGTTTTATTGATCATTCCCTCAACTCTTAAAATACTGTAGTCCCCAGAAAGACCTGTGACATGCGCTTTCACCGCGCTGGGCTGCTTATGCCGCGTCAGTTCCCACATCCCGAAACTGACTTCTGAGCGTTTCCCGAAGACTGTTCCTTAGACTTTCCCCTCTCTCTCATCCGTTTTCTACATTCGCTAATGCGATGCCTTTTTAAACCACAATACCAATATTCCGTTTTTCTAGACGGCGTATCACTTCTTCTCCGGCTAGGAGACGAAGCAGAACGATGTTTAACACCTCTGCGAAGGATATCCAAAAGCTCTTCGTATTTAGCTTCGACTCATGCATTGTTCGGACTTTCTGCCACAGTCGCCACACGAACTGTATTTCTAGGACTCCTAGAAGGGCGCGATGAGTCAAACGTCATTGCATGTAAGGCGGCTGACATACGTGAGTCACAATCCGCCACGCGCACTGAATGCTGAATGTCTGGATAAGCAATAGCTTCCACAAAATGTTGCTGCGCCATCGTGTCCTGTATATCCGGCATACATTGCCCATACGCATGCTTAGTCATCTGATGAAGGTCGGTCGCGGGCCCTTTAATGGACTCGTGGGCCTCCTGCCTGAGATTTTTCAACTGAAGAACACGGAGTTGCTTTAAATGCTCCTCCCCAAACCTGAGATTTAGGGCAGCGACGAGACAGGAATATTTTAAACGGCTCTCCTCCGACAAAGTTTGTAGGGTATTAGCAGCTGCAAACGATAATGATGCCGCAAGCGCGCATGCTTTCTCCCTTTTGTTCCAGCCGTTCGCACTCGAAACCATTTTGAACTGGGTCTTGTATAACCCCAGCTAGTCTTCCAGTCAGATGCGCCCGGTTTAATTCGGGTCGACTTACACAAAGCTTCACTCATCACCACCGGTGACTTAAATTCCGACGAACTTATTTTTTCCTCACAATGTTGTACCCTTTTTCCAATATCCCTATAAAATTTAGTTTGCTCTAACTTAGTAGCATTAAATTCCCCAGAAAGGTTTTCCTTTACATCTCTACATTTAGTCCTGCACAAGTTACGGACGCTCTCTAATTCCTGGGTGCATTGTTCTATTTGATATACGCATTTTGCCTGCCCAATTGCCAACTGATGGATACGCGAGTTGGTATCTTTAATTTTTTTATAAATATTTCCTCATAACCCCCAATTGCAGCTATTAGCCAATTTATGCTGCCAGTTTGCTGCTCAAGAGTTTCTTTCTGCTGTTCTAAGCTTTGTTTAAAACTTGCTTGTTGTTGTTTGAGCTGCTGTTCAAAACTTTCTTTGATAGTTTTTATTCCCTTTTTGAGTTCATCTTTCAGTTCATCCGATACTTTTTTATCCCTTCCATTTTTGAGACTTTCAGCTTAATTTAATATGCAAATTGCAAAAGTTGGCATAAATATTGTGCTCCGGTTGTACTGTGCTTCTGAGGTACACTACGGATCCCACTGTTTATCACCACTTTTGTTACGACCTCGGGCCTGATCGGGTTCCGGATAATCACGATGCCAATTCTTCCGGACGTAATCCGATCGCTGAATCCGCAAATAAACCTCGTTAGCCAATTAGCCTTCACAATACACCAAGAAATCAATTAAGTCACAGAATAACAATTAAAAACGGAGATTTACTCGATACAGGCATAATTTACAATGGAATTTCATGTGGTAATAAATGATCTAAAATTTCCAGCCAGCTTTGGCCCTCTTTAGTGTTTCCGAAAATATGACGCAACAAAAAGTCCGTTCGTTCAATATGGACGACAAAGAAATACTGATAAAGTACTTACGTATAACCTCCAGTATCCAAGTACTGATGAAACTCTTGAACGCGTTCCCACACACGCGCGCGGTTACGTTGTTTCTAAACTTGAAGCACTTTCTCTTTCCGGCTAGACAAAGTACGCGTCGCTGGCGCAGCGGCTGGGCCTACTGAGACAAACAAACAAGTTTCTCCGCCTCCGACAAACACGAAAAGGCGGCGTTTAGCTTCGGTTTCTCTCCAGCTACGGGGGAGGGGGCTCTTCAACCCTTACTTCGAAGCCAGGCGTTCCTTTCTTTAGGCTTTGAGCGAGGCAGTTGGGTGTATCGTAACCGCGGCTCACCTGCAGAAAACTCCTCTTTACGGCAACTTTTGGTATCTGCTATCCAGTGAGTTTGTGGAAGTTCCAAGGCGAAACTAGAGGTAGCAATTCTTCAGCGCATATTTTAGCTTGTTTTCCAGGTGCTCAGGTTTCCAACAGCGGCAGCACACGGCAACAAATTTCTAGCTCGAGGAAACTCCCAACCTATCTCTTTGCTATATCAAAAGGACTCTCCTGAAACAATCTCCCGTCTCCAAGAGGTGGTAAGCGGTGGATTCCACTACTTGAAAACACGGCATGTTTATTACAAAACGCTTTTATTCCAAAACCTTTCCCATTTTCACTCGCGCGCGTCTTCGCTTACCGACAAAGAGCTCTAAACTGCTTGCCGTCCAAATAACTTTTGAGCTATGCGAAAAAGCTTTTAAACCCTGACCTTTCCCATTTACGATTATGAGCTCTTTGTTCTCATGGCAACACATTCATCTCGCCATTCGAATTCAAAGTACTAGAAATATTTTCTTTTTATACCGCCCCTCACCAATGTTTATATATAATTACCTGTTAATTAAACCCTCCAATCGAGTTTCACTTAACATACATTAGCCACGCCTCTCACCAATTAATTATGCGAGGGGGGGGATATTCACAATATATATATATATGGACATCTGTTTTTTCCTCATCTCAATGACAGAAGCCTATACCGTTACATAACTTCCTCTTTGACTAAGTCCTTATACAGACCAGTTTTCAGGAGACTGAACATTTTAAGATA
The DNA here is from genome assembly GCA_039090855.1 of Macrothele yani. Classification (NCBI taxonomy): domain Eukaryota; kingdom Metazoa; phylum Arthropoda; class Arachnida; order Araneae; family Macrothelidae; genus Macrothele; species Macrothele yani. The sequence continues at coordinate 25,379,569 of CM077032.1, read as the reverse complement.
ATTGCATTACCTCAAAATACAGGGCAGCAATCCCTTGGTGCACGTAAACGAATCCAATACTAGTGATACACTAAAACTCACAAGTGTTTCAATGACTTTAATAGTACACGAATCTAGTAATAAAAGAAAACATAAAACTCATGAGATCTGTGTAAATTCATTTTCTTATGAGCAAGATATTCACTCTATCCTGGTACGCCAGAGAAATGACCCTACCGTCCACTGCAATTTATAACACTAAACAACAAAAAATCTCTAATGATCAAATATATTTGCCGTTAAGGATATTTAAATTAGGTCTAGCAGCGGCGTCACATTTTTGCATTGCCTTTATCAGGGCAAATGGTGAAGAGTGGCTAGGAAAACTAGAAAGCAAAATAATTACTCTAAGTTCACTGCTGAGTTTCCATCTTCAAATGTCGATGGATAGAGCATTTTCACAATTTCAAGATCGCTTCCTGTAGGTGTTCTTAAAAAAACATTTTTGCGGTGTCCCTGTATGCGCATTGTCCTTTGGATTGCATATTAAATATTTACGAAGGCGGAGAGTTGTCTGTACTCTTGAAACAGAAATGGAAGAATTTATTGTTTCCCTGGAAATAATGCATTGCATGTCATGAAAGATGTATTTACCCTCTAGGCGGCGAGGACGCATATATACGTTCACCAAAACTTGCTCAAAAGCGGCGAGGACGCAATATTACGTCCACCAAAAACCAGCTCAAAAGCGGCAAGCATGCAATATTACGTCCATTAATAACCTACTCAAAAGCGGCGAGAACGCATATATACGCGTCTCCACTCCTCCTCCATTAGGAACTAGAACATGCCCGCTCGTTAGGATGAATTGGGGATATATTAGCCGCGGGAAGGAAGGTCCTGCGGGGGATGAAAGGGAACGAAGTTTTCCTACAAAGGCCCATTGCTAGAATAAGGAAGATGCCCAGGGTCGAACAGTACTGATTTGAAGATCTAAGCAATTCATCCTTGTACGTTAGCTTTATTTATTCCATGCATTCCTTATTTCAGACATGACCAAAAAATCTCTAAAATCTGAGTGTGTGTTTTTTTAATACCTGAGTCTGTAAATCCTTTTACATTAAGTGATTAGAGCAACATGTTCAGAATTTTAGTTCTTTCAATACATTTCGGAAGTAGGACGAATAATTTCTGGGGTTTAGATCGCAATTAAGAGGAAGAAAATGAACCTTTCTGATTGCCGTAAGCTATTGTTTTTCTCACTCACCTGGACAACAAGCGCGAACGAAAAGTTTCAAAAATTAAAGAAAGGAAAGAAGAGAAATATGTAATTTAGTGAATTCTCTGATTATATTTTTTGTTTGTAGTCCAAGGAAAAAAATCGTTTAGTAAATTAGTGAAAATACAGTTCTCTTGGTTGTCGCTCTTAAAATAACTCATAATGCAAAACAGAAAGAGATGCGTTACATCATTCACACACTTGACTAGGAAGAATATGCACTGCTGGCCACCCAAAATGCAACACCAAGAAGGAAGCATCCGATTGGCGTTAAATTCTCAGCATGCGTAGGGCATGCAAACGATTAGCATTGCAGGGCATATGCAAATCATGTGCGCCCGGCACGCCACCGAGAAGCACTATAAGAAGGGTGCACAGAAGGCAGGGTGTAAGTAGTGGAAGTGTGTTGTGCTGCCGGACCTGTGCGTGGGAAGCTTCCTGATGGCTTGTTGCAGAATACGGAGTCATTCCAGCACGTTTCGGAGTTCGACAAAGGACAAATAGTGGCTTATCGCGACAGAGGTTTATCGTACCGAGACATAAGTGCCCGTGAGGGAGGACATCTTGCCACAGTTAGGCGAGTATGGATTCGGTGGGTGCAGGAGGGACGGACGGACCGACGTGAGTGATTGCCGCAGCCGCGCTACACCACCGAACAAGAGGACTGGCATGTTGTGCGGCAGGCATTGATGGCTCGCACAGCCACATCACGAACGTTAGCGCTGGAATTATGGTGTGGTGCGCAACAACCTGTGTCAAAACGTACCGTTCGACGTCGTCTGCAGGAGCAGGAACTTGTCGCACGGCGCCCATTGCTCCGATTACCATTGACGTTACACCACTGGCGAGTGTGGCGGCAGTGGGCCGTTGAACGCCTCACTTGGACTACGGAATGGCACGAGATTGTCTTCTCCGACGAATCCCGCTTCTGCCCCCAACACCACGATGGTCGGATCCGCGTTTGGCGGCCCCGCGGTGAGAGACTGTATGACGCCTGCATTATGCATTGCCATGCCGGTCCGTCGCCTGGCGTTATTGTTTGGGGCGCAATTGGATATGACACCCGCACCATCTTGTACGCATCACCATTACACTCAACAGCTACTGCTACTTCTCCGACGTTTTAGAGCCTGTAGTCTTTCCTTACCTGCAGAATCTGCCAGCGGCCACGTTTCAACAGGACAATGCGCGCCCGCACGCGGCACGCGTCGTGCAGCAAATCTTCACGGCCCACCAGGTGTCACTGCTGCCATGGCCCGCCTGTTCTCCCGATAATTCACCCATCGAACACGTTTGGTCGCTGATCGGCAACCGAGTGGCCGGGCAAGCACCACCCGCGGCTACGCCTGATGTTCTGTGGCAACGTGTGGTAGCAGCCTGGACCAACATACCCCAAGCCCACATCCAAAGCCTCTTTTGTTCGATGCCGCGGCGTGTAGAGGCCGTTATTGCTAGCCATGGGGCCCACTCGAACTATTGATGTCTGCGTGTTCCGTAAGGCGCACGGGCCTGTAAGCTCAATCCTTTCATCTTTGTATCTGTTTTTATGTGTCCAGTAAATTTGGCTTTGCTTTCTCGTGTCCTTCTTGATGTTGCATTTTGGATGGCCAGCAGTGTATATATATAAACTCGTGTAAGTATATAAGTATATATATATATATATATCATCATTGGCAACCATTATCATTATCAATCTACTGCTGGATGAAATGACCCAGAAGAAGATCAAATGGGAGATGGGTGAGTGAAATTTGAAAGCTTGCTCCCCGAGTCGCAAGATTCCATGTCTCTTCCATAACTGTCTGTCTTGGGCTAGTTTCCTCCATGCCACTCCGCCAAGCTTTCCGATATTTCCCATTCATTTCCCATGTGATCTTCTGAGTCATTTTCTGACTTCTGTCCCTTGGTATCCACTCTAATATTTCAGTTGCCCATGGGTAGTCCATTCTTCTAGCAGTATGTCCAGCCCATTGCCATTTCAGGAATTTTAGTTTTGATCAACATGTTTTCCACTCTCTCTATATATACTGTATACACTTAATGTACAAAACATCAGATATCTACCTAATTGCGTGTTGGACCTCCTCTAGTGCGAATAACAGACGGTCACGCAAAGGCATTGACTCCACCGGATGCCATAGGGTTTCCCGAGGTAATGCCAGCCATGCCTGTTGCAGCATTGTCTTCAACTCTGCCCGAGACGATACAAGATCCATGGATCTGAAGTTCCCCGCCATAGCATCCCAGAGACGCTTCATCCTAGCACCGTGGGGCCGCTGGATGGCTCCTAACTCAGATGAGTGTTATCGAGAAATGCCCGGGTGGTGGTGGTCCAGTAGGGCGGCTCATTGTTCTTTTGAAACAGACCATCGGCCACAGGATGCGGGACGGCCATAAAAGCGTGTAGGTGATCAGCCAGCAAATGTTGGCAGCGCGCGGAGGTTAAGAACCTCTCCCGACACACTATACTCCCCAAACCAACGCAGAACCACCACTTCCTTGAACAAAGCAGATCTGTCACGACGAGGACACGGCCTCATGCTTTCTATGCTACATCCACAACCCCCGTCAGCTTGGTACAGCTGAAAAAAGGATTCATCTGACCACACGACATGGCGCCACTCTGAAGGGTTCCTGTTTTGAAGTTCTTGGCACTTGGCGAGGTTTAATTTCTGATGACGAGCAGTCAACAGTGGCACCCGAATAGGGCGTCGGCTCCCGCAGCCAAGAGTATGCGGCATGCAACGTATTGTTCACTCACGGACACTGCTTTGGCCTCCGTCGTTTAAGCTGCATGTGATTTTAACTGCCGTCGGCGAGCGTTTGGTCTGTACGTGCCTGGATAGTCTACGTCGTTGCAGGTCATCAATAACGCGCGGTCGGGCACTGGTTGCTCTCCAGGCGCTGGTACGTTCGTCGATGGTATACTCGTGGTACACCCTTGATACGGTTTGCCTCGGAAACCCCAGCGTTCTTACCACTTCGGCGATAGAATGACTCGTCCGTCTTGCGCTGACAATGCGTCAACGATAAAAGTCGCACAGATCACCACGTTTACCAATGTTCGTCAGCTGTGCTGCACTATGGGAAGCCCTGCTGCGTGCGAATTTATCACATGCATTTGGTTTTGGTCTGTTCCACTCTGGTTGGGGGATGCCCACGTCAACTGCCCATCACCCCTACCTCTATCCTTTTTGTTTACTGTGTGTATATCACCCATCCGACTTATGGCATGATATCCCAGTATTTATTAGCAGATCTCGAAAAATCCTTTTATTTTTCTTTTGGTAGCACAAACCGTGAAGGAGAATTCATGTACTTCCGAATTTCTGTGGTGCACAGCTTATCTGCTGGGTGCCGTAATATTTCTTATACTATATGTACATTTAAAATATCCAGAAGGTAGAACATCCTTTCGCATTAGATAGCTGAAGCAGTGAGCAAAACGGTTGGAAGTAAAGTCCACTGGTAAACCCCTACATTAACTTACCACTAGGAAAACAACTAAATATACACCACGCAAAAGTTTTAAAAATTTTCATGTAAAACAGTGTACATAGATTTTATTTCGTTCAGGGACTTTGTCAAAGCGTACGAGTTTTCCTTATTACATAAAGCATATTACGAAAACTCCAACAAAAAGGGATAAAACTCCGTGGGTGCGAGTTTGCCGAGTACCAATCTGTTTTCATCCCATTCCTTTATGCAACCCCGGTGGCGCAGACTTATGACCAATCGTCCAATTGGGTCCGGATTCGAATCCTAGTGAGTCATGGATGTTGTATTTTTCTTACGTATAAGCGCCGACCATGGAGGGGTCAAGGCGAATCTTGCCCCCTCCATAATTTTACTGAAGGGGAAGTGCCCACCCAGTATTTTTCGTTCTGTTCAACTAAATAATCGCTTGGGTCTCATAAGGCAGACCAAGCTCCACCGTATGAGTCCAAAGCTCTTTATTTCCCAAAAAATAATAAATAGCAAAATAAATAAAAACATTTTTTACATATTCAGTACTGCTCATTTGATAGGAAACTTGATTGCCATCCCCGTATTGTGTTTGATATGTTTTCACGATGTGTGGAAACGTTTAAAACAATTATCATAAATAAAATAAATAAAAATATGGAAACTTATAACCTCTAACGCCTTTATTTATCTATTTATTATTTGCGCTTCTCGTTCTTTGTTCCAGTAACCTCGCTAATTTCTTGCATTTTTTATAAATGTTTGGAAATAAAGTATCTCTGGTTATTTCAATAAAATCACAGGCTGAGTTTTATTTTTAGAAAAATATTTCTGTTTCCTTGTGCAACAATTATAATTTCATTTAAAAATATACGTCGTTTTCGTAGTTTATCTTTTTGCCTGTTTTTTTATTGTTCTCCTGAGAATAGAAGAATAGTGTCTCTCCCACATTTGGTCTCTTCATGTCTCCCCCCTTCCTCAATAATTGGATGAAGTCGACACCCCTGGTCTTACCGAACCAGTGGCCTTAAATTAGGGATGGACGATTGATAATAGCCCACCGAGTTTCTCGCGGTGGTCGTTAAACTCTCAACAACAACATAAAAAAAATAAATGCCTCATATGAGAAAGTGTAAGAGTTTACTTGTATGGAATTTTTTTCCGTATAGGAATTTTCCACCAAACTTCCAAAACCACATCGTGAGAACTTTCAGTACCAGTGTGACCCTCTCTTGCAATAATTTTAATACTGATATTTTTCATTTTTGCGATGATAAGGTTTTATTTTTATTTTTATCGTTTTTTGAGCACAAGCAGTTAAATAATCTTTTCTAGAGATTTGGTTATTTAGACGTAAAGAAAAAAGAAAACAGACATGTGTAAGTTGTTTTTCAAAAATAAAGAAAAGTGTTCAATTTACACGAAAGAATTCCGAGTAGTGAACTACTCTGCATTCTTCGCTCCGTAATAAGAAATAGACGAACTGTTAGCTCCCCATCCATTCATATGTCTTTGATTTAGTATCGCAGCAGTAATGTTTAAACACATTCTTGTTTAATCAGACATGTGCGATCTTTGTGAACAACGGGAATTATGCTTTGCATTTCTTAGTGCCTAAGAGACCTAGATTAGCGCTTAGAATAGGGAGTGATCGGAACGCTCAAAGTGCTCAAAGGAACAAAGTCACATCTTTCCTCAGTCCGTGAAAAGCCGGAATATAAATGCCGTAAGGCAATAAGAGAAACCTGCGCACAAGGGATGTTTCCACACACTTCCCCGAGAGGAGAGACATTGTGTTCCGCTGAAACGAAAACAGTAATTGACTGATAAAGAATCTTAAAGGAAACGACTCAAACATGAGTCTATGGCAATTTGAATATCCATTTGGGATATTCATCCAAAAAATATAAGATATAATGATTTTTTTACTGCACGTGAGGGAAGATTTTCAGGGTTTACGAAAGGCCATTTAAGAAATTTTCTGACTGCATCGAGAAACGTTGGAACCCTGGGTAGGTTAGGAACAGAAAAATTGGTCACATAAGCATTAAGATCATGTATATAAAATGCCTAATTTTTTTTTTGGAGACTGGCTGAATCGTTTTGTACTTCAATGAGATGAAACGGTAACTAAATGTATAGTGGTGACGAGTTCTTGTCACAGTGTTAACGTTGTCTGCATTGTAAAAGTGAATATGAGAGACGTTATTCGCCCACACTACTTTTTATTCGGCGATTGGTTCTTCGACCATCTGTCAGTCCATCACTGTTTTACCAACACTCGTACTATCATGCAGAGCTTCTATGCAAAATCTTTTGTTTTTTACATTTCATTCCTTTTCTTCACTTCTAACGTTCTATTACTCCGTCTTTCAGTCCTTCCTCCTAACCATTTAGCTATCACACTGAACATCCGATTTTAAATCACACACACACACACACACACACACATATATATATATATATATGGGATGTAAGGTCAGGTGATGCGTAACATCACAGCCTCTCCTTGACAAATGTCAACCCCGCCTTCTCGTGGTGCATCCTGTTCCCACTAAAGGGGCTCTGAAGACCGCCAATAGCGGTATAACTATACCATCGGGATCAGAGGAAATTCTATCCCACACTCACCAACCCGCTTGGCCAGCGTGGTGAGTTATGGCCAAATCCCTCCAAAATGACTCCACAACTTAAATCTTGGCCCTCAGTCTCCGGCAGCTGGAATGTACCTGGCCAAGGAAGCGGCCAGTGCGACATGAAAGCAGAGGGTGCTAAGAATCCCCGGAGGACCGGACAGAACTAGTGGTGTTGTATTTATAATAAACAAGAAACTGAAGGATAAAGTGGTAGAAGTTGAAAGTTCCTCTGACAGAGCTGCACGACTCGTTATCCAACTATCGAGAAGATACCAGGCTCAGATTATTCAAACTTATGCACCCACCACAAGTCATCCTGAAGAAGAAATTGAAGAATTTTATGAGGAAATTTGTCATCTAAATAATAAAGGTAAGCAGCACTTGAAAATAATTATGGGAGATTTCAATGCAAAAATAGGGCAACGGCAACAGAATGAAACTTCCGTAGGTAAATTCGGTCACGGCAACAGAAACCAGCGTGGAAATACTCTCGTTGAGTTTGCAGAGGCAGAAGGGTTTTTCATCTTGAACTCCTTCTTCAAGAAAAGCCACACAGGAAATGGACATGGAGTCCAAATGGGACGACAAGTGAAATTGATTTTATTATGTGTAACAAAAAAATTCGTCATAGAAGACTGCAGTGTGCTAAACAAGTTCAACACAGGTAGTGACCATAGATTGGTGAGATGTAAGATGCACCTCAACACTAAACTTGAACGTGGCAAGCTCATAAGACAAACAAAATCTATTGACATAACCAACCTTAAAAAACACCATAATACCTTCAAGTTGGAACTGAAGAACAGGTTCTCTGCTTTAGAAGGCCTAACGTCGGAAGAAGTGGACATCTCTGAAGTTAACAGAAAAGTAACCAAAGCTCTTATGAAAACAGCAACAAAATTAGCTGGGTCTAAGAACAAGTTGCATGTAAATAAATTATCAGGAAAAACGAAAATTTTGAAGCAAAAAAGAAGAGAGATGAGGACAACTAAAGAAGATGTGACTTCCAAAGTGGAATATATAGAGCTATGCAAGACAGTACGAAAAAGTATCACTGAAGACGTAAGAAAATTCAACTGTGAACTAGTGAGGAAAGCAATTGAAAACAACCAAAGCCTAAAGATAGCAAAGGGACATCTCAGTAAGGGAAGAAAACAGATTATGGCACTGAGAAAAGAAGGTGGTTCTGTAACAAGAAATAGAGGCGAAATTTTGACAAGAGTGAAATATTTCTACTCCAAATTATATGAAAGGGATGATACATGCACTCCAGACATCATGAAAGATACCAGTACCAGAGTTCCTCTAGTCCTTCCAGCAGAAGTTGCACATGCAATCAAGAACATGAAGCGCGGAAAAGCTCCAGGAGAAGATGGAATTACTGTAGACATCATACAAGAAGCAAGTGGAGAAATCGAAACAGTACTCGCCCAAATTTTCACTCGATGCCTTAATGAAGGAAAGATTCCTGAGGATTGGAACACCGCTACAATGATCCTGCTACATAAGAAAGGTGACATTGAGGATCTCGGAAACTACAGACCTATCAGCCTCCTATCAGTAGTTTATAAAATCTTCACTAAAGTTCTTTCACACCGCTTGAAGGTAACACTGGACATGGCTCAACCGAGAGAACAAGCTGGATTCAGGAGTGGCTACAGCACAATAGATCATATCCATGTGCTGAGAGAACTAATTGAAAGAGCGAGGGAATATGAACTTCCATTGTGCATGGCTCTTATCGATTATGAAAAAGCCTTTGATTCGGTGAAACCATCAGCAGTTACAATGGCTCTGAAAACCTGCGGTATTGAAGATGCATACATTAATATTATTAATAACATCTATGAAAATGCAAGTGCAAAGATTAGGCTGTTTGAAAATACAACACACATAAAAATTGGAAAGGAAGTGAGACAAGGTGACACCATATCTCCGAAGCTCTTTAATGCCACATTGGAGGGTGTTTTTCAGTCACTGAGCTGGGAAAACAAGGGGATAAAGATTAATGGAGATTATCTAACCCACCTTCGTTTTGCTGATGGCGTAGTCATTTTTGCAACTAGCCTATCAGAGCTGCAGAGTGTGATCCAGGAACTTGCTGAAAAGAGTAAAGAAGTGGGATTAAAAATGAACTTTCAGAAGACAAAAGTGATGTTCAATGCTTTTACAAGAAATGAAGATTTATCGATTGATGGAGAAAAGCTGGAGATAACAGATACGTACGTTTATCTTGGACAGCAGATATCAAGTGAGGGTCACATTGATGAAGAAATTAATCGGCGTACAAAACTTGCCTGGAGAGCTTTTGGAAGAAACAGCATAATTTTCAAGAGCAATATGCCATTATGTCTTAAAAGAAAAGTGTTTGAGCAATGCATCCTTCCAGTGCTTACGTATGGTGCAGAGACGTAGACCTTAACTAAAAGAGACATACAAAGGCTGCAGACAACTCAAAGAAGCATGGAGAGGTGCATACTTGGTGTAACCAGGAGAGATAAGAAGAGGAACTCGTGGATCCGAAAAATGACAAGAGTGGAAGACATCATGATCAGAGTTAAATCCCTGAAATGGCAATGGGCTGGACATACTGCCAGAAGGACAGATCATCGATGGACAGCCGAAATTTTAGATTAGATTCCAAGGGACAGGAAAAGACCCAGAAGAAGACCACATGGGAGATGGGTGGATGAAATTCGAAAGTATGCTGGGGTGACATGGAGGAGACTGGCACAAGACAGACCGTTGTGGAGGAAACTTGGGGAGACCTTCGTCCAGCAGTGGATTGATAATGGTTGACAATGATGATGATGATGATGATGATATATATATATATATATATAGTCGAGTCACATTATTGTGACAACCTCCTACTTTAGACATCAACAGCGCTAGCCAATGAATGAACGCCCGTGTCTTGAGCTGGCTAGCAGGGTATATAAGGCATACGAAAAACATTTCACTCGTTGCTGTCATGGATAAAAGGAGCGATTTATTAGTTTTTTAAAAAAGGGATGATTATCGGCTTTCGGACCAAGGGTGGCACTATTTGTGAAACAGCGCAGTTTGTGAACTGTTCGCGTGCTGCTGTGGTTAAAGTGTATCGGAGAAATGCACCATTGCGAATTAGCGAAGTGAAAATTGCGGAGCACCACGTGCCATTGATGTGAGAGGTCAACATCGGCTTCGAAGGTGCTTGAAGACCGATCGACACGCTACAGTGGAGCAACTCACTATCCGAATGAACCAGGGGGCTACAGAAAGTTTGTCTAAAAACACAGTTCCTCTCTCGAAAATTCTTACATTTGCACGGCAGGACCTCCGTTGATTGGCAAAGGATTGCCTTCTCCGATGAGTCAAACTTTCTGCTTCATCGAACGGATGGACGTTTGCGTATAAGGTGAGAAACATCGGAGAACAGACACACTCAACCATTGCTGGCAGAACCCAAGCTGGTGGGGCAACGCTTTGGTTTGGAAAATGGCATTCTCTGGGTCCACTCATAGGTGTGGAAGGCACTACGGACCGAATTCGTTGTGAATCCATCCTTGCAGACCAAGTGCACCCATACTATCTGGTTTTCTTCCCTGGGGCGGATGGGATCTTCCAGCACGACAATGCGACGTGTCACACAGCTAGAAATGTCCGAGAATGGTTGAAAGAGCACGATGAAGACTTCAAATTACTTCCCCTGCCCCTTAATTCCCCATATTTAAACCCAATTGAGCATCTGTGGGACTACCTCGGGCGTTTTGTTCGCTCTATGGATATATATTTTTCAACTGGAATATATATTTATATATGTATATATACATTCCAGTAGAGAAAGACCCCGAATGAAAACCACATGGGAGAGGATCGGATGAAATTCGAAAGCATGCCTGAGTAACATGGAGCAGAGTGGCAAAAAACAGACAGTTGTGGAAAAACCTTTGGAAGACTTTCATCCAGCAGTGGATTGATAATGGTGTACAATGTTGATGATATATATATAGCAGAAGCACAGACAGGGGCACAATGATGGATGGAAAAGTCCCGCTCAGGAAAACTCCCCGCATTCCGAAAAGTTCCCCATAGGAAACTCCGCCACAAGAAAAGTCCTCCATCTTTTACCTTTTTTATATCAGGGACCGTGTACAAATTGCAGTTTACACAAAATATCGAATGTGGCGGAGATTTCAGGAGTCACCGTTTTCATTTTCACGCTGTCTAAAACAAGATGCAGCCGTTCAACGAGCACAAATATGTGGGTGAATTTTCCAGGCTCGTCATTTCAACTTTTACCGCCGTTATGGTAAAAACAGTCTTACAATTAGCTGGACAGTGTGGGGAAATTTGGTTCACTGTAAACCGCCACACAGGAAAGCTGCCACACCGGAAGATTGCCGCAGAGAAAAACTGTCACATGCTTTTCATCAACGTGCCGGCCACAAATTGCTGTTCTTCCTAGGAACACTCTGAATGTGTGGCAGTTTTCCAATGGGGCAGTTTTCCAAGTTTCCGAATTATGTGTGGCAGTTTTCCAAGGTGTCTAACGACGAGAAAGAGCTCTTTTGTTTTTATGGATTTTCGTGTCGGTTCATACGAGTTTAAGGAAACTGGCCACAAAAGTTCAAGAGGTTTGGGAGGGGGAGAGCTATATGATTGCCTTTTCTTTAACTATATTGAGAACTGAATTGGGAACTCCAAATGAATTTCGAGAAAATATTCCATGTAATGTAATAAATTGCCGAGGATTCGAGGTACACTTAGTTTTGGGAAGGGGGCTCTACCCTCAACTTCCGTAATATTATATTCTGGGCCACTGGAGTTTGTCAGTGTATCTAGGATGTTCCCCTTAAAGCGTCCGTGAGGTCAGTGAGCTTGAGGGGGGGGAGGCTTTCCCTCAAAATGTTTGTTAAAATGGACGTAGAGCTGTAAACATTAGTACCATGCTTTATATAATGATTCTGTACACGACCACGAATTTTCAATAGGGTGGGGTGAATTCACCCTCCCCCAAGTTTCTAAGAGCGCAAACAAGTGTTAATGGTAAGGGATTTGATCGCAATCATGTTGCGTTTAGTGGCAGACTCTATGCCCTTCCCCCTCCCCCAGGAATTTCCTGAAGTCTGTAAAAGGGATACGGGGTGCTTGGTTTGGAGGGTTCTACCCCTAACTTCCGTAATTTTATATTCTGGACCGCTAGAGTCGGTCAGTGTGTCCTCGATGTTACCCCTGAAGCGCTCTTATCAATCGAAAAGAGATTGGTGACAACCATCAAGGACTTCAATGCAAGGGTAATAGAGAAATTTGCAAATAAGAAAAACAGGAGAATGGAATTCATTTTTCGGCATTAGGTAAGCTGATTCCATATTACTCCAGTGTAATTTTTGCTTGTCAACCCATCCCCACATCTCCCCGTCACGTAGGGATACGGGTGAAAATGCTGTGTGGGGAGATGGAGCAGAGTCATGGCGATTCGTGATTTTTTTGGGAGGGGCTGAAACTGAAGTTTGATCCATGTGCAATTATTATCTACCTTGTTTTTGCTTTTTTTCATGTCATACACTCTTTACTTGTGCAATACGTTGAGTAATTTCGTTAATTCATATATAATTAATTCATATTTAAGCTCTTCAAAGTGCATTAAAAATCGCAAATAATAAAGTTGCAAGAGTGATTGACTGAATTGTATATTGAAGCACACTGTAAAAAAGTTTCGTATTAAAAATATAAAACTGAATGAAAACCTATTTTCAAAATAAATAAATAAATAAATAAATAAATAAATGAGTAAATAAATAAATGAATAAAACTAAAAATAAATAAGTAAATAAATAAACTTACGTTATTTTTAAAGAACTTTGATTTTGTTCTCGGCTTTTTCCACGATGATCAAGATCTGATAATGTTTTCTAGTCAACTGAACTCGGGACAGATTAATCAAGCCTTATATTTCGCAAAATATTAGTCTTAATAATCTGCCGAATATACGATTACAAATTTAAACATAAACGCCAAAGCGGTAAACAAAATGAATAATAATTGAATCAAGTTTCGTCTGTAAACCTGCACAAAGTCACAGAATTACATTTACAATAAATATCAGCCATTATGCAATAAATGTCGCCACCTTTAAAACATGAAAATTACGGAAACTATCTATAAGTCAGGTAACCAAATTCTGGGTAGGAGGTCAAAGAGCAATTCGAAGTTCATATTTAATGTTTTTTTGTAAACCGCCACACAATATTTCTGTAGAACTGTTTTTAAATATAACAAATTTCCATAATCTAGCGGATATTCCATTAGCCGTATCAATTTAAAAAAATTTCCGACCAGTCAAATAATTGCCTTTCTGTTTTTTCCCGAGAATATAAAGTTTCAAATTCCATCCATTACTGAAGTCGGAAGGTCGAGAATTTAGGCACACAATTTCCATCCTATGGATTGTTACGTAATTTCAAAAACTACATGGTTTTTATTTAAATATGCTCAAAATTTTCCTCAATAATTCGTTCGTTTATGAAATAGAAACAGTAGAAGAGATATCATGTCCGTATTATTTTCACGAAAAACCTCATTCAAAGTGACAATTTAAAAATCTATAATCCAGAATTGTTTGAAGAATATAATTCTACTGAGCGTTAGAATAGGATTTCATTTGTATGAGCATTCGTTTAATAAAATTCTTGTCATAACTTAGGTTTTCGTTTCTTTCCATGACCGTTCAGGGCTAATTAAGAAAAACTGACGACAAAGTTTCCTGCACCAGTTTTCTGAAGAACAGCGGCGAGGATAAAAAGAGCAAACCAGCTCCCTCTTCTAAGGGACTTTGGTTATTTACTGTTCTCATTTACGGGAACTGACCTTCAGACCTAAACCACAAGCGTTCGTGTCTTTGTGGAAAGCTATCGTTAATGTGATGACCGTAGGACCTGCCACGCCTTTTACTGGATGGGGGGGGGGATGCACATGCCCAGAATTGCCGGCCGCTTTCAGAGAGAAAAACGCTAAGAACATAGGACGCTCAGGGAAGCTTTTGCGATAGACGCCGACATAATTTGTCATTGAATCTTCCAAATCTTACGCTGCCTAGAGGGTTAATGTGGTCCTCGACAGCGACCTTGACAGGGCAGGCCCCAGTAGTTGGCGGAAAGCTTATGGGAACGTGGTTAAGGTCCTCCTGGATAACCAGGGTCTGTGCGATGCCTGGAGGAGACTCGACACTAGTATTCCGGGTTATACCTGGTTTAGAGGGAGCAGAGCTGCTGGAAGCCCACCACTTCGGAGAGGTTTTCCGAAGAGCTGAACAAGAGAGTCCTTTTTTCTGAGCGTCTTTCTCCCCTCCTTGATGTTAAAAGAGGTGTGAGACAAGGCTTGCCGCTCTCCCAGTTGTTCTTTGTCTTGGTCATTGAGCCCATTTTTATTGTAAGAAGCGGGATTTTAAATGAGGTCTGGCTCACGATGTCCTTCCGACTAGGAAGAGGCAGTACAGGTAGGGTACAGAGGCAGTACAGGTAGGGTACTGCCATTAACGACAAGTGTGCCTCTTGAAACCTCATTGAAGACCGGTACCACTTGTTCTGGAGTTGTCCCATGACCGTGCAGGTGTTGGAAGCTTGTGTTGACTTGAGAAGGTGGCCCGCAGCGGCTCAAGTCTCAGGAGGTTTTTTACCAGTACATCGGCATCAAAGCTGGGATGGGTGTCTGGAGGTTGATCAACACTGAGACCACTTACAAAATCTGGAGAGAGAGGAAAAGAGTTGTTCATAGTAATTACGGAAATGTGGGATTCAACCTTTTGAAAGTGGTCTGGCAGGTCAAGTGCGAGCTTGGAAAAAGAGTTGAGTTGGATGCCCGCAGTCTTTCGGACCGTGCCTTTAACTTCCGGCGGGTTTTCTGGCTTAAAATTGTTACTGAAACGAAGGAAAAATATTTTTTTCCGTTGGGGAACTTAGTCTCCTCATTATTTCGACTTGTAATCCTGCATTCCCGGACACTTGTTCTCTTGTGTATTTGTTGAACTTTGTTTTTTGTGATAATCTTTGAAAGGTTTCTTTTCCTTGACTCCGTGAAAGAGTGAGGAGCTTTTCTTTCGACCTCTTTGCCGGTTGCCTGTTTGCGTACCATACCATTCTCCTCCAGAAGCGCTGGCATTGGGGGCGGTTTGTCGGGTTTGTGTGTGAATCATGGGGGGGGGATTTGTGTTTCGCTGAGGTCTTTCCTCTCTTTGCCTTTCCGTGTGAGGTTTGCCTGAGTGTGTGTTTGCTTTTTGGGAGGGTGTTGTGTGATTGCTTTTTATGGTGTTTCAGTTCAGTGTGGTTGTGTGAGGGTTGGGAGCCATTATTGGGTCGAAAGTTCGTCTTACTGCCAAGCGAACGGCTCGGCAATCCTTCGGGTGGTGTCTCGGTTGGGACGTCATCACAGGGGAACCCGTGAAGGAGAGTTCACTCCTACTGGAGTGTTTCGGGGTGGCCTTATGCCGGCCTCGTCATTCTTGGTGTCCTTGTCTGCAAGCGTGAACTGAGGATTGTTCGAGTTCTTCGGCAGGCCAGCGTGATTCGGGGGCTGGATGTTCTTGCTGTGGAACCTTGGTTGGTGCATCGAGGTGTGAGTGAAACACCGGTGAAACCGAACTTACATTTTATATATGTGGTTCGGCGAAGCAAGTGTGTTGGTGTTGATGGGTAACAAAATTTTATACCGGGAGAGGGGTCACCGTGCTCATGCACAATGGCGCACCCCTATCTCGGATGCCAAGTGTGGGTTTTTGAAGACAAAGTTTATAGGCCATTTAGTTGTATTCTACATGTCATTCATAAAAAAACGGGGAGTAAATGTGTAGATTAGCGACCTAAATTCTTTGGTTGGAAAAATTTCAGTACCTGTGAAAAGTGCTGCGTATAGATTTTAGAGTATTGAAATTACTGGCAAATGATGCAGAAATTTTATATTTAAAATGTGTTATAAAATTTTTTATCGTGATATTGACCTGTAAGTGGGGTGCTGTGAAATGACGCTGCGGTAGGTCTAATGCATCGCTATCGCGACGATGCAGAACTTTGCTCCGTTGAAAGGAAGATCCGCTGCGACGTGTACTTCACGCGCGGATGACTACAAGTGCAGCCGTGTACATTATTTCCAGGGCAGCAAAGCATCATGTACTCATACGCTACAGAATATATTTCGTTCATGTTTTGCAATTGTTTTTAAAGCAGATGTTGAGAAATTCCTCGCTCTTTCACAAATGATTCCCTGATTCGAATTAGAAAGTAATAATATGCTTTTCTATATTGCACATAAAAGTGGGAAACTGTAACTTTTGGTTCTGGTTTGAATAGCATCCATTCGTAGCAGAATCGCTGTGTCACTACACTTTTGGTTCTCCTGTTAATAGTTTGTTCGCAGGTCAGTCTCTATCTTACCCATACGGTTTTTTTTTAGTTTTTTTAGATTTTTTTTTTTGCAAATCTGAGAGGTTTTATCCGGTTTTCCCTCCCAACAACGTACAGGTCACAAAAAAATAAAGGATGAATGAAGTGGGTTTATTTTCTGTAGCGTATCACTACAAAATTTATCGCTCTCCTGCCAACAACGTCACCGTTAACGTCAAAGTGACCTCTTTCACATTACTCTTCCGCCCGTCATTTCGGCACAGCAAAGGACCTTCCTTTTAACGGACCAATGCTTCACATTTTCGCCAGAGCGATGCATTAGACCTACCGCAGCTTCTCTTTACAGCGTCGGACTCACATGTCAATATTACGATAAAAATATTAAAAACACATTTAAAATATAAAACTTCTGCACCGTTTACCAGTAATTTCCATACTCTAGAATCTACACGCAGCACTTTTCCCAGGTACTAACATTTTTCCTGCAAAAAAATTAGGACGCTAATCTACATATTTCCTCCCTTTTTTTATGAATGACATGTAGAATACAAATCAATGGCCTATAATCTTTGTCTTCAAAAGCCAATATTTGGGGAACCAAGATTCGGCATCCGAGAGAGGTGGACACCATTGTGCATGAGCACGGCAACTCCTCTCTCGGATGCCTGTAGCTTAACCCAATACTGAAACAGCTTCATGTTAGAGTTTTTCTTATTGGCCCACCAGGTTGTAGTAGATCTAGATGTCCCTCATAAATCAGGGGAAGATAAGACGTGGTGCCGAAAGATGGAACATCCGGTTTTAATATTCATCTCATGACGCAATGATCTTCGCTAAACCATAAAATTACAACCGATTTCGGAGTTCAACGCACAATTAACGGATTTTGGTGTTCGGCCGATTAGGTTGCACTTATTGGGCCGACCCGGTTGTAGTAGGCGGACTCGCCTGCAACAAAAATCAGTCATAGATATCAGTTAGTGTTCAATGATAAAACATCCAGTTTCAATATACATGATATCATAGGCTCAAATTCGCTAACGAAGGAAATTGCGATCGATTAAGGAGTTCAGCAAATTAACAAAGATTCATATTAGAATTTCACATATTGGCTAATCATATTATCGTAGGAGTGCAGTATAAATCAGTAGTAGAAATGAGGTGGCTACGAATGAATGCACATGCAGTTTTAAATACTTTGTATCAAAGCCACACGCAGCCCCCCCATCACTGGGGGTATAACAAACGTTATAAGAAAAGCATTTGGTTCAAACATGATTTACCATATTTTTTACGATTTACTGGAAAATGGAACGAGGCTTCGCCGGATTCTTTAAAACACTGCAAGTACAAGTTAATTTTGAAAATTGATTTTCCACACATAAGTTGAAAGTTAGCTAAAAATCGTGCTTTTGTTTTTTTTAAATGAGTGTTAAAGAATTATTTAAATTTCTTTAAAGCACCACGACGGTTTCTCCCTCTCCCTTTTCCACTTTTTTTTGCTTTGCTTTTTTTATTGTTTTAATTCCCGAAGAACTTGGATCCTCCTGCACCCTGATGCGATTTGATTCCGCCTGACATCCATTAACATGAAAAATGCCTCTCTCGAGGAGAAGATTTTTAATTGCACCGCAGGAATAAAATTTTGAAATTTTTTTTTCTGTAATTTCTTTTCAAATGATTAAAGACATAGCCAGCAAAATTTTCCGGTAGATCTCAATGAAAATGAAAACACAATATAATTTTTAGTATGTTTTGAATAAATAAGTAAACTGTTTTGAAACGTGGATGAAATGCCTTCCAGGGAATGTAGCGCCATCTAGTGAGTTAAGGCTAGTTCCTCAGTGACACCATTTTTTAAAAATCTGGTAGGGCCCGGTTTTTCTGACGGAACATTCATTTTGTAAACATCTCAGTGACATTCCTTTCTTCTGAACATTCTCTCAATGATCTGTAACAAGAAGATTATTTTTATCGCAGAATTTGCGCACTCATAAATCATCTGCTATTTTCCTTTAGCGGAGGGGCGATTTGTATATTTAAGTAGCTAGCTGCCACAAACGTCAACTAGATATGGAAAACGTTTTTTAAAAATATCAATGCAATTTTATTAACAAAAGTACAAAAACACATATTAAACACTAGAAATTTACATTTTAGGTGGGAATCTAAATAGAATATACTTACTTATTCAATTTGTTTTATCATGCAGCAGTTCTTTAAAATAAAGAATTATCAATTAAAACCTAAAGTTCGGTGGGGAGGGGGGGGGGTTGTAGGATTTTCTCATATTGTTATCGACAGTCTAACATTTATGTGTCAGACCGAAAATCTATTGTAGTGTTGGGGAGATTCTGAGTTCACAAGACTGCATAACATGCTGACGTCACAGAGTAAGTCAACTGCGCCCGTGTGATAAAGGACTTGGGAAAACGATATATAACCATTCGATAAGGTCTTCATCAGAAGGTGGAACGGCAATCACATTAACGATTTCGAAGTTTCTCTGAAAGTTATGGAGGTTCCTTTAAATGACGTTTTCCCGAAACTTCTCAGGGTATACAATAGTGATGAAGACGGCTTCATTTCTGATAATTTAGAATTGGAGGAAGAGCACAGAAAATTGCGGAAAGACTTGAATCTACTGGGTATCCGTACGCTATACGTTGCAGCAGTGTTTCCGTTTTCGGAGATCTTTAAATAACGAAACAAAGCTGAACATCGCAAATTTATTTTTATTGTGTTATTACGGATTTTTATTATGCAGTAATTATTAACCACTTCAGTAATAATGTTAACAGTGACGTTATTTCACACTAAATCGTGCGAGATAACTCGGGAAGGTTTTTAGATCATCTTATGAGGCGACATCTACCGGTGGTTAGGACAAGTCAAAACTCGAATAACTAAACTTATTTAATCCGTCAGGAGTTTTACGTTCCCAGAATACAGTTTCACATCCAGGGCCCTCAAATTGGTGGCGAAGTCTATTTATTTTGTTTCATTGTGTGTTTTATTTTATGTTGTAGATCGGATGTTAAAATTAAGCAGTAAATAACACAGAAGAGTCAGAGCTCAAAATTTTCCCTTAAAAGTTTTAAATGAAGATTACAATGGTATGTTGATAATTTTCATATTCTTAATTTATAGGTTTTTATTGATACTTTGATGCGCTATCACTGAGCACTGATGCTTAGTTTAAGGAAATAAATTTCTCTGTTGATTTGATTTAGATCAACAGAGAAATTTGTTTTTGATTTCGGTCAACAGGGAAATTTGTTTCTTAAATTTACGAATGGGTAAATAGATCGCCGAAGACACTGCTCATGGTAAATGTATTTTTAACGTCGTTTCAGCACACCAGGTAAGGTTCCGGCATTCCTAGTTGGAATTTTTTCAACATGGGAGTTTACAAGTGAGGCTATTCTTCTTTTTGGAGGCGAAGGAGTGTTTTTCGTTTCGCGCTGCCTCGTAGTTTAGGACTGAATTTCGACAGCACGTGGTTAATTTCATTTCCGGCAATACGTGGTTCATGTTCTCACAATTTTAATCAGTTTGCCCTAAATAAATAGATGATTTCACTCTTAATAGCCTAGTGCTTCAAATTTTCATTATACTAAGTGTATTTGTTTCATAAATTGGAGGATTCAATAAGATTGAGAATTAACCAAGAAGAGATTACAGCAACCAGGAGCCATATGCTCAAAATTGAATGTCGTAGTTTGGAGGAAGCTGTAAGTAAAGTTAGGGCTATTAATCACAAATTAAGTATCCCAGGAGGTATAATTCGTATTGAGCTGCTAAGTGATCTCAATCAGTTACACAGTTCCCTTAAAAGGAAAGAAGATTATTTGGACTTATTCAAAAGGAGGAAATAGAATTTGGAAAATAAAGAGAACAAGAAAATATTCAACAGTAATACTAAAAGATCCATTATGTTGAGGCACATTCCTTTGTGCATTGAAGATAAATCCATAGAGAATCTTTTCAAACCATATGGCACTGATATTGAAGTACATTATCAAAGATTCACAGAAAGGCTTTGCCCAGAATTCAAGGGTAGTCCTAATGGGAATTGCATCATTAAGATGAAGCTCAATAAGAATGTCCCTTCTTACATCGAGGATGGGCCATATTTTATCAAGGTGTCATATAGAAGGCAACCCCCTACATGAAGGAAATTCGGAGCTTTGGGTCACTTAGTATTTGCATCCAAAAAGAGTTTCTGTATCAATTCTAATATAAAAGGACATGTATCTGGCATATGCAATCAACCCTGTAAAGGGTGTCGAAGTAAAGAGTACAAGCTAAACTAGTGCCCCCCACCCAAAAAAAAGCATTCAGAGAGGCAGATAAAAATGTTCATACTGAAAGAATAGAAGTCACAGAGTAAGAGATTGCAAAGGAATTAACTAGAACAGAGAGGGAATTTCCAAATCTAGCTGCCAGTTCCTCAAACTTGGGAGAACAAATAGCAAATAAAGATAAACGTCCTATGCTAAAGTCACTGGTAAAAACCACAAAATAAAATTGGAAATACTATTAAGATATCGAAAGATTGTATACAGTAGTGGCCAAAATTGTGAAAACCTTTTGGAAATAATGTATTTTTGAGGTTTGACGGCTCATAACACCACTTTTATTTGGAGTAATACCATAAAAGTATATATTAATGGAAAGATAATTTCATCAAAAGTGTAATGCAATAACATTTAGGAAGGATTTGGTATTAGAACCGCAGTTCTAAAGAAGAAAAGTGAAACACATAGAAAAAATAAGATATACAAAAATTCTCACCATGTCAGTTAATACTTAGTTGGGTAACCTTTAGCGTTAATTACGGCCTTACAAAGCCTTTCCATGGAGTGAACCAAGTTTTTTAAGTTCTGCAGCTGTTATAATGTGAAACCAAGATTGAATTATTGCTTTTATTAATTGGGTTTTATTGTTGGGTTGCTTCTGACTAACAAGTTTCTTTAGTCGGCTCCATAGATTTTCGATGGGGTTAAGGGCTGGATTATTCCCGGGCCATTCCAGCAGTGGAATATGATTTTCTTGAAACCACGTTTCGCTCACAGCAGTAACATGACAAGGAGCTGAATCCTGTTGAAAAATAAATGCTTCATTATCTTGGAAAAGATCACGTGCGGAAGGCTTCAGTTTGGGCTCAAGTATTTCATTAATGTATTTTTGGCCGTTTATATTCCCATTAATCACGCAAATCCGGCAGACACCTTTTGATGTCATACAACCCCAGATCATAACACTAACTGAGTGTTTCACGGTACATGTAATGCAATCAGGATGCAAATCTTCTCCGATTCTTTCCCTTACGTATTTTATGTCATCACTACCGAAAAAGGAGATTTTGGTCTGACCACTGCAAATAACACTTTCCCATTGTCCCGCTGTCCAGTTAACATGGGTTTTAGCCCAGCTTAATCTTTTCAACTTTTGTTTGAGATAAAAATGACTTTTTTCGTGGAATTGTAGCTTTTAGACCAAATTCCTGCAGTCTGCGCCGAACAGTCCTTGCACACAACTTCACATTGTATTGCGCCATTTCATCTAGTATACACCCAGATGTTTTTTCTTCTGTCACCTCGGCACAGTTCTCTTAATTCTTCTATCATCACTTGCTATTATGCACCTTTTCCTGCCTTTACTACTCTGTTTTTGTAGTGACTAATTCTCCTTACACCTCTTCAAAACTTTAGAAATGCCACCTTTGATTAAGTTTCCACCAATTTTTTTCTTCTAATTTCTTTATAACTGAAGCCTTGTTCACTTAATAGTACTATTTTCCCTTTCTTTCTGTGTGACCAGTGAACTCTTTGCGCCATTTCTTTCATTTTCTTACGTTTTACAAGCTAACTAAATGAAAGAACACAATAAAACCCCAACTTGATAGCAATCACATAACACACTGACAAATGTCCTTCTCTCAGCTCCAATACATGACATCAATAGCTGAATCATACTGTGACATAATTGGCTCATTGCGACAACAAGATGACACTTGATTGACTCTCTAAACACTAATGCTCATTGGCTACATTCAAATAAAGGAAAGCTACTTCATATCAACCTAAACAAGTCGTGCTTCCTTTTCCTGATTATTTGGCTGTAACGTTTAATAGAATTCAGATAATTGAACAAACGTTATTGTATTATATTCTTGATGAAATTTCAGTTCCACTGATATATAATTTTATGGTATTACTCCAAAAAATAGTGGTGATATGAACCACCAAACCTCAAAAATACACTTTTTCCAATAGGTTTCCACAATTTTGGCCACAACTGTAGATTGTAATGAAGGTCAGTAAACATTAAATACGTCAGATAGTGACACAATAATGGAAGATCAGGAAATTTCAAAATTAAATGGGGAAACTTCAGGAGAATTTGAAGAAAATAAAGAGGTAAATAGTGAGCTAGGACCCATTGAATCAGTTAAAGATGAAGATAGAGAGGGATTTTCTGACTCTAAATATAGTGATTCAGAGACAGAAAATACACAGAGCAAGATTAATAAGAACCCCCAAAAAAGTAATGTAACAATGGTTGAGTATAAAAGATCCCATGAGCAACAGGCTCAGTTAGATAGTACAAAGAGTTACCTCAGAACTACGAGGTACAAGTCAGCAAAACGCTAAATTTTAAACATTTAGGTTAAATTTTATCTTAAAAAAACAAATATATATATATATATATATACATTCTATTAAGAAGAGACTGAAGCAAAAATTTTTTGACTCATACCAAGTACAACATAGTAAAGGTTATGTATTGACCGGTGTGAGTAAAAAGAGAAAAATATAACAACTGAATGTAGAAAGTGTCGAGAATACTGAGCCTTGGCTTTATCAAGGACCAGCAAAAACTTTGCATTTTCTCACTTCCACAAAGACCTATTTGGAAATGGGTTTCTGCAAAGTCATAGATGCAAGTAATAAGCCCGCCAAAAAAAAAAAAAAAATTAAAATATATATATATATGTCATGACCTCCGCAGAGTTGTATGACCAAGCTTTAGTTAACAATTTAGCTTGCATCCATAACTTTCCTGGCCCGACCCATGCTCTTCATCTGTTACTATTAAACAGAAAGAAGATGATTATAGAAAACTCAAGTTGTAAGAGTGACATAATGAATCAGAAATAATGTTCAGCAATAAAAAATTGCCAAATACGCCTGAGAGAGAATTTAAACCTGAATAGCAATACAAAGTATAACAAATTCTAAACATTGCAATAAAAAAGGAAATATTAATTTTTTCTAAAGCACAGATTCTTGAAAGAAAACTGGATTATAAAAACCCCCTAATCCACAAATACCTACTCCACAACTTCTGACAACACAAAAACGAGAATAAAATAAAGACAATAATAAACTAAAGAAATGCTTTGTGAAGGTTATGTGACATAAACAATTAGTTGCAATATGTACAAAGTATTTCAGAAGTGCTTTAAGTGCAACAACATTAAAATTAACAAAAACATTATATTAACATTAAAATTAATAGGATTCTGAATAGTCTACAGAAGCTCACTAAGGTGATTAAATACATGCAAAGATTATTAAATACACTACTTGTGTATTTCATAATATTTCTCATGTATTCTGGAGAGTTAATTCTGCTCTTTCTGATCATACAGGTCCACAATCTTAATTATATTTTTTTCTCTAGTTAAAATCTCCGCGAGTAGGATTTTTTCAGTGTGTGGAGGCCTACAGCCCCACCCACACTGACCCCCAGCGATTAGGGAGCAGGAGGGGTGTTTGGAAGTTTGGGTTAAAAGGTCAGCCATCTTTCCTCAAGAGTGGAGGAAGTTAAGTTTCATAAGAGGTAAGCTCTCTTCATTGTCTTTGGGTTTTAGGTTTTCCAAGTTCAATGTTTGAACTTCTTGAACATTTTTTCTTTTTGCTTTAAACATTTAGGCACTGGCAAGTCTATTAACTTTTTTGCGGATTTTAACTCTTTCTTTTCTTGGTAACTTTTCACGTTTTTTAGGGAACTAAGGCCAAATAGCCGGCCGTTTCATTGTTCTTGTAGTATGCGCTGTGTTTTCAATGTAGTTAAGGTCTTAATAACTACTTAATTTTGCACTTAAAGCACTTCTGAAATACTTAGTACATATTGCAACTAATTGTTTATGTCACATAACTTTCACAAAGCATTTCTTTAAATTATTATTGTCTTTATTTTATTCTCGTTTTTGTGTTGTCAGAAGTTGTGGAGTAGGGGCGTTTTATAATCCAGTTTTCTTTCAAGAATCTGTGCTTTAGAAAAAATTAATATTTCCTTTTTTATTGCAATGTTTAGAATTTGTAATACTTTGTATTGCTATTCAGGTTTAAATTCTCTCTCAGGCGTACTTGGCAATTTGTTATTGCTGAACATTATTTCTAAATTCATTATGTCACTCTTTCAACTTGAGTTTTCTATAATCATCTTCTTTCTGTTTAATAGTAACAGATGAAGAGCATGGGTCGGGCCAGGAAAGTTATGGATGCAAGCTAAATTGTTAACTAAAGCTTGGTCATACAACTCTGCGGAGGTCATGACATATATATATATATATATATATATTTTAATTTTTTTTTTTTGTGGGCTTATTACTTGCATCTATGACTTTGCAGAAACCCATTTCCAAATAGATCTTTGTGGAAGTGAGAAAATGCAAAGTTTTTGCTGGTCCTTGATAAAGCCAAGGCTCAGTATTCTCGACACTTTCTACATTCAGTTGTTATATTTTTCTCTTTTTACTCACACCGGTCAATACATAACCTTTACTATGTTGTACTTGGTATGAGTCAAAACATTTTTTTGCTTCAGTCTCTTCTTAATAGAATGTGAATTCTGAATTTTCATAACTGCTGCGTGGCGCGTTTTGATCTTCAGGTTATTTTGCAACTTTCGTTTTAAATTCTAAAGTTGTTCTTATGTTTTAGGCTATGCATTATAGTATATATATACATATATATATAAAGAAAATGAACACCAAGAAAATTACGACTGCTACCATAAATACTCAAAAGTTATTTCTTACATGCTAGATGAAATTATAAATATTTTCTGTTTGCAGGCGACCGTGAATTCCGCAAGCCCTTTAATGTGAGAGCTTGGTTTTCCTTAGGGACTAATCATAGAGGTGACGTGACTGTCATTCTCAATCATAGGCTTAATGCCACACTTAGGAGGTTTGAGTTTGATACCACCGCGGCAACCTTATGACAGTTGTAATCATGTACAAGGATGATCATTTCGTGTTACATAATCTGTACGCTATAAGTCATACAGCAGTCAGAAAGATTTTTTTATCACGAGATTACCAACGATATGAATAACATGTAGGGCGGGGGCGAGGTTTTTGTGGAGATTGTAACACCATCCTACCAGCAGCTACCTTGGTTCTGAGAGGGAGGGAAGAGACCACACACAAAACTCTTGCTAGGATTCTAAGTCAAAGGAATTTGAAAGATACCTGGGCTTTTTCTGAGAATGGTGAAAATTGGGTGACGAGAATGGGTCCTCAAAGCTCGGACTGTAGGTTAGATTACATATTTGTACAGGAAAAAGTTTGCAGTAATGGCATTATGATTAACAAAGATTTTTTTAAACACTGATGCTCACCATGTATCAGATCATGCCACTGTGGTGATTAAGTGTAACATCATTGTCTATATATTAGGCAGGAAATATAAAAAGCCCTATTGACCATCAATAAGGGTCTTTTTGAAGATGAGGAAAGCATAAAAAAACAAATGACTTTATTAAAGAAAATACTAAAGAAGCTAAAAATATTAAACAATAGGATGGTTTTAAACGGGATCTTAAAAAAATTGCCAAAAACCTTAGTGGAGAGCAGATCCCCGAGAAAAGAATTAAAACAGGTAAATGTAAAAGTATGATCCAACTTAGTGAAAAACTTTATCAAAGAAAAGAAATAAATAGGACTGGAGGTTTAATTTGGAACAAGCTTATAGAAAAAGGAGGAGGGCTGGTGCCCACTTAGCCTATGACAAAATAATCAGAGCTGAAAAAGGTATTAATCAGGGAATAAAAACGGTTAGTACTAGAGAGGACCAGGTGAATGTTCAAAAAAATTATTATATTATTATAAAATTCGATTAGCGAAAAGTGAGACTAGAGAAAATCAAATAAACTGTGACTTTGAATATAAACTAAGAGCTCGGCAAGACATTTTCTCCTTCCCAATGGCTCTACCCCAGGCATGGATGGGTTTCCCATTGAGTTATACAATATCTACCAACAAGTAATTGGACACCTGTGATAGCAAAGAAAAACGAAGTTTATTCACCTTCAATAGCTGGTGGAGCCTCCACGAGCGGCGATTACAGCTGCGACCCTCCGGGGCATAATCTCAACCAGGCGTTGTACGACGACTGGCGGTATTTTCTTCCACTCGGCTTGGAGAAGACAGGTCAGTTCCTTCACCGATTTCAGACGGTGGGGACACCGCTTAAGTCGACGCTCCAACTCGTCCCAGAGGTGATCGATAGGGTTAAGGTCCGGGCTCTGCGCAGGCCAGTCCATTCGATTAACCCCATTGTCACCGTACGAAGCCATGGTGGACCTCGCAACATAACAGGTGGCATTGTCATCTTGAAAGTAACCTGGGTCCACCCCGTAACACTGCCACAACGTTGGAAATGCATGGTCATCCAAAATGGCGCAGTAGGTCTCGTCGTTGAGTCTACCAGGAGTTGCGACCAAGGGTCCCGTGCCATACCAGGAGAAACACCCCCATAGCATAATTCCACCTCCGCCGAACTTCACAGTTGGCACAATACATTCCGGCAGGAGGCATTCTCCAGGCAGACGCCAAACCCAGACCCTGATATCTCAACGGTACAGGGTGAACCTTGATTCGTCGCTCCATAGAACCTGTTTCCACTGTTCAACGGTCCACTGTCGACGTTATTTGCACCACGTTAGCCGAGCAGCGCTATTGGACTTGGTGATCTAAGGTTTGTGGGCGGCAGCACGTCCATGACAACCGATAACATGGGCTTCCTTACGGATGGTATTATTTGAAAAAGCACTCCCAGATGCCAGTTGAAACTTCTCGCGGATGTGGCCCATTGATTTGGTGCGGTTCTTCCGAA
Organism: Macrothele yani; assembly: GCA_039090855.1. Classification (NCBI taxonomy): domain Eukaryota; kingdom Metazoa; phylum Arthropoda; class Arachnida; order Araneae; family Macrothelidae; genus Macrothele; species Macrothele yani. The sequence goes on along the minus strand of CM077032.1, from coordinate 25,351,695 downwards.
TTTCTCTGGCCAGACCCGTCGGTCTCTAACTCCCAGTTTTGTGGGCTGCCGGGTCGGAGCACATTCTGACAGTCACCTCTCACCTTCCACTTGCCAATCACGTAGGCCACTGTCGATTTTGGGTACTTCAACTCGCTGGATATGTCACGTATGAATCGGCCATTTCTGTGATACCCGACGATTACACCTTTCTCGAAATCAGAGAGCTCCGAACTGCGTGGCATCTTGCATGCGACTGGTTGCGTTGTTGTTTCCCACACGATATTTAACGGCAGCGGCTGTGACGTGTATCAGGACCGCAGATATCGTCGATTGCAGGAGTGTCCAATTACTTGTTGGTAGATAGTGTATAAAAAAACGTGGGAAACAATTGGCAACAGTCTCACTAGAGTTTTTAATCACATGTTATTTAGGTTATTTAGTGGGAAGAGCCCCATCTCCATGAAGGAAGGAGTTATTAAACTCCTGTTCAAAAATAAAGGGAGCAGTAAGAATCCCGAAGGGTGGAGATCAATTTCCATCTTTAATACTGACTAGAAGATTTTCAACATGAGTCAAGCCTGCGGTGTAACGGGGCGTAAAATCCAAAATAACATCATGGGCCTTAAGTATATAATTCAATGTCAAAACAAAAAGGACATTAAAGCTATTAATTATAGATTCCCAAGACCAAAAGATGACCTTTGATGTTATTAGTAAAAGTGTCCTCTTTGGGGTTCTCAGGGGATATAATATACTTAATAGAGTTATTAAAATTATTGCCGATATTTACAATCAAAGCACCTGTAAAATCATATTTTTAAGTAAGCTAAGCAAGAGAATCAAAGTTGAACGGGGAATCAGGCAAGCTTTCCTCCTGGCCCCAATTTTGTATACCCTTTGCTTTAACCTCTGTCTAAACATGATGGACTAGGACGAAATTCTTTGTGGGATACCTTTCTCCGGTGGCAAAGGTATAACTATTGAACATATGGCTTATGCCGATGATCTGGTTGTCTTTATTAAAGAACAAAGAGATGTTGACCAGATTTTCAAATTGTATGAGAAATTTAGTAATCTCCCTCTGAAGCAGATCTAAATCACTCAAAAACCAGGTCTCTTGTCTTTGGCCGCTGGGATCATTTAGACGAGAGACTTGGAAGCATCAATGAGGACCTAAATGTACTGGGAATTATCTTTAATCATGATGGTATTAGCATGACGACTTATTGGCAAGAAGCTCTTAAGCATATCAACTACTTTGTCAATCAATTTAAAGAAGAAGAGACCTCGTACTTTGCTGGATCACAGATGGCGAATGCAATTTTTTTATCCTAAATTCATATACGCCTTCTACTCGAGAAGTCTAAAGCAGGACATTCTGAAACGGTTGGAGAGTATGGCATTCGGTTTCCTGTGGGGTAGCAAAGCAGAAAGAATAAAGAGGATTAATATGTATAATCATGTTAAGAAGGGAGGTGCTGGTACTAAAAGTCCCTACATATTAACTGAAATATGTATGTTTAAAGGATTCCACAACATGATAACTACTTTGACCACCCTGCTCCAATTTCATCAGATCTTGCAGGGAAACCAGTACAAGAAAAACAATGGAACAGAAAATTGCAGGCCTTGTGATAGAAAATTGCAAGCCTTGTGGGACAAAATCTCCCATCCCAGGTCGGTGATCGCGTTTAAAGTCGCTTTCGCGGTGTGAGGACGCGTCATACTGAAGCAACAGGACCGACCTTTTGCCCTTGCCGGTGTATGGCCTTTTCTTCTCCAGTGCGTCGCTTACACATGCGTTGCTGACAATAACGCTCAGTATTGACCGTTTCACCAGGTTTGAACAAGTCATAGCGTACAACACGGCGCTGATCCCACCATATGAACAGCAACAACTTCCTGGCATGGATATTCGGTTTGACGGTACTGGGGGTAGGCTGACCTGGATAAACCCACAATTTGCGCAGCTTAGGATTATCGTAGAGGATCCACTTCTCATGACAGGTCAAAATCTTATGGAGAAAATCCTTCTTCTCTAATCTGGAGAGCAAGGGCACAGTAACATCGTAGCGCCTTTACCTGTTCGCACCTGTGAGTTGGTGGGGAACCCAACGGCCCTCCTTGCGAAACCGTCCAAGCTTATGCCGGAGCTTTGCAATGGCTTGCTGTGTTACTCCGTGTTAATGGGCGAGCACTGACTGTGTGCGATAGGGATCCGCGTCCAACAGTTGTTCCAGTTTCTCATTGTCAACTTTCTGGGGATGTGCCGGACATTCCGCATCACGGAGATCAACATTTCCCTACTTAAACCGCTGAAAGCACTTCTTACACGTACTGTAGGACACATCAGCATTACCCAAAGCAGCACAGATGAATTGCTGGGCTTCCGCTGCACTTTGTTTCAGCTGAAACGCGAACAGGAGGCAGTGACTCAAATGTTGCTTCTCGAACGACATTGATTTCACCGTCAACTTTCGTCCTTTCTGTAATTACAGCTGTGAGACGTTACGGTTGCCCGGAAAGCTCTTGGATGACGCTGCAATCAGCCATTATCGCACACAGCTATTTGCATTTGCTGACGTTCTAAGATCGCATGCGGTTAGGGGCCGAGAATTAAAATGCACACCTAATAGAAGGTTTCGAGCTAAAGCTAAATATCGCTTAAATGTTGCTTCATCTATGTTCTTAAGCAGCAAATAAAAGAACATGCTGTCAGTTCATCAACAGCTGCTTCTTTGAATTCATCGAATCTCTGGTTCTTTACAAGTTTATTTCCTCATCCAATTCTTTTTTTTTTTCACGACAAACTAAATAAAATATTTTAAACCTTACAGGCTTTACTTAAAATTGAAGGGCAATACATCGAACAAGTTAAATAATTTCGCTATTTGGGTCAAATTATTACTGAATATGCGAGATAAGAAAAGGAAATTAGAATGAGATTGCGGATGGCAAAAATGTCTTTTAGAGAGAATCAAAGATTACTGACAGCCAAAATATAGATCTAAAAGTGAGGAAGAGAATGTTAAAGGATATGTTTGGCCAGTATGTCTTTACGGTTCTGAGATGTGTACATTGACCAAAAGAGAAATGAAGAAGCTGGAGGCATTTAAGATGTTGAGCTATCGAAGAATATTGAGAATAAGTTGGCTCTACAGAAAGACTAATGAGGAGGTCTTGGAGAGAGTGGGAGAAAGGAATCCGATCAACATGTTAAGAGGAAGAATGCTTTAGATATGACACACATTGTGCCATGGAATCCCGATTCTGAAAGATTTGAAAGGGAAAATTCAAGGGAAGAGAGGAAAAGGGCTGCCTTGGAATAGTTTTGCGGCACAGTTACTCAATGACACTAATACTAGGACATACTATGACTTGAACTGAACGGCGGAGAATAGAGAGAAATAGAGAGAAAAAGTACATCGACTGAACAACCAGTCCTTGGACTGAGTAAGCAAGATGAAGAAGAAAACAGGAAAAACTGTTGTTTTGGTATCTGGAAATCCAGCTTAAATATTCTGGAAGGGTTCATTTCTTAATCTAACCATACTTGCAAATTGCATTGACTATACTAAATTTTAAGTGCTCAAATGTTTCGCACAAAAGGAATTTGATCTATCTAAAAAATTATAATTTCCTTTGTCTAAAAGTTTGACAGTTTGTCCCACTTTGCTGCAGCCTCCTGGTTTATGCCTGTTTAAGTTGTTGACGATCTACCTCAACAAATAATTTTTTTTATTGATGTAATATTCATTTAGCATACTTTAACACTTGGAACCCATCACACTATTTCGACACCCTTAGCTCTGTGGCATCAGGTTTAGCCTTTGGTGCTTTCGAGCAGGTGGTCCATGAACGGAAACCGCGAATTCTGGCAGAGTGTGACGTAACAACTGTACGACGTAAAACTTTATTCTTTATTAATGTAATAATTCATGAATAATACTTTTGCACTTAGACATCACAAACAGGAAGAATACCTAATTATTAAAAACTTACTCTACTCATCTTATTTTCCTACGCCAACATTTATAGGCTTTTAGCTAGTTTACAATATTATCTTCGAAACGTATGATAGGTGGCAGCATATCTGAGATCAAGTCTCGTTCTTTGAGTTCGCGTTTCCTTCTCTGTATTATACGTATTGGGTTTTAACTCCTGTATGGTTTGTATTGAGGAGCTATTATCCTTGGATTAGATGACAGATATTACTAATCAATTATATTGTCGGCTCCTGTGTTATATCATCAGCTGTGTCCCCCACTACGTAGAGAGTCGGCGATGCAGCAGAGGCTTTAAATAAATTCAAAATTAAGTGTGTATTTCAAATCCGAAAAGAAACGATCCAAAAAAAACTCCTTAAACAATGCCAAGAAGCAATGCACTTCGCACTACGAAAGTTATTGTTCTTAAGTGTTAGTGCAAATGAACTTAAACTAAAACACGCTTGCTAATGTATCTTGAGCACCAAAACTTTGTTTCACGGGGGTGGGGATCATTTGGTATATACTTCTGTTACGTGCATATTAAATAGTGTTAACGAAACACTTCTGATAATAACGATCTTTCCCTGAATCACAGAAGGATTTGTGTTTCAGTTTTTGTTATTCATTGAAAACTGACATGCTGTGGCGTGCCGGGAACGTTATGTGTAGGCATGCAGAAATACAAAAATTGCAAACATACATCATTCCAGCGGCGAAGCGCTCGTTGACGCAATGGAAGCGCCGCTTCCCTTTGAAATTTTGAGGCAAAGTGCTGCACGAAATCGTGAAAAAAGACAATAAAGGATTAAAAATTCAAATTCGTTTATGCATTGTTTTTCAGTTATTTCGTAATAGAAACAATTTTCATGATTACGCTACTGAATGAATGTATTCGACTTGCGTCCGGTTACGTTAACGCCTATTGTTGTGAACCAGGCAATTCCGTGAGGCTTCTCTTTTTTGGACACACATGACCGTTCTACGTTCTCTGAGGAAGCGATCTCTCGTGCGCTTCTAGCCTAGACTTCAAGCCCAGCAAGGAAGCCAAAGAGACGCATGCGCGTAGCGTCCCTTTCGGACGCGTATGGCCATACTACGCTCTCCCTGGATGCGATTTCTACTGCGCTTCCAGCTGTAACCTCACAGCACTGCATGAAATCGTAAGCGGTGCATGCGCGTGACGTTTGACTCTGCGTTTAGACCGCTTCCAGCTTATAGAAAAACATATGTTTGGGTGAAATTGTGGGTCTGCGTATAAAATGAAAACTTCGTTGTTTCTCTGTTCTATTGTATTGGCTGTTAATGTGTGAAAATAGTATTCTGCAGAGATATTCATCGTGAATATACAGCACATGTGACGTATACTGCATTTACTTTTTTTGATCGGCTTCTGTGCGGCAATCTAAGTTCTTTCTTACACTTTTTTGTATAGATTTTCGTTACACTGACAAGTTTTTCCAAATCTTACAAGCAGACAGTCTTCTTCCACTGTATCAGAGAAGAAGAAGAATTGATTCAATTTCTGGCGAAGACAGAAAATCGCTGTACCGTCGATTATTACGAGAAGTCCTCGACATTGTTAGTTTGAATATTTACGTAATATTCAGTGAAGTACCAAAGTTAAGTTTCTACGTCTGCTTGACAAAACACAATTTCCTCAATTCATCATGAAATTTCCAGAGATTGCTTTTTCTTATTCGAAAGAAGCGTTTCCTTCATTTTTCGATCTCATTTGTCTGAAACGTGAGCTCAGCGTAATTTATTTACAGCCGGATATGCTGAAAGAAAGTGTCGGTAAATTCTACCACTATCTGATTGCTGAAGACCTGGTCGATGTATTCTGCTAGGTTTCTGACTCAGTCAGCTTATATTGCCTATTGCTGCTACAAATGCATCTGCTGAAAGAACCTTTTCTGCAATCAAATGAATGAAAATACTAAAACAATATATAGATCTCTTGTAATTCTAATGTATTTACAATGACGTTTCCGTGTTTACCTCATAAATTAAATTCTCGTAACCTACAAAATGTTTCACTGCTATTATTTAATTATACAGTATAATGTTTAAATGTTTATAAGTACACACTTTTTAAATATATATACGTACATACATTTAATATTTTCATGCATATATGAGCATAAATTTTTTATTACTTATGCAATGTATGTGTATTAATAAAGTGACTAAAGATGGGCTATTCTGACTGCTTTCCCTTACAGAAAAATCACGCTTCGCCATTGCGTCATTCACAATAGAATTCCGTTCTGCGACATTTTTTTATTCTTACGTTACCGTGGTTTCGACATGAAAATCATTAATAGAACTTTTCCAAATTCTATTCAACATGTTTTAGAAAATAAGCCTTGTATTTGCGTATATTGCGGAAATAGGTTTTTTATTCGCACAATTTAATGACGCAAGATATTGGTTCCCTCAAGCATTTATCCAAAGTAAGTTCGTGCGATGCTTTGAACAATTTGCAGATTGCTTTAGTGATTAATCGCGGGGAAAGAATAAAACACACTGAATTCACTTTTTAACCTAACAAAATCAAAACGAGCGCATACTAAACATTTAATCGTAAGAAACGTTGCTGTTTCTATTCTACCTCAGCACCACAAGTTTTGCAGTCATGATTTATTTACGAGCTTTCTATTGGTTGACGCAACTCTCTGTTTCGCATTTCGACCAGACAAATTACGAAGGCCCAAATCCAAGTGCGAATAAAGAGCGGGGACAGACGGAACGGACTCCGGTTCTATGATTGGTTCACTGCCCAAGCCGTGAATGCCACAGAAATTTGGCATGCATTAGATGTTCGTACTTACCTGGCAAGGATACGTTCACTCCAACGGCACAGTCTCACATGAGTACCGGCATATGAAGTCAATTTCGCATTCATTTCCAGCTAACTTTGCATACAAAAATGAGAATTTGGTTTTTAAATAAAACTCATATAAAATTAAGCACTTAATTTAATTTTTCACGTTGAAAGCTGTAGTACAAAGCTTTTCTTCATATAATAATTTTTTAGAGAGAGAGAGTAAATATTTTTTACAGAATTAGGGCGTGCGTTGCATACAACAATCGTAAGACACTGCCGACATAATTTGAGACGGAAACTCCATCTACAACATAATGCTGCACGGCATCAAGTTTTTCACGAACATTCCGTTGACTGACGTGTCGTTGTTCTAAGATGTCAAAAACATCGGAAGCATAGGCGTAGCGTGACTAAAAAACTGCGGGGAGGGAAACGAAAATGTTTTTAAAGAGATGTTTTTCAGTGGAGAATGAAAATATGTAAACCGATGTATTCCTTTGAGTGGGAAACAAATCTTGTAAACAATTTCTCCTAAAATGCCACATAATTTGGTTCTTTTGAGTGACTTACAATTTTGTTTTGTTATGAATTATTCTTCAAACACTCTGATAAAGTTGGATGACGAGCAGTAAAACGTATTTTTGACGAAATTTAACGATTTGTGGAAAAGTCCTATTTCTTATTACAAAATATTTTTCATAAAACCGATATTTTTCTTTACAAAATTCCGCTAATTAGGGTTTCCCGTCAAATAAAAATTCATACGAACTATACGGAACTACTTGATGCGCTTACAATGGGAATAGTAACTAAACGTTGTGCTGAATTTACAGTTCCTTTTCCAATTCGTGATTTAAAAATTTTGCGCACTTATTTTGATGAAAGTGGTTTAGAAAGGTGTGCACTGCCAGGGAGAGATAGCTCTAGGTTTGTGTGTGTTTGAGAGAGACTCATTGACAATGCCTTCGTATCCATCTTTTTTGAAGACCAGAGCAACCTCCTCCTAGCCCCCAAAAATATGCTGGATCTGTCCCTGACCCGATATACAACTAACTGTTATTGAATTCTACTGGATGTGGAACTCCTGAAACAATTACGATTTCCTATATGTATTTTATAAGTGTATATATGGGCATTCCATATATACACTTATAAAATACGCCTACCGTGAATTACAATTTAAACTGACGAGAAGCGCCATTGAAGGTACGAATGTGTGACATCAGAACTGAGCCTGCTGTTCGTGAGATCTCTTAAATTCTACCATTTTGACATTATTTTTCTTTTTGTTGATCTTATCTGATGAATTTTCCGACTCTGAACTATTTTCTTCAGAATCGGAAAGTTCTTGTCTATCCCCATTATGACAAGTTCGATTGAACTTATCTCACTGTCTACCTCTTTGCTTTCCTCACTTTGTTCTGAATTTCCCTCATTTGTTTCAGAAGTTTCCTGCTGTGCTGTTAAAGTTGGAGGTAAGCTTAGAAATTCCAGACCTCCATTAACTAGTGATACTTTAGTGAAATCTCTTGTTACCTTTTTGAAAATATTCCCAGTTACTTCAGCATAAGAAAAAACATCATTATTATTCCCCTGCATTTCTGAGTTGGAGGTGCTGGCACCTAAACTAGGAAATTCCCTGTCTATTCTATTAAGTTCCCTTAAAATTTCTTTTTCTGTAACTTCTAAATTTTGAGTGTTTTTATCTGCCTCTCTTACTGCTTTTTTGGGGGCCACTGATTTAACTTGTGCTCCTTATTTTTACATCGTCTGCAAGGTTGCTTGCAAATTCCGGATACATGACCCTTTTGATTACAGTTAATGCAGGAGCTTTTCTTGCATTCAGATACTAAATTATAAACAGCTGCACATTTCCTGCATGTAAGGCATTGTTCTCTATACGACACTTTCGCCCAAACTGGATGTACGAATGAATATTCCTAGTCAGCTTCGTCTTGATGATTCGATTCCCATTAACTTCTTTCTTAATCCCAAGTTTGTACACATGCTTTGCAACAGAGTTAGTGCATGGGGGACGTTCCACCCACGATTTGGGCCTCTTATACGAAGAAAAATTTCCCTTCACTGATATCTACGAAGTTTAACCAACAGCGTCCCGTATACCACACGAAGTGTCTTCGGCGTTAAGAACAATGCGTTTCAATTAGAAAATTGCGCTTTTTTTGAACTTTAATAATATATTAATTTTATATTTGCAATAATCTACTGCTCATAATCAACAAATGTGCAATTGGATAATACCTATGTATTCCGTATCCACCTGACTGGTAATTTTAGCTTTTTATTTATATGAAGTAAAACAAAGGTAATTTTAGCTTTTATTTATATGAAGTGAAACAAATGACGAAAATTATATATTTAAACGCTTTTGTTGTATTAGTAACTATATTCATCCCGTTTGAGCAAAAGAGAATTTTCATGCGATGGACAAGGTGTGCTGATATAAATTTGTTTTGCTAGTAGATCCCAATTTGAGTTTCAGTTATAAGTTGGCTCCTTATTAGATTTAATCCAGCCGAGATTTCCTCGTGTGACATAGATGTATGTGTTATGTCAAACGTGATCCCGACACTTCTCTTTTAGTATCCGGGTCTCACAATATTTGTTTTACATTCTGTCAGTTATATCTGCAATTGTGTCTGTTCCGTAGGTTGGGGACGACAGCTATAGATATCTAGCTAAAGTTAGTTATATGATCGGACCATGTATTGTAAAATTAGTTTCAGAATAGGGATTTCAACAATGTGTAATATGTCACAGGAGAACAACTTCGGTGGTAAATATTTGTTGACATCTTAGTGAATTCCTTTAAGCAATGGAGTACGCGAGTTGCAGTAGGACCTGGATATTGTATATTCCAGCATAACATTCGAACAGCCAATGGTGTATGACGTTTTAAATTGTTATTCCCAGGACACGATCACGTGGCACTTTTATTGGACATCATTGCAAACAAATATTTCCTTCTCACAGAGGAAACATATTTCAGGTCTAAAAGTTTGATTTAGAATATTATTTTGAAGCAGTAATAGAAATCAAATTTCTTCAAGAATAACAGTACCTGTAGTTGGCAAGGTACGTAAACAAGATGTGACGTAACTTGTTGTGATAAGATTCCGTGGGTATTGGACTTTATACTACACTCAGACCTGACAAAATTAATAAAAATATTCAAAGCGAACAATGTTTCTTGGAGTTGAGGTTTCCAAATATTGAATTGAAATTCCCATTCAGTACAATCATGTTCAGCCCTCAGTGCTGGCCAATATCATCAGATCATGTGAAATTAAATACGTGTAATTATAGCATGCAATCGTTTTGAAACGAATTCATGTTGAATCCTCATGACTGGCCAATATCACCAGATCATGGTAAATAAAAATTGATATAACGGTCCTAAACTACTCTTACTGCCGTTTAAAGAAATAAAAGTTATTAATACTAAATTTCAATGCGAACACAGATAGTGGTGTGGGTGTTGATATACTCTATATACTTGGGATTAAAAAAGGTTTGAATTGTTTGTTTCGTTATAACAACAACAACAGAAGTGACTATTACTGTGGTTATACTTCAAGAATAATAATACCTGTAGTTGGCAATGTACGTAAACAAGATGTGCCTGCTGTCCACAATTTACAAGTCAGCCATGTTGTGATGCCATCTATTTACTTTCACTGGAACTACCCGATTCTTTTATTAAAACTACAGTATATCTGTTGGGAAATTTGCTCATAGTAGTCCCCAAAACGATTTCTGAAGACTCTGTCAATGAAGAAATCTCTCGTGTATCAGTAGCACTATCAGAATATATTAGAATATCTCTCGAACCTTCTACTTCTTTTGCAGAAACAAGGACATTTTTATTTAAAACAGGGGCACATTTATCGGGATGAATGTTTACAATATGTCTCAATAGACTTTCTTTCATTCCAGCTATCTTTTATATTGTTCTGTTAATCTGTTTGCATTTCAATGAGTTACATTACGTAAATAGACAATGGAAACATGAGGATGGAATTTTCGAATATGTTTATTCAGATTTTTCTTTTACGTGAACTGCCTACACAATATGGACAACCTAATCGGTTCGGGGAGAGACGCCAAGAATAGATGTAGCCTACAAAATTCCTAAAAGTTCACGACAAATACCTTACCTAGCTACAGAGGAGGACGGTTTCTTCACCGGGTCCCCGCGACAATCTCGTCCGCTGGTATCGCCTAACATCACTGCTACAACTGTTTCGTTTCGACACGCACTTCAAAGGAACACCCCGGTTAGTTTATATTTCTCTGTCTTCTAATTGGCCTCTTCCACGTCAGTACGAATCCAGGGTTTCTTGGAGACAGAGTCCTCTAAAGGAATCGTTTTCGTCTTTTTACACCGAGAGGCAAGAATTACAACGCTTGACCGAAAAACAGAAGATTGTCCTTTTTCAGCGTCATAACACGGAAAATCCGATGCACAGCATTTGCTATGATCGAATATTAACAACTGGAGATCCTACTCCAATGTGATGTAAATTTTAAGTTTTCTGGTTTCTGGTGTTAATGGAAAGAGTAAGCTAAGGCAATGTGTATCGTATTTGTCGCCTTCAAAATCCACAGTTATTTATTGGAGATATTGAGGGGGGGGGGGTAAAATCTTTGTTCAATACGTAAGTGATTATTCACCCTTGAGTAACTAATAGTAAATAGTAATGATCATTAAAACGCTCCGTATAGCAATGAAAACCTCAAAGCATTTTTGTTGCATCGGTTTCCGCAACGTTAATGAAATCTTCCCGATTTAAGAAACGTCGAGGTTTCAAAATTGTAAGAAATGTTACCGTCCTAATTACTATACTTGTTATACTGAATGAACCAGTTAATATTGTACCCGTTGTTCTGCGGTTAAGTGTCCGTATCCCGAGTCTCCCCAAAGGGAAACCGAGACAGCTCTTACTATACCCTTGACTCAGGATAATTTTCTTACTTTCTATGAGTTATATCATCTGTTGTGCAGCGCGTAAAGTTATACAGCAGTGTTTAATATCAGATGTAAACCAAGACAGCTTTTTACTAAAACCGTGGCTCAGAATAAATTTCTGACTTTCATTGAGTTATATCCTCTGCTGTGTTGGCCGTAAAGTGATACAGCAATGTTCAATATCAGATGTAAATCGAGCCAGCTCTTACTGTATCCTTGGCTCAGGATAGTTTTTTGACGTTCTGTGATTTATATCCTTTGCTGTCTGGGCTGTAAATGATACAGCAGTGTTTCATACCAGGTGATTTATATCCTTTGCTGTGTAGGATTACAGTGATGTGGCAGTGTTTAATATTAGGTGTAAACCGAAACAGCTCTTACTACATCCGTGGCTCAGGAAAGATTTCTGACGTTCTATGAGTTATATGTTCTGTTGTGAAGGCCGCAAAGTGATACAACAGTGTTTAATATCAGGTGTAAACCGTGACAGCTTTTATTATATCCGTGGCTTAGGATATTTTTCTGACTTTCTCTGAGTTATATCTTCTGCCGTTTAGGCCGTAAAGTGATACAGCAACGTTTAACATCATGCGCCTATCCCCCGCGCGATCTTCTTTTGGGTCTTTTCCTGATCTTTGGAATCCAGTTTAACAATTGAGTTGTCCATCGGTTGCATGTTCTCCTGGCAATATGTCCAGCCCATTGCGAGTTAAGGGATTTTGCTCTCATCATGATGTCTTCCACTGGGGTTGTTTTCCTTATCCACGACTTCTTATTTTTTTAACATGCATTTCTTCAAGCTACTTTCAGTTGTCTGCGGTCTTTGTATACCTTTTTTCGTTAAGGTCCACATCTCTGCTCCATACGTAAGAACTAGAAGAATACGTTGATCAAATTTTTTTCTTTTAAGACATAATGGTATACTGCTCTTAAAAATTAATTTCTTCATCAGTGTGATCCTTGCTTGATATCTATTGTGCGACGTAAATGTAGTTATCAATTATCTTCAGCTTTTCCCCATCAATTGAAAAAATCTTCATTTCTTGTAAAACCAGTGTATACCAGCTTTGTCTTCTGAAAGTTCATTTTTAATCCTACTTCTTTACTTTTGCCATAACAGTTCCTGGATCATACTCAGCAGTTTTGAAAGGATAGTTGCAAAAATGACGACTTCGTGAGCAAAACCTAGGTAAGTTAAATAATGTTCCTTAATCTTTATCACTTTTTTTCCTAGTTCAGTGATTGAAAGACATTTTGCAATGCAGCATTACAGAGTTTGTGGTACATGATGTCACACTGTCTCAGTCTCTTTCCAATTTTTATTGGTGATGTATCCAGAAATAGCCGAAACTTTGCACTTGCATTTTCGTAGATGTTATTAATAACACTTATGTATGCATGTTCAGTACCGAGGGATCTCAAAGCCATTGCAACTGCTGATGGTCTCACTTTAATCAAAGGCCTTTTCGTAATCAATAAAAGCTATACAAAATGGGAGTTCATATTCCCTCCTTCATTCAGGTAGTTTTCTCAGTACATAGATTTGATCTATAGTGTTTCACCTATTGCTGAATCCAGCTTGCTTTCTCGGTTGAGCCATGTTCAGTGTTACCTTCAATCGAGGTGAAAGAACCTTAGAAATTATTTTATAAACCACTGATTCAAGGCTGATGAAGCTGTAGTTGTTGAGCAATGTTATTTTTTTTATGTAGCAGGATCATTATAGTGTTGTTCCAATACGCAGGAATCTTCCCTTCATTGAGACATCTAGTAAAAACTTTGGCGAGTGTAGTTTCAATTCCTTCACTTGTTTCTTCTATGATATCCGCTGTAATTCCATCTTCTCCTGGAGCTTTTCCATGTTTCATGTTCTTAATTGCATGTGCAACTTCTGCCGTGAGGACTGGAAGGGCTTCAGTACTTTTACCTTTCGTAATGTCTCGAGAAGATGCAACATCCCTTTCATATAGTTTTGAGTAGAAATCTTTCCTTCTTGTCAACATTTCGCTTCTATTTCTTGTTACAGTACCGTCTTCATCTCTGATCAATTTTCTTCCTTTACCGAGACGTCGTTTTGCCCTCTTCAGAAACTGGTTATTTTTATTTGCTTTTCTCACTATTTCACAGTTGAATTTCCTTACGTCTTCAGTGATTCTTCTTCGAACTGTCTTACATACCAACGCTATATATTCCATTTGGGAAGGTTCGTCTTCTTTATTTGCCCTCATCTCCCTTCTCTTTTTTATCAGAATTTTTTTCCTAATTTTTTTTATATGCAACTTGTTCTTATTACAACCTATTTTTTGTTCTGTTTCCATGAGAGTCTTAGTTAGTTTTCTGTTCACTTCAGAGATGTCCTCATCTTCCGCTGATGGACCTTCTAAAGCAGAGGATCGGTTTTTCGGTTCCAACTTGAAAGTATTATGATGCTTTTTAAGGTTCGCCAAGGCAACACATTTTGTTTATTTAATGAGTTTGCCATATTCGAGTTTAGTGTTGAGGTGTATCTGCATCTCACCATTCTATAGTCACAACCTGTGTTGAACTTGTTTAGCACACTGTAGTCTGCGATGACGAATTTCTTGTTACGCATAATAAAATCAGTTTCACTTGTCATCCCATTGGGTGGCTTCCATGTCGATTTCCTAAGTGTCTTTCTATTGAAAAAGAGCTCATGATGAAAGCCCTTTCTGCCTCTGCAAACTCCACGAGATTATTTCCACGCTGGTTTCTGTTGCCGTGACCGAAATTGCCTACCAAAGTTTCATTATGTTCCTTTTGCCCTATTTCCGTATTGAAATCATCCATAATGATCTTCAATTGCTGTTTTACCTAAAAACTATTTCCAAATCCTGGGAAATTGATGTGCTTTAAAATAAAAACTGTTCAGTGTTCTAAGCAAAATATTTCACAGCATAGCCTTTTCTACTGACGTTCATCCACAGCGGTAATGATCAAACTCTTGGTATAATGCAAGACAAAACTAAAAGGTCTAAGAACGAACGAACGTTAATTTCTAGTAAAAGTCTGCCTACTGTTTCTTCGCACTAACTAAACACTTAAGGACTGTTTTCAAGCAACACTTATTGGTTGCGATTAGTTTTCTAAGAGACTGCGTGACTCCCACATGGACAATCAACCGCTAAAGTATCCAAACCAGCATATTTCTTAACTGTTTCCTACAGCAGTTAATAATATTTTTATGTACCCTATTTCAAGCAAATTAGTAGAAGGATATTCGCAAATAAAAGTTTGATATTCACCTACATAGAAATAAGTTTTCGGAGTATTTCATTGCACTATACATTTATACTAATAAAATTGCTATCTGTATATATATATATAATTGAATGTTTGTTTGTCCGCTATACAATTCAACAGTTTTCAATTTAGAACCACTAAAATATGGAATACTATCTCATTGTACTCTAACTTAGACAGTAGACGGTCTTTGGATGGAATCTGAGAACGATGTCATGGAACCCCCATACAAAATTTTCGTAAAATCTACAGTTTTCAATTTAGAACCACCAAATATGGTACATTATCTCATGGTACTCTAACGTAGACGGTCTTCGGATGAGATCGGAGAACGGGGTCATGGGGGCCCCATGACCGAAAAAGTTCCACTTTTATTTTTGAGAACTGCAACACAATTCAGCACTCCAATACCCGATCGACGGTCTAAGTGAGAAACCATAGATAACAATAAAAGTGCAAAAATATCCGTTTAATGATGTATTAAAAACAACAAATGAATAAATGTCAAGTTGCACGCACGCGACATGACATAGGTACATTGCATTTCAGTTTCGCGGGATTCTTAGAAGCGTACGCCAGATGTATGGCAGTCCTGCAGATGTCTTCTGGAAGATAAGTATTTCCATTAATCTTCCTTTTTTTTTTGTTTCGAAAAAGTAAATTCGCTAAATTACAAATCATTTCGGTTCCTCCTTTTTTTTGTGCAGAAATATTACTGCATCAGCCAAGAATATGGGAAATATTATCACCCACAAATATCATTGGCTGTGGCTGGCATTACTTTGGAGGAACCCTGCTTTTCACACGAACAACTCTACGCCGCCTGCTCAAGAGTTGGTAACCCTAAAAATCTCTACATTTTTACTCCCCAAGGAAAACCAAAATTATTGTTTACCAAAAAGAAATAACCTAAATTAGTTAAATTAAATTTACTGGAAAATTATACTAATACCTTTTTCATTCATTAACTTTCACCCGCTGAACCAGGAATAATGATGTTTACGCGGGAAATATTAGTTTCCCCTGCTAGTATACAATAATCTTCGAAATACCTTTAACTTAAGGACAATATACATACATATATAGTGTCAGAGATTATTTTTTTTTCGGTAAAACTTGTTTGCTGCTAATCTGAACAAATAAAATGTCAGTCTTGTTCTTGAAAACCATCATCGGATCAACAATATCATTTATTCTGTGAAGTAATATTGCATTAGTGGTACCTGTGATACGACCATCTCCTCTTCCCCCTATAGCCCTGATCTGTCGCCCTGCGGTTACCACATCTTCGGAACACTGAAACGCTCCCAAGAACCACTCTTGAAAACTGGGTCCACAGCCAACCACGGACATTATTTGCTCAGAATATCCACAACCTCGTGCCGCACTGGAACACTTGCTTGAACCGACAAGGCGACTATGTGTAGCGGGTATGTAGCCCTTGTATCACTCTTGCTTCCTGTATGTTCACATATTCCAACCTATGAACCCTTACGGCAAAACACCGACAGTCTCAGTTTCTTTGGGGGACCCTTATATTAAAATTGGAATCCCAAAGTTTCCGCGCAAAACTATCATATGACTTTGTATTCGCATTTCAACTGAAGATGTGACATTTGCGAACGATTCGTTAGTTCTAAAAGATAAAAACAGCAAACTGAGTCATTGCCCAATGAATATTTCCTGCAAAGAGTCCATTCAGCAGAATTCTTATTTTGGCTAGACATTGAAATTTCACCATGGTTTCTGAACAACGTTCATATTCTGGCCAGAAAATGTCACCTTATTCAGAATCATAATAATACGATAACTTGAGTATGAAAAAATTCGTTAGGAATTAAAAACAAATTTGAACTTCAAAATCGCTCACTCCCCACAAATGTGAAGGAGGGAAACGATTCAACTCAGAATCGAATTTCTACACAGAAATTATTGTCTAAACCGGAAGCAGCAGAATAAAATATCATTGGGAGCAACCTGCTTACTTCATCTTAACTTCCAAGGAGAACTCAGCGTCGCTCTAGTTCACACAGGTAAAAAGTTTTAATACGTACAATGTCATGCGAGCAATTGTAACAATATACTTAAATTACAATATGAGATAATACTTTAAATGAATTAATTTGAAAAGGGTTAAGCATATCTATTGAAATTCACATTTTTCTGAAAACGAAAGCTAAATTGCAATCTACGCTATTCCTACTGTTCGGAAATACTTCCTTCAGATGAACTTTGAGAAAACCGTTCCGACATTCTCGGAGAGATATAGCGCTTTCTTAAACTGCAGAGCAGTCTTCTGGGCTACCTCACTTCAAAGACAGACAAAGTAGATTTAACTAATACTAGAATGAAATTTAAAAAAATATTGTTGACATTCACAGTGCTGTTCAACTGAGACAAGTTAAGAGTACTAATGAATTCAGCTACAGCTTTTTCTTTTACCTGGTACGTATGGTAATCCAGTTTAGTACCAGGTACATAAGACGGTAGGTTGAAGTCGCCAACAAATATCATATTTTCATCACATACAGCCGGATGACACCTAACATGATTAAAGTGATCGATCGGAATAAGTTTGTGAGTTGGAGGACGGAGGAAGTAAATAGTGTTGATAAAAATTGATTTTGAGTAATTAACTTTAATATTAACGCAGATATTTTCATCAGAATTTTATAATTCACTCATTCTGTAACTGCGAAAGTTATTGTTAACAGTAATTAAAACGCCTCTTTCACAATGCTCATCAGTCGCGTTCAGTATGTGTATACTATTTATACTATTATGAGTATAAATAGTATACAATTTATGGAGTTCTGTTCAGTATATGTATGAGCGAATTAAGTGAGAAATAATCATTATTTATTCCCTTACATTTTTTAGCACGTCTTTCGTTAAAAAAGATCGTGCTTATGTTACCGGTTTGTCCGCCCGTCCGTCCGTCTGTACCCACGCTATCTCTGCAACTATTAGTCCGATTTGAAAAATTCTTTTTGCATTGGGATGCTTGAAATATGCGAATGATGATCCTTTATTTTATTTTTTACGATGTACAATTATGCCGCTAGAAGGCGTAAATGCAGATGATGTCGATTTCAAAAGTACCTTTTATTCCACATATTTGCTTCTAAACATCTGATTGAAAAAATTCTTTTATCTTTCGATTCCATTTGTGTCGAAGCGTATTTTAAATACAGTTACTTTTACAAATTACGCATAGATTTTCCGCTAGGCTGCGTAAAAGTAAATTACATTTTTCACGATAACTCTTCTTCCAAAACTCCGATTTGAAAAATTTTCGCTTCAGCGGATGCACCTCGTGATGGAAACTCTTTTGCATATAATTTCAAATTTTTGGTAAAGAATACTTCAGCCACCAGTGGAGGAAAATGATATTTTTTGCTTCTGATGTATTTGCCATAAAATCTGGGCTTCTAAAATATCGATTGAAAAAATTATTTCGTGTACAGATGCCACTCACTTCGGTAAACCTTTTGAAATATTTTCTTCGTAAAATAATTCACAGTTTCTCTGCCAGGGGGCGTAGATATATATTTTATTTTTGTCAATATCTCTACTTCTAGGAGACCGATTTGAAAAATTCCGTCTTTGTTGGATAGTGTTTCCGATGCGAAATGTTTTTCCTATAAATTCAAAATTTTCAAGTAAATCATAGACTTTCCGCTAGGGGGCACAAAGGTAAAGTGCGTTTTCTGCGTTATTTCTGCTTCTAAAACTCCGATTAGAAAAATTCTTCCTGTATCGCATACAAGACCTGATGAAAAATATTTTTCACATAATTTCTAATGTTTGGTAAAGATTGGTTTGGCCACCAGGGGGCATAAGTGTTAATTTCTGCTTCTGATGTATTTGTAGCAAAATCTCGGCTCCTGAAAACTCGACTAAATTTTTTTTCTTGGACCGATACTGCTCGTATGGGAAAACCTTTTGAGAATACTTTCTTCCTAAAATAATACATGGTTTTTCCACCAGGGGACGTAAAGTCACACCTTATTTTTGTCCATATCTCTGTTTCTAAGAGTCCGATTTAAAAAATTATTTCTATTTTGGAGAGCGTTTCCGGTGTGAAATGCTTCTCATATAAATTCATGTTTTTCTTAAAGCACAAGTCTGCAACCATAGGACGAAAGCTCATTATTCCGTTTACAGCAATATCTGAGAAATTAAAAACCCGAATGAAAAACTTCTTTCTTCCGTCAGATATTATTGTTTCCATACCGGTTCCATTGACTTTGAATAGCTTTGATAAATTTAATTTACGTCAGAACGGATTCAAAAGACGTGCTTATTACACCCCAAAATTTGGAGTCATCTTTCTTGTTTAATTTGCTGATAAACACCAGTTGGAAACTATTTTGTTCTATGGATTTAAATTTTTAATCATTATTTTTGAATAAGATTGCCAAAAAAAATTGAAACGCTTCCAAGGCTCTCTGCGTAAACATTGTTTGTACGCTCCAGCTCTTTTGGAAAGATTATATAAATTATTACCCTACTTTTTTTTAATTTGGTGAAACGCACCAGTTGGAAACTAATATAAATTATGGATTCAAAAATTGTTATCATATTTTGAATAAAATTGCCAGAAACTTGGTGAAAAACATGCGGAAACCGTAATTCTTCAGTTTACCTCGGACCTAGGTTTTGTGTACTTTTTGCACGCTATATGGAATATTAGGCCCTATTGAACATGAAAGTAAAGTCCTTATGAAGAGCTGGGGCATATGTTTTTTTTTTCTTTACGGATTTTTAAAGTTTGGACTACTTTTTGCTCCGCGTAGTGCTGACTATACCAAGTGATTCGGCAATTTCGTACTAGAGGTTTACCTCCGATTCAGGTTTTGTTGACCATGACACTGGGCAAAAGCAATTGCATTTTTTTCTTATATGCAGATGTCTTTGCTTTTTAAAATACATACATCGAAATAAATATAAACATTTTTTAAAAAATATAAACATTTTGTAATATATATATATACAGATGTCGTTATATAATCAAAAATTGTTACGAGTCCCTTAGAGAATAGAGAGAGGGGACACCACTGCTACCG
Organism: Macrothele yani; assembly: GCA_039090855.1. Classification (NCBI taxonomy): domain Eukaryota; kingdom Metazoa; phylum Arthropoda; class Arachnida; order Araneae; family Macrothelidae; genus Macrothele; species Macrothele yani. The sequence continues at coordinate 25,331,577 of CM077032.1, read as the reverse complement.
TCTTCCAGAAATGGTAAATACGTTCCTTTTCAACCTGGAACGTACGCTTAAACTGAAACTCTGCTAAGTAACCTGGGTAATGAGGCTTCCGACTTCCGTCCCCGCACGGGGATAACTGGTTTTCCAGTTATTTGGGGAGCGGCGCCCCCACGGCCCGAGCTGACCTTGTGACTGGTCAACATCTGTTGTCATGCCACTGCCTGTTTTTTGTTTTGGTGCTGTTGGTGTTTGCAGGGACGGCTGTTCATCCAGCTGTTGGGGAGTCGCGGCCCCACGATCCCGAGCTGGTCTTGTGTCTCGCTTTTTCGTTTTTGTTTATTTTCTCCACTGGCTAGTTGCCCGTGTTGTATACTTTACCTAATCGCTACCACGTTATGTACTAACACCCCGGTCTTGTGGTTTTGTTACCCTCCACCACTAACTGTATTATATTAACCGCTCAGTTCGTAGGTTGCTGAGATTCCGTTTAGGTTCCCTTCCAGGACTTGTCTTCTTTGGATTTCTTTTTTCCTTTTAGCTGGTTTGGGTGCTAGACCTACCTGCATGTTTGCCGCGTGCGGAGACCCGTGAGGCGGAAATGGGATGTCTGGCGGCTGAGGTCGCAGGAGACCGGATAAGTGCCTCCTGTGTACCAACACTCCTCTTCGACCCCGGCTTCGCTGTAAACGGGAGGCTAGAGACTAACCCACCTCTAGTCAGAAGTCTTGTACCAAGTTGTGTACACGGCTTTAGCGGCTTTTTGTCGTATAGCACGGCAGGGTGAGCCCGGGGGCTGTGGGATCATGCCAAAGGCGTTGGCATGACGGTACCCGGAGGCCGAAGTGTCCGCCGAGTGCGTGTGATCACAGCCAACGGACTATATCTGCAACGTATAAGCTCCAGAACTGTGTCCAGCGTCATTTTCTTGGCTTGCAGACCTCCAGTTCTCCCTTGTAGGGCTCGGTGGTGGGTGGAGTAGTCTGCAGACGAATCTTCCTCCTTTTTTTTCCATGGGTAAAAAGAACAAAAACTCCAAATTTAAGTCACCTGACAAAATGATAGTTGCCAACGACTGTCCTTCGTCTTCTCAACCTACCAAGTCTCATACCCGTAAACGGTCTTTAGACCTTGACCTGGACCAAGAATGTGGAACCTCTTCTTCGGCAGCTGTACCAGTCGCTCCGAAGCGTCGTCTCCCCTCGATTGCTGTGACTACGCATGCTACTCACTTGCTTGTAGAATCCATCGATCCGCATGAGAGACTGTCCACCAGATCTCCCTTTTTCATTTCTAAAGCTTTGGACGCTGCGGTTGGCCCCCTTGAAGTCTGTGAGAAAGCTTCGCTCTGGGGACCTGCTTGTCCAAACTTGCAGTGTTTCTCAGAGTAACACTTTTCTGAACCTCACTAGTCTTCAAGGCATTCCTGTAAAAGTGACACCTCACCTGTTTCTTAACACCTCTCGGGGTGTTATTTCGGAGTTTGATCTCTTGCCATGCAGTGAAGACGAATTCGTGACTGAACTTGCTGATCAAGGTGTTATTGCTGCACGTCGTATGATGTTCCGGCGTGATGGTTCCATGATTAAGTCAAAAATGTCATCTTGACTTTTAACTCCCCGAAAGTTCCGACCGAAATCAAGGCTGGCTACTTGGTCTGTGGAGTTCGCCCGTACATTCCCAGTCCTCTGCGCTGTTTCAGGTGCCAGAGGTACGGGCATTCACAACGTTTCTGTAAGAGTTCCGCTCGTTGCGCAAATTGTGGCTCCAGTGAACATGACGGGGAAGGTTGCATTTCTGCGGCCTGCTGTGTTAACTGCGGTGAGGCCCATGCAGCTTACTCCCGCAACTGTATGAAATGGAAGGACGAGATGGCGATCCAGCGGCTCAAGACCCTGGAAGGCCTCTCGTACCCTGCTGCCAAGGCCAAGTTGGGTATACCCACCACCCGACAGCGTACTTTTGCCGCAGTAGTTCAGTCTCTGCCACAACCCGTGCAGCCCTTTGTTCCGCGCCCTGTAGCTCTCGCCGCCCTTGCCAAGCGATCTACAGCTGACCAAGCGACACAGGTGTTTTTCCCCGAGCTCGAGATTTTTCGAATACCTGATTCTGGGCCTTCTCTTTGCTGCCGACCGTCTCTTCCAGTTTCCATCCGACAGCCTGCACGTGCGGAAGACCCGGCCCTCAATCCGCAAAGGTGTGCAGTGTCCATCCAACTGTCTCGGCCTCAGCGAGGTCCCCACCCTCAACCAACATTATAGAGGAACATAGGGGAGGAGAGTGACAGTTCGTCCCCAGCCTCAAACAACATTGCAGAGGAACATGGGGGGGAGGAGAGTGACAGTTCTGTCCCCGCCCTCTGCCAGCATTGCAGAGGAGTGTGGGGGGAGGAGAGTGACTCATCCTTTGTGTAGTTGTGTTTAAAAAAAAAAAAAAAATTCTAATTATAATAGTAAATTAATAAATTTTTATAAAAACCTAATTAACTACCTTGTCTTCACAGCTTTCATCATACTCTTTTTCAACTTTTACCAAGCCTGTCTGCTCTTAATCATTTTCTACGTTTTTAAAAATCTGTGGCTGATAGTTCTTTGTCTGGCGCTCTTTGGCCAAACCTGGCCCTTGCGCCAATAAAATCCAACAACCAACCAACCAACCAACCGACTTCCGTAACGAGGATCACCACCTCGCATCTCTCGCCAAATTCGCTCAATGGTATTGGTGTGCATGGCAGTCTGCGGATCGACAAAATGAAGTCAGTGATTAACGTGAAGTGTTGGAAACCTATGTCGTTGAGGTTATCGTACGCCCACCAGCAGTCCGAAACCAGCGTGGTCACCAGCTGAATCCATCGCTGTATCAATCCCTTGAGATTCAACGGCCACAAGAAAAATGCGGCGGTTTTCCCTTTTAATTCCCCCGAAGACCCACTATCCTCGAATTTGGTGACCACGGTTGTACTTCCCTTTCCCAAATTTTGCTTCGTTGATCTCAAAGGCCTTTCCTGGGCCACCCAACTTCTCTGAAACCTTAATTGCCCAATAGAAACAGATTTCTCGGCAGAACTGCGACAAAATGACAGCAGTAGCCTGCGCAATGTTGAGCAGAGTGCGAATAAATTGGTGTCGTGGTTGACGTCCGAGAAGCCACAGCAAAACAAATTTAAAAATGGCGCAAACAAACAGGTGCGATCCTTCGAATGAAAGTTCCCTTTCTGGCCGAGAAGTTGAAGGAACATTTCAATTTCTGCTTTTCCTTGTAATTTGTCCCCCGCATTGGGCGACATTTGAAATGCAAATTTTCCTTATCGAGAGAAATCTCTCTATTACAAGTAGAGCAGCGCACTGTTGAAATCATACAACAATGCCTGCCGCTGGGCAAAAGCAATTCCAGCAGTTGATAAAAAAGAAACCGTTTCGACGAACTGAAAAAGCGTGAACGAACTGCGAGCACAAAAGTCCGATGTCGACGACTTTTCTAGAGGTGAAAAAGCCATGCTAAACAACAAAGATAACATCTTTTACAACTGGAATGCACAGCGTCAAACAAAGCACTAGCGCAACGTTACATTAAAACGCTGAGAACTGCTCGGTAGCTCTATAACTTCCTGCACGGAAATGAGGAATTACTTGCTCTACGCGGAGCAAAAAGTAGTCCAAACTTATAAAATCCGCAAAAAAAAAAAAAAAAAAAAATTCCTCAGCCCCCACGTAAAGAGTTCACTTTCATGTTCCATAAGGCCTAATATTCCATACAGCGTGGAAAAAGTCTACAAACCTAGGTCGGAGATAAACTGAAGTACAACTTGCGGAAACTTTCTCCGTTTCTCTGGACAGTTTATAAACAACGTTCATTGAACATTTCAAAATTCGTCTCCCTTCGGAAGCTAGAAATACACAGCATTTGTAACCCCTGAGTGCTACTTCTTATGTGACGTGCAAGATTCTTTGGTTTGAAACCCCAGTATGTCAGGTTCGTAAGCCGACATGGTTATCAAGTAATGCTGAGCCACTGCACAATATTAAGGTGTCAATGTGTTAACCGAACAAATTCAAATGGAAGGTTTGCTCATGTCAAAGTGCCAGGTGGCCATGTAAATCTCATTTTATTCGATCACAGCAGTGTGAAGTGAATTTTGTGTTGTATACCAACAAGAACAATTTCAAATGGAAGATATGTTCATGTCAAAGTGTCACAAAATTCTCATTTTGTTCAATCACAGCTGGGTGAAGTGAATTTTCTCTATTTTCACCTATTCATTTTGTTGTGGTTGTGATAAACACAGCTATTCTGTGCTTGCTTACAGCATACAATCGTTGAATACAAGGCGCCAATGAGTAACAGCTTGGCGAAGTGAATTCAGTCAAATGTTGCTACACAATCGTCGCATAAAAGGTGTACGATTTAAAATAACTTAGCACATTCTCAGATTGGCTATGGAGAGAAACATCCAACAGTATCATCTGTAAAACTTACACTCATGGGGATCGACGTATTCCGTGCTGAGTGGGTCAAAACATCCCTTGATTACAGAACAGTTTGTTGACATTCATGTCATATTAAAGCTAGTATTTGACTAAATCATAATTGCAGGAAGGAAAACAAAGCTTGTTTACCACTAACCTGTGCTTTGTTCTCCTTTTTGGATATTGGTTAGTTCGCATTCGCCCCCGTATATTTCTTCTGCGCTATTTATATGATATGTTATGCGTTGAATCAAACACTGCACGTACCTTTCCAATAGGTATGCATTTTCAACCAAGTCCTCGCGGTTACAGGTGGCGCTCCTGTCTCAAATGCTGCTCGTTGCCTCCGCATTACGTTCACCAGTCTATTCTCTACAACTCCACTGTTCTCAAGTAATCTTACATTATTTTCCTAAACACACGGAACAAAATGATTTACTGATGTCTTGCGATGCTCCAACTTCATCGAGCTTCAATAGCCCAAGACAGGCGTTCATGATCCCTCATACTGGCGAAAAAACAGTCTCATTACTTTTTTATTATATAATACATTTTGTTTTTTTACAAAAAAAGTGACACTATTGAAATGAAGTAAGATTTCTGGAGTTAAAATTAAACTTTTTTATACTTTAATCCCTCAGTAATACAAAATCGACATTTATTTTAAATATAATAACAAAGATAGCTGCTAATTACTGTGTGAAAGCAAAATGTAAAGTTCCATACTATGACTTTGCAAAAAATGGAATTTTTCTAAGACTTTAGTCAAACAAATTTCTTAAAATGTGTGCGGTTAGTAACAAATGTTCGGTTTTAAATTTTGAGTTTAGTTTTTTTATTTACTGGATTATGTTAGATTTACTGTGGCGTCCATGGATTTAGGTAAACCGGCAAATCCCCGTGAAAAATGTTTAAAATCTCTACAGGAAACAAAAAATTGTTTGAGGAATAAATGATGTTTGACTGCTCTTCAATTCATAAAGTCTATGAATCCGCTCTGCATTGACGTTACTTATAAGAGACGCTCGCACAACCTAACTTCCCACTGTGTGGCTCTGTGCAGTTGTTCTTGTCGCGCCCTTTACATCAACATTTCTTGTTTATGAAGAAGTTTTGCTTGGGAAGTCTGTCAGAGAAGAACGTCTGGTTCGGTTGACGACATGGATGCAGAAGATTTGCTGTGAATTTTCATCTACATGACTGGGAACGGGATACTGACGCCCAGCCACCTTTGAGAAGAACCTATTTCTTTTCTGAACGAGAAAATGGTGCTCAAAGTGCACAGGCGACAGCAACCAGGACAGAGAAGGATAATTTAGCCTGGACACCAAGGAGGAATTCGGGAAGCTCTGTATCCTTCACCCCATTTATCCGCCGACCTGCACCCTGACTAGGTTTTCTGTTCTGGGTATCTGCAGCTGACCCCCTCGTCGGTGAATATGTGCATGTGCGCATGTGTGTCATCTGAATGGTGGTTATTTCTATCCTGCTCTTCAAAGAGTGTTTGAACAGGTGGATTGTTGTACAACAGGAACGGATACCAAACTGTAAGTACATCATTACATTTGCTTGCCAACTCTGTTTAGCGGAACTGTGCTCTTAACAAGTCAAACTACCATTTGCAGAGCGCTGGTTCAGCCTTCACAAGAAGATAAAGAGAGACGAGACTCCTAGAGGTGATTAACTGAAACATCAGCACGGCACGCAGACATATTTTATCTATCTGCCAAATGCTTCAGCATCATTCTAATACGTATGAAAGTAGAGATCGTTTCCAAAAAGTTAAGCCGCTAACAAAGAAGTTTTCAACCTCGACCCTACTTATTAAAAATGAAGCAGCTGAAACTCTCACAGAAAACTCTAGAGAGGTGTCGACAATACCGTGATAAACTCATGGCATCTGAAGATAACCCTGATCCAGAAGAGCTATCTGAACAACTGGGAGAACTAGAACCAGAAATATTAAAACGAACAACTGTGGAACTAGAACCAGAAATATTAAAACGCGAAAAAGAGGCAGCATTTTCTAAGCTGAAAAACCACAAATCAGCTGGAAGTGTTAGTATTGTTACAGAAATGTTAAAATCAACTGGCAAGCACAGTATGAAATTAATTCACCAATTATACTGTAAGATTTAGAAAGGTGGGAAGTGGCCGTTCGAATGGACAGAGTCGTTATAGATCCCAATTTAAAAAATGCTACAGGAAAGGTACCGATATCCGACATGTAGTGTCATGGTATGCGCTGGCATCATGATCAATGGCCGTACGCCCCTCTATGTGCTTCCAACTGGGATTATGACTGGCCAACGATATATTAATGATGTTCTGCTACCTCATGTTCGCATGTTCCGTGATGCTGTCGGTGATAGATTCATTTTCATGGACGACAACGCAACATGTCATCGAACAGTCGCTGTCCAGGAGTGTCTTGAGAGCGAGGATATTCAACGCCTCGTATGGCCAGCACGTTCTCCAGATCTGAATCCCATTGAAAATGTGTGGGATGCTTTGGGGAGGAGTCTTGCTGGTCGCCAATGCCCTCCAATAAACAAGGACACCCTCATGCGTGCACTGACAGAGGATTGGGATAAATTACCCCAACAGCTGCTTGATAATGTTGTGCAAAGCATGACAAGACGTGTGGAATCTTGCATCGCCCTCCATGGTGGCCATATCCCGTATTGACATCTTACGCCGGAACGCCTGCGGACGGTAATTTCATTTTTTTCACGTTTACGTATTCTGCACAAAATGGCCTGTTGGTCATTTGAACACTTTCCAAAGCCTTCTGGATTTCAGAGCACAATAAATTGTCTTTCTTGTAATGTCCTTGTATTCTGACATTATTTTATTTCACTTGGCATCCAACCATACTTACTTTTTTATGCGCTATATAGCCGTTTATGATCCGTCCTTAGCAATTGTCCAGCAGTGTATTATTATCTGGAAGAGGTGGAAATGGGAATTATGCGCTACCGGAACCCAAAATACAAGTGAATGCCTAAAAAATTTAATTTGAACGAACTCATTCGCAGTAGATACAAAACCCTATAAAGAATTTTTGTTATTAACTTTAAAATGAAATATTGACATTTAGCTGAAGTCAAAAGTGCTTGCTTTATTCAGAAATACGTTTCTTATTGGAAATTTCGTTATTAACTTTAAAATGAAATATTGACATTTAGCTGAAGTCAAAACTGCTTCCTTTATTCAGAAATACGTTTCTTATTGAAAATACCATTCCAATACCAGAGCAATCAAAATTGTCCGCTATTAATAAAAATTGGCGGAAAAAAGGTCAGTTCGTATTTGAAGCGGAGACATACACTTGTCGTTGGTGAGAGAAGGTAAAGAAACTCGGCTCTGTCTGAAATATCAGTTTCTTTTAACTGAAATATCTATTATAACTTCGATTTGAAAACATAAAAATTATCTCCGAAACGTCTGGCTGACCGCGAAGTAGGTTCGCCAGACGGTCGGCTATCCGCTCCTGTCGTGAACTTTGCTCTCACGAAAAACCTTCTTACAACTTTATTAGTGCAGACGGAAAACTGGGTGGCGTAGTGGTTAGCATGCTCGAGCACTATCCGGGAGACGCGGTTTTGTTTCCCGCTGCAAGTCGACGAAACTTTCAAGTTTCGGATATTATGCGACTTACAATTTATGTCATGTGACGTGCCTGCTCCGCAGGAAGTACATGTGATAAAGGCAGATACCAGTGAGAGCACATGCCAGTGTAGTACAGTGGATTGCACTCGGAGCTCCGGAGCCGAGAGTTGTGATTTCGAATTCTGCCTATGGCACAAAAATGATGAAAAAGTTTACTTCGTCATATTGGCACCAGAACTTCCAGGATGGTGTGACCGTTAAGTTTCTTACAATGGTGTGACCGTTAAGTTTCTCACAATGGTGTGATCGTTAAGTTTCTCACAATGGTGTGATGTTCTTTCAACACCGCGAGATAGGAAAAATGAAAATCCCTTCTTCAGTACTGTAAAAATAAAAAAAATCAATGTGATGTTACGTTCCACACACCAAATTGTCTGGGATTTCTCAAATGCACGTTCTTCATCGGAGGACTGCCTGCAGCGACACATGGTCCCGGATGGCCCATGGGACATGCCCTGGACCTCTTTCGGGGAAGGGGAAGATGTGACGTGCCTGCCCCGCAGAACGCACATAAGATAAAGGTAGATAGCAGTGAGAGCACATATCAGTGTAGTATAGTAAATAGCACTCGGAGCTCCGGAGCTTAGAGGGTTGTGGATTAGAATTCCGCCTATGGCACAAAAATGATGAAAATTTTTACTTCGTCATATTGGCACCAGAACTTCCAGGATCGTGTGACCGTGAAGTTTCTCACAATGGTGTGATGTTCTTTCCACACCGCGAGATAGGAAAAATGAGAATCCCTTCTTCAGTGCTGTAAAAATTAAAAAAAGAAATCAATGTGATGTTACGTTCCACACACCAAATTGTCTGGGACACATGGTCCCGGATGGCTCATGGGACATGCCCTGGACCTCTCTCGGGGGAAGGGGAAGATGTGACGTGCCTGCCCCGCAGAACGCACATAAGATAAAGGCAGATAGCAGTGAGAGCACATGTCAGTGTAGTATAGTAAATAGCACTCGGAGCTCCGGACTGAGGGTTGTGGATTCGAATTCCACCCCTAGCATAAACATGATGGAGAAATTTACTGCGTCATAGATTCTCTAGGGTGAAGTCATCATCTCTGAGTTGTTTTGCGAAGCACCCATTTGTGAGTAAAGTACAGAAAAATACAGTACAAAAATCACTACTTCAAGAATACAAAAGCACTGAAATACACTCCAGGCCCCAACAAAAGTTTGGAAAATCTCTTCTGGTGCAAGCCTAACGCTGCTCTTGATTCTAGTCTTCGATCATTGAACCTCGTAAAAGTCCTAACGCTGCTCTTGATTCTAGTCTTCGATCATTGAACCTCGTAAAAGTCCTAACGCTAAACAAATATACACTACGGCATAAATGAACTGCGACAAGATACACTGCCTAATGCCTATCTCATTGGTGTAGAGAATAACATGCAACTGAGCACTAGTACGTAACGCTACAAAATACACTACTACAAAACGCAGTACAACCTAACTCCTAGTTTCTAACAGCAGAACAGCTACAGAAAAACCTGACTAATTCCACATCAAAATCTGATTCCTAACGTTATCCTAACGTTATATGAAACACAGTCAAACTCCTAGCTAGCTTCTAAAAACTCAACAAACTTTTTTAATTTCCGAAGATTAAGCGGAACCACAAAATTTGTTTTTGCGAAAAGCTTACCTTGCTGATGTTATCTTCTTTACTTGCGATGATCACACACACACAAAACACAATGGGCTGTAGCGAATCACAATCCAATTAATCACGCACTTCGCACTTGGAAGCAGCGCTGCATTCAGAGATTTTTCCATGTGTGCAATTACAATTCTTGAGGGGCTTGAACTTGTTATTATTTGCTATTTATATCTATACAGATTAAATCATACAACAATATTTTTAATTGAGTATAAAATGTTTCTTATGCTCGTATATTGGAAATGCAAATTCCAAGAACACAAGTGATTACAAATGTAAAAAGGTTATACTTTTATTTTAATTTAGTAATGCACCACGGATTTCATCCTGCGGTGGTGTAAAATATTAAGGATGCTAGTAAGATAACGTTATACTGGATGAAATCTCCTCTCCCCCTCACCCAAACATTGGGAGTGAAAAAAATATCTTTGTCTTACTACAAACGTGTTTGTGATTATTAAAGAATCGTTACAGTGTTAGTTGAAAACGTATGCTGTAAACCATTTCCCTGCCACTTGGTTTAAGCCTCTTTAGATTATTTAGATTAACACATAGTAATAAGAAAACAACTAATTAATCGTTTGAAATTGCTGTATTTTCTTCTTGTCAAGGAGTGTAAATAACATACCACCAAGAAAAAAACAACTTTTTATGGGAATAATTTAAATAATTTGCTATCGTCGTTTTTTCTGATTAATTGGAAGCTCTATTGGAAGCTCATACGAGCAGATCAGTTTTAAGATGTGGATTCCCTGACAGCTAACTCGGGCTTCTCACCGACAACGGTCATAATTCAAGTCTCGTGTGAGCTCCGGGTGAGACTGGACGCCCGCACTATGACAGATGGAGCCTTCAGGTATCGGTGGGGCCTTGGCCTCGGATTGTTATCGTGACCAAGAATAACTACACCTTTCACTGGAGTAACTTACAGCCTTAGTTTCGGCCCCTGTAGCCCGAGGGATCTCTCTTGGGGTGTTGGGCTTTTTCTAGTGTTATGTTTTTCTGACTTGTGTTTGTTGTTTTCATGGAGGGTGAGGAGGTTAGCCGCCGAACCCCTCATCGGTAGTTTAATATGTCTTGTCTCCGGTCGAGATTGGAGATGCAGGCAGCAGACGGAGACGGCAGGAGGCTGTGTGAGTCGGAGTTGTGATGTTTTTTTGGTTTAGTCTCTTCTTTCGTGTGTGTGGATAATGACTGAATGGCGAGTGTTGTGTATTTGATGCTTGTGGCGGGCAGGTTCTGGGTTTATGTGGGCCAGGAGACGCCAGCTGTGGGTCGTGTGAGTTCCTTGGTGCACCCGTTGACCAGACGTCCTCTCTGACATTCTGCCGTCTGGGCCGCTGTCACTTGGTCACCTCTGAAGTAGACTTTGTCCGCCTACATGCACGTACCGGGTGTACCTTCGGCTCACACCCGCCGTTATAGGTGACCTCGCCGCCATTTTGTGTGCGAGTCCTTTCTAGTTCTTCGGCGGAACTGGATGTCTCGGGGGTTTGACTGGTGTTCCTTGTTGGGCCGTTGTGGGAGTGTGTGTAGACATCAGTGATCCAAGTCCAGGTGTTTAACTGCGGCTTGGTGAACAGTGTAGCAACAAAAGTTCGTGAATGGGGGAGGGGACGTCGTGCGAGAGCACACTACGTCGAACCCTTCTCCCAGCCCTCATAATTTGGGGGTCCTACACGAAGACAAGCTAAACTGAGTCTTAACTATATGGGCGGCAAGTTGCCAACCAGAAGATTGAAATAAAGCTGAATGCCAGTATCCAAAATATGATGATGTATTGCAGTGCAAACAGCATGCCGTTGGTGATTATGTACAAATTCACAGTAAACTTAAGTATCAAATAAAAAGGCTTTAAAAAATTTACAGAATTGTGAAACAATACTTAGTTTTCTTGTTTGTCCCTCTTACAAATATGATCTAGATGAACTGGTCTTCTACGCTCCTGATTTTTACCCAGAAAAAGTATCAAGTAATTTTGGTAGGAATTCATAATGGATTTTTAACATGGACAATTGTTCCATGAAATAAGCAAATTTACAAAACCGTTTTCATCTGGAGCAACGAATTTTGCTCTAGAGTATATATATTTTCATAACTATTTTGATTTCATAGCTACATTAAAATAAAAATAATTTAAAGTGTTAACACTTTGTGTGAAGTCATTTATGGCTCTAATAAAAAAGGAAATTACTTTTCTTTTGTTGAGGTACCCTATACATTATTAGCTGCATTGTCTCCTCAGATTTAGAAAACGTAAATATACATGCCGATGAAAATTTTAGTTTTAGTGTATAAAACAAATAAATTAATTTAATACTAAAAATAATCTTAACGCTACTGTGTCCATGTGGATGCGGTTTTTTTGTTATAATATTTTCTCTCATTTTCTTAAGTTTGTAAAATTAATTTCTCCAAATTTTTATCTGTAAATAAAAATAATTAGACTAAACATAAGGGGCGATCACCCAAAAACCTACGGGGTCCAAGTATTTTCGGGGGCTAAGCATCCCTAAAAAGATGCCTGAATACATGACTGCTTGGAAGAAAAGCACACACACTAAAAATGATACGAACTAATTATTGATCAAAGCACTAAAAATACAACAGACTTCTCTCACGATGAGTGAAGTAAAGAATACAATGCCGAAGCACGTGCTACGAACTTCTCGTTTGGAAAATAATAATGCGATGTACAACTTTATAAATACTAATTTTGGAGTTCTACAACACTTGCACTCACAAATACCCTGTAATGCTACGTTATTAGGACGTTTAGATTCTTCTCTTAACTAGGGGCCGTTGGGGGCAAAGTAGTTAAAGATGTTTTGCAATTAATGATGTTTTCAGTAAAAATTCGAAACGAATTAGTTATATATATTAGCAGTAGGGTTACATTTTTGTCCCACGTGAAAAACTGCGATCGTAAATATTCTTGTTCACTGGTCGTTAATGTAGGCTGGTGCTTAATTTCAAAATATCGGAACCGTATGAATTGTGTTGTCAATAAGAGAAAGATTCGCTCGTATCTTTCTCTAAGTGACAACACAACATGTTTTATTGACTTCAATTCTGGTAAGAACAGTCAGCCGGGCTTACTCACAGCACGTAATTGTTACCTTCTCGGTAACATAATAACTTCGCAACTTGCTTTAGTTAAGACTTTACTAGGGATTGTCTGCATTTTGTACGGTTTCATATGCCTTTGTACAATATCTGCTACAATTTGATTTAAATAGTAATAGAAATTGTTATTGCATATTTGTTTCACCAAAATAAGGGACGGGTGGGAATATCAGAAAACAGCAACAAAAAAACAAAAACAAAAAAAACTGCTCAAAGGAAATTGTCAACAAGTCGACGGAAACAATCGGGGATCAAAGACACGCTCCACTGCCTTAGTCCCCTAACGCCATTTGCTGCTGAATGTTTGCTTTTCGGCAAAGCCAAAGCTACAAGCTCCACTGCTGTAGTCCCCTAACGCCTTTTGCACCGGAATGTGTGCTTTCCGGAAAAGTACAAAAGCTCCCAGCTTGTGGGGGCGCTGTTGTGGTTTGTTTTACGTTACCTCAACGAGAGTTCTTCTTCAGGCAAAGGTTTATATTTGGTTAGAAAAGGTATCTCCCAGAGACTCGTGTGTGTTATTCCGGTGATTCTTCAATTCTACGGTGTGCTTCAAGTCGTCGATTTGTGAAGTGTGTGCCCGTGTAGTGTGTTTTGTGCTTTGCTGATTTGGTTCTCATCGTAAGTCAAGAGAAGACGTCTCGCAAGGTAAGCATTTTGAAAAACTTTTTTGTTGTTTGCTTATTTTGTGTTTATCAGCTAGTTAGGAGTTTTTGACAGGCAGTTAATCCGGTCCTTCTCTAGCTGGTTATCTATTTCAGTCTAGAAGTTAGGTTGTTATTGTAGTGTTAGGGATTAGTGCTCAGTGCAATTGATCTCTACGTCAATTAGGTAGAAGTTAGGCAGTAGTGTATCTTGTCGAAGTTCATTATATGCCGTAGTGTATTTTGCAGTAGTGTATTATTTGTTTAGCGTCAGGTTTCAAATATAGGTTCTACAGTAGTGTTCAAACTTCTAGTTTAGAGTTGGTCCTTTTCAAAATATTTTAGCTTATGTTAGGTTCTAGGCGTATTTCAGTGCTTTTATGTTTTTGAATTGTGATTTCTTTTGTACTTTGCTCACATATATATGGCTGTTTTCCAAGACAAATCAGAGATTATGACCTCACTTGAGCGAATGTCAACTGTTTGCAATCAGAGCGCAGAGAGGGCCCTTGCTATCGCGAATGAAGCTAAGGACCTCCTCTCCCTCCCTGGATGAAAGCTTGGACTGCCGTGTTCTGATGAGCACTATCCTGGCTTCCCTCTGCGGTGCTATTGGACTAATAGCAGAAGGAGTTCAACAGTAGGGCAAGATGGCACATGCCATTAGCGAAGAGAACCAACTGTGGAATTCAGCCGTTAACTCGGAACACCCTGTTCGTGAGAATCTTCGGACAACTGGCAGACCAAGTGGGTCCCAGGAGTGTAAAAAGTCGAATGATCCTGCAAGTGGCACTGACGACTCAGGACAGGATGTCTCCCGTAACCCTGCGGAAGAGCCGAAGACTGATAGTGAAGTCTCTCATCCAGAACAAAGGCCAACCAATTCTGAGGCTACAGCTAAACACTCTTCCCAACCCAAATTATCCGGAAAACATCCCAGCAGGTTGACGGTTCTGGAAAGAAAAAGGACAGCAAAACCCCAAGTTTTGACTGAGCCAAACTCCTCGGTTTTTGATGCTCCTGCAAAAAAAATGGTGGTGTCAAGAGGTCAAGGAAGGAAAGGTCTCCCTCACCCATCGGAAATGGGAAACAGCTGACCTAACTGAGGCCGTCATTAAACACCAGTCTGATCCAAAATGCGTAGAGGTGCAAGAGGTCAACTCAAGCGTCTCCGTGATGGCGGAACATGTACAGGTCACCAAAGACCCCGACACATGTTTGCCAACTAACGTGTCCAAAAGGGTGCCACCGGTGGTTTGCAGAGGAATTAGCAACTGGCCTCTGATCTATGAGAGGATAGAAAAAGAGGTTGAGGAGACGGCGTCGGCAAAAATGGTGGGGGATCGTACCACCATAAAAGTGAAGACTATCGCGGATCATCGGCAGTTGACATCTCTCCTTGAAAATTGCAAGGTTGAGTTTTTCACTTTCACCATGCCCCCAGAAAAACCGCTCCGTGTTGTTATTAAAGGACTGGGATTGGGTGTCCCAGTCGATAGCGTCAGGGAACAGTTGCAGGATTCCTTTGCCGTCACAAAGGTGTGTCGTCTTCAAAACAGCGGAAAACAGGACCTTCCACCTGTCATGGTTCAGCTCGGTAACACTGAACAAAGCAGGAACATCTTCCGGTTGGTATCTCACCTTGGGGTTTCAATCTCGGTTGAACATTACCGAAATAAGGGCAGGATTCAACAGTGCTTCAATTGCTAAGGCTTTGGTCATGCCATGTCCAACTGCAGACCGAAGCCAAAATGTGTACACTACGGCAAGGATCATTGCAGCAGGGAATGCACGGCTGACAAGAAAACATAGCGTTTCTGTGTCAACTGCAGTGGTGAGCATGGGGCCAACTGGCGTGGTTGCCCCATTTACAAGGAGCTTGCCATCAAGCTACCTAAAAACAACAAGCAGAAGCCAGAGCAAAAGCAGAAGAATATGCCAACAAAATGTAGGGCCCTGCTAAACCTACTGCTGTTGACCTTAAACCGGTAAACGAGAGTCCCCCAACTACTTCCATGCCTTTCACATCTGCTACAAGCTCCAAGAGGTGGAAAAGGAAAGGCAAAAAGAACAAAAACAAGACTGCTGGTCAACCAACAAAAGTTACGCTTGCCCCTCAGGCGATAACAGAAGTGGCTACTCACCCTGCCACTACCAAAGTCACGGATCAAAAGCTGCTCTCAGAGCATGTAGAGCGCATTGATCCCGCTGTCCCGAAACGGGTTCTGGTTGTCTGTCTGGCGGCTTAAGCCTGAGCTCCCGTGCCTATTAGCGCATTATGGACAGTCTCAACATAATGTTTTGGAAGGCGAATGGCATCAGGAATGAACTTGCTGAATTTACAAGCTTCCTGAAAGATCATGACATCGACGTTGATCTTATCTGTGAGACCAAACTCACACCTAGGATCAAGCGAGTCAATGTTGCGAACTACCAGGTGTTCCGGTAGGACAGAGATCCGGCCGTCTACAGGCAAGCAGCAGGAGGTAATGTAATTTCAGTCAGAAATGGTTTAAGTGCATCCATCGCACCCTTCAAGGATGTTGAGGCACTGGCTGTTAAGCTAAAAAGACGCTCAGGCTTGATTAACTTAGCTTCCGTTTATAACAGTCCAGGGAAAGTACCTTCTGACGATGATCTTAACATCCTCTTTGGGGACTCCATTACCACTAAAGTGGCTGGTGACTGGAATGCTAAACATCCTGACTGTTATTGTCGTTCAATTAATAATGCTGTAGTGGCACTACGCAATACATTGAGAAGCTGGATCTTACAGTTGCAAGTCCGGTCCATCCTACTTGCACCCCGTCACACGGGCTTGGCGATGCCATTGATTTTTCTGTCGTCCAGTTCGTGAGGCACTTTCATCAGGTCTCTGTGGTTTCTGGTCTTGACTGATCATGACCCAGTATTACTGACATTAAACGGAGTCGCTGCCACCCGGCGGAAGATGATGTATACTGATTGGAAGTTGTTCCAGGAAATTATTGCTCAGGTTGATCCGCCTACGGTGGACACTAGTACTCGCTCGAACGTCGACAGTGCGGTGGAGGAACTCACTCGTTGCATACAGGCAATCTTGGATCAATGCACGAAGCTCTCAGCTCCTGCCAGAGAGCCGTATGCACTTCCTCCACGCATTGTCCGGATGATCCAAGAGAAGAACAAGTTCCGAAGGATCTGGCAGCGTGTCGCGATCTCATCAGGGCATAAATCCGTGCGTTCAGGGAACTCCAATGGAACAAGTACCTTCTTAACGCGGATCAACCTCGTCGGGATGATGTGTGGACCATCCTTCGGAAACTCCGGTGTACTAAGACTGTCATACCGCCCATTCGTGATGCACAGAGTTTGGTGTGTGGTGATGACGAGAAGGCTGTGGTTGTCGGTGCCCTGGAGGAGCAGTTCTCACCTCATGACATCCACAGTCCTAATCACGCGGATAGAGTCATGGAGGCTTTAGCTACATACGATTCTGATAATACAAACGAGGTCATCTCGCCTGTTAGTTACCTCGAGGTAACTCGACACATCAAAACGCTAAAGGTAAAGAAAGCTGCCGTAAGAGATGGAGTTTCGGCAAGAGCTGTTCAACTGTTCCCTGAGAGCTGGATTCTGGTACTTGTCGAGATTTCCAACGGGTCTCTCCGGTTAAAGTATTTCCTCAGGGTCTGGAAAAAAGCAGTGGTAGAGGCGTTGCCCAAACCTAGAACCAATCATACCTTACCTCAGAACTACCGTCCGATATCTCTCTTGCCCGTCCTGGGTAAGCTCCTTTAGAGAGTCATAATCTCTCGGCTTCTTGAGTTCTGTGAAGCAAATGGTGTGATTCCTGACAAACAGGGTGGTTTCCGGGCGAAGCACGCTACGTCCCATCAGTTGATCAGACTTACAGAATTCGTTTTTGAAGGACGAGATAAGAGCGAGTATTCCACTGCTGTTTTCCTGGACATCAGAAAGGCTTTTGACCGCGTTTGGCATGATGGTCTCCTGCACAAGTTGCAGAAGCTTTGATGCCCTCGCCCACTTGTTGAGCTGATTGGTTCGTACCTCAACAGCCGCAGGTTCACTGTTAAGATTAACGGTGAGCTTTCTTCGGTAAATAAGATTCGGGCTATCGTTCCTCAGGTTTCGGTTTTTGGACCAACGCCGATCTCCATTTATCTGCACGACTTACCCAAACCCAAACAAGGGCAGGTCATGACGTACGCAGATGATACAGCTGTTGTCATCAGGTCCCCGAACAAAGGCAGAGCAGTGAAACTCCTCCAGGACTTTCTCTCTTAGCTGGAAAGCTACTACACTGACAGGTGGATCAAGATCAATCCGTATAAGAGCAGTGCGCTGTTGTTTTTTGGATCTCTCCACGGAGTACCGAAAGTCATTCTGTTTCAAAAGACAATCCCCTGGGCTACCTCCACTAAGTACTTAGGGCTCCAACTAGATTGCCGACTTTCATGGGTGGCGAACACCAACTACCCCACGAATAAAACTAGACACTGCCTTGGGCAGCTTGCTCCAATACTCCGCCAGAGGATCTTCCTTACAACACTACACAAAGTACTGCTGTACAGGACGGTCGTCAGGCTGGTGCTTAAATACGCCTCCTCCACCTGGATCGGTATTAGTAGAAAACAGAGAGAGAGAATCGAGAAGGTGCAGAGCCGAGCACTTCTGAAGATCACTTAGCCCCCCTTGGACTTCACTTCGGAACCTGAGGGACAGACTTGGAATCGAGAAGGTACATGGGTTTGACATCCGACTCGCCAGAAAGTTCTTCAAGAAAGAAAGCGGAAACCCACGCTAATGGACTTGTTAGGGGCGCGGTTGATTACAATCCCAGCGAAATCCTTAGGCATCCCAGAACTAAGGAGGCGATCGTTGACCCCCCTTGACAGACAGAGTAAGTATGTAAACATTGGTGGGTGTTAGACAGACCACCACACCCTTCTTTTTCAGATTGGCATCGAGATGGCGAAAATGGATTCTGCTCGGACATTTGGAATTGGTATCGTTGAGTTTCACCAGTGCGTCGGACGGCTGATTGGTATTGTGGTTCTCTGTGATGTTGTGCAGTGCTTCGTTCCCTTTCCCCCTTCCACACAGAGTGGTGTCACGGATCACCCTCTGCTTTCACAACATTTTTGTGTTTGTCTTTTTATTGAGTTCACTTACTCAGATCTCTTAACTTTCTATTTCTAAGTGCAGTTTTAGACCTTCGGTCAGACACTTCCTTCCTAAAACGTCTTCAAATATCGTATCATATATTCTTTTAATTTTCTCCCGCAAAACTATACAGCCACTCAGAAAAAATGGCTGTTGTGGCTGTAAATGTAAGTAGCAACTCTTTCGGGTTTATACCACGATCTGTTTATTAACATCTGGAGACAGATACACAAGAAACTCAGGAAGATCATCTCCGTTATTTCATTGGCCAGTTACCGAAATACAATCCACCAATTAGGGTGCGTGACGTTTGATGGTAGAAATACAGCAGAGCAGTTATTTGTTTGGCTTTGGCACGTTCAATGGAATTTAATGCTGTTAGTACTAGCTAATAAAGACATGTCGAAATTTGTGCCTGACCCGGTAGACAAAGTGAACGAAAAGACCCTTTCCGCAGATCTCGTTTGCTGCTCGCTTCTGTGGGCAGTCGGAACTAGTATTTCATTGCCCATTGATTAATTACTGGATCGAAATTTTATTTTATGTTACTAGAACCATTTTATCTTCGGTTTTATCTAATAGTTTGCAGTGAAATGAAGATATATTGTATTTTGAAGATTCTATGTTTTTTTATATTTCGATTTTTTTCATTACGGTTTATTCACAAGATGGGGACACCAGCTTAGAACTTTGACAGAACAGATGTATATTAATGAAGCTGCTCTTGATATTAACAAATCTGAAGGGCAGTATTTGTACTGCCTCACAGGGAAACAATTAATTATAAAAATAGTCACACATCATGCTAAAACCTATTTTCAATTTGCTCGTAGGTCTTCCTCTGTGGGATGCATAATGTGCTCATAACTCCATTTCAGTTCGTTGGGAGGCTAAGCCTAAGATGCGCAAATAAAATTTAAGAGGATGTAGTTCTTAATCTGAGTAATATATACATATATTACTCATCATAGCCAAGGTCAGCATCAGATGACAGCCTAGTCCGGTCCTCCGGATATTATTAGCACCCTCCGCTTTGGCCATAACTCGCCAAGCGGGTTGGTGAGTGTGGGATAGCATTTCCTCTAATCCCGATGGTATAGTTATACCGCTACTGGCGGTGGTCAGAGTCCCTTTAGTGGGAACAGGATGCACCGCAAGAAGGCTACGTATAATGGACGCTCCCTATCTTCTGATTGAAGGCATCTTCAATTGGAAGAGGAACTACAAAGGATCAAGTGGGACGCCGTCGGGCTAAGTGACGTAAGGAGAAAAGGAGAAGATCTCATTGAACTGAAAAGTGGACATCTCTTCTACTATCGTGGAACAGATACTTGCAGAACTAGTGGTGTTGGATTTATAATAAACAAGAAACTGAAGGATAAAGTTGTAGAAGTTGAACGTTCCTCTGACAGAGCTGCCCGACTCGTTATCCAACTCTCGAGAAGATACAACGCTCAGATTATTCAAACTTATGCACCCACTACAAGTCATCCTGAAGAAGAAATTGAAGAATCTTATGAGGAAATTCATCATCTAAATAATAAAGGTAAGCAGCACTTGAAGATAATTATGGGATATTTCAATGCAAAAATAAGGAAACGGCAACAGAATGAAACTTAAGTAAGTAAATTCGGTCCCAGCAACAGAAAACAGCGTGGGAAATACTCTCGTTGAGTTTGCAGAAGCAGAAGGGTTTTTCATCATGAACTCCTTTTTCAAGAAAAAGCCACGCAGGAAATGGACATGGAGACATCCAAATGGGACAACAAGTGAAATTGATTTTATTATGTGTAACAAAAGATTCGTCTTAGAAGACTGCAGTGTGCTAAACGAGTTCAACACAGGTAGTGACCATAGATTGGTGAGATGTAAGATGCACTTCAACACTAAACTCAAATGTGGCAAGCTCATAAGACAAACAAAATGTATTGACAAAACCAACCTTAAAAAACACCATAATACCTTCAAGTTGGAACTGAAGAATAGATTCTCTGCTTTAAAAGGCCTAACATCGGAAGAAGTGGATATTCCTGAAGTTAACAGAAAAGTAACCAAAGCTCTTACGGAAACAGCAACACAATTAGCTGGGTCTAAGAACAAGTTGCATGTGAACAAATTATCAGGAAAAACCAAAATGTTGATGCAAAAAAGAAGAGAGATGAGGACAACTAAAGAAGATGCGACTTCCAAAGTGGAATATATAGAGCTATGCAAGACAGTACGAAAAAGTATCACTGAAGACGTAAGGAAATTTAATTGTGAACTAGTGAGGAAAGCAAATTGAAAACAGCCAAAGCCTAAACATAGCAAAAGGACATCTCAGTAAGGGAAGAAAACAGATTATAGCACTGAGAAAAAAAGATGGTTCTGTAACAAGAAATAGAGGCGAAATTTTGACAAGAGTGAAAGATTTCTACTCCAAATTATATGAAAGGGATGATACATGTACTCCAGACATCATGAAAGGTACCAGTATTAGAGTTTTAGTCCTTCCAGCAGAAGTTGCATATGCAATCAAGAACATGAAGCGGGGAAAAGCTGCAGAAGAAGATGGAATTACTGTAGACATCATACAAGAAGCAGGTGGAGAAATCGAAGCAGTACTCGCCCAAATTTTCACTCGATGCCTTAATGAAGGGAAGACTCCTGAGGATTGGAACAACGCTACAATGTTCCTGCTACATAAAAAGGTGACATTGAGGATCTCAGGAACTATAGACCTATCTTCCTCCTATCAGGGGTTTATAAAATCTTCACTAAAGTTCTTTCACACCGCTTGAAGGTAACACTCGACATGGCTCAACCGAGAGAACAAGCTGGATTCAGTGGTGGCTACAGCACAATAGATTATATCCACTTACTGAGAAAACTCATTGAAAGAGCGAGGGAATATAAACTTCCATTGTGCATGGCTTTTATCGATTATGAAAAAGCCTTTGATTCGGTTAAACCATCAGCAGTTACAATTGCTCTGAAGTCCTGCGGTGTTGGGGATGCAAACATTAATATTATTAATAACATCTATGAAAATGCAAGTGCAAAGATTCGGCTGTTTGAAAATACAATACACATAGAAATTGGAAAGGGATGTGAGACAAGGTGACACCATATCTCCCAAGCACTTGAATGCCACATTGGAAAATGTATTTCAATCACTGAACTGGGAAAACAAAGGAATAAAGATTAATGGATATTATCTAACCCACCTTCGTTTTGCTGATGACATAGTCATTTTTGCAACTACCCCATCAGGGCTGCAGAGTATGATGCAGGAACTAGCTCACAAGAGTAAAGAAGTGGGATTAAAAATGAACTTTCAGAAGACAAAAGTGATGTACAATGCTTTTACAAGAAATGAAGATTTATCGATTGATGGAGAAAAGCTGGAGATAACAGACACGTACGTTTATCTTGGACAGCAGATAACAAGTGAGTGTCACATTGACGAATAAATTAATCGGTGTACAAAACTTGCCTATAGAGCTTTTGGAAGAAACAGCATAATTTTCAAGAGCAATATGCCATTATGTCTTGAAAGAAAAGTGTTTGATCAATGCATCCTTCCAGTGCTTACGTATGGTGCAGAGACGTGGACCTTAACTAAAACAGACATACAAAGGCAACAGACAACTCAAAGAAGCATGGAGAGGTGGATGCTTGGTGTAACCAGGAGAGATAAGAAGAGGAACTCGCGGATCAGAAAAATAACAAGAGTGGAAGACATCATGATCAGAGTTAAATCCCTAAAATGGCAATGGGCTGGACATTGTGCCAGAAGGACAGACCATCGATGCACAGCCGAAATTTTAGATTGGATTCCAAGGGACAGAAAAAGACCCAGAAGAAGACCACATGGGAGATGGGTGGATGAAATTCGAAAGTATGCGGGAGTGACATGGAGGAGGCTGGCACAAGACAGACCGTTGTGGAGGATACTTGGGGAGACCTTCGTCCAGCAGTGGATTGGTTATGGTTGACAATGATGATGATGTTGATGCTATATTACTCAAACTAAGTACTAAATCCTCTTATATTTTATTTGCACAAAGTGTGTTGCTTTAGTAATAATCCTGTTTCATGACTATATTATTTGTCCTTTTGGAAGTACTTTTATGATGAATGTTGACTGTATCCCTAATTGGAAACGTTTTGTTTCCTCATGAATGGGAAGGTGTTTATCTGGCAGAATAAGTCAATTGATTATGTAAATTTAAAATCAGTTTACTACGTGCCAGGGAAGAACTGTCTGATAATGAGAATCAACATCTCAAAACAGTGTTCTGAGTAAAGGCAATTCCGTTGGATTAAATATTCTAGAATATGGTCTGACAAATGATAATTTTTTATTTCCCTCTGTTAGTTAGCTCTTGAGTGGACGCAAATTGCTCTCCACATTTTGAGTGTGAGCACCTGTACGGGGATCAACACAAAAATGTCGTCCGAAACGACAAAAAAAAAAGTTTACAGGCTCCCATTACAAACCACACGCTCAAGAAATACACCGGAGCCAGAAATTTCTTAAGGGGGGTCCACGGATTTCGTTGATTGGGGAAATCATATATATATATCGCTTTGAATTCGTACTCAATCCACCCTCAACGGCGGGGGGTGGCGGACCCGAGGACTATTCCTTTGGCTATTCCTCTAACAGGAGCTGACTGCGGCTAAGACAGAAATTCAACGAACTAGCGTGCAGCCATCTTTCGGCCGATTTATATTGAGAGAAACGGACCCTTTTAATGACCCGATGTGAAAGATCCGGATCACGTAAATGATCCGGAATCTGCCCACCACTATTTCGCAGTAGCATATGTACCCGCCGAAAATGCGCTTTTGTTTTGTAGTAGGGTGGAGCGAAAAACACTTTTTTTATTTGAAATGTCACCATGTGCAATAGTTGCGGTTTTATTACTGAAATGACCCCCCGTAATGTGGATGACATTATTTGATATCTTAGGCTACCCCAAGAACCTCGAAGTTTGAAAGTTATAGGGAAAATGGTTTAAAAACAGCCGCTTTCTCCATTTTGTAAATTATAAAAATATACTGTATCACCATGTTATTTAATATCACCTTTGAGTGTATATACACAAGTAAAAATTCAGTAGACGTGAGTTAATTCCTTAGGCTTCCCCAAAGAGCTCAAAATTTCTCATATTTCTCCGAAAATGGCATAAGTTATGTAAATATGATAGAACCAGCCTTACCTAGTAGCATAACTTGAGGAGTGAGTTTATTTCACTTGGAAATCAGACTTTTTCAAAACTGGCATCAACTTCCTATCCAAAATTTTTGCTCTCATGAATCCATCTCTTGCAAGAAGGCCGCACACATGAGCAGAAAAATCTGTTACAATCTTAACCATCTTCACTACTGCCTGAGAATGACAGGGTATTTTTGTAAATTCGTAGCAAGAACTTGGATATTTATCTGACTGTAGTAATTCCAAATGCTCATTATCTTTCCATTTCCGTGTGATGGGAGGCTCAGTCACATTACACTCTTGCCAATCGATTAGGTCGATGTAATCATTGCTCTGAAAATTTAGCTTAGGAATCCAAAATTTCCTAACGATAGTTGTTTGTTCGGAAAATTTCCTGGCCTTCATGATGCATCGAACAGCAAGCTCACGGACATACCTTTTGTCGTCGAACAACATTGCTGCGAGCAAGTTTTCTGCATGGGCAAAATACACGTTGTCTTGGACGGCTCTTTTTACAATATCCTTTAAATTATCTGGAAGATACTGAAACCGAGTTACAAAAAGCTGCAAATCCCTTGGACCATCTTTACAGGTACCGTTACATTTGATCGTGAACCACGATGGTGCATATACTTTCGTCATGAAGGTGGCTAATAAGACAAGTTGTGGTATTGGATCACTAGTTCCAGCATAGAAACGCAGAATGCGATTTGCGAAGGTCAGCCAACGGAAATGTGCAAGTGTTCAAGGGATTCCGATTTGCCAGATGTTGTGGGCAATCACGTGCAAAGACTGCCTTACAAATTTCCCACAAATAAAATTGATCCGACCTAAGATCTCCATAGTTAATATCGGACTGAAGCGAAAATATAATTTTCTGGAAATTAACGATAGGAAGGTTTCCGCACGTCTTCAGGTGTTTTCCAATCAATCCACTAAATCCTCTTGGACCTGATGTTTTCCCGTCGAGTGCTTCAGTGAGGTGGCGTAAAGGCAGTTCATTAAAATGAACTTGACATATAATCCAGTGCACGGGAGACTTGAGCTTCTCTTCAAGGCGCCTAATTATACCTGCGTTTGTGCCGGTATTAGTCACTTCCCCATCACTTCCAATGAAGAATAATTCTGGCAAGTCAAAGGCCTTCCGCTCTAATAAGCTGAAGATACCGTCGGAAATGTCCTTTGCACTCCTGCTCTTCAGTGCAAAATGTCCCATATAGACCGAACCGGTTCTTCAACAAGTGAAATATGCTCCTACTATTCGTTTCGCTTGTGTCACTAGTCATCAATGGCTGTGTATTCGTAAGAATTTCATCCCTTCTTCCGTCCAAAAATAGAGCTACAATCTTGCGACCAGTCAAATTTACCTCATCTCGAATTGTTTGACGGGTCTTTTTCCTTTCTCGTCGTACTTTATGCAGGTCAATGACAGATACATTACACTCATCCGACTGAACCGGTTCACTTACATCATGAAGCAACGCCGACGCAAGATCAGCTGCCGCTCGATCGCTGATGCCTCGCATATCGCACTTTCTAGAAAATGCAGACAGTGTCATTTGACGCCTAGATTTTGAAGAGCGAAGAGGAGTGCAAGCGAAATCTTTCTTCAAGGCCAACAAATGGGAAGGACCCGGCTCGTGTCGTTTGCCTGCAGAATTAGTATTTGTATCCTCTTCTGAAGGTTCATCCTCGACTCGCACAGCTGATTTGAGTGATTGATTCAGTTTTCTGTAATTTCCTACAAACATGCTCTTCCCTATCACTCTTTCGAGCTGATCTTTTCTTTAGTACACTGGTGGTTTTTGCGTCAAGCCCACTTACTATCATTTTTCAGTTTGTTCTCTGGTCCATTAGAAAGTCTAGCTCTTTCACGGGTACCTTTTTTGCAGAGCAGCATTTGTCGGTTCTAAAACATTTGCACTTGCATGAGCATATGTCAAGGTTATGTTGCCAATCTGTATGAAATTGTTCAACCTTCTTTCGGTAGGTTTCATTCATTCTTGCAGCGTGTTTTTCCAGCTTTTGGATTTCAGTCTTGTGGGCTGTAATACGCTTTACAACTGATTTGTGGAGCGATGTCGGAAGAGATGCTTTCTTCCATGTACTTAGCACTTTGTCCACGACAACACTTGCTATTTCTGCTGCAGCTGGCTCATAATTTGCACCTTCCTACCAAAGAGTATTCCTCACAATGTAGTAATGGCGCATTACATCTTCGTACGTAGGCAACACATTTTTATGCATCTCCTTATAACTCCCGAGGATAGAGCAATCAGCTTTATTTCTTGTTTCAGCCATCTTAAGTAGTTGAATGACAAAACGAAAATGTTGGTACGCTCCAATCAACGTCACTAGGAGTCAAAGAAACTGTTGCATCATTATGACACAAATCCGCCAACACTCTCTCCCAAAAGGATCTGTGCGACTGTGATGAGATGACTCAGCGAGTTCGAAAAGAAAGCTCCAATGTGAGGGAGGGGGTGGGGTGAGGTCAAGAAGGTAAGAAAAACAAAGGAGAGCGCAAAATGGCCAGCTATGGTTCTGAAAATCAACATGTGGTTTCCAGAAAGTGTGAGAGGGGGAGGGGAATTGTTATGTTAATGATAAGCCTAAATTGGTAACAAATAAGGCTGCTGTCGAACTTAATGCTTATGCAACTTATCATGCCAGCTTTGGTGAAAACTTGCATACTTTAAGGGATCTGAGGAAGCCTAAGAATTTAACTCATGTCTGCTGAATTTTTATCCGTGTTAATACACTCAAAGGTGACGTTCAATAACATGGTGAAGCAGTATTTTTTTATATTTACAAAATAGAGAAAGCTGGTGTTTTTAAACCAGTTTTGCTGATAACTTTCAAACTTTGAGGGTTTTGGGGAAGCCTAAGATATCTAATAATGTCATACATATTTCGGGGGTCATTTCAGTAATAAAATCGCCCCTATTGCACATGATGACGTTTCAAATAAAAAAAGTGTTTCTCGCTCCACCCTACTCCACATACCTGTGAACACCTTCCAGAACTTTATTTAGTTACTCCCGGCCCATCTAGCTGCTGGCTGCACTGCGCACGTCGGTTTATTTGGATATTAGCTGGTGCTCACAATAATGTGACTCGACGGTGTATATCGCGCACGTAGCTCGAACAGGATCACGATGGGAAACGTAAACACGCCCTCTGATTTGTTCGAAGGTTCTGCCTCATCCGTAAGTACCGTAGCACTTGTAAAGTACAGCTTCGGTCCATTTATGGGAAAGCCAGAATTCAGCTGGACAGTACATTTTTTAATAACGCTTTATTCAAGCAAAGTATGTCGCATTTCTTCAATCTTTTGTTATCGGTAGTAGTGCATGCACCAATGTTTGAGTTTCCTAACTTCTGAAACAGTGTGGAAAAAGTAGGAGATTCGAGTACATACTTTTCTCACAGTGAATTTTTTTTCACCACTTTCGTTCTCTTTAATGACGCCCACTTTTTCATGTGCCTATACCACCCACCTCTTAGACATTTTCTGACTTACAAAAGCTTAGGATTTTTTTATGAGAGGCTGTTCGCCGTTTAACTGGATATGTGAAGCAAAAGATGTACAAATCCTCGTGATGCAAATCGCCCTTGGAGAGTGAAGAGGGCAAGAACCCAATTCAAGGAATTGTAACCTCCTGCTTTTCACGCACACAGACGAAATCCTCATTTCCCCCTCCCTTATGTCTTTTTGTAATCGTCGCCCAAATATCAAGTTACATGTCAGATCAAAAATTGGCAAATCTGTTGCATTCCTAAAGTTTGAGTCATCTGAAAGCTGGCATATGAAAACACAGTGAGACAAGAAATTGCGTGAAGATGTAATCCTCCGTCTTCGGAAGGGGAAAACCAGAGATATTTAGATAAGAAAGATAAAGTGCAAAGGAAGCAAAATTTAAGAGTTAGATGATAATATGAATTGCCTGATGCTCAATCTACGAAGGAGGACTTACATGTGCATAAATTCCGGACATCCTTTACATGTCTCGGAGTAGATAGTGTGCTTTCAGCTCTGACGCAAAAGTTTTAGGCGAACACTTCCTTATAGTTGTTTTGTTGAGAAAATCTGTTGAAAAAATTCGCTCGTGTGTTTGGCCATGTCTTACTAATACGCCGAGAGTTCTCCATTCTAGGTCAATGATTAATAGATTTTCTGTGACGCATTAAATGTAGAATTTACTTTTATTTTGTTACTTTGCAAATTAAAAGTGATCATCCTGCTCTCTTTCCCTCGTTAAATCCCTGAATTTAATTAATTTTTATTGTTAAAAACGATTAAATTCCTTTAGAATAAAGATTACACAAAACAAAAGATCCTGTTGTGCTAAGTCAGGTTATTTAATTAATTAGTGGGATCTGTCCTGCTGCTTTTTTCTTCAAAAGAAAAACTTTCCCGTTACTAAACGATAACTTGTGTTGAATATTATTTCTTTCATATTACTCTAAACAATCGATTTAGGAAAATTAATTTTGCGTACGTAATTTTGGTTACGAAGAACATATCTTTTACAAATTATCTTTCTCCTCACACATCTTTATTTGTAGCGAGCTTGAAGATGTACTTTTAAATCAAAATATTTTTGAGGAATTTTGTTACGTGCTCCATACATCAGGGTTGATCAGCTCTGAGAATAAACTCCTAAAGTGCAGCAAGAAATTAAATAAACGCTTTTTGTTTTCATTTCCCTGATTGGCCGAAAATGAGGAAGGTTTCGGAACATACACTCAAAGAAAACAACTGAGGGAAGCACTTACCACGAACGCAATATTCAATTAGTTAACAGAAGCAAATATAGAAATGAACAATCAGCAAAAAGAGGGTGTTCAATGCTTTACGTCTCTTCAACATTTAAGCTCAGCTTAGGAGCATGGGTCCATAACATATCCAAACGTTATATGGCTTTAAATTATTTTGTCCTAGAATTTAAATAACTATGGGCAGAACTTACCACGAACATAATATACAATTACACTGCCGTGTGAAACTTAAGTACTGTTCGTTTTTTCGCCGTAGCTTCGCAATGAAGCAGCCTGGATAGATGAATGTCATACCACAGAGACCTCAGTATGTACCAAATGGGGGAATGAACAAGCACATGTGCAAAAATGAATACAAAACTGTACACTGGGACTTTACTAAGAAATGACCGTAAAACAGTACACGCCATGGTACAGAGCCATCGTTTCCACTAATGGATTACAGCAAAGAGGTGATCGTCAGTATGGATTATGATGTCCCCTAAGAGCAATAGCTGCGTTGCAGCATCCAGCTATACTTAACACGAGACTGTCGATGAGTTATTGGAAAACCTTTGCCCAATCCTATCGTACTGCACGTTTCAACTGAGGAACATTTTTCAGCGGATGTAGGTTTGCTGCAACACGACTACACAGATCGTCCCACACATGTTCTATGGGAGTTAGATCCGGGGAGTACGCAGGGCAATCCATACGACTGATATCCTCTTTTTCCAACAGCTCGTCTACTGCACGTGTAGAATGGGGTACCGCGTCATCATCCATAAACATGAACTCGGAACCAATGGCATCTCGGAATGGGCGTACGTGGGGAAGGAGCACCTATTTGCAGTAGCGGTTTGCGGTTACGGAACTTCCTTCGAAAACGTGGAGCTCAGTACAACCATTCAGCTTAATGCCTCCTCAGACGAGCACAACAACACCGCCATACCGATCTCTTTCGGTAATGTTAGCTGGACCTGTGCGAGGGAAAGCTTCCTGATGCCTCGTCGCAGAACACGGCAGTCATTCCAGCACGTTTCGGAGTTTGACAGAGGAGGAATAGTGGCTTATCGTGATAGCGGTTTATCGTACGGAGACATCGACGTCCGTGTGGGACGACATCCAACCTCAGTGAGGCGAGTATGGACTCGGTGGGTGCAGGAGGGACGGAAGGACCGACGTGAGCGATTGCCGCAGCCGCGACGCACCACCAAACGAGAGGACCGGCATGTTGTGTGGCGGGCATTGACGGCTCGCACCGCCACATCGCGAACGTTAGCGCAGGAATTAGGGTGTGTTGCGCAACAACCTGTGTCAGCACGTACCGTTCGGCGTCGTCTGCAGGAGCGAGGACTATTCTCACGGCGCGCCCATTGTTCCGATTACCATTCACGTTACACCACCAGCTAGTGCGGCGGCAGTGGGCCATTGAACGCTGCACCTGGACTACGGAATAGCACGACATTTTCTTCTCAGACGAAACCCGCTTCTGCCTGCGATGGTCGGATCCGCGTGTGGCGGCACCGCGGCGCGAGACTGAATAAGGCCTGCACTATGCATCGCCATACCGGTCCGTCGCCTGGCGTTATAGTTTGGAGCTAAATTGGATAAGACACCCGCACCCCTCTGGTAGGCATCGTCGGTACACAGAAAAGCCACCGCCACTTCTCCGACGTTTTGGAGTCTGTAGTCCTTCCTTACCTGCAGGACCTGCCAGCGGCCACGTTTCAACAGGACAATGCGCGCCCGCACGTGGCACGCATCGCGCAACAATTCTTCACCGCCCACCAGGTGCCACTGCTGCCGTGGCCCGCCTGTTCTCCCGATATATCGCCCATCGAACACGTCTGGTCGCTGATCGGCAACCGAGTGGCACGGCAAGCACCACCCGCGGCTACGCATGATGAACTGTGGCAACGTGTGGAAGCATCCTTGACCGACATACTCCAAGCCCACATCCCAAGCCTCTTTCGTTCGATGCCGCGGCGTGTATAGGCCGTTATTGCCAGCCATGGGGGCCACACGAACTATTGATGTCTGCGTGTTTCGCAAGTCTCACGGGCCTGTAAGCTCAATCGTTTCATCTTTGTATCTGTTGTTATTTGTCCAGCAAATCTGGCTTTGTTATCTCGTGTCCTTCTTGGTGTTGCATTTTGGGTGGCCAGCAGTGTATTTCGGGGGAAAATTACATTCATACCTCATTCAGAAACCTTTATCCTTACAAAACACATTTTTGACTACAGAAAATTATTCTCATCCTCTTCCAAATGTGGGCCCAGTGATATTGAACGAAACATGCCGTGAGCTTATTTCACGGTATTAAGATCTGAACAGAGATTTCTTGATTTTTAAAGTCAAGTATCGAATTTTTAAAGTTGTGTCGATATGTGTCTGAATTAACCTATAACCGCTACCATTGCTATATCATTCTGAAAGTGAATCAATAATAAATCATAGGCTGTTTTACATTCTGTGACTTCATTGTATGCATTGCATCATCCTTGGAGCTTGACTTGTTTTGTGAAAGAAAACAACACGATGGGAGCATTGCCTACGCAACTTGTTTTGGTGTTCGCTTCCACTTCGGCATTAAAGTCATATCGAAAAATGGAAGCTGTTTAATTTGCATATTTAAGTAAAGTGGCTTTTTCAAAGTTTCTAATATCAATATCTCTTTTGATGAACTATCAAAGGAATATCTTATGTGGAAAGGATTTGCATGTTCACATTATAGATATTGACGCATCATCTTCGGCTCTATATCTCCAGGACATCACATGCAATATTTTTATAATAAAGACATCTGTAACAGAGATCGTGATTGACATTTTGATTTCTAAAGGAATAATTGTACTTGTAGTTATGAAATAAAATGTTCGCTTTTAAAAAATAAGTGATGCCGTAATGCAAATTACAGTTTAAAATAAATTTACTCCGATAGTAAAGTGAAACAGTTGCAAAAGAATGTTAAAAGGCACTCAGCTATAATTTACAGGAAAGAGAGAATGAAAATTATTAGTTAACGAGATTATTAATTTCAATAAAATTAGGAACGGCCTTTATACAATTGGCTAGAAAAATCTCTAAAACTATTAGAAGCGAATGGTATGATATTCAAAGCACTCCCACACGATACATCAGTAACAGAGAAAGAAGTTGTTACCACTTTCACTGATAACTATACGATTCCAACATTGACATAACATAACTAAAATTGTGTTCCACGTTTTATAGAAGTATTTATTATGATGTTTTTGGATATCAAAAATAGTTCCCTTAAACAGAAAGTTGCGGTATGACTTGTGAAATGTGATTTCCATCCTTTTTAAGTTTGTGTAAATGTATCACAAAGCTTAAACACTTGAAAAACACAAATTCTTGAGCATGTTTTTGCGTATATTTTTATTCATGATACCTGAGTATAATACACGACTTCCAGAGTTTCTCTATAGTTTTGGTGAGTAGCTTCCGTGATTGAAATGTATTGTCGTTTGACATGTAAATCATGAATTCTTGTGTTATGTGTATCACCTCCATTCCCTTCCGAATCCGAGAACCTTGAAAGATATTCGCTTCATATCCATCTACGAGTGAAGATGTTATTAGCAATGCACCAGCCCACCGATGGTTTTCTATTCAATGTGGTTCAATATAAGTATAAAAGCTCTAAGAATTCAGCCAGTTTCTTTATGTAACTAATACATAAAGAAACGGGCTGAATGCTTAGAGTTTAGAAAGGTAGTATGTTTCACCTTTCAGTAAACACTTAGAAAAACAAAATATATAAAATATTTAAGTCACTAGATTACTGAATTATTTTAAAATTACGACAGTTCTAGACCGCGTCTTCGGGCTCAGAAGCGCGTTGAAATGATGTACGCTAATTTCTCATCAAAGCGGCAGGTTGGTTTGAAATGAGTGTTGAACTTGCGATGATGAAACAATAAGATCATATATTAGTTCCGAGGTGAAGAATCTCGCCACGCTTCGCCGTTGAAATTACTTTTCTGTTAGAAAAAACAACAACATTGCCGTCTTTTATATCAAACGGAAGTCATCGCTCTTTCCACGTTAATCTTTTATAGATAGCTCATTTAGGATACAGAAATGTTTGTATTGAAGTAGAATAGGTACCACGAGTTTAATATCTGTTCAGTTCTATGCTTTCATCCCCATGACGTCTAAAGCTAAGGCCTGGGTATACCGTTTAAGATGCAACCTGTACATTTTGTTTTTCACTGCAGTGAATGATTGTGCCATGTGTACCGCGTCCGTTCTCTTGCCAACCCGAGATTCATGACAAATATATTTGTTTCATATGCATCTACATGCGCAGATGTTATTAGCAGTGCAGCTGCCAACTGATGTTTTTTTCTTCACTGAGGTTTCATGTAAGTATAAAAGTATTTAAATATATTTTGAGCATTCACAATAACGGAAATAAAATATCTGGGTACCATACGTTTTCCCCAATGCTGTGTTTTGCATTGTTACTTGTTTCTCTAATGATTATGATATGTTTTATTAGTATACAATAAAATAATTTTAAACAAACAGAAAATTTGTTGTTTACTGTTCGTCCAAATCTACGTATAACCAGTTGAAAAAATCTTTCGCAGTAAAATAGCGAAGAAAGAGTTCAAAAGTTATAAAATTGTTGGGGTTTTTTTGGATGAGAAGAAAACGAGAATCCCTTTCACAAACGCCAATAACACTTGCCTCTTCCTGTGTAAAGCAATCATCGCTGAACTTGCTTTTTGCACAGGAGGAATTTTAACTGCGCACAAGATGCGAAATTTAGAGAAGCACTAATACTGGTTAAGAAGGAATGCATATTCACGGGTTCTTCGCCAAACACTTCAAGGAATCACGGAAACATACCTACGGCAACAACCTCCGCATAAAAGTGCCTAAATTTTTAAAATATTCAAAAAGATCCATATCATTCAAATATACACTGAGTGGCGAGTTTATTATGACCCCCCCCCCCCTAGTACTTCGTTTGGCCACCATTTGCCTTTAATACTGCGTCGATTCTTCGTGGCATTGACTCTACGTGATGTTAATAGATGGTTTGTGGAATCTGAGACAGTATGAGATTGCAGGGCTGTGGATCCAGCTGTCTGATGGCTCGTTCAACTTAATCCCACAAATTCTCAATGGGGTTGAGATCTGGAGATTGTGGGGGCCACCTAAGCAAAGTAAACTCACCGGCATGTTCCTGAAACCAATCCTGTACAATACGAGCACTATGGCAGGACGCATTATCTTGTTGAAAGTAGCCATCGCCATAGGGATAAACCATACACACATGACAGGATGCACTTGGTCCGGAACGATGTTTAGACGTTGATCAACACGAATTAAAGGGCCCTGAACCGATTTTGATAATTCTTTCACCGTTGGGAAGTTTATTTCATTCCGGTGGACATAGGCTATTTCGTTTATTTTTTATTATTTTTGGCTGTACTATTGAATCAGAACGCATTCAAGTAGTACCCGATTTCCCGTGTATCGTTCCAGAATATGACATGGTAACATAAAAATTAATTATGACAATAAAAATTAGCGATGACAAATCTATGGGTCAGTAGCTTTCATTTAAAGAATCATAAAATCTCTCCGATGGGTGGCGCTGGCGGATTGCAGAAAGAAATGGCTTTGTGTTTTAAATATATAGATACCACAGCGGTGCTAATGAATGTAAGAAATTATGAAGTTGTTTGCAAAATTCCGCAATGCTATGTTTTATTTTCCATTTTTACATGATGTTTTATTTTCATGTTTGAAATTTAGTAATTTATTAAAGTTTGCAATTTACTTGGGGGATGGGGACTGCGAGTATTTGGATTTGCCTTCCACGAGTGACCGGTTTTACCTACTTGCAAAAGAGCATGGCACGGACGCTGGACACAATCTGTGTGTAGTGTTTTACTTTTGCCCTTTTTCTAAACATTCCGAGTTACCTAACTACCGCTAGATGGCGACACAACAGATATTGCAAACAAGGGAGAAGTTCGTCATGCGTTTTTGTTTTTCCTTAAGAGGTGATCACTGCAGTGTCTCGTGCAACAGTAGATGGACGTTTCCTTGTCTTAGAGACCGAATTGAGAGTATTGAACGAGACGAATAATAACCTGAAGTTTTTCCTAGCAGAACACCTAAGCTTTCGTTTGATTGCAGGGAAGGACTTTTCAATAAAGTAGCTCAGAACATCAAGATATGCATGTGACGAGAACAACGAGGCTTTTCGGAACTGTCCAGAGAAACTGAAAGTGGAAAATCGGAAAGCAAGTTATCAGAATCATTTAACTGCGGCAAGACTCAAATAAAAAAAATTATCAAGGACAAAGTTGCAATTTTAAGAGAATGGAAGGACTTAAAGTTTCGGGGAGTCAAGCGGATTCGCCTCGCAAAGTTTTCGGATATCAACGAAACTGTGTTGGAGTGGTTCAAAATCTCAAGCGCAAAAAACGTTCCTATCAGTCGAGCTTTGATTAAGCAAAAGGCTATCGAGATAGCAGATCTCTCGGGATAGAAGGCTTTTCTACTAGCAATGGATGGTTGAGCAAATTTCGGATCCGACATAACATCGTTTTTCGTGCATTGAATGGTGAAGCGGCAGATGTAGATCAGCAATTGTTTGAGGACTGGGTTATGAGACTCCCATTACTTTGGCCGGTTATGACGACAAGGACATTTTCAGTATGGATGAAACCAGGCTTTTTTCCGTGCTCTTCCGACGAAAAGCATGATGCAAAAATTGAAAGAATCAAAAGGAGGCAAAATTGCAAAACACCGCTTAACGCTTGCATTTTGTGTTAGTGCTGCAGGCAAAAAAGAGAAATCGTTAGTGATCTGGAAATACTAAAGACCAAGATGTTTTAAAGGAAAAATCTTTGCAAATATGCGTGGGATTTGGAAATCAAATTCAAAGGCGCGGGTGGCTCTCCCTATATTTGAAGGTAAATTTTGATCAAAAGATGAGAAATCAAGGAAGAAGTGTTCTGCTTGTGTTAGATAACGCCACTTGCCATGCACATGAAGCAAGTCTCAAACATGTAAGATTGCTCTTTTAATCCCCAAACACTGCGGCTAATTTACAGCCTTTTTTTTTTTTTTTTGATTGGAGGTTTAACGACCACCGTGAGCAACTCAATGGGCTATAAGCCGTCGCCCGTCCCTAATTTAGGGTCACTGGTTCCAGGGAAGGGAGAGAGCCAGTGCCGTAAGACAAACACAACATCCATGCCTCACCGGGATTCGAACCCGGACCCCGTTCGGACGAATGATCACAGGCCATCGCTTAGACCACTGCGCCACCGGGGCGGCAAGTTACAGCCTTTGAATCACGGTGTGAATAAATGGTTCAAAAATGAATACGGGCTTTACGTATTGCTATCGATCTTTGCTCGAATTGATGTAAGCGCAACTGCTTCAGAATTGGTTAAGAAAATCACAGTTGCAGATGCTGTAGAGTGGATAAAATCTGCCTGGATGGATGTTAGTCGAGATCTTATCAAAAAGTGTTTTGATAATACTGATATGACGAATTGAAAACTTGAAAACAAAACTAAGTCACTTGATAAAACGAGTATCAGAGATGAGATATTAGTTGAACTCTCCAAGGTTGTTGGTATCGAATACGACCAAATATCATTGGAGTATGAGGAAAACATCGATTGCTTCGATGACCTAGGTGAAAATTGGGAGGCACGACTTTTGGAAAACGCCGTTGTGCAAGGTAAGCAAATTACATTAAAATTGTTTTGGTATATGTACTGCACACAGATGTTTTTCGGATTCACAAGGTCTTATCTATATGAAAATGTGTGTGCCTTTCAGGCGCTGATTCAGATTCTGAAGAAGATGGTGTTAATGACGAAGCCAAGCCAATTATTTCAGCCTAAGAGACCTTAAAGACTATAGATGAACTAACGATTCATTCTGAATGCATGCCCGATGAGCATTTATCTATGTTATTTTCCCAGATAAAACAGACAATCGAAAAATCCGTAGTTAGTGAGAAGTTAAAAAGTGTGAGACAAACTGAACTTACATCTTTTTAAAAAAAAGTTTGATTTATGTTTCCTTCTTAATAAATATTGGTCTTTTAAAATGATTTTTATACATATGTACTATTTTACTTAGATACCTCACACATTGCAATTTAACTCGTTCTTGATGTCTAAGAAAAATACCGATACTTAGTTTTAACACCTTTTTAAGCGATCCCTCTCCCAACGACCGCTCTTTTATCGGTACGGAGGGTGGCCGTTCTTGAGAAGTTTCACTGTAGTAGGCAAAAGACACCATTAAGCACATGTATAAATAGCACATTCATAGGACACTATCTATAAGAAGCAGTTATTTAATTATAACAAACAATAGCTGCCTCCCAACTATTGTAGCTTTCATACTATGAAATGTCGGAAAAAGAAACAGTATGGCAAAAAAGGCTACCGTCTCTTGCCATATATATATTTATGGAAAACAATTTCTGGATAACAGAATGTCAAAATAAAAAGGAACAAAGACTAATATCATGCTTTCATACGAAAAATCGGGAAAACATGGGAAGTACTATTTGCATTACTACACGCTTTTGTAAAGAATCCAAAACCAATATTTATACGTAGGAAAGATACAAATTGTCTTTCTACTCCAGACTGTTATGTGTTGATATTTAGAAAAACTAAATACAATATATTTCGGCAGGACAATGCTTTCTCTCAGGAAACGTTACTTATTAACTCAATAGGCACTCCCACACAGAGTGAAAAGATGAGAAATGCGAAAGAATTAGTAGAATGTGTAATTGTTTGCCACAGCATAACACGTAGATAGCAGACCTAATGGTGTCCTTAAGGGAAATGTGGAAAGGTAGAATCTGATATGGATTTCAGAAAACAAAATCATAGCTGCCAAAGGTGGTTGTGTCTTCGGCGTTCTCCCCGTGACAGCTGGTCAGTTCCAGCAGAAAATATTTAGTTGTTCATTCCACCCGTTAATGATTCCCTGCTATGACACTCTAGAAGAAACAATCCCTTTCTCGAGGAACCTATCTGTTATCTCATCTGATTTAATACTGTAGGAAACAGAGATATAAAGCTATGGAAGACACTCTGAAACTAGACATTATCATAAAATCGGGTATGATGCTTCTTCGTCACTTATTTGACAGCAACTTTTATCCCTTCTCTATCAACTACAGTGGGAATGACTAAAAAAAGGGCGGCCTTCACTTCGAATGTCCATCTCGTATGAGAATGTTTCAGAATTTCCACAAAAAGAAAATTCGTCGAGGTGGAAAGCCGAAACTTTATGGAACGACATTTTAGAATAATCCAGGGAACAAACGTAGGCTGCAAGGACGATCTACTTTTTTTTTTTTTTGGTTTCCTTTCT
This sequence comes from Macrothele yani, assembly GCA_039090855.1. Lineage (NCBI taxonomy): Eukaryota > Metazoa > Arthropoda > Arachnida > Araneae > Macrothelidae > Macrothele > Macrothele yani. The sequence goes on along the minus strand of CM077032.1, from coordinate 25,293,490 downwards.
CTTCAGTATGTAGGCATTTCCTTATCTGCTATTGAAATACACATCAGTGATTTAATAACCGACCACCGAGATTGGCATCTGTTAGCTGAAGTACTTTGTTATTTTACTCACGCGCAGAGGCACCAAATAATGAATCAAGCGTCAGATGAAGTCATAAAAGTGATGCCGGAAATGGATATGCTCCTTCTTGATTCTTTTTTTATTTATTTTTGCGTGTCTTTTTTTCAAACGTTGATCTAAATAAAAGGAAATCTTCATCAAATACTGTATAAGACGATAGAGGCTCATAAAAAATGTCCAGTACGCATATCTTAAATTTTACCTTAAGTTCAATAATTTGTTAAGATCAACTACGCATTAGAGTGCATACGAAGCCACGGTACGAGGGAAGTTTGTATGTTGGTTAATATTGTAACGCGGGGTACTTGTGCAAAATTTGGTAAATGGGTTTTAGGGTAAAAATTGAGCTGGAATAACTTTTACGTAGGAAAGTAAGAAGTTTTGGATGTGTTATTTCCCCATCCAGGTCTTCCAGAAGCGACCTTTGCGAAAATACCAAAAGAAAGTTCGATAAATTGCATTGTCTTCGGTCTCTCGGACCTAACGGAATTACCCTGTTGTATGTAATTTACTGTATTAGTAACTTCAGAGAACGCTCTTTGGCGTGCGAAACTGCTCAGTACAGAAAAGGCAGCGTGCTTCTTAAGGGATCGGAAAGAATGTGCAGTTTCCATGTGAGGAAACATCATGAGAAAGACCAGATGTCATTTATCTGCTTTTTGCGGAGACAGCTTTACGAGTCTGAGCCATGGACGAAGGAAACAAGTGCACGTAGCAACAAGGTAGTCCGGGTAACTTACTCCTGGACGAAGGAAAGAAGTGTAAATAGCAACAGGGCAGCCCGTGTTACTCATCCCTGGACTAAGGAAAATAGTGTACATAGAAACAAGGTAGTCAGGGTTACTTACTCCTGGACGAAGGAAAGAAGTGCACATAGCAACAGAGTAGCCCGTTTTACTTAACCCTGAACTAAGAAAAGAAGCGCACCTATGCGCAAGGCAGGCCGGGTTACTGGACCCTGGACAAAGGAAAGAAGTGCACGCAGCTACTGGGTTGTCTGGGTTAACTCGGTGGACCGGAGAAACGCTTTATTTTCTTCTCCGATTGCTGTGGTGCAAAAAGAGAAGGAGTGAAAAGTAGTAGTTGGAGCCCGGTCTGTACTGACAGGCTAAACGGAAAATGTGGAATAGTAGCAGGAACAAACTGCAATAATCCACGAAGGATCCATTAGTGAGAAAGGGAAACCGCGCAGAGGTGGAAACCACTGCCATCCGACAACAATCCGAAGATGCGTGTCGAACCTGCTAACTTCAAGTTGAAACGTGAGAACAGCGCGGGGAAGAGACACTCTCGGCTGATGAGCAGCCTTCACGGGTCCAGAAGTGACTGCTCCTGTAGTCCTCCCCCCCCGCAATCAGCTGCGAAAAAGAAAATAGGAGGAAACAGACGCTATCTCCTAGGGAGAAAGATTCCCAGGTTAACAAAAAGAGGGGCTCACACAGACGCTACACCGAGATCGCCTCATGTCACCGTGGTTATGTGTGTCTTCAAAGTGCTACATTTTAGCGAAATTCACGAACGGATAAACCTGATATCATGTAAGTACATTTTTCTTGACACTGTAAGTATTCGGTGAGGGAACCTCCGTGAGCCACCAGAGGCGATTATCAGTAACGCCGGACAGATAGTGTGTGAACTCGTGCGCAGAATGTTTCATCTGGTCAGAAATGACGAAGGTTGAAATTAGTTCATTCTTGTTAATGTTGGTTAAGTTCATTCCTTCAACTTAAGTCGTACCTAAGATTTAAAGCGTATAATTAGGTGTTGTTTTCGTGCAAAGTCATACTGCTAATTATTGTAAATGTCTGTTGCTTGGAGTCCGACATTATTGTAAATGTCTGTTGCATGAAGCAGAAAACATGACTCATCGGAGAAGGCAATCCTTTTCCAATCAGCGGAAGTCCAATTCCGATACTGCCGTGCAATTATAAGACCTTTCTGACGATGCGCCTTTGTTAGCATAGGTGCAGTGACCAACCGTTTGTATCGGAGCCATGTACGTAGCAGGGTTCCCTGAACTGTCGTTTTAGGCACACTTCCAGTAGCCCCCTTGTTCATTCGGCCAGTGAGTTGCTGCACTGTAGAGTGTCGATCGGCCCTCACGCCCCTTCGAAGCCGACGTTCACATCTAACATCAATGGCACGTGGTGCTTCTCACTTTCCACTCACTTATTCTCACTGGTGTGATTTCTCCAAACACGATACACTTTAACTACAGCAGCACGTGAACAGTTCACAAACTGCGCTGTTTAAGAAATACTGCCACCCTTTGACCCAATAGCCGATAATCAACCCTTTTTGAAAATCTGATAAATCGCTCCTTTTATCCACACAGCAACAAGTGATATGTTTTCAGCTTTCCTACAGCACGGCGTATATACCTTCCAAGCCAGGTCACGACACGTGCGTTCTTTAATTGGCTACGCGCTGTTGACGCCAAAAGTAGGGGGTGGTCGCAATAATGTGACTCGACTGTGTAATAATTGCAAGCATTTCCGATTCCTTCCTGGTTGACACATCAGGACAAGCACCGTGAGATTTTCTCTCACGGTGAAAAATAAAAGATTATTTCTTAGTTCGTAGAAATGTTTGAACACTAATGCACCCTATTGCTGAGTTTCATACTCACTTCTATCGGTTGCAGAGCGTAACGGCGACTTTTATTGTGCCTCTCCTTCGAGAGAGAATGTCTATGAGCTTACGACGTCTAGACCAGCGGTTTGTCAGACGCCGTTTGAGTGAGTACAGTGCTTTTGATTGCTTGATTTTACTGCAATTACTTGAGACTCTGACAGCAGATTGAGGGTAGTATTCTTACTGCTCTCAAATATTTTCCTATTTCCCTTTTAGAGAAAAAAGTGTTTCAGTACAGTTTCTGGACTTAGAATAAAACTGCCGTTGTTAGGGCAAATTCCACCGCAGCCGAAAGGCTGTGCTTAGTTCTGACACACTAATGGGACTTCGATGTAGTGCCGGTCCCCCTAGTCTACGGACTAGGCAAATCCCGCACTCAACAGCAGTCAGGTTTTGGTCTCAGCAGAGAGCCCCTGTGTGCTGCTGGACATTTGGCTGAATCGAACGAAGTATGTCTAACCGACCTGGGACACAGATTCAGGTCTGCACTTGGTTAGCAACAGTAGTTGAGAAAGGAAGTCGCAGGTTGGCCCCAACGCCCGGTCCAAGCAGGCCCATTGAGACCGACTGTGATCCGGAGACTCCGTCGGAGTTTGACAGCGCAGTCAACTCCTTTCCTCAGGAGTTAGAAAGGTGTCTCGAGAATCCTTCAAACATGATACAGGTGGGTACCAAGTTGAAAATTCGTAAGGCAGCCAACAAGCTACAAGATGCTTGTACTAAACAAGTCAGCGAAATGAGTTTCGTCCAAGGGACAGTCTTTGAGACAGGTCAGCGCTTAAGCGCGGCACCTAAGTTTTACGCCGAAGTGGCTAAGACAATGCCTAGTTAGGGGAACACGGCCCCTAGGCCAAAGGCTGTGGCAAAGGCAAAGATGGACGAGAAGAAGAACGTGCTTCTCGTTTACCCGGCTTCAGACGAAGGTGTGCCTTCGTTCGACGAAGTCAAGATTGCCTTGTAGTCCAAAATCTGCCCAACCAAGCTCCAGATTGGTGTGAGGATTGTACGGATGATCAACCGGGGAAGCGTAATGGTGCAATACTCCTCAGCCAAAGATGTTGAAAAATTGGATTCCGAGCTCAAAACAATCCAGTAACCAAGGAGAAGATTAGGTCACGATTGCCGACTAAACGGAAACCCAAGTTCATTGTGTACGGGATAGACGAAAGTCTGACCTGTGATCAAGTGTCGAGGTGCCTCGTGGAACAAACCCCATAGCTCGAAGAGAGCAGCTTCCAACTCATATTTTCCTTGATGGCCAAAGGTGGGAAACGTCACTGTGTAGCGGAGGCGGACCCACTGACCTTCAAAGGAGTGATGAAAAGAAGGTAAGTTTTGCGTGAAGTGGTCAATCCACTCAGTTAGGGAATACCTTAGGGAAGTCCGTTGCTTCAGGTGCAACGGCTTCGGGCATTTTAGGTCTAAATGTCCCTAAGATCTGGATAAGTGTGCCCGCTGCATGGAAACCGGGCACAAGTACCAGGGCTGTAACAACAGCCTATGTTTCACTAATTGTCTGGCTAATAACAGGAAGTTTAGGTGTCGAGTGGATGTAGGACACTCGAGCCTGGACAAGGATTGCCCATGCCTCCTGAGAGAGATCGTTCTCCTAAATGAACGTACTTACTATGGCTGAAAAGCCAAATAGATGCATTAAAGCGCTGCAGATCAAACTACAACATGCGAGGGCTGCCTCGGTACATGCCCTAGTTACAGCAAAAGAGTGTAAAGCTCATCTCCTGCAACTGCAGGAACCTGTCGTTCAGAAGGGAAAAGTGGTGGGCTTCCCCAACCTATCGTATCTACCACCCAAAGGTGGAGAAACCCAGGGTAGCGCCACGATAATCAAAGACCCGGTTTTAGCGGTTCTCGAGTTGAAATGCTCCACAAAACGTGGTCGCCCTGGCAGTCGAGAGTAGCGACGAGAGGTTCTCAATGTTGAATGTGTACAGTCCTCCAGCGGGTGAACTGAGCGACACGCTGAATTAGCTAGTGGATTTACTTGGGAATTTCCCGAGCCATGAAACGATCGTAGTGGGTGACCTGAACGCAAACAGTCCCCTCCGGGGCCAGCACGAGGAGGACAAGCGAGGTCAGCCACTGATCAATTTTGCATATGCTGCAGGTTTGAGGATCTTGACCGATCAGGAGTGCCCCCATCTACTTTCCAAAGAGCGAGGGGCTTATCGTGGATCGTCGTTACCCATACTAGGGTTTCGCGGAGCATCCTTGTCCAGAATTGGCAAGTAATGGACGATGGAACCTGCAGTGACCGATAACTTTCAAGATAGGTTTGCATCGGCCCAACCGAACCAAGAGCAAAAGGTTCTCCTTGAAGAACCTAGACAGGTTGTCTTTTAAAGCAAAACTCACTACCCTGTTAGGAGGTAAGAGGGCAGAAGAGATTGGAGTGGTTTTAAACCTAAACTCCATCTTTGAGGATCTAACACGTTAGGCCATAGCGCTATGCGAAAGTTGCAGGGGAACGAAAAGGGGAGCTAGAAACACCAACCTCTGGTAGTCCGAAAACCTTAAAGATCTAAAGGCGAGAACTAGGCGCTGCAGGAGAGTCCTGCAAAGAGCAACAGCAACCCCGCAGGACCGGGTAAACACATACGCGCATAAAAAAGCTCGGGCAGCATAGAGAAAAGAATTAATTCTCTCAAACATCACTTACTGGAGGGAACTGTGCGCGTTCCAATAACCGGAAAACCCTTTCGGGATCCGACCCAGGATCGCACGTGGATCCATCACAGAACTGCTGAAGCTGCCAGCGGTCGAAAGGGCGGATGGAAGCCCATCGGCGACCCTCGATAGCACCATAGAGAGTCTCGTGGACTACCACTTCCAAGGAGGCGATGGAGATGGGGACTCTCTGGAGCAAAATAAAATGAGGGATGAATGTCGGATCCCTCGAAACACGGTTGAGAACCCCCTTCACGAGGGAGTAGGCGAAGGATGCCCTCTCTAGTCTAAATAGTGGCAAAGCTCTGGGCAAGGACGGGTCAGACCTCAGCATAGTCAGTGAAATCTACTATGCAAATCCCGAGTACTTCGTAGCGCTCCTAAACGAATGCCGAGGGAGAGGTATCTTCGCGGATTTCTAGAAGACCTCGGTACTAGTTCTTTTCAGTAAAACTGGAAAGCGACAAGGCTGACCCCGCAGCCTAAATGTGTATCAGCCTTCTCTCAGCGTGGAGTAAAGTGCTGGACAAGCTCATAACCAATAGAGCGATTAGCTTTCTCGTGTGGCAAAGAAAGCTAAACAGGAACCAATTCGGTTTCCTTCCGGAGCGGTACACCGCGCAAGAAATTCGAACTCTCAGAGAGAAGGCAGAGCAAAATGAAGCGGACGGGCTCCACACCTGCTTCATCTCATTAAACGTGAGGTGGGTCTTCAACAGCGTTTGGTGACCAGCGGTACTTTACCGACTTAAGGAACTTGGCAGTTCAAGTACCATGTTCCGGCTCATTAGCAGTTACCTGTCTGACAGTAGGGTAGAGTTCGAAGCGGGGAATGGGCAATTCTCGCGTTCGTACCAGAGATGGTGTCCCCAAGGTTCCAACTCCGGGCCGCTATGCTGGAATATAGTTGCGGATGCAGCTTTGAACATAGACCTAGGGCCCGCAAGTGGGAATAAAAGCCTATAAGGACGATTTCGTTCTCGTGGTCTCCGCCTCGGGGAGACATGTGATCGAAAGAGAGACGCACAGTGTCCTAGTTGTGCTGGAAAATTGGAGCAGGGAAAGCAAACTCTACTTTGTCTCTGAAAATACCACTCGTTTAGCGATAGCTAAGAGTGAAGTAATGAAAACACCACCTACGTGTAGGTTCCAAGGATGCACGAGCAAGGCGGTAAAAGAGATGAAGTACTTGGCTATGGTCCTTGATTAAAATCTGTCGGGCTCCCGCACCAAAGGCAACTTCGCTCGAGGTGTGAGCTGATCTTAAACAGGTTGAAAGGCATGAGGTTATCGGGCAAAACCAAAAATGTCATTTATCAGCGCGGGAAAGAATAGATTCTGACGTACGCCAGTGGGGCATGGTGGTCTACCACGGCCAGATTGAGGAGAGGCATTAACCAAATCCAGATGATTGCCCTATTAGGGATCACCGGCTATTTCAGCGCCACCTCGACCTTAGCACTTCAAGTGTTGGCGGGGTGTGAGCCGGCGGACCTGGTGGCTGAGAGGGAGACAGCAATGCACTGCCTAAAGTCAGGCGAGGATGCCTACGTTCTCGGTGTGCCACATCGAGCCTCCATCATAGAGTTGGAAAGGATGACCCAGCAGAAAAAATTTGCCCATCGGGGACAATGCTTTACCCACGGGAATGGGGCATGAGCTGTTTACTGATGTCTCAAAGCAAAAGATACAAGTGGGGGCAGGCTTCTGCGCGTTTTTGGATGGCAACGAGGCGACAGCAGAATGTTTCAAATTATCGCAGAATGCTTCTGTCTTCCAGGCAGCACTTCTGGCGATTGAGATAGCACTCATATGGGCTCTGCCCAGGCTGACTGATAATGAAACAAATCTTTACTCAGACAGGGAGGCAGCGCTGCAGGCTCTGAGTAAATTCAGGGAGAGAAATCCCATCGTCCAAAGGATCAAATCCCTCCTGAGGTCGGAGGGAGATGGGGCAGTTAGCTTCCGCTGGGTACGAAGCCATGTCGGGACCCAGGGAAGCAAACGGGCGCGCTGGAGAAGGCCCCCACGCTGAAAGAGAAGGTACACGTGCAATGAAGAACACCGCGCAGGAGATCCGAGCGGAATTGGTATGTCAGACCTTATTCGAATGGCAGGCAAGGTGGGACTCGGGAGAGACCGGTCGGAAGACGCATCAGGTGCTTCCAAAGGTTTCGACCAAACATGCTCAAACAAATAAGTTCTTGAATCAAGTGCTCAGAGGCCATGGCATCTGTCCTGAATACTTTGGCCGATTTGCGATCAAGAGCTGCTCTTCTTCCTGTGGCTTACAGACGGCAAGAAAAGATCACTGCATTCTTGAGTGCAGTGGCTTCGCTAATTGGAGAAACACTCTGATCCCAGGAGCACAGAGAACACAGACTGGAACTGCTCATATAGTCTTCCGGTAATAGGATGGAGATCAGAGTCCTAGTGGAAAGGCTAACCCTCCAGAAAAATGTGATTTTTCCCATCCAAGGGGAAACGAGTCGCCAGAAGTGAACTTGCACACCGAAAGCTACTCGAAATTTGAATGAGGACCCAAGGAAGAAGAGAAGATACCAGGTAAGATTGGCACCCATGTAAATACCCTGTAAATATACTCAACACTGTATATTTTAGCATGAGGATACTAAAGAACTGTGTATTACTTTTGTTCGAATTTAATAAAGGGACTTAGCTCCCCAATAATAAAAAAGCTAGTTCGAGGGGTTAGACAATCTTCCAGTCGGCCCTCAAAATTTCACGTCCTATCCTGCCAGACTGTGCGGGAACCAGACTACTGTGCTCTAGGTCGTTGGCTTGCAGAGACCTCGTGTGCTGGTCTCTGGACCACGGGGAGGCCCAGGCACGAACCGGCGCCTCACGGCAGGACAGCTATAGCAACTTTTCAATAAAAACCTAGTGAGTTTGATTAGTCCGAGTGGAGCCATTGGCGGAACGGGGCAATGCAATCAGTACTTTACGACGTCTAGTGTGACGTCGTAAAATACTGATTGCATTGTAGAGATGTTTTCGTCGTGCGGGTTCTGACGTGTGTTGTGTTGGTCAGGTATTGTTTACACACACAGCTCAACATTTATGAGAAAAAATTATCTTCACCCTAAATCCTGGGTAAAGATAATGTCTGTAAAATGTTAGCTGAATTGCGGCAGCTGAAATATGTGGAAATAAATTATGTAATTCCTTCCTGGACAGCAATGGAACCACCGTAATTCTGAGTAAACAACATAAAATATATCACGAACCTAATTTGATGGGTATGTCACATAGTATTTAACCAAATTTCATAATTTATCACGATTCAAATTTTAGGGTCATATTTTCTTTTTTCACTCGGCAGAACTTGTGAGTTAAGTTTGAAAGATCTGAGACACGTCTTTGGAAGCAGATTCTCATGTTCCTTCTTTTATTCATCAACAAGATCATAAAATTGCAAAATGCTTCTTGCACAAAATACAATAAACATATTTTAATTTGCAGATAGAAAAGAAAAACACGCAATACATTAAGTAAAGCAAAGAGGGAAAAAAGACAAAATCGTGTCATTCTTCATTGGTTAGGTGATACCTCAAAAATTACTAATATTAAGAATTCTTATTCAGGCTGTGGAAAAAAAATATGGCAGCCAACGTTTGCAGAGCAAATTCACTGAACTGTGCACCGTTGTGCCATTACATTATGGCCGCCTACCTAATGAACTGTAGGATCCCTTTTGGACCGCAAAACAGTGGCCACTCAGCGAGGTATCCTGGTTTATCTGGTACCTTAATGTCAACAGCAGGTCCTCCAGTTTCCGTACATTTCGAGGTACTGTCCTCACTAAAACCCGTTTTGCCAAGTCGAACCACAAATGTTCAGTCGGGTTCATGCAAGCTGAATTTGGAGGCCAGAGCACTAACTGAAAATCATCAGCATGTTTCTCGAACCACTCCTTGACGATTCTGACAGTGTGGCATGACGCATTATCCTGTTGGTAATGGCCATCACCAGCAAGGAACACAGTTCCCATGAATGGGTGGACGTGGTCCACAACGATGTTCAGAGACTTGACAGCTGTCAGGGATTGTACTGTTGGGATAATGGGGCCTTAAGTGTCTCAAGAAAATATCTCCCACAGCATAAAAGCGCTGCAGCCGACCTGTTTTCGTCCAACAGTACATCCAAGTGGCATAGTGTCCGTTGGTAATCGGCGTATCCGCGCTCGACTGTCTACGTGATGCACCAGAAATCTTGATTTTTCAGACCACGCCACTTTATTCCAATCATCCACTTTCCAATCTCGATGATCTTGGGCCCATTTCATGCGCTGTTGGCGATGAAGTGCAATGAGCATGGGGGCACGGCTGCATCTTCGGCTATGCCGACCTATGCGCAGAAGGCTGCGATTAACTGTGTGATGTGACACATTGCATTGATCACCACTGTTGTACCTGTGGGGGATTTGTCGAAATGGGGTCCTGCAGTCGCTGTGAACAATGCCCGACAATCTCCACTTCCCTCTGGCATCAATGAGTTGCGGACGACACACAGCTAGACGTCGGTTCGTCGTTTGGCCATCTGTGCACAACTTTTGATACGTACTCAATACAGCGGCAAAGTGAAAAACCAACAAGACGAGATACTAGTTCCGAGACGCCATGCCATCACAATTTGTCTTTTATCAAACTCGGATAAATCGTAGCTTTTCCCATTCTGGCTCCTAACACTCTTGTAACCGAAAGCCGATTCTCAGGTTTTATATATACTGCTCTGTGAACTTCACCTGATCCACTGTTCGGTCTCAAGGCGAGCTCATTTTTCTAGGCTGGGGTGGTCATAATGCAATGGATCATCGGTGTATGTAACATAAGAAAATGTTTGCCAGCCATTGCTTAGGCGTCAAAACTACGGTGGCGAGGAAACCATTCTTGGGCTCTGCGAACTGCTAACATTTGCTTGTATGTAGATTGCACATGAAGCGAACATTTTGGATGGTTAAAGGGTTCGCAGGACAACGGAGTGTGGTGGGGTGAGGTTACACATAACCCAGTCATTCACTGTAGTAAAAATTGGAATATACAGGTTGCATCTTAATCGGCAAACCCAACTTTAGCTGTAGACGTATTTAGGACTAAACTTATTGTGCTTCATTTAAAATCTTTTTGTATAATAAATGTATATCCGATGAGCTTTTAGAAGAAACAGTCATGCTTTTTGTATTTCGTACAGAAAATAGATTATAATTCAGAAACGCCACATTGATTCATACACCTTGGAATTCATATATGCTAAACTGCCATCACGGTTTTATCATCACACCTCCACATGACATGTCAACAAAATTTCCAAACGAATATGCCAATTCGTTATCTCATTGGTCCGCACGGCTCTAGCGCTGCCTAAATAGATAACGATTAGGTGGATCATAAGCCTCTCTGGAGACACTAGTCGCCAATCAAGACCAGGCCACATGTTTGTTAAAAACGAAATGTTAGCCAATTTTTAATTTGTTTTTATAATAAATATGTAAAACAAGTACCGATGTTAGCAATCCTGCATTTTACAATAAAAAGGAAAGGGAAATCGTCCTTATAATACCGTTCTTCAGACTAACAATATTGAATTGGCAACGTCCACTATGTTGTGTTTGTATTTTCTTTTTTTTAGCGTACCGATCAGCAACGTCAAGCAACTTCAAATATGAACACAGTGAAGCACTTCAACTTGTAACTGCCAAGTAAATATTGTAAACGCGATGTAAAAATTTAATTATCAGCATCGATAACCCATTCTACGAGCTATTTTTCGGTATGTACTGAAATGATTTCAATCCCCAAGTTTATTAGAGGTTCAACGAATGAGAGCATATTATCCATGATAAATGATTGTAGAAAAAACATGTTTCTTTTCTAAACGTTGGATGTTTTAAATATACTGAGAAGTTTCCTTTCGCTTCCACAGCTGCTCGCCACTCCACGCTACGTTTACATTTCCCAGCTGTACAATTAGTATCCGAAACGACCAGGAGCTCTTGATTGAGCAACCTCTCATATCAAATGTACTTCTAAAACACCCCCTGCCATTAGGAAAATTTGCTTTAAACAGAAAGTTAGATTTAAACTTACATATTTGTCCCACAAGTAGTTCCAGCCCCTATCAATGTGATATGTGTATCCTCCTCTCGTGGTGCTTGCCAACGGGTTTATTTAAGTCTGAGATCTGGGCTTTTACACTCTAAACTACTTGTTGTTAATTTGATCAGAGGATATAACAAGGGAGCCGATAATATAAATACTTGCTCAATAACATCATGCAGTCTAGGCCGCAGATGGCCTAGAGGTCAGCTTTCGTGACTGAAATGGAGAATCCTCATTGTCGATCCCGGGCAGGTACAAACTCTTGGACCACTAAATATCCGCCGTGCTTCGGATGGTCACATTAAGCCGTCGATCCCCGGGTACTGGCCCCCTGGTAATAAAAAGAGCGTCTTGCTCCCCCTTTCTACCTGGCTTCCGTGTCACTTTCCTATTGGGCACTCCAGCCCAAATTTTCTAGCTTCCTATTTCTAAGGGTTGTTTAAGACCTGGGGTCAAACACTCACTTCCTTAAATCCTGTACATATAATGTGATCATCCAATCCAATCCATCGAAAAATTCTTGTGCATGCATTCCGCCACCAATCGTCTGTTTCTGAACTACGTGAGAGAACTGAACTACTTTGTCCGATAAAGTGCACAGCAAAATAAAAGTAATTTGGTCAATAATTTGGTGCTTTTCGCTTCAAACGTTAAGGGCAGATTTTTGTAGCGGAGGAATCTGTTACGTAGCTTAGGCTCAAAGTATTTGTCACCCATCTAAGAAGGTTCTCTCCTGGACATTCAGTAACAGCTAACCAAAGACATTGATATACGCACTGAATCTGCTCAAAATCGTGGTGGCTGAACCCAAATCAGGAATCTAGTGAGGCAAAGAACAATACCACCACTTCAAGTGTAGCACAGAGCCTACTGAGGAGCACTTAACAGTTTCTCTCACTTCTATAAATTTTTCCGGTTGTACATCTCAAACCCAGCTTCCAACCCTTAACGGAAGTTTTGGATCACCAATCACACAATTGGAGTCCTACGATCTTCCCCAACATCATTGTTATTGCCACTTCATATAAGTTAGAAGCAGGCACAGATTTTTTCGTGGTGTCCCAGTAAAATATTTTTTCTTTGTGGTGGAAGAGGATATTCTCCACAAAAATTTTTGTCTAGAGATAAGAACCGTAGCTTAACAACATAGAAAAGGAAATGTAACCTTTATAAAAGAATTACAAATTGGCGAAACCTTTACCCTTTGTCTCCTATTTGTTGAAACATAAGGGAATGTGCCCTGGATATGGTGTTTCCTAAATCGTCTGATAGATGGCAGCACGTTAAACGTATATATGGCCATTGTTTTCTGTGGAAGTGCTTCAAAAGGAGCTGTAAATCATGAATGAAATACGAGATTACATCATACAATACAAATTTTGAAGATGACAATCCGTTTTTTGGTGTAAACATGACAAGGATGGTAAGTCACATAATATCCGAAAACTTCGGTGTCTTGGAGCGGGAATCGAATCCGCGTCTGTCATATAACGCCCAGGTATGCTAACCATCACACCACCCAGGACACCAAAGTCTCAAGTTTCCGATTAATATGAATATAACCATCACAGGATTCGCGAGTCGAAACAACCGGCAATCATGTTTAGCAAATTTATCTGCTCCTCCGGGGAATCACGGGATAGGATTCTAAACCTCCAGATTAGCTAAACATGAATGCCGGTTGCTTCGACTAGCGAATCCTGTGATGGTTATATTCAAATAAATTAGAAACTTGAGACTTGGCCGTTTTGGGTGATGTAGTGGTTAGCATAATCGGGCGCTATCTGGGAGACGCAGGTTCGATTTCCACTCAAAGGCGCCGACGTTTTCGAATATTATGTGACTTACCATCCTTGTCATGTTTACACCAAAAAACGGATTGTCATCTTCAAAATTTGTAGGAATTGGAAAGTTTTAGGTAGCCTTTGAAAACAGCTTTAGCAATATTAATTATAAACCTACTCCGAAATATTTATTTTGACGGGAAAGTTTTGTCACCCTATGAATGTAAAGTTACCTATAGATTAGGAAAAATGAAAGAATTTGATTGCTTGCCGCTGGAGGAACAGCCCGAAGAAACGAAGTAACACCTCGAAATCAGTGTTCTGAGGAAATACAACAGCTTCGTCTGGAAATTTTTCTAGATTGCAGTTTGTTCAATCAATGCATTCCTTTTATTTCACTCTGACGAATTTCCTTTGAGTAGACTCCAAATGCTCTCCGCACCTTCGCTGTGAGCTAGTGTAAGAGGATCAACATAAGTGAGAGTGTGATTTAGTGTAAGGATTCAGCATAAACAGGCGGGGCAAATAGGTTGGTTGCCTTCACACTGAATCATTTGGACTCTCCTTCGAAGATACCAAGTGTCCAATTAATGAGCGACCGCAGCTGTACTTATAATTCCTGACCTTCGCCTTAAACACTTCCACGGTGATACCTTCGTCACACTGAGATTCTGCCGTAAATTCTGAGATTGTGTCTTTGTAATACTGATAACAGTCGCTAACTGCCTCAGAGGTTGCGGAAACACATATCTGTGGTAATTCCTGTATTGCTTTTTCGTAGTACAATAATTTTAACACGTAAAAATAGAGGAAAGAAAAACACGTCGAAAACATTCACGGGTTCCCGCTGGAAAGCACACCGAAACTAACAACGCTCGATACCAAAGGAGCGATCGTTGACGTGCTGTCATCTTCAATCCTGTGAGACCCATAACTGGACAGAATTCCGAAAATGCACTTTTCCTGAAGTAATGATTGGAAAATGAAAACGCATAGACATCCACAGGAAGGAGACTTTGCAGAAATATTTACCTTGTACCCATATTTGTTGATCAGTGTGTAAGACACCAATGCCGATAAGCTGTGAGGCATCAGCCATGCGCGAAGGAGGACCATGTGAATCAACAGGGAAAATCATTGGCTACAAGAATATGTAAAGTCACGGACTTTTCCGACAGCACGAGATCGTTATTGCCGCATGGAATGGATGGTATTTCTCTCTAAGATGTCACCAACATCGCTGGTTCTCCTTTGAGTTGCATTCTCACTTTGCCGATATCTTAAATCAGAGATCAAATTACTAAATATTGATGCCATTTTTTATGCATAGATGTGAATGCCCTTAGGCATACAGGACGCCGCTAAACATACAACAGGCGGAACGTTTGAAAACTATTACAAGTAACGTATATTGTAAGAGCAGACAGGGGATCGCTTGTAAGAGACACTGTGTACTTCAAGAAGACGTCACATAAGTTCAGAGGTGTATGATGTAAAGGTTAGCCAAACAGTTGTTCTACAATTTCACAGTTGGAAATGATAAATTAATAAAGACAAGGGTTAAAGATTTTCATGTGTACTGACCACGTTCCTTTAAACTGAGCGTCTATATCTCGCCGCTGAACACACTTTCGGGGTTTTCACCTACCTTATTTGAAGGAAATTTCCTGATCATTAATGAATTTTTCATATCGTTCAGTATTTTAATCACCGTTCAGGTCAAGTGACGATGTTGTGGTTCTGCGTTGCTTGGTGTGATGTATTAAATTGGTATTTTGGCTTTGTTTCCCTTGATATTTTTCAATATAACTATTATTATACGCACATGAGGGTTGTGCTCGCTAGATAGCAAATGGTGAGTGGTGTCGGGTTTCACTGTTCGTCGGAAAACGTGCTTGTTTGAGATTTCGTCTCCTACTACCACATCATATTGGATTACTATGAAGTAACTGAGCACTGACTTGATTTATCTACTGTGAGTGCTGCGTCGTTCTGTCGTCTGCTGATGTTATGTGTTCTGTCGTTTGCGGTCTAGTCAGTAACCGTTCCGGATCGCTGACTCTGCGATTTCAACTGCGTGTGTTGTTTTCCACACTAGTTCCATCAATGTCATCGGTTGTTTCTGCTGGTGAGCAGCAGTTGTTTATTATATTTTGTCTCTGGTAAAGTGTTTCATCTGTTGTGATAGTTTATCAGTGGAAGATGTCATACAGTGTTATGGAAAATATAGAGGAATCTTTCACTGTGCGTGCTGCTCATTTGGTGAGAATACATACCGTCGAATGAGTAAGGAAAGACTTTGCGATGACAACGTGATCGCCGTAGTCGATTTTGCGATGACAACGTGATCGCCGTAGTCGAGGGATCATTCCTGTTGCTGGTTATCGCACTGATGGATACGGATCTTCTAATGGTGGGGTGTTGGCAGGGGAAATGCCGTTTCAAGCCCCCAGTGGTGAACGTGTTTCATAGAAATTATTGGAATCTTTTAACCAGAAGTTGGACTTGATTGTTGATTTAAAGAACGAAATATTAGACCTGCGAAAATCGGTGGAATTCTTTTCCCAGAAATATGACGATGTTTTGGAAAAGTATGTCAATCTTATAGGATGCTTGAGGAATCACGCAAGGATACAGTAGTGCTGGAACAGACAGTAAAGACTGCCGCAAATAATATTAAACATTTGACGGAAAGCTTGAACAATTTGGAACAGTACACACGTAACAAAAATTTGGATATACATCGAATACAGGTAGATAAAGACGAATATGAAGACAGTTTGAAGGTTTTAGTTTACCGTACAGCTCGTAAGTTGGGAATTGGAATTTTCTCTAAGAGTTACATTCAGGCATTACACAGGATGCGTAGTGGAGGGTCTCAACGATTATACACTATCTACCAACAAGTAATTTGACACCCCTGCAATCGAAGATATCTGCGGCCCTGATACACGTCACGGCCGCCGCCATTAAATATCGTGTGGGAAACAACAACGCAACCAGTCGCATGCAAGATGCCACGCAGTTCGGAGCTCTCTGATTTCGAGAAAGGTGTAATCGTCGGGTATCACAGAAGTGGCCGATTCATACGTGACATATCCAGCAAGTTGAAGTACCCAAAATCGAGGGTGGCCTACGTGATTGGTAAGTGGAAGATCAGAGGTGACTGTCGAAATGTGCCCGGACCCGGCAGGCCCACCAAACTGGGAGTTAGAGACCGACGGGTGCTGGCCAGAGAAATTCGGAAGAACCGCACCAAATCGATGGGCCACATCCGCGAGGAGTTTCAACAGGCATCCGGGAGTGTTCTTTCGATGAATATCATCCGTAAGGAAGCCCATCTGCTCGGTTATCATGAACGTGCTGCCGCCCACAAGCATTTGATCACCAAGTCCAATAGCGCTGCTAGGCTAACGTGGTGCAAAGGGCGTCGACAGTGGACCGTTGAACAGTGGAAACAGGTTCTCTGGAGCGACGAATCAAGGTTCACCCTCTACCGTTCGGTTGGCAGGGTCTGGGTTTGGCGTCTGCCTGGAGTACGCCTCCTGCCGGAATGTATTGTGCCAACTGTAAAGTTCGGCTGCGGTGGAATTATGCTATGGGGGTGTTTCTCCTTATATGGCACGGGACCCTTGGTCGCAATTCCTGGTAGACTCAACGCCGAGACCTACTGCAACATTTTGGATGACCATGCGCTTCCTACGTTGTGGCAGTTTTACGAGGTGGACCCATGTTACTTTCAGGATCACAATGCCACCTGTCACGTTGCGAGGTCCACCATGGCTTGGTATGGTGACAATGGGGTTAATCGAATGGACTGGCCTGCGCAGAGCCCGGACCTTAACCCTAACGAGCACCTCTGGGGCGAGTTGGAGCGTCGATTTAAGGGGTGCCCCCACCGTGCAAAATCCGTGAAGGAACTGACCTGTCTTCTCCAAGCCGAGTGGAAGGAAATACCGCTAGCCGTCGTACAACAGCTAGTTGAGAGTATGCCCCGGAGGGTCGCAGCTGTAATCGCCGACCATGGAGGCTCCACCAACTATTGAAGGTGAATAAACTTCGTTTTCCTTTGCTATCACAGGTGTCCAATTACTTGTTGGTAGGTAGTGTAGTACAATTTAAAGGAAGAGCACCTAGAGACGTCTGTCTCATGAGGGGAAGAACTGTCTTGAATGTGTCACATGTTGCGCCCTGATCTTCGGGAAATAACAGAATCTGCATAAATGAAAATGTCACGGCACTAAACAGAAAATTTTTTTGGCGGGCTTGGAACTTTTCCAGAACGAATGACGTTAAGTTCTGCTGGTTCAGAATTGGGCGAATATTCTGCAGTAAGGCTGAGAGTACGAATATGGTTTTAATTACCATCAATGATGATTTAAACATAAATCGTTTTTAATATGTTTTTTGGTTTTAAAATGTGGTTAGCATTATACATACTTGTAAATAATTTTAGATTTTATGGATTGTATTACAGACGTTGTGTCAATTAGTGACTTGCAGAGTTTGATTTCTTCTCAAAATTTTCAGATCACATTTTTACATATCAATGCTCTTAGTTTATGTGGTACTTTGGATCCGTTGACTGGATTACTGCATGCACTGGAATGCCAAGTTGATTTTATTTGTGTCTCAGAAACTTGGTTTGAGGCTGATGTGCCAAAATTGTAAAATATTCTGGGTTACCAGGTCTTAACTGCTTCCCTTTCCGGGGTTCGGGGGCGGCAATTTATGCAAGGTTAACTTTTGTGTGTCTTTATATGATACATACACTATTATTAATGAAAATTATGAACTGATTACAGTTGAAATGCAGCAGTCTAATATAAATGTTGTGTATCGTCCTCCACATGGTAATTTGGCTTTTTTCTTGATTTGTTCTTTGACTTTTTTGACGACATATATTACTGGGGTACGACCCTTTACTGTCTTGGTGATTTTAATATTGATATAAATACTTCTAAAAATGAATCATCTTTATTCAGTGATATAACCACTGCTTCTGGCTTTGTGAAGGCAATTATCATTCCAACTAGAGTTACCAATACCACTATTTCTACATTAGATTTACGTATATTAAATAATTTTGAATATTGTACGGATGCACTTTCTTTTCATATAAGTAACCATTTACCGATCATTTATATGTCAAGGCGTTCTGATGGTAATAACTTATCCCACATTCGATCTTATGTAAAGCGTAACTACAGTCCGGAATATCTACGGTCTTTTGATGTAGCTATGTCGAGAGTCTATTGGTCACCTATGCTAGAGACTTATGATCCATATGTGCTTATGATGTTACTTTGCAAATTTGTTTGGAGTTAAAATGATTTATTCTTTCCTATTTCGGTTGTTTCTCGTACTCCTTGACGTAGAAAGCCTTGGTTTACCAAGAGTTTACTAAGGTGCTTGAATAGGAAACATATATTATTTAAGATATTTTTGTGCTCCAGAGATCCTGTTGATATGGCAAACTTTCGTAGATGTCGAAACTGGTTTCATTCCAAATTGAGATATACCAAGAAAAATTATTATTTAAATCGGTTTGCTACCACTGTGAATCATAAGAAGGTTTGGCATTCAATTAACGAACTTTTATCAAGATCGGGGGCATTTGATGCTCCTGTTTAAATAGACCATGGGGGAACTAGGACGTGCAACTTAAACCAAGTTGTTAATATATTTAATACATTTTTTTAATTTGCCTCGAGGTTTGTTATCTAATATGCCTGTGTCTGGTGGCCAGTTCCCTGACTACTTGTCAAGACCAGTGTTTTCCTCATTTTTCCTTAATCCAGTGACATATGATCTTCTGTTGGTTTTGAGAGTGTTGGATTCATCTAAGAGTGCAGGTTAAGGCAAGGGTTTTAAATTTCCCCTCCTGCATCTGGTTGTTTCATTGGGTCATATTTACAATTCCATTTTTTAACTGGAAGTATTTTTCCTCCTTCGATCTTAAGTCGGATTAGTATAATTCATAAAAAGAGTTCAGAAACTTAAGTGGCCAATTACTGTCCGGTGTCTAGTGTTTCTATATTTGCAAAAATTTGTGAAAGGCTTATTTTAAATAGGTTGTTATTCTTTCTTGATACTAACAATATTTTACATCGGAATCAACATGGGTTTCGTAAAGGCTACTCAAATGAGACAGCGTTGTTGGATGTCTTAAATTACCTACATTCTAATATTGATCGTAGAAAGTGCGTCGTGGGCATGTCTTCTGATTTGTTTAGGGCATTCGATACAGTTCGTCACGATATTTCGTTAACAAAGTTACAGAATATTGAGATTAGGGGAGTACCATTTACTTTGTTTAAGAACTATCTTTCTGGTAGGAGGCAGTTTGTTCAGATGCATGGTTTTTGTTCTAGTACATTGTAGTGTACCTCAGGGATCACTTCTGGATCCTATTCCTTTTTCGATTTATATTAATGTCATTTTTAATGTTTGCTCTAAATCACACCAGTTTTTTTTAAAAAAATCACACCAGTTTTTTTTAAAAAATCACACCAGTTTATGAAAAAAAAATACCAGTTTATTGTTTTCTGGTAATTCTGTGTCTCAGTTGCTGACTAGTGTTAATTTGAACCTTCAGGTGTACTTTCGTTAGATTTGTTGTCATTCTCTCACCATAAATGTAACTAAAACAAACTGTGTTTTCCTTTCGGGTCGCAGATGTCGGTTATCTTCTCATTCTTGTGTTGTCTTGAATATGTTTCCTTTGGTCTTTCCTGCATCAGTGAAATTCTTAGGCGTTCATTTGCATGAGAACTTACGTTGGAACTAGCATGTTCATCACTTGGCGGCTGGTCTGAGATCTCGCATCGATGTAACTGTTGGAATCTAAAAAATTTATCGGTTCGGATCAAGTTGGCCTTGTATTATTCATTTATTTATACATTATTGTCTTATTGTATTCCGGCTTGGAGCCAGACAACGAGGCGTAACGTTAGCCGAATTATGATCTTGAAACAAAAATTATTCCTTTCATAAATTTGTTGATTGATATTCAAAATCCTTTTGTTCGTTTTCATCTATTATCTATTTATACATTATACAATTTCAGACTTTTGTTTTTTATGCATGAAATAATTCATGCAAATAGATATTCCAATCTAATCACATTGCATCATTTTTCTCATCTCTACGAAACTCGAGGATACATTAAGTTTGTGATGCATAGAACACATACAAATTTGTTGTTAAATAATATTTGCGCAACCTGTCCTGGTTTCTGAAAGGAGTAGCCGTTACATATTAGATCTGTAATAAACTACACTGCTTTTAAGAGTGTTGTGGGTTTTCTTATTATTTGGTTAAATATAGGTTTCATACGATAGAAATGTTTCTTTTTACACAGTTGGCAGTTAAACTGAACTTCAGGATGTCTTGACTTGGCATATTATCCGTTGGGGTTCATGGGCTCGTCATGCTAAATAATTTAGCCTTTTGTCCTGGCCCTTTGCCATACTGTATCATAAGCTTTTCTATTTTACATTATTGTGCTTCTGATTGTACTTGTATTGATGTCATTGTGAGTATTTGTTTACTTTAAAAGATTCTTCTCCTGTATTATGAATGTGGTACAAACAAACAACTGTCTTTATTTTATTTTACTTATATCTTAATCGTATTATCATTTACGTTATTATCATTTCGTTCACTAATAAGTGTCTGAACACCTGGATGTTTTAATGTATTCACATTATGTTTTGAACCCCTTCCAATTCGTATTGTTATGCTGTTTGGTGTGGTGTAGCGAAAAATTACAATACATTCAAATACAAAGACAGAATTTTTTTCTAAGGGCCGATAGATTGCTAAAATTTCTTAAAGTATTTACTTCATTTCAAAGTAGATAAGATATAATCTACTGCGGATTACGATAAGTTGGACCGTACGTGAAAACCACGTAAGCATTGTGCTGAATGCAACAGCACAACCCGGCATTGTTGTTGTCTAGTCCTGTATAATTTACAGATTTTATGCACATTTGATTTATTAAATAAAAAAACGCAAAACAGTACTGGACATAAATTACTTATTTTCTTTAAAAACGGCAAGAAAGCATCAATAACTTCACCCAATCCAGTTTATTCGAGACCAATGCCTCGTTCTCGAACCGAAAATGTAATTAAAATTCTTCACCAGCGAAATAAGTAATCGTGGTTAAATATATTTATCATTTTTTCTTTATATTTTACTACAAATAAAATGTTACGTTACTAAATGGAAATTCGATTATTTTACTACTTTTTTTATATTTAAATTCTAAACATAATATCTCTTAAAAGAAATTTGCTGTTCAAATATGTATGTTAATGTTTTTGGGGAAAGTGAAAATTGTAGGAATTCCTGGGGACGAAATTTCACAATTCGCTAGGATATTGTCTGTGACAAGAACAATTTCTTGAGCCAAAAAACGAACTTCATGGTCATTTTGAGGGAAATCGACCAAACATGTAATAAGAAAATATTGCACCTCCACTCTGTCAGTGTGCATGTTGCTCATGTAATTTATTACTTGAATTACAATTTTGAATGCAAAAATTCACCGTGGATACAACGGTTTTCCTTATCGGTATGCTATATGGTTTTAGTGGCAAATAACGAGATCTTGTAACTACAACTGGAAGCAATTAAAATTTCGTTCTGCACGACACTGCATCTAATAAATTTATTCAAGGAAATTGTAAGACAGAGTAATTTAAAGCCATATAACGTTCTGAGAAATGTCGGATCTATGCACCTAAGCTCAGCTTAAATGTTGAAGAAAAGTAAGGCATTGAACGCCCTACTCCTTTTGATTGTTCATTTCTGTATTTGCTCTGTTAACTAATTGAATAATATACTCCTGATAAGTCCTTCCCATAGTTATTTTCGTTGAGTGTGAGCTGTATATTTGCTGTGCACCTGACCAATTAGGTAAATAAAAATAATAGCTCGCGTTCATCCAAATTCTTGCTGCACCTTAGGAGTTTATATTCTGGAGAGATCATTCCTGCTGTAGGGAGAATTGTTGCAAAATATTCTTAAAAATTTTCTGATTTAAAGATACATCCCTAAATCTGGAACCGATAAAAATATGCAATACGAAAGAATATGGGTTTCACATGACATGTTCTTTATAGCCAAAATTATGAAAGCAAACCGAATTTTCCCAATCGATTATTTAGAATTGTATTAAATACATTATATTCGACTCAAGTATTCACTTTGTAACATGAAAGTTCTGTTTCCTTTGATGAAAAAAATAGCAGAACAGGGTCACCTTATGAGGCGATTTGGCTTACCGAGTAAAACAAGACTTTTTGTTTTGCATAATGTTTAGTTAAAACTAATTTAATCGTCTTTAACAAATGCAAATTAATGAAATCCTTGGATTTAACGAGGGTAAAGTGGTCTCGGACGATTACTTTTAATTTGCGAAAGAACAAAATTTAAAGAAATTGTACATTTAACGAGTCGCAGAAAATCTACTAATCACTGTCCTGAAATGGAACAGGTACACTAGCGCAGAGCAATGTTTGCGTACTAATGAAAACTGCCGAACAAGCGAGATGTTCATAAGACTCTCTCAGCAACAAATCTAAGAAGCTGTCCCACCTAAAATTTGCTCGTCAGAGCTAAAAGAATGCTACCTCATTCGAGACATATAAAGAATGTTCAGGGTTTATGCACTTGTAAGTCCTCTTTCATAACATAAGTCCCAGGCAAAGCATATTCTATTCTAACTCTTAAATTTTGCTCCTTTTATATTTTAACTTCCCTATCTGAACATCTGTGCTTACATTTTTTCAATGACGGAGGATTATGCCACGTCATTTCACATCTCACAGTATTTTCATAGACCAGCTATCAGACGACTGAAATATTAGTAGTTTTTGCGCTGACATGTAAGGGTATATCTGTTCAACAATTACAGAAATATATACAGGAATTAAATAATGAGGGATTCGTTAGTATGAAAAGAAGCATGAGGTCACAGTACCTTGCACTGTCCTCATTGCCCTTTTCACTCTCCAAATTCGATTACCATCGGAAATATCTCTGTAACTTTTGTTTCATGTATCGAGTTAAACGTCGGCAAATCTCTCGCGGACGTCAAGTGAAATGTCCCGAACTTTTGTAAGTCAGAAGAGGTGAATAAAACGTTATTAAAATAGTTTAATTTAATTCTGGATTTCACAAGTACTTCTGTACATGTCAGCGGGCTTGTTTCCGTTTCCCATCGTGATTCTGCTGGTGCCACTAAACGATATATATATACCAAACAGAAATCATCGCTCTTTCCACGTTAATAAGTGAGTCTCGGAAAAATTCTTATCGGAAGCCACGGATAATCGAACCCAGGGTCTTACAATTACGCGCCGTACATGCTACCACTGCACCACAGCGGTCACGAATTCTCTAGACTCACATGCGATTAATTGCCAAACTACATAGCAGGTTGCTTCATGACGCCCCGCACAATGCTGGAGATTCACCAAAGATGGAAAGCAGCAACTGAAAAAATAATTGGGAGGCGAATGGATAATTAATTCAAACACTCGACGTGGATCAGGAACACCAAACAGAAATCCTCGCTCTTTCCACGGTAATAAGTGAGATAAGTATCTTATGCACACTGTGGCATATAATACTACTTATATTTTCGGATGTATAATTCTGCTGTGTCGAATCAATATTTTTCAAACTCTCCATTGTTAATTCTTTATCCACTGGCGATTGTTTTAAGGATGGTTCGATATCGCCGAATCAGCTCTTCATCTACGCCAGTAATATCTGATGCTAAAGCTGAATCTTCAAAGAACCTCCGCGCGCTGTTTCCGTCATTGGCCCTACCAAATCCTGGTTTGGATATGTCAACAAGCAGACTCATTGTACGACCATATTAAGTGTTGGAAATGTGACTATGCCTACTCGCTCTTTCTGTAACACCTCTAGATGTACTGACACAAAACGGTGTATGGTATGATCAAATGATGACTGCAGTTGTTCCTCTGCAGAGTAACCAGTGATCTCCATTTTATCTGGATAGCATCGAGTTTTTGAATCAAGAAGCATATGATAATTTGGGAAAAAATTAGCATTTTGAACTGTTCCTATTTGACGCATAGGTACTGGTCCTTTCTGAGCTTTTTATCCACAAAAAGGCTAATGCTTCGTCACATGCCATTTTAATCGGCGCTTTGTTACTTGGAGGTTGATAGGCCTTTTTTTTATTTTCGTGGCCCTTTCAGGGGAAAAATTTGATACTTGCTTTACTATTTGTTCTGCATCACGCCTTGCCTGCAGATCACAAACCCATTTCCGCGACAAGAACAATCTCACTAATAGTGTGTGTTTCCAACAATGGTTTAAATTCCCTTTTTCGACTAATACCGTGCCGGTATTAGTCGAAAAGTGCTCAAGAAAGAAAACACATAGGTCGTCCAAAACTTTCGTGGACGACCTATGTGTTTTCTTTCTTGAGCACTGCCTACTTCTAAAAAAGTTATTTTAAGACTCAACCAATCGCTGTTTTTCGTAAGAATTCTTTCAGTACATAGTGACAGTTAACCCACCGTTCTTTAAGTTTCTTACAAAATTCAGCATTTTGTCCTGCATTAGTTCACGAATATGTCCTTCAGGATCTTCCAAGCCTTATTTCTCAATATATAATCCCACACACAGGCTAATCTCCTTGAAATATTGTTTTCATTCAGCCAAACATCAAACACCTTTCTTCTTGTAATTTCGTCCGCCATCACTAAAATATTAATAAAAAAAGAAGTTGGTTCAAGTTGGTAATAAAACAGTTATAATTATATACCTAAATGACAAACTCAAACGCTGAATATACGTTCACAACGGACTTTCACGGCGTTTGCTTAAGTAAGCCTGTTACTTCTATTACATCTTAAAACAATTTCATGGAATACGTCTGTTATACTGAATGAACATAAGAACTAAATAACACAGTGTTAAAATTCAAAAATCCACTAAAAATGTAGGGAGATACTTGTACTTTTATTCGCCGAAGATCCGAATAGGATCGAGAATAAATTACGTGTACACAGATCACAGTTCCAAAGGCAACAAACGATGGTTGTACTAAATACGTGATATCTACCTGCTCCTGCTCAGGCCCAATTATTTCTTTTGTAAAACTGATTGTGAGTCGTAGATACACAACTATTTAGGATTACAGTACGGCAGCATTTAAGTTGTTTTGAAGCTAAAACAATTACACCTTTTGTTCAGCTAGATTTGTATTTGGAACCACTGTGCGTCGTCCAGCTGGTGGAAATGTAGCATTATGATTGCAGGCGAAACCTCAAAATCTTATAAATTTCCATAGCAAATTCCGGGGACTGCCAGAGATTTCTTAGAGACAATGATCTTCAATCATTAGGCTCAACATACTGCCTAACTCAATAGAAACTTTCAGAAGGAAACCCGAGCTTCAAAAAAGAAAGAATGTGACAGGTGTGAGATCTTTCACCGGTTATTATGGAAATACACTTTCCCTCCAGCCCATAAGTGAGGGCCAGTTATTCTTACTTATTACTTCAGTTTGTGAAGAACTTGGCTTTCGTCTAGTGCTTTCTCAACGTATCTTTAACGAAATTATGAGAATAGATCCATATATGATACCTCAAAATAGTAAAACTACAGTAGTAATCATCCCATTTATGGACGTAAAAAAAGCAGAAAAAAAACAAAACAAAAAAAACGTTTGCATGTTTTCGAATTTAACCTGATGGCTCTTTCAAGCAAGATTAACAGAAAATGGTTTGTTGTCTAACTTACCTGAAAAAGCCATCTGATTTATACGCAAAACTTTGAAAACGTTTATAACTATTTTAACACCAATAAATCGAATTATTAATACATTACTATTTTGTCCATGTTTGGTGTACAGTTTCTCGTTATTAATTAAAATTATGTACTTATTTTTGAGCAGTTGGCAATGCCCGCCTAATTACTAAAACGAAATGTAAAACCTGGTTGGGTGAACGGGGTTAGAATTAAAAGAAAAACAAGCAGTACCTTCTTCGAAAAGATTCTTAATTACTCTATTTGCAAATGTATGTTTCCAGAGCGTTCTACTTCCAAAAGGCAACTTGTTGACAGTCAACTGCACGTTTCCGTCCCTCATCTCCAAGTGCTAATGCGCGCTATAAATTGTCCCACAACGAAATGCAAAAGAACGCTTGCGTGCTTATTAGTAGAACAGCAACAGGTTTTCGTAAATTCAGATACGTGTTGGTTCACTTCCGAGTGCCATTATGAGATACAAATTTGTCCACAACAAAATGTAAAAGAGCGTTTGTTTGCTTATTAGTAGAACAACAACAGATTTTCGTAAATTCAAAATACGCATTCGTTCATTTCCGAGTGCCATTACGAGATATAAATTTGTCCACAACGAGTAAAACAACAACAGATTTTCGTAAATTCAGAATACGCACTTATTCATTTTCGAGAACCATTACGAGATTTAAATTTGTCCACAACGAAACGCAAAAGAACGTTTGTTTGCTTAGTAGTAGAACAACAGATTTTCGTAAATTCAAAATACGTGTTCGTTCACTTCCGAGTGCCATTACGAGATAAAATTTTGTCCACAACGAAATGCAAAAGAACGTTTGTTTGCTTTTAGTAGAACAACAACATATTTTCGTAAATTCAAATACGTGTTCATTCACTTCCGAGTGCTATTACTAGATATAAATTTGTCCACAACGAAATGCAAACGAACGCTTCCGTCCAAGTTAAAAGAAGCAATACCGTTTTACGCACGATTTTATGAAAAGTTTTATGTTAAAAGCTTATGTACAGATTAAAAAATATATACACACACATAAGACATTTCGAGCTTAAAATAAGCTCATCCTCAAATGTAACACTATACTAAATTACAAGCTAGTGGGTGGTGGTTATAAGTCATGGGAGCACATTCACAAATGACGCATTTCCAAGTAAGGTCAACTCATACGACGAAATAATTGAGCAAACTCGTCTTCTGGATCATCTGGATGTTTTTCACGATCCATTAATTGTTTCCAGGTGAGGGCGGTGGTATATGGGTATTCTTCGTTGCAGCAAAGGTGGCGTTATTTGTAAATTAACAAACACTTTGCGAAAATTTGGGTTGAACGTGTTCAATAGTGATGGGGAGATTTTAAGGAACAAAATCTCACCATTTTTTGTTTGTGTGTATGGCTTCGAAGCACATTACCCTAGCAAATATAGCCACAGTTTCTAGGTTATTTAAAGGATCTATGCAATTGATGTGAAGTACGACAATGAACAGGTACACTTGCTTAAGGATGCAGCGGCATATATTAAAGAAGCTTCTGATGGTCTTCTCACGAGCTTTCCGAAAATGGCACACGTAACGTGTGTCGTTTATGCATTGTACAGGTTGTGTGAAAACATCCGAACCTTTTATCCTAACGTAAACTAGTTCGAAATGGAAACACTGTTTGTTACATCACAAAAAAGGATATATCTTTCTAAAAAGAAGAATACAGATCTTCAATTACTGACCACACACGTACTCTCACGCTGAGGTACGCGGCTGAATACCGTAGTAGAAAAATAAAACCTGGATTTCAAAATACTTATAGAGTTATAAAGTCATGAAGTTTTCGTGCTAATTAAGAAAAGTTGCAAAATAAGCCGTCTGATGCACTGTTTTTCAGATAAAACCACTCTTTAATATTTAAAAATGATATTAAAACGCATTAAAAACCGACGAGATCTTCTGGTGACCGCGTCGGTCCATTCATCAGGTCATACGCACTGAGCAATAGAAATGAAAAGTTGGGTGACTTCAATTCAAAATGAAGATGTCATAATACAAGTACACTAAGCATGTCAAAGAATCAGATTTACATAGAGTGGACTCAACAATTAAAGTTCTGAACAACTTAAAGTTATGGTTCCGGTTTTAAAAGAAATTTCCAAGGAAGAGGTATGTGAACAGGTGTGTCGTCATTGCAACATTTAGGTCCATATTTGTAAATCTTTAAGCTTTCAGAGAATAGAGTAACAAAGTGTGTTTTTGTATGTGAACAGGTGTGTCGTCATTGCAACATTTAGGTCCATACTTGTAAATTCACGAGCTTTCAGAGAGTAGGGTAACAAAGTGTATTGTTGGAGCCGAAAGAATAGTAGTAAGGTTTCATTGTGGCTCGTGATTACTTTCCGAGCATAATCTAGAAAGTGCCGTAGCAGAGGGATTTGTCTTTACATTGTGTGTGTGTTCATATATTCCGCATTTTAAAATACGAAATGTAGAACCTATACATACAGCGCCTCTTTCATTGGAGTCTACGGCCCTTAATGGAATGGTGTAAACTCGGTCACGATTGTCCAAATTCATTGTATCTCTCTCATTTCTTCATTTGCTATATTAAATTATCTATATATCTGTTTATTCCAAAACACATACCATACCTCTTACAAATGCACTTAAGAATTTTACCCATTTTTTATACTTGTAATGCGTTTTTAACATCATTTTTAAATATTAAAGGGTGGTTTATCTGAAAAATCGTGCATCAGACCGCTTATTCTGTAATTTTACTAATAAAGTTGATCCAGTTTTACAAGGCCAACTACACCGATAAGCCATTAAATTATAACTACCTACCTAATAAGATGTAGCCCCCTTTAGCCCACAAAACAGCGCCCACTCGGTGAGGCATCGATTCGATGAGATGGCGATAAGTATCCTGGGGCATCTGGTACGATAGTGTTAACAGTAGGTCCTCCAGTTACCATACATTTCAGGGTGGTGGTGATTTAGCGCGAAATCGGTTTTCCAAGTAGAACCACATATATTCGATTGAGTTCATGTAAGGTGAATTTGGAGGATAGAACATTAACGGAAAGTCACCAGCTTGTTCCTCGAACTACTCCTTGATGATTCTGGCAGTGTGGCATGGTGCATATTCCTGTTGGTAATGGCTTTAACCAGCAGGGAACACAGTTGCCATGAATGGGTGAACTTGGTCCGCATCGATGTTCAGATGCCTGACAGCTGCCAGGGATTGTGATACTGGGGTAATGGGGCCTAAAGTGTAACAAGAAAGCATCGCCCACAGCATAACACCGCCAACCTGTCTCGGTCCAATAGTGCATCCAGGTGCCGTTGGATTAACTGTTTGACGGAGTTGTTGGGAGATGCAGTGTATCCAGGTGCCTCCGTTGGTAATCGGGGTATCCGCGCTCGGTCGTCTACGTGATGCACCAGAAATCTTTATTCGTCAGCCCAGACTACTTTCTCCCAATCATCCACGGTCCAGTCCCATTTCATGCGTTGTCGGCGATGACGTGCAGTGGGCATGGGGACCCAACTGGGTCTTCGACTACGCAGGCTGATAAACAGGAGGCTGCAATGAACTACACTGAAGAGCAATTGAATTAGAGATACCTGTCTAGTAACGTGTAGCACCACCTTTCGCCTTCATGACGGCGGCAATTCGTCTAGGCATGGACGCGACAAGACACCGAAAGCTTTGGGAAGATTTACGGATCCACGACCCCTGAACAAGCTTCCACAGTTCACGAAGATTTGATTTAAAGGGTCAGAGCCTCGAACTTCTCTCTCGATGGCATCCCAGATGTGATTGATGGTATTGAGGTCAGGTGACCTAGCTGGCCAAAGAAGCAAGGTCACGTCGGTGAAGTGTTCATCCAACCATTCGGGAGCGATGGCACAGTGCATTATCTTGAGGCTGGATGAGGTCATCAGTGGGATGTTGAAGACGCACAAACGGGAGCAAATGGTCGTCCAGGATATCCCGGTAGCATTGACCTGTGAGGGACGATGTCACACGTACCAGGGGTCCCATTTCAGTCCACGTAAACAGTCCCCAGACGAGAATGCCACCACTACTAGCTTGAAGAGTACCCTGTTGGCAAGAAGGATCCATCGCTTCATGTGGTTTGCACCGTACTCCTATCCTGCCATCCGCATGTACCACCGTGAATCTCGACCCATCAGTCCAAGCAACATTTTCCCACATGTCTAGGGTCCAGTGGCGATGTTTCCGCGCCCATGCTAATCTTTGCACCATTTGATGTGCGCTCAGCAGCGGTACCCTCGTGGGACGATGGCTTCTGTACCCCATAACGAGGAGATGGTTCTGGATGGTGTGGCTGCTTAGACGTTTTCGGGCACCAGCGTTAAATTCCCGAGTGATTTCTTGCACTGTGTCCCGTCTATCCGCTGTTACAATGCGAACTAGCCAACGATGGCCCAGCTAATCCACACGCTGTTGTCCACGGCAGTTGGCCCTTGCAGGGATGCTTTTACCGGATTAAATGTACTCACAGTGCACCCGTGACGCAGGGGCACGTGACAATCCCAGGGCCTGCACGACTTCCGAGATGGAGTGACCCATTCGTCGGGCCCCTACAATTTGCCCGCGATCAAATGCGCTTAGTTTCTTCGTCTTACCCATACTGCGTCCGATTCTTACTGATTCCAGTTCGCATCACTCCTTTTATTGTTCGGATCGCTGCATAGGTCATGTCGTTTCCGTTTACAGGGACACCCCCAGCGCCACGTTTGCATAACGTCAGCTGTCTCTAATTCAATTGCTCTTCAGTGTATGTGCTGTGACACATTGCCCTGATTGCCACTGTTGTAGCTGCTGGTGATTTGTCGCACTGTGGCATTCTGGTCGTTCAAAACAGTGCGCGACAATCTCCTCTCCCCTCTGGCATCAATGAGTTTCGGATGACAGACGGATGGATGACGGTTCGTCGTTTGGCCGCCTGTGCACCACCTTTCATATGTACTCACTATAGCTGCATGTAAACAACCCACAAGCCGCTCTTTTTTAATCATACACTGACGGAAAAAAATCCCAACACCACGAAAAAATAGTTGTATAGGAATGAAATGGCGGCAATACATTTGTATAGGTAACATATTTAATCGATTAAGGTTTCAAGATCACAGCTTAATGTAAGCGCGAGAAGAGCCATTTTAAATGTGAAATGCTGGAACATTAATAACCGGTGTAACCGCCAGAATGTTGAATGCAAGCACGCAAACGTTCGTGCATTGTGTCGTACAGGTGCCAGATGTCAGATTGCGTGATGGAGTTCCATGCCTGTTGCACTTGGTCGATCAATACAGGGACGGTTAATGCTGGTTGGGGGTGACGATGGAGTTGTCGTCCAATGATGTCCCATACGTGCTCTATTGGTGAAAGATCTGGTGATCTAGCAGGCCACCGCCACATGTCCACACTCTGTAGAGCATGTTGGGTTACAACAGCGGTATGCGGGCGAGCGTTATCCTGTTGGAAAACACCCTCTGGAATGCTGTTCATGAATGACAGCACAACAGGTTGAATCACCAGACCGACGTACAACTGTGCCGTCAGGGTGCGTGGGATAACCACGAGAGTGCTCCTGCTGTCATAGGAAATTGCTCCTCAGACCATAACTCCAGGTGTAGGTCCAGTGTGTCTCGGCCGCAGACAGGTTGGCTGCAGGCGCTCACCTGGCCTCCTTCTAACCAACACACGGCCATCACTGGCACCCAGGCAGAACCGGCTTTCATCAGAAAACACAACAGATCTCCACTCCGTCCTCCAATGAGCTCTAGTTTAACACCACTGACGTCGCAAATGGCAGTGGTTTGGAGTAAGTGGAATGCACGCTACAGGGCGTCTGGCTCGGAGCTATCCTTCAAGTAACCGATTTATAGCAGTTCGTTGTGTCACTGTGGTGGCAACTGCAGCTCGAATTACTGCCGCAGACGCAGTACGATGCGCCACGGCCAAACGCCGTACACGGCGGTCTTCCCTCTCAGTAGTGCCACGTGGCCGGCCGGAACCCGGTCTTCTTGAGGCAGTACCTTCCCTTGACCACCGTTGCCAACAATCATGCACAGTTTCTACATTCCTGCCAACTGCTTATAGACCATTGAGTTGCTCGCGGCGGTCGATAAACCTTCAACCTTCTTCATTCCTGCCAAGTCGTTCTGCAGTATTGCGGAAAGAAAATCCACCTTCTCGTAGCCCTACTACATGACCTCGAACAAACTCCGTGAGCTGTTGATAATGGCTTCTTCGTCTTCTTAAAGGCATTCTTGACTAACATCAACACACTACGTCGAATATCAACGATAACTAACGCTCACGAACGTTACAGCGCGTATTTACAGCAAACCTGCTTTGCATGTTCGGAGGGGCGCTACTAGCGCCACACGTATGCGCCGAGCGCGAAATTTGCATAGACGTCATCTTACAGATGTACTCTCACCGCCTACCAACTGTCGTTTATCTAACACAACTCCTTCTTGGTGTTGGGATTTTTTTTTCCGTCAGTGTAGTTCCACGACGCCGTGCCATCACAATTTTTCCATTACCAAACTCCGATAAATCGGCAACTTTTCCCATTCTGACTCCGAACTCTCTACTAACTGAAAGCCGTCCTCGAGTTGCATATATACTGCTCTGTGAATTTCACCTGCGCTACACTTCGGTCTCCAGGCGCGCTCATTTCTCTAGGATGGGGAAGGTCATAATGTACTGTAATAGCTCATCGGTGTATACATAAGTTTACTTTTTAGTGTTATTAAGATTCCCCTCTTAATATATGCAAAGTTGACTTCCTATGCTTTGGAGAGAGCTATTTTTGTAAATCGATCATTGTTTTGTGACAGTAAGCATAGATTTGCGAAGGAAAATCAAGAGAAGACTTTGATGTCCATTGTATTTTTAGCAAATATTTTTTCTGGACAGCAGTGCTACGGGCGGCAGGCTTGTTTACGTTTCCCGTCATTCCTCTGCGTGTGCCACTACACGAAGTAATTACAAATGTTCGCCACCGAAGAACTTAAGAATGCAATCGTGGTTTCGAGTAGAATAATAGCAGACTTTCGAAAAGCACATTTTTTTTTTTTACGCTTTTCAAGTTGCTGTTGAACTCACCTTTTAATTGTGCGTTGTTTAGAAGTAGACATGGAATTGGCCAATGACATTTCTTGTTGGATTACATCGGAAGGCTTTATAGCGGAAATATTTCTGCTGTCAACTCCATATCTGTATCGTCAGCTGTGTGACACAGCTAAGGATATAACTCATCTCGAAGTTAGCAATCAGTAGTTTAAGCTGTAAAACCTATGATCTCAAACCTAAGCAAATTCTTTGGTTAACACCACGGAGGAATTCATGTCGCACTTCGACAGTGAGACCTTGAACGAATTGGAGGATGAATACGAAAGCTTTTCTCAAAACTTTTGTTCTATAGTTTGGGTAGCCTCTTTACACTACTTGTTGTGATAAAGATAATGAAGAATATGACGCGGCTGTCAGAATCTATGTAATTGCCATTAAGGACAGACAACACAGACTATTATAACATATTCGTAGATCTACGTTATGTGTTGCAATAAACAGAAAAGCGTCACTGCTCTGCGGCATCAGTGTTGAAAGAATATCCTCAGTCTCGAAGCTAACATATTGGCCTAAGTTCATTTCATCACAGTAAGTGCTATTCAAAACAGAAAAAGTAACTTCTGAACTAAATAAAGTATCTACGTATAATAGAGTTTTAAAAACATGTATTGATTAATTTACTTCAGATAACTTTTTTAAAACAAATCTTGCACTACATTGTTCGAGAAAAAAATTTAAAAACACTGTGTACTTTTAAATTTCAAAAGAAAGTTACGTTCATCTGATTTTTCAGTGAAGTTTAAGGCAAACGGCTTTCTTCAGTCGTGCAGAACTATGAGTTGTGTGTTGGTAAAGTTTCTCGGGGAAAAAAATATATTTTCAGGATGAATTTTTTTCTGACAAGAATTTCTCTTACTTTTCCACATTGTCAAAAAACTAAGCTCCGATGAACTTTGAAATTAAGCATTTTTTTGGGGGTGGAGTTCACTACCACAGTGAGCAACTCCATGGGCTGTAAAGCATTTGCCCATCCCCGATTTAGGGCTACTGGGTTCAGGAGAGGGAGTTGCCAGTGCTGTAAGACAAACACAACCACAATATCTATTCCTCACGGGATTCGAATCTGGGCCCATCTCGACGAATGATCAGACGCCAGCGCTTAGACAACTGCGCAACCGGGGCGGGGAATCTACGTTTTGACGATTTTCTCCCGAAGTGAGTGAGCAAAAGTCACGAAAAAAATGTTTTGCCTAAAGAACGAGCTAATTCGTGGCTCCTTAATTCTCATTTTCTGTGTGTACTGTATGATTTGTTTTATGTTTCTGTTCACAAAAACTAAAGAAAATTTTGCAGTTTGTATGCAAAAATTATTTTTCCATAGTATTTAGCAAAATCCTGGCAATAATTCGTGAGAAATTTAGTAAATAAAGTTTTTAGTGGGGCTGTTTCTCAATTGTTTTTTTCTGGAATCATTTAAAACGACAGCAGCTGGATTCTGTCGTTTTAAATTATGCCTAAAATTTGAGGTATTGCCCGACGTTTTGTAATTCTTTCCTCAAAGGCTACATTTGGCGTAGACTTATCCTTACCAAAAGAAAAATAAAATTGCACAAAGGATATTTTATGTTTATTAATTATTACTGATTACTTACTCTCAACAAAACACTGTTTCAGCACCGAGCGTACCTTTAAACTTCCAGTGCAAACAACAAGAACAATGCTTGTGACTTCGTCTTTATCCCACTGAAAGGTGCAAGAGAGTCCAAAAACCATATACCCTCACCATTTACTCTTTTTATTAAAGTTAACTTTACTTTCGCATTGTCATCATGCATAAATATAGCTGGGCTCAATGTTTTCGACACCAGTATAAATGAGGTAAGAATGAGAGTGTCAATCATCAAAGCCATCGGTGGAATCTGAATAGTTTACATCTTCGTGATTTACACTTACAGCATTGAAAAACGTAAAACTATCGATAGTTAAAAAAAGCTACAGATGCACTATCAATGTACTGATTTGGACAAAACTATCGATACTGCATCGACAGTACCTCCAACTTTACAGTCGTGGTCAAAATTTAATGGTTGAAGTCAGGAATACATATTATACATCATTTTAAAGGAAATTTTATGCTGCATTCAAATATTTTAACAGAATGTTATTACCAGTAATTGAAGTGAAGTTACAAGAAAAGGTACAGCGTCTAGTCATAAATAGCAAAAAATAGTGAAATTTGTGAAATTAGTGTACAATGTGTTTAACCTAAAATTACTGTACAGTACATTATTGAAACTTGTAGGACACTTAACATACTTACCAACAAGCAAAATACGCGGTAATATTTAATTGTATAACCACAGTTTCTTAGAAACAAAGTGCACCATCTTGGCATGGAACTAATGATCTTCTCTAGTTGTCCATTGGTGAGAACACGGTGCCAAAATTGCTGTTAAATGTGGCTATGATCCTTCTATTGTTTTGGGCACCGATAAAAGAGTTGCAGAAACTGGATGTGTGGGAAACAGAAAATGAACAGGTCGACCAAGACTGTGTACTGAACGTGATGATCGCATGTTGATTCGTCGTTCTATAAAACCAAGGTTAGAACAGCCACTGATTTAAGAAATCAGTAACAGAATGAAGCAGGCATTATTGCATCTCCATGTATAGTTCGTCATAGGTTACAAGAAAATGCACTGACTGAACGGAAAGCTGCACGAAAACTTTCCTTACTGATTAACAACGAGTCAAAAGAATTGCTTGGGTCAAGGCATACAAGAATCGGACTGTTGATGAATGGAAAAATGTTATTTTCAGTGATGAAGCAACTGTTACTATTTCCGCTAATAATGGTAACAGTTATGTACGTTGTTGGGCTGGTGATAGATATAAGGCATGTTGCACCCAGCCAACAATCAAACACCCACATTCTGAGGTGTTATGGTCCTGTATTTCAGCCAGTGGTGTTGGCCGTCTGCACATTGTTGATGGCACATTGAATGGATCGAAATATGTAAATATTTTGGAGTCCAAACTGCTACCATCTGCACAAGACATTGGTTTGCGGAATTTTATCTTTCAGGACGATAACGTGCCATGGCATCGGTCAAAGTTGGTGGACGAGTAGTTTAATTGAAGAATTATAAGAAAACTTCAGTGGTCGGAACAGTCATCGGATCCTAATCCCATAGAGAATCTGTGGGTGATATTGAAGCAAACGATCAGTCAACAAGGACCCAGATCTGAAACAGCATTATTTGAGTCTATAAGCGCCGTATGGCACCGTGTTATCACCAATGGACAACTAGAGAAGATCATTAGTTCCATGTAAAGAAGGGGCACTTTGTTACTTAGAAATCTTGGTTATCTAATTAAATAATAAAGCGTATTTTGCTTGTTGGTCAGTTATTTCAAGTGTCGTGCAAGTTTCGTTATTTTTTTTATATTTTTTGCTTTTTACTGGTGCAGGACTTTTGGCCAAGATAGTAAATATGAAACACACGAATGCGTGAGCCAGCGTTATATCCACATCGAGTAATTGATGTTAATAGTCTAAATTTTGGTGCATTTCGTAAACTTTTTTTTTTGTTGAATGCAAACTCCATGGCAACGGCAGTAATCTTACTCCTTACGATTTAAAGAAAAATCGTCGTTACTCCCATTATTCCAGCCGGCAAAACTGAATTGCCACATCCACGGACTTTTTTTTAATCCAACCTATTCTCTGGATTCAGTCATGACATCAAAATTACTGAATACTGGGCTTTGCCATGGAACTCCCTGTAGGAATACAATGAAGCTCTTGAAGTTTTAATATAACGAAACCTTCGCAAATGCGCTTTGTATATCTAAATATCTACATCACTAAAACATGCGACGATGATTATCATTTAAAAAAAGGATTAAAAATGCATAATGTCATTAAAGGTTATAACAAAAGTAGAAATATATCACACTGGGCCATATGAATCATGAGATACAACAATTGAGAAAAACATTTTTTGTTTCTTAACGTTCAATATTTTGAAAATGTGAACCTAGATAGAGAAAATTACTTCGACCGAAATTATGTCAACAGAAAGATGAAAGTTTAGAAACATGTGGACGACAGGAGGTTAAAAAATGACAAAAATCGAATTAGACCACCGAGAGCAAGACATCATATTCTGTGCCGTTACGCCGTAGATCCTGCTATTATACGACACGAGTTAGGAACTGGCGACGAAATGATTTGGATTTACAATGTAGTATTCCAGAATATCTAACTGAGAAGAAGTTAAGGCTCTGCGAGACGTAACTAGCGTCGACATATCGTGGATTACGAGATACAATGCAAAGAAACCAACATACAGGCTGATGCCGGAGCAGACTGCGCATGTGTGTTTGTGTTGTTTTATTGACTTCAATTCTTCTAGTGTCTAGTTGGGTGTTACAGGCTATGTGCTACAGGAAGCCAGCGAGCTACTCACAACACGTGATTGAGGCATTCTCTGTTGCATAATCACTACAAATCGGATATGTTAGCCTTGTTGCGCTCATTGCGTTAGTTAAGGAATTTGTTTGCTCGTTAGTTTTTCAGAAATGCCAAACACTACGGATTGTATGCATTTTGTACTGATTCTTGGCACAACTATAATATTTCACAAAATTTAATTTAAATAGTAATATTAAGTGTTACCGCATATTTGTTTTAACAAAATAAGTGACGGGAAGAATAACAGAAAACCATGACAACAACAAAAAAAAAAAGAAAAGAAATGCCAAAATCATCAGATCGAAGGAAACAACCGTGGATCAAAGAAAAGCTGCGCTGGCGTAATCCCATAACGCCTTTTATTCCTGAATGTTTGCTTACCGGAAGAGCACATAATCTGCCAGGATGCGGGCCACTGTTGTCGCCTGTTTTACGATATCACAACAGGTGTTGTCGTTCTTCACGCGCAGCTTCATGTACTCATGCTAGTATGCATTGCGTAAGGCTCAGTAGGAGGAGCGAACTGTTAGGACCTGTGTTATCAGAATGCAAAATTATTAAATTTAATATTTGGTCAATATCGAATGCTAGGTGCACATTTGTAATTATTTTATGGTTTTGGCTTTAATATTAAATTAAATTTTCATTACATAGAGTTCTGCGTGATTTGTAACATATTTAAAATGTCCGTTGTTTGTTAAATATTTGCAGCATACTGTCAGTTTCAGTATTCATGTTCGACCCGGGGAGGGGGAATAACGTTTCTTTTTCTTTTCTTTTTTTCATGTACTTAGCAAGTATCATGATTGTGGATAATTATCTGTGCGAACGTATTTTTGTCAAAGTTTAACAAAATAATGCTTTTCACCTGGTTTAATAGATAAAGCCATGTATAATATTTTTAATTATTTTTTATGTACAAGATCTTTAGCCAAAAGTGTTGGCGGTTTATTATTAATTATTGGTTTGTGTTTTAACTAAATGATAATGATACGTATGTAAATAAAAGAGACAAGCAAAGGATTTATAGTAGATTATGAGTGTGCTTTGTGAATCAGTGAGATGCTGCATGCTCTGCTGATTAGTATGTATATGTTAGGAATATCTATGTCTAACCAACCTTCAGTGAGATGTTATATGCTCTGTTGATTAGTATATGCTAGGAATATCTATGTCTAACCAACCTTCAGTGAGCTCATAGGAAGATCTATGTCTAACCAACCTTCAGTGAGCTCATAGGAATATTTATGTCTAACCAACCTTCAGTGAGCTCATAAGAATATTTATCTCTAACCAACCTTCAGTGAGATGTTATATGCTTTGTTGATTAGTATATGTTAGGAATATCGATGTCTAACCAACCTTCAGTGAGCTCATAGAAATATTTATGTCTAACCAACCTTCAGTGAGATGTTATATGCTCTGTTGATTAGTATATGCTAGGAATATCTGTGTGTAACCAACCATCAGTGAGCTCATAGGAATATCTATGTCTAACCAAACTTCAGTGAGCTCATAGGAATATTTATTTCTAAACAACCTTTAGTAAGCAAGGCGCTGTATAT
This sequence comes from Macrothele yani, assembly GCA_039090855.1. NCBI lineage: Eukaryota > Metazoa > Arthropoda > Arachnida > Araneae > Macrothelidae > Macrothele > Macrothele yani. The sequence goes on along the minus strand of CM077032.1, from coordinate 25,254,187 downwards.
ATGTTTTCTATTTCGGAATGTCTCCATTAATAGAATATCACATATCTTTCATTATTAGCATCGATCTTATAAATTTTATTTTTAACTCAATTTTATCTGGAAAAGTGCGTTATTTCTGTTGGAACATTCTTTTTATGTGTTACCCTGCATCGGTTCTTCCGTAGAAGACTGCTAAAACTTTAATTTTCTTATTTCAAAGGCTTTAGATAATTCTTCATCACGATAACTATTAATTTACATCCCAGAAACAAAGAGGTAGTTACAAGGACTTGCGAATTAACTCCAGGAGAAACTGAGCTCAGTGATTTGAAAGGACCAAATGTGGCCACAATCACCGGCACATCAGGTAAAATGGAACTGCAAATCAAAATTTTCGTAAATTAATAGCACCCATATTTTAATTAATTATCCCACACTACTTGCTCTCTTCACGTAAAGCCCAACTGGGATGATACTGTTGAAAGAGGGTTGTATTTCGTGGGATGTAAGAAAACATATAATTAACAACATTTTTGCCTTTTGAAATAGATGAGTATATTTCACAAAACTTTTCTCAGTGTAGCACATTTCACAAGAATATAATTTTCTAAACCGCAAAACTAATTTCTTGAATTCGAATTTTTTTCGAAAACGTATCAATACCGGAATCTGGTTATAATACGAAATTAAATTGACGACTTTCTTACCTCTTTTCTTTGAACTTTCTTGAAAAGTATTGGTGTAACTATACTGTTAAGAAAATTTAATAGAAATTGAATTGGTATATCGCAAACATTTTGCAGCAGTTTAGCCGAAATCTCCTAGCTTCCTATTTCTAATGTTAGTTTAAGACCTGGGATCCTTTACATCTGATCCGACTTTGAAGCAGTTCGTGCTTCTCGGTTAGTTCTTACGTCCGAGAGATGCTTTGCATAAGTGTAAGGTATGCTATACTGCTAATGCTATAAACGAGTTTACCAAAGAAAGATGTCTTGTGTTTCAGGATTTCTCCGCGCATTAATTGTGGTGACTTAAGACAAGACCAAACGGAACTTCCCGCGTACCATCACAATATCCCCCTTTTAACTCCCCATTTTGCCGACCACCAGCCAAACGATTTCTGAATGAGTATTTTAAAACAGAAACTATGAAGAAAAAGACCAAGCCATTATGTCCCCCTTACCCTCAGGCTAATACAATTCTCTTCTCCCGCTCACAGAAAATATACCCAGTGTATATTGTGGATATTTACTGCAAGCAGGAGTCACTTGTGTTGTGACTTGAAGTGCCATTGAACAGAACTGTGATTGTCACTTCTGTTTTGGCTCTCTGAAGCAAAACGGAAGTGACAAAGACGTTGCCAAAATGCGAATATTTGTATTTTTTAGAAACGCGACCGAAAGTGGGATCTTCGTTTTTTTATGTACATACGTAGGACATTTAGAACATCTACAATCGTGGCCAAAAGTCCATTTCTGATGTTTGAAGTCAATTTATACAGCGTAATGGTAAAGTCACGAATACATATCATACATCATTGTAAAGGGAAGTTTATGCTGAATTCAAATATTTTTATGTACATACGTAGGACATTTAGAACATCTACACCCGTGGCCAAAAGTCCTGCACCAGTAGATCGAAAGTCCATTTTTGATGTTTGAAGTCAACTTATACACGGTAATCTTAAAGTCACGATAACATATAATACAACATTTTAAAGGGCATTTTATGCTGAATTCAAATATTTTTACAGAATGTTATTACCAGTAATAGAAGTGAAGTTACAAGCAAAAAGGTGCAAGTGTGGAAACACAAATTCAGTTCTGGAAAAGGGTTCGCACCCTTCTAATCAACTATAATTTTCTCCGACGTCCGCTAGTGACCAGAACCATCTGCCGATTTAGAACGCAGCTGCTTCTAGTCAGTTGACGGAAGTGTATGCAGAATTTCTGGTGATATTTGAATTTTGGAATGTTAAAGACCCGAAAATTGGTCCAGCATCTTCAAACAAGGGCAACAATTATTGCTTTTGATGAACGTGGATTCAGTAGTCGTAAAATTGCTGTTAAATGTGTTTGTGATCATTCCACTGTCTTGCGCACCATTAAAATGAGTTGCAGAAACTGGATGTGTGGGAAACAGAAAATGAACAGGTCGACCAAGACTGTGTACTGAACGTGATGATCATATGTTAAATCGTCCTTCCTTAAATTCAAGGTTTAAAACAGTCACTGATTTAAGGATTGAGTGGGATAATGAAGTAGGATTTGTTGCATCTGTACGTACAGTTCGTCGCAGGATACAAGAAAATGGGCTGACTGCACGAAAATATTTCCTTACTGAACAAAAACGGCTCAAAGGAATTGCTTGTAATAAAGCACACAAGAATTGGACTGTTGATGAATCGAAAATTTTTATTTTCAGTGATGAAACAACTGTAACCATTACCGCTAATAAAGAAAATAATAATGTACGTTATCGAGCTGATGAAAGATATAAGGCATACTCCTGTATTTCAGCCAGTGGTAGTGGCCGTCTGCACATCATTGATGGCACATTGAATGGATTGAAATATGCGGATATTTTGGAGTTTAAACTGATATTTTGGAGTCTGCACAAGACATGGGTTTGCGGAATGTTACCTTTTAAGACGATAACGCGCCATGACATCGGTCAAAGTTGGTTGACGAGTGGTTTAATCGAAAAGTTATAAGAAAACTTCACTAACCGACACCGTCACCCGATCTTAATCCCATAGGGAATCTGTGGGTGAGATTGAAGCAAAAGATCCGTCAATAAGGATCCACATCTAAATCCGCATTAATTGAGTGTGTAACGGCCATAGGGCACCGTGTTATCACCAATGGACAACTAGAGAAGCTCATTAGTTCCATGACAAGAAAGTGCACTTTGTTACTAAGAAACCGTGGTTATCCTATTAAATATTAAAGTGTACTTTGCTTGTTGGTAAGTTATTTCAAGTGTCCTGCAAGTTTCAATAATGGACTGCTTAGTAATTTTACGTTAAATGCATTGTGCACTAGCTTCACAAATTTCACTATTTTTTGCTTTTTATGACTAGACGCTGTACCTTTGCTTGTAATTTCACTTCTTTTACTAGTAATATCATTCTGTAAAAAAAAATTTATTCACCATAACATTTCCTTTAAAATGATGTATGATATGTAGTCCTGACTTTACTGTTACGCTATATAAGTTGTCTTCAAACATCAAAAATTGACTTTAGTTCTACTCTTGCAGGCCTTTTGGCCATGAATCTATGTATCCATACGCTTTTTTAAGTCTCAGTTCAAGCCTAAACAATAGTTTGTAAACTAGAACTATATTATGCAGCGGAAGTACACACTTCGGAGCTTTCGCAGCACAGTCAGGTTAGCTTTTCTCCGAGTATAATGCCTGATGCTAGGCTCTATCTTTCGTTGTATCATTGGGCGGCAAACCAATCATATAACCGATTAACGTGTGCTGGTCGGTAATCAATGTACTTGATTAAACCTTTTTGGTAGAAAGTTTCTCATTGATGAAGATTCAAAAATTTTCTTTCGCACTGCATATTTCTGCATAGGGTTTCAGTAAACATTCCGGAGGATCCTGGCTAGCCAAAATTCGAAACTTTTATGTGTTGCATTACAGCTAATGTGTATCAGAACGCACAAAAGTTTTGTCACCACACACATTGACCGATAAATGATAGCACATCTACGCACATTGCTACATCATGCGGAGTTCTAACATATTTTATGAAACTTATTTTCATGTAAAATTAATATTAAGATCATATATTTCTCTTTGAAAGTTGAAAACACGTAGAGATTTACCTTTTAACGTGGTTAGATTACTACTGTAGTATTTTTCAATTTGGAAATTTTGAGGTATTTTCACGTTCTCTTTTGAACATACAATAACCACAGGAAACTACGTCCCAAATGTTTTGGAAGACTGTTACAGAGTTTGCTGGTATACATAGTGGTATTTTTATTTTAAGCTCTGCATATTTTATCCATTGTGAGTTATCCCATGTCTAGCATTATACTTATATTATAAATGTTAGCGTGTGTGTGTGAGGAGGAAGTATGTATGCAACGTAAGAAACTTTTTGCCAGACATTGTTTTTAAGCGTCAGAGCAACGGTGAAAGAAAACGATCGTTGGGCACTATACATGCTAGCATTTGCATGTACGTAGAATGCATGTGAAGTCAATATTTTCCATGTTTAAAGAATTCGCAGGGCAACGGGGGAAAAGGGGGATGGGGTACGCATAACAAAGTCACGCACTGTAGTAAAAATCAAAATGTAAAAGTTGCATCTTAAACGTTAAACCCAAGCTTTAGCTTCAAAAGTATTTAGGACAAAGAATGAACATGTATTAAATTTACTGTGTTTCAGTTCAAACCTTTTGTATCAAAAATGTATATCCTGTGAGCTATCTAGAAAAGATAGTAATGTTTCTTGTTGTTCTAACCGAAAAAGAAGTTTAATGTGGAAACGCCGGTCTTGGAATTAATATCTGCAAAACATCTAGGAAAAAACATCTTGGAATTAACATCTGCAAAACTGCTATCACTGTTTTATCATCACATGTTCGACACGCATTTCGAAAGGATATGCTAAGTCGTAATCCAATCGGTCCGCGCCGTACTAGAGCTGCCAAATGATATAAGAAATATAAAAATCCCAGACTGGCACCAGACACTAGTGAAAATTAGGAGCCATAAGAGTTTTTCCCATCTGCTCTTAGGTTAACGTGCATTGGGGGTATATGTAGTTTTGAATGTAGAACCTGACGATTGGACTTCATAACTACAGTGTTCAAGAGACGAAGCTCTGGGATGTGGGTAACAATCAGCATAGGGACGTTTACCGGTTCACTGCAAGGTACTTGGTGTACTGGTGGAAAAGTGTGTTGCAACAGCACTTAATCGAACTTCACCTATTTCAGAGTAAAGTGCAAACTTATACGACGAAATGGTTGGATTTTGATAAAGAAAGTGGTGATGTAGACCAAAGTAAGACTGGAAGAAGCCAAGGATGCTTCCAGTTTCTGATTTTGAAGATTTTCATATCACTGAGGAATCAGCTAATCTTTCTATCATGGTAGGTACGGATATGGAGGCTACGCATATTTCATAACAGTGTCTGGGGAACATAGGTGACTTTTAAAGGAACAGCGAAGGTGCTACTAGATTTCCGGATAAAAGGTCCTTGTATTATGCTGTTGAAGGAGAAAGAACTCAAAGATGATACAGGATAATTCACTACTATTGAGAATAGGGATGAGAAGATGAAAGCGTTGCTCCAGTTATAATGTGTGCTTTCAGAAATCATAGCAGCGCTGAATTGCAGAGTGATACTGTGCATAAAATTAGGATGGCATGAATAATTGTACTGAGGATAACCTCTGGGTCAACCAAGACAGAGACTTGGTGCTGATATGAAGTGGAAGCGTCAGTGATGAGATTTCATTTCTCCGCTATCCAATGAATTCTTCTCGAGGTTATAATCGGGAAGATTGACAACTAATCCGCCGGCGGTTTTCTCCGGTGTATGTCGAGGAACTTAAAAGTGGTCCCCTTTTCCTGATGAAGAAGCGCCGAAGCATATTCCAAATCTCGAGTGTTCCTTGTGGTCTGTGCTAAGGTCACCGGATCGTGCTCAGATCTCTGCCGCTGGACCTGCGAACTCTCGTCACCAAATGACGGACTTCATGCACTGGCAAGACGCAAGCGGGTCTTCCGGTGCTCGGCGTCTGAGTTACCCGAGGAAGGTGTCATATGAGCATACTAATGTTGAAAAAGGGTTTTTTTGCAGGCCTAATGAGATGGAGGTCGGTTTCGAGAATAAGACCGTCAGCCTTATGGAAGAATACCAAAAATCTTTTCTGAAGAAGAGAAACGTTCTCACTCCGGCAAATGGATGGATCGAAGTGCACCTGGAGATGTTACTTTTAAAGGAATTGGTGAGGTCCGTCCTTCAGAGAGAACAATAAATTTCTACATGAAGAGGGGACCGAGCTTCCAGCATCTGCTCTACCAGAAATCGAGATAGAAATCAGGTAAGAATTTATTATTTTTTGTTAGTTCTTCTCTCTCCCTCTCTCTCTCTCTCTGTTGTGTATGTACGAGGACGTGTCTAATTTTACGACAGTTAGTTTTTGTATATAAACTTTCTTTTTAACACCAGGTAAGCATGGAAAGTAGGCATAAGGATATCCCACTAATAATTGGTGCGATCAGCATCACAGGGTTGCGTACTCAGGTCAAACATAGGTGTTTTGTCTGGGTACTTTAGGCAGCAGGAATCGCACTTCCTGTTGGTGTAAGAGACGCACTATATGGACCTGAAGAAAATTTTCGCATTCCCAGAAAACACGGGGCTTCTGTGTAAGTGATCGATGGGTTCCAATGGCATTAGTGAAGTGACCTTTGTGTACAAACGTGAGTACGAGAACTCTGTCAGTCATATCTAGATTGACGGGAAAGTGAAAGTGGTGACCTCCTCTGCTAGAAATGTGAACGTGGCAGCCCACGTAAAGCACGACGCAAGGAGGTCATTCTGTACTAAGCTGCCTTATATTCTCTAGGGAGCTGATGCCATCTTGACTATCGGCAGCGACTTCAATGCAGTTGTCGAATACCATGTTGACCAGAGAGCATTGCAGCTGGCGGGATTTAGGTACGGGAATATTCTCACTGGACTTATGGAGAATGAACACTTGGTTGACGTTTGGAAAAGTCCGCACCCCAACGTTCCCGGGTTTACGTGGCGTTGTGGGGCTAGTGGTTCGCAGATTGTGACGTTTATGGTCCCATGACTGGAATGGGTCGACAGAATCGAAGTTGGTAATCCCAGCTCTAATCTGTACTCTGTGTCCGACAACAGTGCATTCTGGATGCATATATATTTGCCGATTCAAAGATAGCTGGTTGTTGCCCCTAGGCGCCCACAAAGTCTACAGGTTGGATGGTGAAGAGAGTCGTATTATTTGCTCTCGTTTTTGTATGCTTGCGAAAGTGCGATCACGGACGATGTTGTTCGTGAATGGAAGAAGACGAAAACCGAGATTCATAGGATCTTCGTGGGAATAGGTGAAGTGATTCTAAAGGTAAGAGGAAGCAACGCATTAAATTGATGAATGTGTTACATGTCCTCTTGGTTTGGAAATGTTGACAGTTGCAGCTTTGTTTTCCTCAATGAGCTGACGGACAAGATTACCCGTTTTAATGGGAAGTTGTTTCTTTCGTTCATCTGATGGGAGCTGTGCAAAACATGAATAAAAAAAGTAGATAAATATATCTACTGGAATTTGGAAAAAGTCACAGAGTTCTTGAGGTAGATGAATAGTAAGTGGGGGATCTTTCATGGAACTTGTTGTTATATAACCCCCACGGTGACAGAAAATGGAAGAAGGCATTACTTTGTTGAGGTAAGAACTGTCATTTTGACATTAAATCCTGGTACGACGCCTAGCTGTTATGCCTTTCTTGCAGAATTTCATAAGACATATCTCAACTTTCTTTCCCTGGGGATTTGCAGAATGTTCAACGGCTTATACACTGAGTGGCCACTTTATTATGACCACCTGACAGTTTTAAGCAAAGGAGCTATGGCTGCACGCTGTTGCAGCCACAGAGCGAGGCTAGTATAAAAAGGGAAAGCTTAGTGCTTGCGACAGTAGTAGAAGTGATTTTTGGGTGACGAGATAGGTTAAAATTGCGATTTGATGGACTTTCAATGTGGAATGATTCTAGGAGATCGGAGCCATGGAGCGAGTATCACCGAAACCGCCGCATTCGTGAAATGTGCCAGAGCAGCTGTTGTTAAAGTGTTTAAACACTGGACTGTCAGCCAGAAAACTGGGTCTCTACGTGCAGCGTGTGGCCGTCATCGACTAGTGACTGCTCGGGCGGAACGGAGAGTGTCCAGACTGATAACAGAAAACAAAAGGGCAACAGTGAACCAAATTACAGACCATCTTAATCAAAGATCCCCTCAAATGATCTCTGCACGCACTATTTGCCGTACACTGCATCGGATGGGATATGGCTGCTGAAAACCGTTTCGAACACTTTGCTGTCTGCACTTAACAAGAGAAAACATCTCCAGTCACACAAGAGCACAAGGATTGGACAGTCGATCATTGCAAACAAATTATCTGGTCCGAAGAATCAACTTTTCAGTTGCACCATGTCGATGGCAGAGTGAGAATTTGGTGAAAACAGCACGAAAGCATGGACCCCAAATGCATTGCTACAACCCTTCAAGCTGGTGGAGCCAACGTTATGGCTTGGGGAATGTTTTCCCGGCATGCTTTGGGCCTTTTAATTCATGTTGATCAACGTATGACTGGAACATCATATCTAAACATCGTTGCGGACCAAGTGCATCCTGTCATGTGGATGGTTTATCACAATGGTGATGGCTACTTTCAACAAAATAATGCGTCCTGTTATAATGCTCGTATTGTAAAGGATTGGTTTCAGGAACATAACGGGGAGTTTACTTTGCTTAGGTGGCCCCCACAATCTCCAGATCTCAACCCCATTGATACTTTGTGGGATGAAGTTGAACGTGCCATCAGACAGCTGGATCCACAACCCTACAATCTCACACCCCTGGAAAGTGCTATTCATCAAGCATGGTCTCAGATTCCCCAAACCACCTATTAACATCTCGTGGAATCCATGCCACGAAGAATCGACACAGTATTAAAAGCAAAAGGTGGCATAACAAAGTACTGAGTGGGTGGTCATAATAAAGTGGCCACTCAGTGTATAGAAGAAACAGATGGCTGTGACAATGTGAAAAATTATTGTTACGCTCCAATCAAAACCTCCCAGTAATCCGTCTTACTTGGGTGGGTGGAGACCATTTTCTTTCTCAACCGTTGAAAAAATAGTTCTGGTGAAGGTAATCAGAAAAAGAATTAGATTCCCGATAGTTTGGTTTGCAGGTGCCAGTTGTGTAGCTTGAAAGGTCGAAAGATGTACAGTAATGTCAAACTAGTGAGGCATGTCTTCACTTCTGTGTGAGAATAATCTTAAGGTGAGGATGATTACAACGGACCAAAGTAATGCATTCGTCTGGAAGTCGAATGCCGTCATTGGGGTAAACGTTCCGAACCATTTTCCATGCCGTATTTGGAAAATCCTTTGGAAAAGTTTCCTCACTTCGGTGGAGCTACTTTATTATAAATTGAAACCGAAATTTATTGGGCATCTTTTTGCTCCATTCGAGGCTGAAAACGTAGTTCGACAATGCCGTCCACTTTCTCCCTTGCTTCTAATTTTAGTACCAGAGGCGCATTTGAAGACAGCGGAAGTATATCTGGGCATGAGACAGATTCATTGACGTGTCTGAATTACTTCACGTACGCATATTACGTAAATCACTTTGTGGATTCGGAGGGGGTTCCGGAAAACATTAGCTGCATGCTGTTGAACGCCTGGGACCGGACTAAACGAATAAATATCTCATATCTCTTTGGAAGGCAAATGGGCGCAGTCGGCGGCGCGTTGTTTATCTATCACCGATGCTTACACAAGCTGAACTTGATTAACTAAGGTTCATTTCAGTTTGCTGAAGACACAAGCTTAAATGAACCTTAGTTAATCTGAAAAACACACTACTCCTGCCCCATCCAGTTAGAAAGGGGTGAAAAGTCAGAAACCTGCGTTTTATCACTCTGATTTGCGTGAGGAGATGGAGGAAGAAATATATTTCTGGATGGCAACAGCAGATTTTGTCCTACGCCCTCGATTCAAGCTGGGAAAACATAATTTAGTAAAAATAATATCCCTTTTTAACTTTTGTTAAAATTGTAATGCTAGAAATTCTACAACATTAACAGCGGGAAAAATCGCTATAAGAACTAATTTAATAAACTTCTGAGTGATAACATAGGTGAACTACGTAGTTACATCAGAAAAAAATAAAATAAAATTAACTAACATTTCCACAGTGTTTAATCCGATACTTTTCCAGAGAAACAACTGTAACAAATCCTTTAAAGAGTAATGCCAGTTCAGCAAATGAGTACGAAGCATTTGCGGCAGCTTTCCTGGTAACCACAGCAACAAGTGAAACGGGATTATAAAAACTATCATACTTTCAAACACCAGCAAAGTCATCTACTTGGAAAAGAAGCATTAGTCAAGCACAATAACACGTGCTAAACAATAACACACGTTAAAGGCATTTAATCCTATTCACGGGATTATCACTGATAAGCTAATCTGCTCAAATTCCATACGCTGCACACAGCTGAAGCATTTAGGAGGGGAGGGGCAGTGTGACCTTGACGGCCAATTTCCGCTGAACTCACCTACCTACATTTTGTGCCTAATAGATGCACCATAAGTTTATTAAAGGTGGCGCTGAGTTCCACTGAACGTACTGAAGTCATCAGACTCAGTTTTACTCCGACTGCTGAAGTCTAAGCAGCATCATTAGAGTTATTACGGATCCCGATCTTTATGACGAGCTGCTTTCCGAAGCCGTCGAATCATCCAGTGGAGCATCGTTCGAGTTTGAAAAGTAAGTGCTGTGCCTTAATGAATTGCATTTTTAATTCTAAAAATTCATGTAAAGATTTAATATCATGTGCCAATACAGCGTAACGTTGAGATGTATTTTGGTAAATGCGTTACTTTGATTATTTATAATTATTTTTTCCTTTCATGTTTTTCGACCAAATTGAAATAGGGTAGTGCCACAGAGTGAGTTATAAATTATTTTAGATAATATTTTTCCATTGAACCAAATCTATCACAATTGTACGCGCAATTCCAGTCTTTTTTAAACACTTCTAACCCTTTTCATTAAGTATTTTTATGTTGTATTTTTTTATAAGTAAATTAAATATCTTCCTCCTGCGTTCAAAAATACTGAATTTTAAAAGAGCGAATTCTTAATGAATGCTTCATGAACTTATGAATAAGTAGCAATGCAATATTTCCTAATGTAGAATATCAGTCATACTTTCATGTGGTTGTATTTTGGAAATCTGAATATCATTATGCGATTTCTTATGATTTGCCTAACCTATATATCTTGAACGGTATTCTTAGGCAGAGGAATTTTAATCAACAAACTATAAAAAAAAATGAATTTTCGTGCCATCCAAAAGTGTAAAAGTTTTTTGTTTTTGTTTTTTCGTTTCGAAAAGTCGATTAGGTGAATTTGGTTTTCGTGAGGAGTGTGTATACTTATTTATCTTATTTGCTGACTTTCAGTGCTCTTCTAGCATAAGGATACCGTTAAGTGTCGTAAATATTTTTGGTGTGTTGTTGTTTTGTACTATATCCCCGCTTCCAAAATTCAAATTGAAGAAGTTCGTTTCGGACTTCGTGGCATTAGTTAGTTGCTATGTGATTTTAAACCTTGGTCACAATAATTGATGCATAGTAGAGGAAAGGCACCGATTTGCCCGACGACATATTTGCTGGTGTACAACTCGAAGAACGGCAAAAACATTAATATTCTTTTTGTCTGGCTCTTTCGTACCTAACGAATATCTATTTTGGCACTTATCAGTAATAATAATTACCGTTAACTTCCTTTAAGCTTTATGACAATCTAAAAGACCCTTTTCTTAAAATAATGAAAATCTTTTCCTCTTACCTGTACATTAGGCATTTACTCTGAAATGATAAAGCAACATTTTCTATGTAATAACACAAGAAACTACAACAAAATAGTATAACTATAATTGTAATTAGAATTTATTCGTGGGTTACAAGTATAGTTATTTAAACAAAACTCTATTATTACGTGAACAGACTTCCGCGGCACCAAGTACACTCTTACAAAATAATTACGCTAAGACTAACAACAATTATACCTGCAACTGAGGATCATTAGTACTGTAGATTTTACTTACTTTTTGCAGTCTTGAAGGATACTTTAGTACTCATTGGGACGGTCCAATACCCCTACAGATTGATCCGAAGCAGGAAACGATTCTCCAGCAGAGATATTCCAAATTCATTTAACACTTACGTTTATTTTATGAGTAACAATTTACCTGTACAGGTGGTAAAAACAAAGGATATTAATATGTGAGCCGTTCTTCGATAATGTATACACATGCTTTATAGTTATCTTTACTGTGATTAATACACACAATTATCGTGGATTAAGAACATCTAACAGAAGCCATCGCTCTTTCTACGTTTATACGTTTGTCACGGAAAAATTCTCATCGGCCGCCACGGGAATCGAACCCAGGGTATGTCAGTCTGGAGAATTCGAGGCCGCAGTGGTAACATGTCCGGCGCGTAACTGGAAGACATGGGTTCGATTTCCGGTGGCGGCCGATGAGAATTTTTCCGTGACTCACGTATAAACATGGAAAGATTGATGACTTCCGTTTGATGACATGTACTCTGGTTTTGTTAGAAATGAGCCATGTATGAGGTTTTTTTCTTTTTTGTGGCAAAATCATATTCCTTAGGGAAAAATATTTTATACAACATTGCCACTTTGAGCGCGGCTGGTTCTATATTTAATCATACGCGGGTTTTTAAAATTTTTCATGGTTAACTTATTAAGATTTAATCACGAGTGAGTTCATTTTTCAATACATATTTAAACATTTATTTTTTATCCAGGATTTAATAGAATTTTTTTCATGAGATATTTGTTTTGCAAAGTATTTTCTTTTTTTGTGTGGATCCGAAATTTCCGTCCTGGTTATTTCGTTTTAATTGACCTTTCTATCCATATGTTACAGACAGTTTCTTGCTGCCAATCCCAGTAAAAGCCGTCCATATTGGAAGAACAGTTTCGCACATATGTTGTGTTGTTTGATAGTAAACAGTTCTTTGGCTGTGGGTCTTAAGTTAACTTCTAATTTGAAAACCTATGTCCACTTCGGCAAATCTTATTGAAAATTCCTTTCTTGGTCGGAAAAGCTCGAATATGAATAAAATTTTCCGCTTCTTTTCTTCAAACAATGCAAACAGTACATGACTGAACTTTTTCTTGGCCCAGAGCGAAATTTTATTGAGGGATCAAGAACAAAATTGTGATTGTTTACTAGAAAATAAATCTCATATTTTATTAAAGTCATTACCTGGAAAATGTAGTCTTTAGAGAACACCCAAAAACTGTCATAAAAAGTATAGTAGTCTTGAGGAAGTACTTTCTGTAAGCGTCAGAAAAAGACCACAAATGACATTAAAGTTTCAAAGAAACAGATAGGTAGAGAAAGAAAGTATTAAGACCTACGATTTCCTTTCCGTGGAGAGGGAACTGAAGGTGTATTGCGATTCTTATGAAAACTTCTTCCCAAGATGATAAAGGATAAGTTCACCTAATCTAATTAATGAATAATTTTGCTTACGGAATTAGAAGGATCCCCCTAAAATGAATTCCTGTAAATATCTCCTTCCTCCTGAAATATGTTTTAGTGATTGATAAGTGTTGCAACCAAAAATCAATCACTAAAACATGTTTCAGGAGGAAAAGGAATATAACAGGAATTCATTTTTGGGGCATATTTTTTTTTTCAAAAATAAGAGACAAATTTAAATCACTTGTTTAAAGTGCTTCTTTTAAAGCCGATAATTGGTTTTCCTACAGGGCTGCAAAATATGATGAAATGTAGAAGATTTTAGGAAGGGAGTGTCTGACCTTAGGTGTTAAACAACCTTTAGAAATAGGAAGCTAGGAGATTTGGGCTAGACTGCCAGACAGGAAAGGGATACGGAAGCAAAGTAGAACGGGGGGGGGGGTGCAGTACCCGGGGTCCGACGCACGGCGGATATTTACTGGATCGAGCCTTGTTATGCTTATATATCTTATGTTTTAATTTAATTTTCTGCTAATACGATAATTGTTGAATATATTAAAGTCGAAAGCCTTGCTCTCTGTAAAACGAAAAGCGATAATCTATTTGAATCTGGATGACGGTAAATAAAGAAAAAAATGTTTTTTCGAAAGCCTCACATACTAAACCTTAAAAAATTAATTTAAATACAAAAGTTCTACGTTGACAAACGTTAAACGTTTTTGATCGTCTCTAGCTGCAACTTGCACTTCCTGTGAAGGCTGAAAAAATAGGAGGGGGAACAATTGTACTCATAGTGAAAGTAGTTTCGAAAAAACAAAGAACTTGAATTTTACGAGTTTATGGCTTCCCGCTAGGATGCTGAAATTGTAAGCTCTCCTACATAGACACCACCTGTTTGCACTCCAAAAAAACTTCCAATAGCTGGAAATGGGAAAACGACAGGGTAGAAAGTAAGCCTAAAGTAAAGAAAAAAATAAAGCACCACAAATATGTTGTAATTGACATTTGTGTGAAAATCGAGTGTTTCATAGAATTAGTCGCTATGTTTCCTACATAGACACTACCTGTTTGCACTCAAAAAAAACTGCCAATAGCAGGAAATGGGAAAACGCCAGGGCAGAAAGGGAGCCTAAAGTAAAGAAAAAAATAAAGCACCAGAAAATTGTTGTTAATTGATATTTGTTTGAAAACTGGGTGTTTTCACACAAATGTCCTTTTAGGGCATTTATTTTCCAAGAGGTTTAATCTCTTTCACACAAATGTCCTAAAAGGAGCCCTTGTATTTGTGTTATAAACTTTGACACCCATATACGAAAATGCATTTTCGAACGTCGTGAGAAACCCAAAGTTTCTGGGTTTACAGAAAATTTCAGAAACTTCTCACTTATCGAATTTACTTTGTTTTTTCACAGACAAAGGATACTTTAGTCCCAATCAGCAATTGGGTTTCTTGGCCAACTTCTTAAGGCATTTTTCAGCTATAGTCTCCAGAATTTACTTTGGTCTTTAGTGGTCTACAGGATTTTAACACTATAATTGAGGGCTTCCCTAACTGAAGGATTTGAATTAACTCTGGCTTTATCATAGTGCAGTACCTCTTAATTGATTCATGCATAGTGTAACGAACATAATTTTAATACCGTAATTAAGGGCTTCCTTAACTGAAGGATTTGAATGAACTCAGGCTTTATTATAGTACAGTACCTCTTAGCTGATTGATGCACAGTATAGTGAATAGAATTTACTTTTAACATGTTCTGAATTTCATGATTAGAGGTACACGCATCAGAACTCGCCATTATCCTGGGGATTTTCATTTGAAGTGGATCTTTTTTTTTGTCAGTTTTGCGCGCTCATCACATATAGCATTAACATATATGTAATTGCAGGACTGAAGAAGCAGGGTTTAAACAGTAAGAATATATTTTTTAAACACTCAAACTTTTATTTCCAATCATAGGGGCTAAGAAGGCACGTAGTTTCCCGTTTAAATTCTTACATCGTTCAGGCCAAGGGGTTTAATTTCTTTACTCCATGGAAGTTTTCCCCCATAGCTCATCGTCCATTTTTCTCATCCCAGCGACTCATAGGCTTGGCGATCCGGCGACTTTACCAACCGGTATCTCTGAGCCCTATTATCCGTCCTCCATCAAACTCGGCCAAATGTTCGTATTGTAAGGATCCGACCTCCAGGCATCTCACAGTCCACTGAAATTAATGCAACCGCAATACCAATCATCCCTGGCTGCGTGCTTTGTTTTTGATGTGACGTCATCAATGAGCTGTTCCGGCGCAGTATTTGGACATTGGTCATTTTTTTTGATAATTTGCAAATCCGGCCACGAGGAAGTCTTTCTATCCTAATGCAGAGTTTCATTGGGATCGAATGACTTACTTTACGCGCTTCGGTTTTTTTTCTGCAAAGGGTATATACACATTTGGTTAAATAAATTACTTTCCCGTTATACAAACGAAAAACGAGCACACTGGGGTGACCGCATTAACATTGGAGCATTTGCAGGCGAACAATAAGAAAGTTTACAGGTTGAAATTAAAATTGTGAATCTTATACAACCTCCTTTATTTTATACGGTCAGTAAACATGAAACTGTGACAGAAGAAATTAAAATTAAATGGGCAGTTTCAAAACGGTGCTGTAATGTCTTTGTTTCCAATGCCCGCCTTGTTCTTTAGCTAGGAAACCAGAAATAATGCCTTCAGCCCTCAATGTTAATAGCACTTGGAAAAAAACAATTTGCATGCACAACTATCACTGAAGTGGGGAAAACATAGCATTGCTATACTTTTTTAAGCAGTTAAATTTCATATCTGTATGAATGACATCTAGAATTAACCAAAATCCGACCCATCATTTTGCTTTCTTTCATCTTAGTATTCATGTATTTATTCATTTATGTTTCAAGTGAATGATCAATCAGGGCTTAAGTTAAAAGATCCTACATTTCGGCTGGAAAAAGGCAGAAGGGTTTGCGATGTATGTCTTAATTTTTATTTCACCATATTACTATCACGATAGCACGATATTTGAAGAAGTTTTAGGAAGTGAGTGTGTGACTCCCGGTCTAAAACTATCCTTAGAAATAGGAAGCTAGGAGATCTGAGTAAGTGAACTCAATAGGAAAGACAAACAGAAAAATTTACTGAAAGGACGGGATGATCCGTGACACAAGTCCGGGGGAGGAAGGGAACGAAGCACCGCACAACACCATCCGGCCGCCGACACAGCAGGGGGTCACGGCAACTCAACGAAACCAAATCCACATTCCCGAGCAGAATCCATTTTCAACGGCTCAGATGCCAATCTGAAAAAGAAGGGGGTGATGGTCTGTCTAACACCCACCAGGTTTCGCATACTTACTCTCTCCGTCGAGGGGGGGGTCAACGATCGCCGCCTAAGTTCTGGGATACCTAAGGAATTCGCATGGATTGTAGTCAACCGCGTCCCTAACAAGTCAAGTTCATTAGGCTGGGTTTCCGCTTTCTTGAAGAACTTCTTGGCGAGTCTGGTGGAAACTTCATGAACCTTCTCTATTCCAAGTCTGTTCCTCAGGTTCCGAAGTGGGGTCCAAGGGGGATTCCCAGTGATCATTCGAAATTCTTGGCTCTGCACCCTCTCGATTCTCTCCCGCTGATTTCAACTAATACCAATCCAAGTGGAGGAGGCGTAGGTAAGTACCGGCCTGACGACAGTCTTATACAGCAGTACTTTCTGCCGTGTTGTAAGGAAGATTGGAGTAGAAGAGGAAGATTGGAGTAGAAATACCTGCCCAAGGTATTGTCTAGCTTTATTCGTGCGGTAGCTAGTGTTCGCCACCCACGAAAGTCGATAATCTAGTTGGAGCCAAAGGTACTTAGTAGAGGTAGCCCAAGGGGTTGTCTCTTGAAACATAACGAGTTTCGGTACTACTTGGAGAGATTCAAAAAACAACAGCGCACTGTTCTTAGACGAATTGATGTTGACCCGCCTGTCAGTATAGTAGGTTTCAAGCCGAGAGAGAAAGTCCTGAAGGAGCTTTACTGCTCTACCTTTGTTCAGGAAACTGATGACAACAGCTGTATCATCTGCGTTCATGGTTACCTGCCCTTGTTTGAGTAAGTCATGCAGATACATGGAGAACACCGTTGGTCCAAGAACCGAATTCTGAGGAACGTCAGCCGGAATCTTCTTTTCCGAAGAAAGCTCACCTTTAATCTTAACAGTGGAACTGCGGCTGTTGAGGTACGAGCCAATCAGCTCAACAAGTGGGCATCGAAGCTTATGCAGGAGTTCATCATGCCAAACGCGGTCAAAAGCCTTGCTGATGTCCAGGAAGACAGCAGAGGAATACTCGCTCTTATCTCGTCCTTCGGAAACGAATTCTGATCAACTGGTGGGTCGTAGCATGCTTCACAGCACTCTAGAGAGGATGACCGTCTGCAGGAGCTTGCCCAGGACGGGCAACCATATTACTAACCAATTACTACCATATATATGTATAGTCAGTTTTTAATTCACCATACTACCAATTAAAATTATTAAGTGCTTAGGTATAAAAATTGTTTTACCCTTGAAAGACATTTTGTTTAAATTTAGATTTTTGAGAAAAAGTGTTACGTCACCCTCACCCCATCATCAAACTGACCCTCAGTGCCACTTTTCGTTTCCAACTGAGACGCTGAACTAGAGAAGTCTGAAATTTCTTTTCATTCTCAATTAACCATATTTTACCCATTTCGTATTTCGCACGTCTTTTGTGAAACTAGTACGTACTCATGATATCACTCTGTCCTTTCGCCTGTGGACACCGTATCGCTGCTACTATTTTCCTGATTTAAATATTTGTGTTCCTTGCATTGCAAGGCCCGAAATGCGAGAACCACTGATCTTTGCTTTCTGGGTTCTTCCGATGCATAACTTTGCCGCGAGATAGCATAAATACAGATACTGTCGAAATAAGTTTCATTCCATATTATTGCTTTTAAATATCAGACTGAAGAAATTATTTCTGCTGTTCGATATTATGTAAAACGAAGAAATTTTGGATACAGTTTCTTTTTTAAATAGTAAATAGTTTTCCCACCAGGAGTGATAAAAATAAATTGCAATTTGTCCGATATGTTTGATTCGACAATTACTTTTTGCATCTGATAGAGTTCCCGGAAATGTTCTGCATTTAAATTCTAAGTTTTAGTAAAGAACCGTTTTCTCACTAGGTGGCGTAAGTGTTAATCAGGTTCCAGATGTGTTTGCAAACAATATCTGCACTTCTGAAATATCCATTGAAAAATTATTTGTGTTTTAATGCACGGCTCCGTACAAAAACCCTTTTCAGTACATTTTCTGCCTAAATCAATGCATATTTTCCCTCAAAGAGGGATAGACGTACAAGTCATTTTTCTCAACGTTTCTGCTTCTAAGAGTCCTATTTGAAAAATGCATTCTTTTGCAACGCTTCTGCTTCTTAGATTCCTATTTGAAAAATGCATTCTTTTGCTCTGGTGCCAAATGTTTGCGTATACTTCCAGATTTTTCTGAACTTACAAGTTTGCCTTAGATACTGCTTTGCCACTAGAAGGCATAAGTTCCCATTCCCGTTTACAGCAGTTTCTGGGTTTCGAAAACCCCGAATAGAAAATAATTTTTTGGTGAGATACTACCAACTACAGAAGCAATTGCTGCTCATTTTCTGATAAAAATAATGCCCAATATCTCCAATAAGCGGCGGGATGTTTAAATCTGTTTTTCTTGGAATATTCTTCTGAAATACAGAATAAAGAAACATATTCCTTTAACACCGGACAACTATCACGTTCTGCAACAGTTTGCCTATGTTCGTCGGATTTTGTATATCAAAGTTCTGGCGTTAGTGTGCACTAATTTTTCCAACTATACCTTTGCTGCTAAATTTTCAACTGAACGAACATTTTTTTTAGTGTATGCCATTTGCTATAGTAAAAATGAGGTTCATTATCCTATTTAAATCACGCACATTTTTCTCGATAGGTACGTAAAAAAAAGGTCGAGCTATCACTTTTCCTAAGAGCCGTATTCGACAAATTCATTTTACTTAGCATAGCCTTCGCTATGAATTTTGTCATGTTTTCAACTTTTTTATGATATTGATATAGATTTTCATTGTCGTGGTCGTGGGTTGTTATATCCCACCGATGAACACCAATTGATTGGGACAGTGCCGAGCGGTATAATGTAGTAACACTCGTCACCAATCAATAAAAATGAGACTTGAAGGTTCTTTTTAATTCGGGAGCTGGCATAAATGGGCGAGAACGTTATGCTTGCTGAAATACAGGTAAGTAATACACCAGAGCCTATAGAATGAACAGAGCAAGATTAACCATTGGATTTCTTTATTTTATGAGGAGACTCTATCCCGGGAACTGGGCCCACGGAGATAAAAAATACTGGTATTGATCTCTATTATGAACCAAAATAATTTCTACTCGGGATTTCGAGATCAGATTTTTAGCCTCCAAAAAAGGCGTTTAACAGTTCTAAATTTAGAGTCAAGTATCTATTAAAGATTACAGTTCCTCCGCTCAGTGATAAGAAAGCACAGACAAATAAAAGTACTCACGTATGGTTGACTGTTGTAATATAAATCCATATATGTGGAACATTCTTTCAGAAGCACTCTCACATACACACACGCGCCTCTGTAATAATAGTATGTCAACAGAGGGTCTTCACCGATTCGTGTTAGTTTTCCCCTTTTTCTTCCGAAGTCGCTGATAATTTCTCCTCTCTTCCCCGTCCGCTCGTGGGCTGGGGGGAAAACACAGCTGACTCCTCTTTGCTGGCGATCCGTGTATGAAGTTTCCTGCCCCAGAATTCGGCGTAGTGGACTCTGGCGAAGGCGGCAGGGAAATTTCTCCCTCGAAATCCGTCAAGAAAGTTCTTCTGCAAGAAAGAAACAACTTTAAGCAATGCTCCGGAAAGGTCGGTGACCTCCCTCTATGGAATGAGACGGCGTGTTCGCTCTTCGTGGTAAGCGAGTCTCTAGCGACGTCCTGGTCGGTCTGTCATCAGAGTACGGCCTTTTATACGCAAATATCGCAGACCTTTTCTGCGGTAGTTGAACCTTCCTCTTAAGTTCACGAATTTTACTATACCTGGCGGGCTTACCTCCAGCCACCAAATATTTACTAAGCCCTCTCTTTTCCATCGTACTTTTGCGGCTTACACTGCGCTTGAAAGTACCGTGCTATCATCGGTGTGAGTCGGACTTCAGGTTTCGTACCTAGCGGGCTCACTACGGCTGACCGCTGCGCAGTCCCTCCTGGCGAGGTTTTTCTCTCATGGCGATCTCTCGGGCCGGCTTACAACTGCGTTCCGAGATGATTCCTAGCGAGCTTTTCCGTCTGTCCTCCTGCTAGCGTACCGAGATCACTCTGTCTTTCTTTTCCTACTTTTTGCCATTCCCCATCACGTGGGCCTCATCTATTTCTCTTCACCAGACACTTGAGATTTCTCTCATGCCTTTCGCACGGAGCGTCGTTGCCTCTTTCCCTTCATAATCATAAATTTTCCGCGGTCCCAACCGATTTTTGACACTAATGGCGCACTCGAAACCGTCTTTATGGGAGTCTGTGGTGTGGTCCCATGATGCTCACAGACCCCCAGAGATGATCCACTAATTCCTTTGTTCTCATTCAGACAAAGGGAATTACAAGACTTCCCCAATTGAAATAAGTTAGTTTTCCAATTAATTTACAATAGGCCAAACATTTAATTTAATTATCGACATAATTTAACCACGCCTATTAAGACCGTCCCCCCTTTTTAATAGTTACTAATTTAGACCCAATTTTCGCATCAATATTATCCAAGTTGTTTCAGCCTGGCTAAGTTTCTATTTGAAAATGTATTGGATTTTAAAATTTCCTTAGAAAATTTTCTTTGTAAGGTACTTTTAATTATGAAGAGTGTCTTTGCACCGATTTATTTCTGTGTCACACAGAGCTTTTCCGCTTTGGGCGTAAAGTTACGTTAAGTGTTCTTTCGTATGTCATCTTTGCTGCCCGATTTGAAAACCCTTTCTTCTCTAATATAGATTTTCCCCAGCACGCAAAAGTATTAATTATATGGGGAAAATTTTTGAGCCCTCACTGACATAAAACATGACTTACTAAATCGTATCAAACAATTCGTAATACATAAAATAACGCTAACGTATACCTAAAGAGGAATGATTTGATAAATTCGCGGCCTACATGAAGTGCAAATAATGTACGTACACCCAGGAATGCACTCAAGTCTTTCCATTTTATCCATTACTTGATGCCGACTAAAAGAGATCACTTTGCTAAAAATAGAAGCAATAGTAACTTCGGCAGCTTTCAAGTTTCTTTCTCGCTGCTACTAAATCGTACGAATGTTGGACGCAGGTAAGTTTAACACACGCACACTGCCTTTATTTCCTTTACCACGTTGGAAACGCTTAATTACGTACAGTTTTAGGCTAAGCGTAACAACCTTACGAGCTCTCTTAGGCTTTTATGATACCTTGCTACACATTTTGCTAACGGATGCACAACAGAAATTGTGATAAAAGACAGATGCTCACAGCCATAGTTCAATGCTATGGCGACTTGATGCTGCGATTGGTTCCTGGCGGATTCACTCAGCTCGGGATGCGCGCTGCCTCTATAAAGGCTCGCTGCAAAACAAACGGTAAACGCTACTTTCGCTGTTCGCATTTTTTCGTAAAAGGGAAAATCCTTTTCGGGTTTTTTTTTCGTTTAGCGAAAAGAAGTTTTTCGTAAAATCGAAGTAGCGTAAAGCAAACTTTCTCAGCTATGAGAAACGCTCTATTCACCACTTGCTCATTTTTGTTATATAGTTTTAGTCTCCAGTTGGAGCAAGTAGCTATTACAATTTCTCGATGTTTATCGATTATAAGAGTCCATTTTTCGTTTCCGGTTCAATTGGCTATGGATATTCCTCCCCGCATTTCATATTTTACATTATTTGCCGTTTTATTTAAGTGTAGTGTCTATTGTAAGTATATTCACTTTTTAGGATGTATAAAATACTCCACGTATTTGGAGTATTTTCAACTTGATCTCGCCTTTTTATTTAATTGCTATAATATATATATATATAGCTGTATAAAAAAAAGTACTTGCTGATAGATAGTATCACTTTTTCTGTTCTTCTTTCTATTGACACCATATCTCTGCAAAATTAAGTCCCATTTAAAAAAAATTCTTCTTGAATTGGAAAGCTTGAAATGTGAGAACGCTGGCAATTGCTTCTTGATGTTTCCTGATGTATAACTTGGACCGTAGAGGGCGTAAATGCAGATGCTATAAACATAAATATACGATGTCATCGCTCTGTCCACGTTTTATTTATAAACAACGCATAGCAACTGAAAAATTGTTCATCGACACCGCTGGGATCGAACCGCAGATCTCTCGATAATTTGCCGAGTGCGTTCGCTTTACGCTACGGTGCCGACAATTCACAGCGCTATTCGTGGTTTATCAGTCAGCGTTTGACTACACAAATCCAGATTGATTAATGCAGATGCTATAAAATTCAAATTCATTTCGTTCCATATATTTTCTTCTAAATATCTGATTGGAAAAATTCTTAATTGTTTTCGATGCCATTTGTAACGAAAATTATTTGGGGTGCAGTTTGTTTTTCTAGCAATGTATGTAATTGCGGCTAGGTTGGTAAAGCTAAATTGGGATTATCCAGATATCCCTGCCTGAAAGTCCAATTTCAAAACTTATTTTTGTATCTCATACAGCTCTTTGGCGGAAAATGTCCTACGCATAAATTCTAATTTTTGGAGAAAGAAGTGTGGCCACCAGACCGATTAAACGTCTTCATCTGTTTCTGATGTATTTGCAGCAAAATCTGCGCTTCTGAGAAATCAATTTTAATCATTCTTCCCCGGAGTCATACTACTCGATTCAGAATACCTGGGTAAAATTGTGCATAATTATACCATTAAAGCCGTAAATGTATATTTTATTTCGTCGATGTTTCTGCTTCTAAGAATCGGATTTGAAAAACGTTTTCTATCAGCGAGCACTTCCAGAGAGACAAGCCCCGCATATATTACTGTCGCCACGTCTTTGGAGTATTTTCAACTTGGATCTCGCCCTTTGATTTAATTGCTATAATATATATATAGCTAGTGCCGTTAATGCCCACCAGATGGAGAGGTCTCCGTAGCTGAGCCCATCTTACGGATTTATGATGTCAGAAGCTGACTTAAAAATACACATAGCACCGTGGATTGTTGGCCACCGTGGCGTAAATGTAACGCACTCGGCTAGATATCGAGAGTTATGTTGGTTCAATTCCACAGCGGCGGCTGAAAAACAATTTTTTGGTTGCTGTGTGTTTGTAGAACGTGGTTAAGAGCGATGTATTTATTCATATAATTTCAAATTTTTCTTAACGCAAAAATGTGCCACTAGATGGCGTAAACAACGATTTGGTTAACAGCATTTTTGCAGCAATGTCCAAGGGGCTAAAAACAACACTGAACACATATTTTTCTGTCAGATAGTATTAATTATCAAATTTTTGTATGTATTTCCTCAATAAAATAATGCAAAATCTCCCGCTTGGGGCGCAAAGGTTAAATCTGTTTTCCAAACATCCGATTTTATAAGCACTTCAACACCCGATACCATTTACCTTGTGGAAAAGTTTGGGTTTATATTTGCGAGTCTTTTATAGTTCACCGTTCTGTCGCTAGGTGGTGTTTGTGTACTTTTGTTTATAGCTGTATCTCCTTTTCAGAAAACCCTATTACAAATTTCTTTTTTGGTCTATGCCAATCACTACAATAAAACTGGGGAACACTGTCATCTTTAAATATTGCACAGCTTTTTCGCTAGGAGACGTTAATTAGGTCAAAGCCGTTTTCCTCGCTGTATCCAACTCCAGGAGATGTACTGGAAAAATTACTTCCTTAACATAGATTTAGCAATGCCGAATATTTTTCACATATTTTCAACTGTTCCTTTGTGAGAATTGTTCCGCGGGGGGACATAGAATTACATCATGTTCCTCTCCATTTTTTTCAAATCATCAGATTGCAAAATCCCTTTGTGTCTGATATCTACTTCTGCTACCAAAAAAGTTTTGCCAACAATTTATTAATTTTCGGAGCATACCCTTGCGCCGCTAATGGGAGTAAGTAGCACTTTCTATTTTTGGGTGGTTTATAGATTGAAGAAATCCGGTTGATATTTTATTCTACCGATTCTACTATAAATAAATTTGAAATAGTTAATTTCTGTCCGAAAGGATTCAAAAGACGTGCTCGTTGCAGCTAAAAAATTGGGTGTCATCTTTCTTGTTTACTATACAATAAGAGTTTGGAATTTGTAAGGATTGCACAACATAGGTCATTTACGTTCTGAAAAGATAAAAAATCGCTCTCCCAATGGTTGTATCTCTAAAACGAAACAGAAATCTGTACGTAGCATGCATAAACTCCGTATATAAATTTTTCTGGTAGATGTGATTCCTATATTGCTCACAGTTTAAATATAAACACCTTTTTCATATTTCTTCTTTAAAGGAAGGAATACCAAAGACGGTACAACTCAAAAATTTATATCCTTTAGGAACAAAAATTTAACCTTTAAGAATATTTTTACACACTAGGGATATCTACTTGTAAAAAAATAATCTTACAAATTAACGTTGCAACGGTTTCTGGCCTTTGCTAACGTAGACACATTAGGTTTTTGCAAATTCAACTACATAGTAAATCATTTCTGTTAAGGCTGTACGTATTGTTTTATATTTTAAGTTAGTTATTTTTATTTGGTAATTAATTTGTTTGCATTAAGTTCGATGTCTGCATTTGGTGTTTGTAAAGACCTACAATCTTTTTCTTTCATCTTTTTCATGTTTACCTAAGTTTGGTCGCCATTCAGAGAAAAGATGGAGATTTTTACGCTCTTGGTTGCCTTAATAAGACAAACCTTCCTGCTGGCCTGCTGTTTAAAAGCTCAAGTAACAAGAATCGCAAAGCAGACGGGGTTTCGAAACAGTACAGGAGTAATATTATCCAAAATGTTTTTCCCAAAGTAGGAATCTTCGAAATGTTACGAACATAGCAAACTTGAGGTGAAAGTGCAAAGAGAAATTCAGTTACTCTTAGAAATTCAGCAAAGTATTGAGAAAAAAGCCGGTCGTAAAAGTAATGACTTAAGGATGAACTTTCTTCTTCAAAAAACTTTTGATGAGAATGCAAAACGACTGCGAAATATGCACCGCATAACCAAGCAAAACGACTGCGAAATCTGCACCGCATAACCAAGCAAAACATCGAACCTGTAGAAAATAGTGGCAGCGTCTTTGGAATTGAAACAGTAAGTGCTTTCACTTGTGCATTGTTTGTTTGTTTGTTGACCTGGGCTTATACCATACTGTGGTTCCAAAAGCATTTTTCTACCTCTTGAGACTCCTAGTGTTTTAGAATGAGCACATGCGTTCTCACTTAGACGCAGTGTTTCTTTGTTATACTCCATTCTTTTTTAATTGTTAATTGTAATTTTATGTTTATGAAAAACTAACGGACTGGTATATACTATTTTGTGCGGTACGACAAATCTGTAACATCGGATAATATTGCAATAAGTAGTACGTTATGTTAATACAGTAATGGTACTGACAGTTTATAATTTTACAATTATACCTACAGGTAATTTAATAATGGTACTGAGAGATGATAATTTGATACCTGACGAATGATAATTATTGATTTACACTAGTTATATTAAATAGCAGCACGTTGTTATTCTCATTTCGTGTACACTCATCTCACATATGCTTGTAAGAAAGTGACTGAAATTTACAATAAATGGATAACTTTAAATTTTGTATTGTGTTTTCTTTGAAAGAGTAATTTATTGATTGATTACTCATTTTCAGTTAGGTATTACTCACAGTGCTGTACATTGATTATACAGTAAAAGTACATATCTGTTGCCAAAGTTGTAATGCTACACCGAATTTATCAGGGTAAAATAACGGTAATTCAAGGATTTAAATTTTATCTACAGCAACAGATATCATTTGCCCTTGCTTGGTATGTCCACCACTCTGGGGAGTTTGAGTGAACCACTGATTTGAAAGCTACTTTCTAAAAGAAACTATGTGCTGATAAAACACATCCTTGAAGAAACATTTTTCTGCAAATAAAACCATCTTTTGTTAAAAGTAGCTTTAGCTACACTACTGTTTCTGAAAAGTAACTACTTTTGCTACTTTTTCTGCACTTTTTAGTTAAAACGGAAAATTCTTACATCTGGCATTCAGAACTAAATATCAAGGTAAATTACGTAAGTAATTTATCTTTGCAGTTACCTCAGCTGTGAAAATCATAGTAAGACATTTAATCACAGTCAGTTGCTTATATTCTAGCCAAGCTGATATGCAAAGGGATTCTGAATGAAAAACTCAACAAGCATCTGCGAATTCATTTTCATAACTAAGAGAATCAAATCTCTCTGTCAAATGTTATTAGTAAAACGCCACCTCGACTGAGATCTTAATTGCATAAAGTAAGGAAGATAATGATTTACTTTTAACAGTTTAGCTAACTTTCACAATGCAAGTCAAGTATTTGATTATAGGCAGCGCGCACTTACCTTTCTTGTTCCAGCGAGTAATGTTTCAGGAAATGTCACGAGATTTTAAGAATTATTTTACGGTTTTTACTTTTCTAAAAGTAGCAGGATTCGAAGCGAAATTTTCGGCTACAAGCTGCCTTAATTTTTAACATATAACTTTTATAGCTACATGTTTCAATTTTTACAGATGCTATACGCCACGTAACAAAATACAGTAGCGGCGCATCATGTAGCGCGCTAATTCTATCACTACAGTGAACTCATTACAATTATGTACTATTTCCGTACAGGTGGTATCCATTCAAGTGGATTCAAAACATCTAAAAAACTGCAGATTCCTTACAAGTTTCAGAACGAGGAATTGTGAAAGGAATGCGCCTATTGAATTTAAGATTAATCTCTAAGGAAGAAAAAACAAAGACAACCAGTCTTAATTCTTCTAAATATAAATACCTTTAGCATCTGTAACATTTTCTAAAACATATACTAATTTTTACTGTCTTTATAATATATATACAATGTAGACATATAATCCAAGAACGAATGAAAGGCACTGTATAAGTAACTTAACTGAAATACAAACGAGCTGATTTTCTTAACGTCGGAAGTGAGGTAATCTCCTTTACCTAAAATAAGAACTTATCTTTCTCACGCAGCACGCACTGTGTTCTACCATAATTTATGTACTTTGAATTAAGAGTCTTGGAAAAGAGTACAAATCTTCAAACACACACTCTATACATATAAAAGACATGAACTCCACGCGAACAATATCTGAATTGATGTTATATATATCAATCAACATTACAGTAGTAATTGGTTAGACCAACAATTAAATCAGAGACAAAAGCTAGTTTTTAAGGGATCTATTAAAGAAAATGGAATTTGAACCTTTTTTATAATCTGTGACCATTAATTTCGTAGCATGAGGGTTCAACAGAACAATGCATTTTTAATATTTTCTAACTTTCAAAAGAGTATTGTCATCTTTTCCTAAAACCTGAATTGTTTTATGTGCATTCTATTAATATTAATCACATCTTCCTTGATACTCTTATGTAAATTAATTTTGCATATCTGCTTATATCAGAGGTACAACACCACACCTCCTAAGTCTCTTGTACGGAACTTGCACTAGGTCAAATATTCTTAAGCACCAATACGGAAATAGTACCTGCGGATCTAGGACAATAGATGCACCACAGATGGCGTTCTATGACGAAAGGCACACAACAAATTATGATCTAGGACCACAAGCACACCGAAAACGACGATCTAGAATAGCAGGCACATGACAAATGACGATCTAGGACAACAGGAACAACACAAATAATGACCTAGGGCAACAGGCACACCAAAAAAGTACAGATTGTGACAACAAGCACACCGGAAATGACGAACGGGTATGGCGAATATTTTCAGACTAATGAGCCATTTAAAGTTTGCTTTACTAATTTCAAGCGTCTAGTATGACATTTAAAGTTTGCTTTACAGCTTTCAAATGTTTAGTGTGTCATCACCTGTTTTCGTTTGTTTCTTTTTTTTAATTAACATTTCGTCATGAAACTTTTTAGCGAATACCACAAAAATGACGTTATCAGAATAGGTAAATAGGCGAGGTTTAAGACTAAGACAATTTCAGTTTGAACCTGATTTAATTTGTAAGAAGATAATTGAAAAATCATTTTTACGTAATAACATTATGGTAAAGCTTGTTGCTGAATGCTACTAGAGAAGGCATTTATGTTCGGTTCATAACTCGTTGTCTTCAAGGTTATGGGCACAATCAGTAGTCACAGACACTATTTTATTTAAGTCAATCCCTATTTTTCTACAAATTACTTCTTCACTTCATTTATTATAACTTTGTCTGTGATCGGAGTTGGTAAATTCCCCATGTTAATCAATGGGAAATATACGAGTTTTAAATATTTAGCGAATAAAAAACAACCCTTTGCCTAATTCAAAAAAATCAAAAACACCCTCAGGCTGAAATCACTTTGTCTGAATTCGATAATGTTGAAAAATGAAACGAACGCATATTGCCGAACACTTTTTTCGATGCGAACAAAACCAGCCTTTTCTGCGCGAAAATGCTGGCATTATCAGATTTACTTCTCTTTAAGAAATCTTCCAAGTGTAATTTTCTCATTTTGATGAACGGTAAATATTTTGTAGATAAAACATACACCAGAGAAAAACACAATCACATATATATTAGCGAAAAAATCAAGGTTTGTTCTTTTCTTAGGGTTCCCACCCCTTTTAGTTACGAGGGGGCTGATGAAATACAGTTTATATTTTACATACCTCCAGGGCAAGTATATTATTTTCAAGGCTTAAGAAAATTGTGGTAATGAGAAAATATCAGATTTTTCTCATTACCTTAATATTCTATTTTTATTATCAGATTTACTTCTCATTAAAAAATCTAGCAAGTCAACAATATTGGAATTCCCGATAACACTTCCCTTGAAAATAAATTGCCCATTTGAATCCCAGGATATAATGTCTGGGTTCTTCTTAAATATTTGTATTGCAATCCCAGTCTTATGTTTCATGTTCTTGGGAACCGTTTTAATAATCAAGTTTTCGATAAAATCCTTCTCCGTCTTTACTTTTTTTCTTCTCCATCTTCTGGCTACCCTAAATCCTTCTCCATCGTCTCTTATTTTTCTTCTCCATCTTCAGGCGGCGCCCTTATCGGTGGGTTGAGAAATGGCAGTTGAATTAGCTTATTCAGGACTTGATAGTTGAATTAGCTTATTCAGGACTTGATAGTTGAATTAGCTTATTCAGGACTTGATAATACAATTTAATTTTCATATCATCGAGTTGATTGCTTAGCAAAATATGTCTCACTACTTTATCCATATTCGATAACTCGACAGTGGTAACGTTATGTCTCGCATAATTTTCTTGGGGGAACAAAATAATTTTATTTTTGAACTACATAATCGAGTGAGTAAACTCGTTAACACACTTAGAGCAGCTGCAATGAGCACACCTGAAAAAACCCTTTCTGGAAAATCACCTTTTTTATAAAAAGGAATTTTTCTCTTCACAAGCTGTCTTAATGTGTTTTAATGACGAATCAGTTTCTGCTTCCGAAAAGGCGTTAGGGGGACGTTTCCTTTTAATACGTTTAACGAACATTCGCAGATGGCTTTAATCTCGCTATCTGTACATTTTGTCAAGAACTGTCTTAACACCTTTTTGGGGCATGCATTTATCACGTGTAGAAAGTCGACATGCTTCTTCGGCAGTGTCAAAATATAAACTAACGGAGGTGTCACAGCTCTTACAAATTTATCCAAGATGTATCCGATAAAGATTTATAGAAAGCGCAATCATGGAAAGGATTTGTGATAATGCAAGATATGGCACATTTTGAAAGTTTGCTGATATTAGGACACAGTAGCGAATCCAGATCGTGAAAGTTGATTCCATGAACATTTCCAAATATTTACATTTCACGAGTCCCTTAGCATAGAAAACGTTACACGATTCTTTGAGGGATTATAGTAAATCATTTAAATGTACATAGTCTACCTCACCCGAATTCCAAGGTAGGTGTTGTAAATTGGATGTCAGCCAACGACACTGAAATATCTCTTTTTCGCTTAATTCACTGAAGGCAAATGGCGGTTTAAACATCGGGACACCTGTGTCACTTTCATTTTGAACACAACAAAAGGCAGTTTCCTTCACGATGAAATTCTTGCGGCTTTCCAGGGGAAATCCTTCATTGACTTTCCAGGGGAAAGTCTTCATGACGAGGATAAATAAAGGTTTTATTTCAATAACAGGATTGATATACCGTATGCCTCTCTCGCGGAAGTATGTTTGAGCGCAATCGCATTTCTTCAGAGGTGTCATGTTTAAGGTCTACTAGGAAATAGTATAAGGTTTCTTTGTTGCATCGGAATAAGCTTCTTGAAAGAATTAAAGTCTGGTGGGTTATAGTTGTCTTCTCAAATGCATCACCTGGTTGGCATCTCTAGGATTCTTGAATAGAAACATGTAATGAGCATTGAGGGAAATTTGTCTCATTTCTTTCCCTTAATGAAAAATATTTAGAGTGAGAAACAAAATTGATAAATTCATATGATGACTGAATTTTATAAATAGTTGCATCACCTGTCTATTATTTGCGTTTTCCGTCCTCAAGTCGTCGGTAATAAATAAAGTCCTGTCTTTCACATATTCTTGAAAATCAAAAGGAACACCTTCCACAAATGTCATATTGGGAGTTTCATCGTATGGAGGTTGATAATACCGTAAAACCACGCAATGTGCGATGATGTGAGGTATACTACATCTTTTAAATGATGGAGAAGTCGCTTAACAAAGTAAATTTTTCCACATCAGGTTGGACCGCTAACGAACGCAGTGAATGGGTGTTTTAACATTATCGCTTCCATTCTTGAAATGAATAATGAACAAAGACATGTTTTATAAAAGAAAAACATTTATTCAGTATGAGCTGAATTTTACAAATATTCCAAATTGCTTTTTTACAAAGTTATGTACGCGAACATCGCTGGGTTCACTATTCCATTGAGAGCTATTTACAATATCAATCATGCTTTTGCCACGACATCTACAATGCATATAGTAAATGCAAAATTGACCACAAAAGACTGAAAAGAGTCCTTGCACTCGAACAACTTATACATCACTCTCGGAAACTTGGAAACGAAGCCAGTGATAGGTCCTTTGAAATGATGAGGAGAATGTTCGCAGGAGTCAAAGAATTCGATATTTCCAGAGTCTGTTAAGTACAAAACTAACCATTGTTGACTATCCTTATTGTGGGGATCCATATTAACGACGAGGTATGCCGAAAAATAGGGAATTTTGGGGAGTGTTGATTGCAGGCGTACACTCCAATGAAGGAAAGGCTTGTTATCCTATCGCGTGACAGAGCGTTCTCAATTTGAAAGCTATCCATTTCTTTAAGAAAAATCGAATAACACACTTCTTGTCTTGGTGATTTCAACAATGTTTTGAAATTCGGCGTATCCCAACACCAAGACGGTTTTAGGTAGTGGTGTTTTAAATTTGATTTTAATTTTCGAATTCCCTTCATGGATTAAATTCATATGACAACCATTGCACAGGTCAGGAGTCAAGTCGAATGCATATAAAGTATATCCCTCGGAATATTCTTCACGGGAGATATCGATGCCTCTACCTTGGCCCAAGTTTTCAGTTCCTTGGAATAAACTGTGAAAGCAATAGATAATTTTATCGGAATTGAAATCCGGCTGTAGAAGTTTTTGAGGGGTGGGATGACCATCTGCATAAATTCATATGAAGTTTGCGTCGTAATGTTTGAGTTCAAATGGATTCGAACCGTAAGTTCCGTTGAATGCATCATTGTTCACACAGCCAATAATGTGTCGTTTAGGCATTTTATCTAAAAACACATTTTCTTGAATGAAGGACATACTCTCTTTGGGAGATGGAATACACTTTACATAATATTCTGTCGGTGGGATATTTTGCCGATCCATGTTCCAGAGCTTTGGCGTCACCGTGTGAGACATCCGGGTTTACGTTGACTTTTCTGATGAAGAGAGAGGCGTGTTCGATAAGCACTCTATAATTTGGCGTTGCGGCAGATAAAACGACGCAGAAATCGGGTATACTTCTATTTAGTTTAATTTTTAAGCTCACTGAACTGGGTAAAAGTCGGTTTTGATAAAACAAAAAATAGAACGACATTTTGCAAAGTGCGGAGATGAAACGATTGTTTGGAATTTTATAGGATTGCCAAATCACTGGAGGTGGTTCAAGCGTTAAATTTGGAAGTATATCCTCTAAACTTAACAAGATATTCCAATTTCCCTTTTCTTTTCTTTAAAACTTTTTCCACTCATTGATCTTTCCTTGTTTTAATTGTTCATTGTAAAATGTTCCTTGAATGTCTTCATTCAGCAAACAATTCACTTTATAGACGGGAGGTTGTCGAGGTACGAATTCGGAAACGATGAATATTTCATCGCTGCAATTCGATTCGTATCCCTTTTCAAATGTTCACTTCATTTTACTGATACGCACAGGGTCACCTACTTGGAATTTGTACGAAGGATTCTCACGCTTTGTTTCTCCACATAAATTGTGTTCTTCAAGCTGATTTGATTCAGCCACTTCGACGGGCCTCATTTTGATGCTTCTATGAACAGTGTGGTTATGTCCCTAAAACCAATTGATGTAACAAAACGATAATGCATCACCAAAAGTTAAACATTGGTTAAAGATGATGCAATATGAGTTTAAACAGAAATATTATATTTTCCTAGGAAACAGCAAAAGGTTTTCTCACTTCACCCGAATTACTACAGCAGTCACATTCACCACGGCGACTAGGATCACCAACTGTTGATGTTACTACTCAAGGCTCTGTCGGTATTATTTTCACATTTCTGCAACTGCGGCGCTGAACGACAGTACCAAACTGTCCGTGTAATACATAGTTTATATACACATACCATTCAAACATTAAACTCTCATTATAAGTGTTAATTAAAACCATGGAATAATTTATAGGAATCACTTCGAAAATTTCGGGGCAAATAGTACACGTTGAACAAGAACACATTATACAAAACACTTGTGCATAATTTTATATAGAATTCAAATTCCGACATTGGAATTATATAAAATTCACCTTCTGACATTCAAATGTATTGGAACCACTCACTCACACAGAATTTTGAACTGAATTTTTGGGGCAAAAAGTGTGTATCCATTTCAAACATAGAACTACTGGTCAAAATTATGGACTAACATATTCCCATGATTTCGGCCAACAGAACGCAGTCAACAGTATTCTTTCAAAGGTAATAAATATGTAAACAGTTGAAATTCTTGGCTATCTTTAAACTATACTTCTGAGAAACATAACGACAAACTAAGCACGATCAGCCAAAAAATCACCGACTGAGGTTGGCTTGTACACCCTCTAGCGACGAGAAAAATGCACTTTTCTTGTACGCGAATTCCCGTAGATTTTGCTGAAGTGACAGAGCTTTAAGCAATAAACGGTTACAGTTCATAATCCCAGTTAGCCGTGCATTCACAATTCTAGATGCTGATTCATGCATTCATAATGCTAGATGCTGATTCATGGGGTTTAGCAGGTGTAACATGTTTACGGTCAATTTCACCTGGAAAGTTGAGGGTAGGTACAGCATCCGTTTGCGATTTTTTTGGCTAGGTAATCTAAGTATGAGTCTCGAATATATACTTATCACCAATACGAAGTCTACATGAAATACCTGAAGTTTTTACTTTGAAATTATTCTTTCCTTCACATTTCAGTACTGAAGTTTTATTTCAAATTCGATTCTTCAGGAAAACGATCGTAAACAATATGCATACCATTCGTTTTCTAGTATGATAAACAGCCTGTTACTCCTAATCGATACTTATTGAGTTATACTAATATATGGCATGAAAATATCCACAATTGCTTAGAAACAGAATCTATGTAGAATGTTTACAAATTATGAAGAATCGTAATTAATTATAGCACATATTTAATAACGAAAAACGAGTTATGAAGCATGTTTATAAACTATAAGGAAAAGTAGTTATGTATGTGTACAGATTATGAAGAAACTCCTACTCCAAAATAAAAAGCCACACTCGTCTATTTACTAGAAAGAACATGTCAACGGCCAAACATCTTCATTGTGCTGATTCTGTCACGTGCAACTGCTGTCTATTGAATAAAAAACCTGCACATCGTGAATAGCACCAATGGTGTAGTAAAAGCTCTCATTAATATTTATACTTAATGCAGATTACACTGCAGAACTGGATATCAAGCATGGTGCTTCTGTTGAACAAAACAAGCTTTGGTAATTTATTTTATGTAATTTATTTTTACAAATATTTTTCTAAAAGTAAAAAAAATATTAAAAGAGTCACTTTAATGCAAATTAAGTATGCGTTTAACGATAAAGTAGTTTCAGTAAAAATGAAACCTGCAGTAATTTAAATCTAAGTAAATTACAATACCACAAATATTTCTAAATTAAAGTTTCTCCGTCCCTACTTTGGTACATCATTAAAAATCCATATACATTTTCGATATGGGGGAAAAGTCTGATTTTAACAAATTTACCATATCGTAATACCATGTCATAATACTGAACTATTCCCCATATATATATGAGTATAAAGCGAAAACTTTTGCATTGTTTACATCAAATATTTGCTATTCGTATTGAACATTACTACAGGAAATGACCTAAATCTAAACATTTAGATCATTTTCCAGTTCACAATCTTGACTGTAGGTGGAGTAATCGCACAAGGCAAAGGCTTCTACACTAAATTATTCCTGATCGCCATTTTTAAAATTCTCCATTGAAAAGTGTTTTCTTTGTTGGATAAAAAGCACCAGTAATATCCTGTGCTGTCACCTTCCTTTTTTATATTTCTACAGGTGTGGAAACTTTCCAAACAGGAAAAGTAACAAATATGATTTGAAACAGAACTTTTCCGATGCCATATACCATACAGCTATTTTGAACTCTAAGAATCAACCGCGTAGTTTCGGACGTACAAATATTTAACTGGCAGTTTTACAATAAAAAATGTTGCGCGGAAAAGACTCAGAAGATATGCATTTAGATGCAAAAATGTAAGACAACTGGAAGACAGTAGGGTAATTGAATAATTTAGAACTGCTGACCTATCTCCCAGTCATAAATGTTATAATCCTCGTGCTCCTCAGCACGAAGTATGGCTTAACCGCGATTATCAATATTTTCCTATTAGATAATGAGGACGTCAGTTCATATTTATTCCAAAAGTCGTGCGTTTTTTCCCGTATTTTGTCTATATAACCATGTGTAATTTTAGGACAATGAAGTTTGGCAATTAGCATTTTCAGTAACGTACGCCTTGAATTTAATATCATTGATTAATTTTGTGAAAATGTAACGTAATTTGGCGGCACTTCTGATAGAGCAGAAATAAAGTGGCACTGTTGAGCACCGGTTTGTGGGCGTGAATCAGCTGGAATGTCAGGAGGTAACTCCTTATGGAGTTACAAGGATACAGAAGAGCAGACCACTAGACACTTGTCAAGAGCACATGCCACTCTGTTCTTTCTCCGGTTTGAATGTGATGCTGATTACCTGATGCCATTATAGCACGATAGATTTTCACAGGTTTCATTCCCACCGTTGGGTACACGGTGTCGGATTTTGTGCCTCGATGGCTCCTGGATGTTACAGTCACTCCTCTGTGGGCTTACCTTTCTCTCGTCCTGCGTGCATCCTTTCTCTAGTCCTGCCTTCTGAAGCTATGCCTTTCCCTTTCAATAAACTCTTTAATCTGTCTATCCCAATCAGTTTCCGCGCACATATGTTCCTAGTTTCCGATTTGAGAAAAGTAGGTTTAGACTTGAGGTCAAACACTACCTTACGAAAATTACTTCATGCAACACCATTACTTTTACTTTATTTTTTTTCATACTCAAAAGTGATATTCAAGATACTGAACAGGGACTCGAAAGTCGCAAAAGAAGACATAAAACTTTCATAAATTTAACGATGATACTCGTATTTCTTTTTCAAGTCGTAATGTTTTAAATCTGTTTTAAACGTTAAATTCCGAATCTTGTGAATACCCATAAAACAAAGGTACGACAATAATGAAGTTGTGTAAAACAAATCCGAAATAAGGAAAATAAATAGAAATAGAAATTTCGTTTTCTTAATGTCAGATGTACAGAATTCTTGTCAATAAAAATGCAAAACTGTTTTCGATGATAAACGCTGCGTGAAGATGTCTTGGAAACCTGACAGGAATTTCACTTGAAAAGCATTTTTCGGAATTAAAGAAATGACCTCCATCAAGGGAGTTAGCGAAAAAAAGGTTCGTTTAAAATAAAAGTTTTATCGCTCTGTAAACCAAGAACCGTTCGTTAGCTGTTTGCGCGTACTAAGGTGTCAAGAAGTTGTAAGATAGCTGAGCGTGGTGACATTGCGCGTGTGCGGTTTAAATCCAAGTAAGAGAGTTTTCATTTTCGGAACTATAGATCTGCACGGATATAAAACAAAAATTTAGCAGGCAGGGAACATCTTGAAAGAGATGCTTTTCAGATTTCAAAAACACATTTCCTTTCATGGATAAGTACTACCAGCATCCATTTTTTATTGATGTTTCATAAGTTACTTAACAATAAACATTCGTTGATATCGTAGTTATGTCAGGATAAGTTACTAAACCTAGGATGCACAGTAGCATCCTTCAAATCGTTGAGTGCCAATAGTTCGGAAATTATTTATAATAGGTTTCGTAAGATTCTGAGTTGCTGAAAACCTAGAAACGCAAATGAAAAGGAGAATATAATTTGAAAGTAAAACATACAACGACTTCCTTCAAGAATTTTAATGATTATAGTTCTATTCCTGGCTTCTTCCCATGTAAGGATTTTCAATACTGTGGTTCCCCCTTTTTTTTTTTTTTTTTTTGACGTTTAAATTGCAATTTATTTTTATTCAAAGAGTTTTGCCACCAATTAAAATATTTTTAAAACAATAGAAATTTGTTAAAAGAAAGTGAATTGAATATTTGGTTTAAAAGAACGCACTTTCCGCTAGTTATTGTTTATCATGTGTTAAATATTACTTTAGATAGTATTTATAATTTTAAGTATATTATTAAAACGATATTCTGCCAAATTAAAATAGGTTTGTTTATTTTCTCTTACTCACATCTCTTATCTTCTTATTTCCTTAGGGCAGATGTAGAACTGGGTTCAGACACTCAATCTATTTATGCTTTGAAACCGCTGCCTTCGCTTCTTAATACTAACAGTTCCCTAAAGTTAAATACATATAATTTCTTGTGAGGTAAATTTAGATTTAAATTGTTGTAGAATAATAAACATAGATTCTGTCATTCATAGGCTGCGCAGTTAATGCTTCTAAAATGTATTATGAATACACGAAAAGGTAAAACGAAATAGCTGCTAAATACTTATGTTCTTAAATTCGAAGTTTTGAATAATTTAAAAGATTTTTTGTTCTATTCGTTGTTTACATTGCTCTTACAGTAGAAAACTGGGGAGAACAGTGGTTGCTGATCACTTCGTTGCTATCATTTCACCAGCCAATAGCAATTCATTGCCGAAACGGCTGAATCTTATCTTCTGAAAATATTAAAAGAACCAAGACCCTGATCTATGCTTCGCTGTAGTTTCTGTTCTAAACGTTTAAGTAATTATACTTTATGTGTAATATGTAAATAAACGAGATCTACAAAAAAAGGTAAAACAGCAACTCTCTAATGGTACAAGAAAATATCTTAGAACATTCTTTACGAAGTATAAATAAAATAAGCTAGCTCAAGAAAAATCCTAGCACAACTGAGTGACCACAGAATGTTTCAAATAAATAAAAGATATAGCCTACAAAAATGTAAAAAAACATATCTGTCTAAACCGGAAATTTGTCTCTGCCTTTAACGAGAAAAAATATGTTATACTAAAGATAAAAAAAAATTCTACTAAGGCAAAATTTTCAATTGTTAGTTTTTTTTTATTATTAGTTTGAAATTTTGGCTCTCCGCGTGACATTTACTTATAACAAGGAAAACCTCAGTTTACGATTTTCTGTGAGCGGTAACTTTAGGGGGGTAGTGGATAGCTATACATAATACCTAGCGCATGTTACTATTCTGATGGTAAGACATTTTAGGGTAAAAAAATCTGAGTTCATCAGCAAGTGACTACTTGCCTGCAGAGGGATATTGGGATGTCACATTTTTTGTGCAGCTAATAGCCTTCAACGTTTGCTTGGACAGT
The DNA here is from genome assembly GCA_039090855.1 of Macrothele yani. Taxonomy (NCBI): domain Eukaryota; kingdom Metazoa; phylum Arthropoda; class Arachnida; order Araneae; family Macrothelidae; genus Macrothele; species Macrothele yani. Next base: position 25,215,427 of record CM077032.1, on the reverse strand, counting down.
TGTTAATAAGTAGTTTTTCTAATGGTAAGATGTCTTAGGGTAATCCATCAGAAAATGCCGTAGGTGCCTGTAGAAGGAGACTGGGATATCACACTTTTGGGCATCTAATAATGTTCATCGTTTGAATGGAGGGTTAATGAGAAGTTTTATCAGACTAACTGTGCAATTTAAGATCACTGCAATGTGCTTTTGTGAACGAAACTTTTTGTATAGAGTTATTGCGATGTACTTGAACGATGAGTCAAGAGGTGTGCATGAGGGGAATTTTCATCTTCTGTTTTTAGAAGTCACCAAAGATTTCGAAACTTCTTGCGGCTCTTCGAAAGAGAGGGACATACATTCTAAAGAAAAAATTATATTAAAAAAATCCTGATACCAAGGTGTTTCGAGATCGAGGTCAGTAGCTATGAAGATATGGTGCTTTTCGTTGTTTTAGTAAATATGCCCATATACAAATATGTAAGGTTATAGGCGGAACTAATAATATACTGTTTTCGCACGCTCATCTCTCACGTAAAAACTTTACTTACCAATTACATATTATTTTCGCTATGCAAGAGCTATGCGTAAAAGCTCCATCCTTTCGAAATTTGGAATGTCGACAGAAATAAGTTAGGTTTCCCTGAACGGAATAATTGTTGCCTGTCCCTCCAAATCATACCAAACGAACGTGCCGTCAAAAATAATATCGCGTGTCCCGTTGCTGTCGATGATGTTTAGAAAAGAAGCATCTCCTTATTCAAACCACATGTCAAGCATTGCGGAAAGCAGGAAGACCAAGTTGATATATAATTTATGACTACAAAACTTGTGATTTTGAGATAAAATCAAAATACCAACGTTTACCACAATCGAAGGTTTATTTTACATTGACTATAGTTTAGCTGAGCTTGACATGGTCAGGAACTATAGACGATGTATAATAAACCATTGATTGTAGTAAACGTTTTTATTTTATTTTGACGAAGTCGAAGTTTAAACAAGATGGCAAACAGTTATCCAACCTCTTTTTTTAAGAAAAACTCATTTAAAAATTTAATAATTGGAGTATTGCCTCCCCACCCCCATCCCACCCCCAAAAAAACTACAAACAAACGTTATACCAGAGAGCAATAAGGGAAATTGGCAGGTCTAGAACATCAACCGTTTTGGTGATTTACTATATTGATGTTGATTGGGTGGGTGTTGTGAACAAAGAATATCTACAGGAAGCAACAGACAGTTAACTATGAATTTCACGGAGTAAGGAACAGATTGTTGGAAATAATTCTTCATTTTAGACCATGCGCTGCAAAGGCTGGTGACAGGTCTTTACTTCGTGTTACTACAACTTCACAGAACGTTACGACCGTCTGGAAGTCTCTTGCCTTGAAAATAGCAAGATTATTTCAGCATCGCCAGTATTCACCGCAGTTTACATTTGCGGATTTGTTTGGGTTCAAGACAGAGTGAAATTCTACATGAACAGCCATAATTTTTTTATCCTTTAACTGATTAGAACAGATTTAATCAAGGACACCAAAATGGGCTAAAATCAGCTCGGAGAATGTATTTGATGGCTAAAAGGTGAGTCGAACCAAACAAGAACTAGAGAACCTTCCCATCTCAACAACGCTGTGCTTTCTCCCTAGCTTTGTAACTCAAAATGTTCGTTCAGGAAATGACTAACTCTAGTAATTTTGGATTGTTTACCTGCTAAACGAACTGTAATACTGTTGCCGAACCTAAAAAAATGAGAAAAAATGCTTCAGTGACTTATACAAAGGAAACTGTTTTGCCTTAGGTACCCAGGGTAATTATGTTTATGTCGGAGATTAACCCTCCCCCATCATAGGAGCCTTGGATCTTTGACCAGATACCAAAAGTCCAGAAGTGATATTTTAGCGCTAGTGACGATAATATAGACCGTACGGCTCTGATGAGAGAACGAAGGAAACTGTTTTGTCTTAGGTTTTGTAAATTCGGCCCGCATTGTAAACTCTTTTGGTTTCGTGAGCGCAGAAAAATTGTGCAACATTCGGTTCAGATATATGGGCCGCTTATAGGCTGAAAACAGCGTATCAAACATCCAAACGCGTGTGACGACGCAGTTAAATAGGGATGTATAATCTCCTTTCCTTAGATCCTCCTGGAAGCGAACGACCATGAAAGAAATACATGGATTTAGGTTGGAATTACTGTGGTGAATATAAGTAATAATGTTTGTCCTTTACATTTAGAATTTTTATGATAGTCTTAAAACTTTTCACGTATGCTTTGTAGAAACACTAAACTCCCAAACCAAAACCATTAAGCATTCAGAAGAGTTGTTTCCGTTTTGGGACAGATGCTAGCTCATTTATAACTTCTGGCTCCAATTCATTCGTTTAAGGTAAAATTAACAATCTCGACATTGAAGAAGTTGAGTACCGTCGCACAGATTCTAACTCATTGACCTCTTCAAGAAATGTATGTAATGCGTTTCCGTTGCCTGACTCTTTGCGATTGCAGATCTTCTCAAGGGATTTATATGAGTTTTAATTGCGATGTTATTTTTGCATGATGTTCAAGACTTACAGTTTCCTATAAGTACAGGTTTCAAAAAAATATGAGATGTTTTTTTATCATTTGGTCTCATGTATCTGCCGACATGTTCCATCACGCCTCCTACGGACTTAACCAATCATGTGCTAGGATGGGAAGTATATACACTCATTGTCATAAAGTTCCGCGCACCTAGAAAAAACCGTGTGATTAACGCGAAACTAAATGAATAAGTACGAGGAGGGCAAACATGCAAATGATTAATGTTTCGTTCGATTCTGCATACCCGCGCGTCGAAGACTGGCGCTGCAATCGCAATCCTTGGAGCTTATAAGGCGCAGCTCAGCGGACTCCACATTCGTGCCGAATTGCACTGCAAGAGTCAGGTGAGATCCCTTAACGATAGACATGCCGACGAGCCACCGTAGATGTGCGTACGGGCACATCTACGGCGGCTCGGAGTTTGAACGAGACCATAATGTCGGATTGAGAGAGGCAGACATTTGGGCCTATCAGATAGCACGATTCGGTTGTGTTGGGAGCAATGGACACGGCGGACTAGCTCTGGAAGCCCCAGACACACCAAAATCAGAGGGGATCGTGAGAGCGGCATGCACAGATGCAATGACGTCCTTGTCCAATATCCAGAGACAAGTGGCGGCACCAGACTCGTTTGTCCACCGGAATCATTTCCAGACGCCTGGCATAAGCGAATCTGTGCTCTCGGCGGCCTTTACGAATTCTGCCATTAACACCTGACCATCGTCGGCGTCGATTACAGTGGTGTCAGCAGCAAATAATGGGGAATGCTATGTATTGGCGACGTATAATGTTGAGCGAGGAATCCTGCTTCTGTATGGGAACGGGCGAGCACGGTATCAGGGTGTGGTGGACCGCAGCTTAGCTCTACAATCCCAACCTCACGTTACAGCGACACACGTCCCGAAATGCAAGCGTGATGATCAGGGGAGACATCACGTAGGAGAGCCAGACTTCCCTCGCAGTGATCCAAGAACGTTGACTTAGCCCAGCGCTAAATACAGGAGATCCTTTAGCCCCTTGTGCTGTACCTTTCTAGCGGGGCGGCCTAGAGCCACTTTCTAACACAACAACGCCCGTCCGCTCACGGATAGTGCTTCGCAGGACTGTCCACTTCATGCTTCGACGATTTCGTGGCCTGCCAAACATCGGAACATGTTGTCCCATCTGGTGCAACACGTGTACGATGGAGGATCTCTCGACCGTCGAGCACGTGTTGCACCTGATGGGACAACAGGTTTCTCCATGTTCCAGTGTTCGTGACTTAGAACGTCAGTTGCAAGAAGCGTTCGGCCAATCTGTCCCAGGATAACATAACGCGTCTCTTTGATTCCATGCCGAACCCTATCACCACATGTATCCGAGCACGAGTTGGTCTGACGAGCTGCTAACTCTGACGTGTACCGTATGTCCGCGGATCTCGTCCTGCTGCTGTGATATTGTAATCACTTCTGTCCTCAGTGTATACCCTCTCACTACTAAAATCTCATTTTAATCCATCGCCTCCTTCTTGGTGCGCTGATTTTTTTATGAAAATGTGTGTACACAATATTTTGCGGACTTGGATCCGTCATATTTGGATTGGAACGTCAGGGAGACATTGTGAGTTGTTCGGAACAATCTAGCAGCAAGAAAGAGATAAGAAAATGACAGAAGGTAGAGGGGATAAAATGCGACTTAGTGCCGTGTCTTTTTTAGATTTTGTGAATATCCAGTTTCAAAGGGAAGAGGGTCATACTTGAAGTACCCTTCGAAGTCTTTATGAAATATTTATTCGGCCATCATTGTTTAACGGACAGCGGCGTTCATCAATGTCAGAAATAAGATTTACTTCCACTTTTTCGAAACACATGCTCCACGCTTTTTTGCATGCTCAACAGAGCATATTCATTCCTTGAAAAATGCTATATAACGTAATTTTACTATTACTGTTATTGTTATCTTCGTGCGTGCTTGCAACTGGAATAATAGGCTTTAGTTCAGTAAAACAGTGTTCTTCGCTTTATAGGCTTTTTCTAATTCGCAGTTCGATTGATTTTGTAAACTTGATTCGGTTCAAAATAAGAGGATACCTTTCTCATAATTAGCGAATCAAGTAGTTTGGTTAACATGGGTAAGAAATTAGCCGTACGTGATATTTATTTTTCACATTGCACTTTCACAAATGAAGTCTTAATTTGATTTACAAAATTGCTCTTTATTGAAGTTCCAAGTTGGAAAAATGCTCAAGAAACAAAAGAAACTACTTGATGAAGTCTAGCCGAATAAAATAGAGGGTTACCATTAGTGCTCCTATTTGGGTTGGATTAGATTGGATGGTTTTATTGCACAAGTGATTTTCATTGGATTTCATGACTTTGTTATTTAAGTAGTTTTCGTTGAATTGGATCGGATGGTTTTATTTTATTGAGCAAGTATTTATTTTGTCCCTCCATAGTCATATCCTCAGCTGTGTTTTCTTCTTCCTCTAACTAGAGACACACTGAGGATATAACTTATCTCAAAGTTAAAAATCCAAAGTTTAAGTCGCAAAAGCTACGGTGTTGGGCAAACGTCGGGAATTAATACACTCAGTACTTCGGTAGATATTTCATCAAGATACCACATGAACAGTATTAAAATGAAACTTGGGACCACACAGTTGGATAACCACAGAGCAAGATACTCAAAGGTTAAACTTCCTTAGAGACACATGGCAACAATTTTTTTATTGGAGGTTTAACGACCACTGTGAGTAACTCAAAGTTCTGTAAGCAGTCGCCCGTCCCTAATTTAGGACCACTGGTTCCAGGGAAGTGAGACTAGTGCTGTAAAGCAAACACAAAATCCTTGCCTCACAGGGATTCCAATACAGAAGAATGATCAGAAGCCATCGTTTAGGCCACTGCGATACCTGTTGCGCAGTGACCCAAAGATCTAATAGAACAGCGTACCAGTGGACTGACGTGGAACTAAATGGACGAACTGTAACCGTCTGACTGTTCCTTTTCTGTTGTGTTTTTCAAGAGTTTGCAACTCTCACCGCGGAGCTACTTATGTTATTCACTGGTACCGTATCACGTGACAGACGCTCACTTCATTTCATGTCCGACCAATGACCTTCTCCTAACCACCTATTTGAAGTTAATTTCCCTGTAGAATGATAAGTAGAGAATGTTACTTGAAATCACAAAAATGTATTAAATCCTACATTTTAGGTATGAGTCATTTTCTTGTAGGACTTCCGTCCACAGTGAGTAGAGTTTTGGTCCCATTCACCTACAGCGAGATCGCCTTTTGGGCAGGACACAGAAACGGAGGAATGGGAACAGTTTGTAGTGAGATTAGAGTACAGTAGATGGCGCCACCGTAAAAGTATGAAGTTGCACATAAAGGGGAAACATAGGAAAATATACCCATTTAACTAGTGGGTCCAGCCTGGTGACCGTCACTTAACGTGCTCGTCCGATATTCAGCGATTGTTAGTAAATCACACCATCTCTGAAATATCAGCTCAGGTTTGAACTCGCTAACCACTGAGCCATCAGCAAATAATGTTTATATAAATATTTTGTAAGAATAAACTGCAAGCTCTTAGTAATTGATAATGATCTTTATGTTACCGAAACCAACGTGTCCATCTCAAAACTTATTCTATCTTCAAATCCACATTGAGATTTAATTAAATTGTATTAACAAAATTTATCTCAGTACTTTGGTCAATTTTGACTTAAACGTTACGCAACATAATTTTTAGAGTACAAGGTATTACTCCATAATTTTTTCTTGTCAACCACTACAAGATCTGGACACCATGCCAGCAAAATTTTAAAATATGTTTGAATTTGGAATTTTACCTGTAATGTGTTATGGTGACTCTGCTGCGACTTCCTGGGTATGAGCAAAATTGACAAATGCTTCTGTAAAATATTTAATGTGTCTAGCGCAAAGGGATTTTTTTAGAAATCGAAATCACTTTGACAGTTACAAGACTTTGACCCAATAAATTCATGAAGACCCCGAGATATTATTTCCTGACTAAACGTATGAAGGAGGCTTATCGGGTATGATTAAGATTTACGATTCAGTTACTCTGAGCACTCGCCATTGTAAAGTCATCAAGTACAAAATTCCGTGTGTGTGTAAGGAAGCTGCATTCACCAGAAAGGAAAAAAATTGAAAATTGGAGAAACAAGAAATCTGAAAGTGAAATGCAGAGATGTATCAACCTCATTATGAAGTCCCAGCTTTGCCAAAAGTACAAAACCTAAATATCTCTAAAATTTAACCTACATAGCAATATTACAAAATCCATTTCAAGTTACATTAGGAGTAACTGGAATGTAAACCATAAGTTTGACGGTTTAAAATTTTGTAATAGGTTGTGTTTGAAACTCAAGGCTACAAAAATGCACCATATTTTGGAGCAACAGAACACTATGGCTCTTTACATGAAACACAGCACAAAGAGAAACAATAAATAGAATTTCTCACTTTTCTTTTTGGATTCCATAATTTGGTGGTTAATTTGTGTATCTCCTGCGCATAGTGTTCGTTTACACCAACAGATAGCGAGCCGCAACACCATTTGAAAATCAGAAATATTTCTTTGCATTTTGTGACAGGCAAATAATTGACTTTCTTTTACATCTTTATCATTCATTGAGGATTTGTCACGAAATGGATAAAACACCATTTTCTAAGTCATGCAAATAATTAAAGGTTCCCGCAACTTCTCCCCTTCTCCCTCATTCTTATATATTATGGCAATGTAACGCATAAAATGTTTAGGATTGTAACAATTTATTGTCAAAGGATTCTTTTTCAAATCAGACATGCGACAGAAAGAAATTGGGACGTTTTCCTTCGGTATTCGGTCCTAAAACTGACGATTACTTAATTCCAAAAGTAACGATTGGTGGCAATACGTAATCATGACTATTTTTCGTTGGTTTAGATGACGTTTTGAGCAAGAATAGAGATAAGAAAGAAATTATTACACTGACGGATCCTTTGTTGAAATCTCAAATGTGCCTTCCATCTTTGAGTAGGGAGGGGGAACAAATGGAGATATAACATCTCAAAACTAACAATCCGCGGTGTTAATCCTAAAAGCCACGTTCTCAAATCTAGCCAAATGACGCGGAAGGACACACGATAACTTTCGCTTTAGCTACGTGGAAACCGAATGCGGACGTTTAACCAAAAATTAAGTCTCTCATATAATTCGCGTATTTTATTTTTCAGTCATTTAAATTTTTATATTTAGTCATGACTAAATGCGTTCATTCGCATTTCGTATTAGCGTGAGTTACATCACGTAGTAAAGCACGGTGCGCCACGGTCCGAAAGCTAAACAAACACCCACCATCTCCAGCAAAAAGATACAGGTAACAATGCGAAATTTCATACAGGGAACGAAATTTAAAATTTTTACGTTGAAATGTCATAATTTCTAATTTATTAGCGTATAGGATATTGGTTCTTAAAGTGGCTAGACATCCGGTTATGAACATGACAGGTAGTTCGCTGAGGTTTTACAGAAAGTAGCCCTAAATAACTATATTATTTATTATTGAACATTTCATTTCTATTAAACAAATACATACCTTTTTTTCAGAAAAGTGCACTTTATTAAGATTATTTTAAAAAAGTGTTGCTTGGAATGTAAAGCATTACTTGCTATCATCATAAATAGACACGTAGTCCTTTCATTAATAATAAATCGACTTTGGGCAAGTATAGTACAAATAAAGGAGAAATGTAGAAGTTTGTAGCACTTAAAATGAAAAAGACTTAGGGAATGAGTTATTCCACACGTAAAAAGTATATCTTATATTACATATTGTATTCAACTTATGTTACTTGTGTGTAATGAAAGTTTATATTGCTAGGTTTTGGAGCGGGTTGGCTAATTAACTTTGTCGGCGTATTGAACTTCTAATGAGCAGAGACATTACTGGGAGCAAATTGCCGATAGACGTATCATGTATCACCAGCTAGTAGCGATATCTTGCAACACCGAAAAAGCTGCTCCGAAGGTTACCCAGCGACCCTGCGATAGGACTTGTCTGCAAAGAAGAATTACCTGAGTTCTCAGAGTTTGGTCGTGGTTCCATAATGATCGTATTTCTCTTGATATTTCTGTATTTTGGAGAGAAGTAGGTATCAGTTCAAACAAAAGTTAACAGAAGGAAATGAAAAATTAATTTGGCAGAACACATTCTGGAGTTTTTATTATGACGCAGTTGTCTTTCTTTGGAACATTTCTTTTCGGTGTGGAATCGCACCATCAGACATTTCTTCCATAGCAGGTATTCAACGTACTGGTTTCTATCTGCTAGATAAATATATATATCGTTTTATATGCTGAACAGTATGTTTCCAAAAGAGTCTTTTTTATTTTAAATTTAAAAGTCAAAGAGAAAGAGGGAATGTAATTTACTGGTCACAAGTATAACAACGAATCATAATTCTTGGGGAAAATGTTCACATAATCATTTACCTTTGCAATGTTTGAAAAGCAACTCCGTTTATTATTTTTTATTAGAACAAGCCTTTTGATTTGTTATACAAATATGGCGCGGACATGCACACAATGTGGTGCATGTTTCTTTAAACATATCAATAAGGTTATCTTTAAGAAGACTGACGAACAATTTTTATCAAATTCTACCAGTGCGTCCCTTTTAGTTTTTCACTTCGATTCGGTACTGAAATAAACATCTCCACCGTTTCGAAAATATGGTTCTATGTATAATGTAAATCGTCCACTGAATCGTCCATTGTTCGCACGTAAACCAATATCTGGTTTAGTTTGCACTCCTCTAAAATAAATTGTTCCTCCAATTTCTTAAACCATTCTACCATACTCACCGTCATGAACGTATCGAACTTCCGGAAAGCAGCTCGAAGTATTGAGTAAATTTCCACTGGTGACAAATCACAAGGATTCTTTGTTGAAATAAGTATAAATGAATGATCTAATTTTAAACCAAACAAAGGGGAAATGGGTTTTGGCAAGTTTAGATAGATTTTACAAAGCCTGTTGTCCGATGGAAAATATTTGGCTTCAAAGTAGAGACATATGTTTGGAATTTGCTTTCTGTTCAAGAAATAATCAATATTTAATGCTTTATATCACAAAGGAAAACTTCGAAGTAATTCAATGTCGAAAAGATTGGTGTTCACTATATTACTGAAAAAAAGATTAAAAATTTGTAATTTTGTTCCTGGAGTTAAACCAGTGTTTGAAAAATTGAAGCCATTGAACGAATTCGATTCCACCCCTGCTACCATCTCAGATTTGAGCAAATTGAAAAATAAAGGCTCTTTACCAACTGTTATCTCGGCAATGATGAAACCGCCCATTGGGCCCAGGGTCGCGGGAGCCTTCGGGAAAATGAAGACTCACAAACCTGATCGCCCACTCAGACTTTTAGTTTCTGGCTTTTCTAGTCCTACCCGCCCCCTTGAGACTGCTCTCGCTAAATACCTTCAACCACTTACTAGTAACTCTCCTTTTTCTATTAAAAGCTCTACCCAAGGCATTTCACGTATAACTGCGGTTAACACTACGGGAACGAACTTCATAATGGCTTCATTAGACGTGGTATCTCTGTTCCAGAGTGTTCCCCTTGATATTGTTCATTCCATCATTACCACCAAATTACAGGTCAACTTAACTATCCCCCCACGAGATTGAAGCCATTAAACCTGCCCTCCAGTTGGTAGCCAAGAGATCTTATTTCAAATTTGGTGACAAAATTTCTCAAAAGGAGGGTGCACCTATGGGCTTCTCCCTTTCCCGGTTTTGGCGGAAATTTTCCTCCAGTCTCTTGAGGAATTAGTTATGTCAATTTTTCCTGCTCAACCTATTTTATTGATCAGGTATGTAGACGACATGTTAGTCTTTTGGCCAAATTCAATGTCTCTACTAGAGGAATTTACCGAATGCTTCTCCTAACAGTTCCCCACGATTGAGTTTACTTTGGAACTGGAAACTAAGGGCAAGCTCCCTTTTTTAGACATACTACTCACTCGAGACTTAAATACCAATTTTACCAGTTTTTCTGTGTATCGTACACCAGCAGCTGGGCCCTGTATAATTCTGTTTTCGTCCTTTAACCCTATTTGTCATAAATTTACCTCCTTCTACTTCCATATTAAACGAGCTTATTCTCATTCGTCATCCCCCGGGGCCCTGGACAATGAACTTAAGTACATTCGGACTATGGCCCGATCCTTTGGATACCCGGATTCGTACTTCGGACGCTTAATGAATACAGTTCAACGAACTCGATCCACTACCCTAACTACTCCAAAAACAACTTTACGGTATATAGGCAAGACTGAGTTTTCTCAACCACTTTTGATAATCCTTAGAAAAATATTCAAGAAATATGGACTTGGTTTTGGAGTCTCGACTCGTAACATCTTTTCTATTATCAGAACTAATCGTGACGTGATCCCCGATCTATCTAGACCCGGTGTATACCGCATACCTTTAGTCAACCCTAATAATCCAGAGGATGTGAAATATTATATAGGTTCGACACTCAGGACCTTAAAAGTACGATTATCGGAACACCAATATTACTTGAGATCAGGCTCCACCAACACAGCACTAACTGAAACTGTGGACCAAGAGGGAAAAATACCTGACAGGAAGAACGCCGTGGTTTTGAACTCTAAAGTAACAAGTGGAAATGTTTTCCTCTCCGAGAGCCTATATATCCATTCATATGGGCCTTTATGCTGTAACTCAGAACTTCCGTCATTCATTCCTCACATATGGAAAAAACTAATCCCCATCGATATGCCCGGCACCACTACGGACAATATTGTATAACCTTTCATATCTTCGAACTTTTTATTGTTTTTGATTTGCTATGTTGACCGATGTCAACGCCCACTGCGTTGCATCATGGGTCAAACCTGATCGTATATAAGTGGACCACTTGTTGTTCTTTATGGCCTTATACCTGAAGATGGGATCTACGGTTGCCGAAAGATCTCGCTTTTAACTTGCTTTTACTTGTGAATAAAGTTTTTTGAACTAGTCTATAGTATCAGCAGGGATAATTTTTTAATCGTACGTAGACAGCTTTTATGACTTACATGTTCCTGTCGCGCGAAACACAGTTTTTACCGTACAAGGTTGTTGTTCAAACAGGAACGAAAAACCATGTAACAACATGATTCGTGCAAGCCACGAGGACAATGAGAACGGAAAATATTTGTCCTACAGTTTTTATAAGTACCATGAGGTCCGTCTTCCCCACAACACATGGTACGTGCCGAGGCTCTTTGGTATTCTGTGGCATACAGAATTACAATCTACTGGTTTGTAATCTGAAGATTTACTTGGCACGTTAGCAGGCAAACCCGATAGCTTAGCAAGATATTAAGAAATTTTGTTGAGGAGTTGCTTTTCCGAAATAACATCAAAGAAGGAAAATAGCCCTTTACAACCGAATGAAGAAATTGGAACCAGTTCCGAAGTGAGACGTGCATTGCTCGACAACATTTGCCGATGCGTCTGTTTATTTTATATCATGACTTTTGTAATTTGAACTATGGATTGTGAATTTTGCGGTAAGTTATAATCTCATCCGTGTGCCTCTGTGACCGAGGTGGGGCCAACGTAACTTAAGATAGAAATTGGAAGGCGACGTTATAAATAGTTGCGCAATAACACCATTTATTTAATTCAAAAGAAAAAAGTTGTGCAATACATCCATCCAGTTCAATCAGAAGAAAGCGTTCTGTAGAATGAAAACAACTGAGGCCTATTGTAAGTCTCCGAAACATAAGAAAGTGAGTTCAACTGCTAATTAAAGACAATCCAAACAGCGAAGAACGCTATTCAACTTTTGAAAGGCTGCCATTACTTTACTCGACGGCACGGACGCTTTTTTGCATTTCTATTCATATCGCGTAGTGGCGCACAAAAATAAACGGGAAGGTAAAAAAGCCAAGCAACACGTCCCATTTCCGAAGTACAACATAGAAATTTTTGAGGGGGCTGTATTAGAAAAAAAATTTGCATTAAGTACTCTCAATGATAAAAAATAATATTGCATAAGGCACGTATTGCTTTTCAAGTACGAAAATTAAATTTGATTCGTTAAAATTAGCGGGATATCTATTTTAAAAAGTCTTTGAATTAATATATATCTATTAGGTTGGTGCGAATGAAATGTCCGGCGCGAACGAGTAGTGGAGACAGGCCCCCACCGCAGGGAAATGAAATCCCCCAAAGGTGTTGTGGGTATTACGTCACAAAGTTACTATAAATAGCTAGCACGTGTGTGAAGAACAAGTTTAGGCGTGGTATGTTTGGACGTAACGTGGCTTGCAAAGGAAGCATGCAAACGCCGAATTTGGGAGTTATATTCCTGCATGAATTTAAACTGCGCCATTTTGCCGGAATTACCTCTCAAAATGTTAATACAGCATTTGAGAAGAACACAGCCAACAAACGAACCATTCGGCGATGATTTGTGAAGTTTCGAAGCTTAGATACGGACCTACAAAACAAAGCACGTGATCACCGACATGTTGCTGTTTCTGACGATGTTCTGTTACGTGTGGTTGAAGTGGACCTCCAAAAAAACATGTCGTGAGATAGCGGCAGAGGTAGGTGTCCACCACACGACAGTTGTTCGGCGTCTGGCTGCGTTGGGTAAGGAAAATAAAGCTGGACATGTGGCTGCCGCATCAGTTGACAACTGCCAACAAGACCAATCGCTTGGAAATCTGCACGTCGCTGCTTGCCACGAATAAACAGGAACCTCTACTGCATCAAAACGTCACCTGAGACAGGAAGTTGCTTCTTTATGATAATACGAAATAATCTGCACAATGGTTAAGCAAATCACAGCCGGCTTAACACAGAATCTTAAGCCACCCCTACACACCATGAAGATGATGCTCCTTGTGTGGTGATCCACAGCCGGGATAATTCATCGGAGTTTGTTGGCAAGAGGCCAAACCATCACTTCAGAACGTTATGTTCATGAATTACACCTGATGCACCGCAAATTGCTGCTGAAACACCGGCTTTGGTCAACAGACATGGTGTTCTTTTGTTCCAGGAAAACGCCCGCCCTCGTGTCACATAACAAACGATGCTGACACAAAGTACCATGGGCTATGAAGAACTGCCTCGTCCTGTCTATTCCCCTGACTTGTCTCCGACAGACTATCGGAGACAAGTCCGGGGCCTATGTCACTTCTTGTCCGGGAAACACTTCACGACAGGCAACGAGGTTCATCGTGCAGTTGATGACTTTTTCGGGTCTCAGCGACAAGATTTTTTCGTTCCGGGATGATGGCATAGCCGGAGAGATGGCAACTATGTGTCAATGCCGAGCGGTTTGTATTGCCTAGGTAAGTTAACCTACCTTTCCGTTCTCGCCGTTCACGTGTGCTGGTCCTCCGCCGGATATTTCATTCGCACCAACCCAATATATACATTTTCTTAGATGAAACTAATGTTCAGGTTTTTGCTGGCTTTTAAACTGCTTTGTTATTGAAAGAGCCCATGTGTCGTCCAATAAAATATTATGTAAAATATTTATTAATTTGAAATAGTATAAAGAATTCATTAAAATACAAACACTATATTCTTAAAAAAATGTTTATATAATATTTAAAAGTACAGTAGCTGAGCGGTTTTTTAAATCTGCTAAGTTGTTTCGGGTACGTGTCTTTGGATGCGTTTGAGTAAAATCCATAGTGGTATATTTCGATATGTAACCGATTTTTACGGTGTGACGTACTTTTTTTGGGTATATTTTGTAGTTGTATTGCACTAATTGCGTGCTTTGAGTGTTATCGGCTAATTTGACTGTCATCTATTCGTATCTCGTGTTTCTCTGAACACGAGTCATGATATCAATAATCCGATGTCGTCTCTGTATCAATCCGCAGGGAGTATAACCTCCAACTGATCATTAGCACTTTTAAGATAATAATTCTACACATGAATAGAAATGGTGATTATTTCTCATAAAGCTGTAATTATTACTATATGCAAAGTCTGATTGTGCACAATCTTAAGAAAAAAATATTAATGCACAATGATTTTTTTAAACGATAAAGAGTGATACAGTTCTCGTCTGAAGTCGTGTGTGCGAAACATAACTCAAATCAATGAGTCAATCGCGAGCCTCCGCTGCATAGCAGATTATGATTATGATGGATTGTCCTCCACGTTGAAACGGAGCAAGTGTTCCACAGAGACTGATATAAGACGTTTTTTCTGTTCACTATTGAGGGTCGCGAAATCCATTACCCAAACAGTTTAGAGCACTCTTGACTCTGTATCATGCTTTGAACACTGAGGTATCTCATGCTTAATTACTGAGGTTCGCGAGATCCATTGCCCGTACAGTTTACAGCACTCTTGACTCTGTATGATGCTCTGAATACTTAGGTATCTGATGCTTCACTACTGAGGGTCGCAGGTTCCATTGACAGCCCACTTTATGGTATTTACACCTTGTACCATGCTTTGAACACTTACTTATCTCATGCTTCACTATTGAAGATCGCGGGATCCATTCACAGCACAACTTACGGTACCCTACCCCCTGCACCATGCGTTGAACAATTAGGTACCTCATCCTGAAACCAGTGCCATTTGACGAATGCTTAATCGCTGATTAGTGAGAATTACGGCTTTTACATTCTCGTTGTTATTGAGCGTTTTTGATATGGTTGAATGCCCAGGCAGCAAAAAATCATTTGTCGTACCGCGACCTTCATTAAATTTGGACACCATTCCAGAACACAAGTCTTTGACAAATACACATCACATTACACTATAATCATGGTGATATTAATGCCTGCAGGTTTCTTTTCTCTAGATGACAGAAACAGAAACCAGCTCGTTGATATGCTTCGAACAATCTGGGTGACAATCATGCCAACAATATGTGTGTCATATGGTGAACTTCATTATTGAAGGTCGCGAGATCCATTGACATCACACTTTACACCTTGTACCATGCTTTGAACACTTAGGTATCTCATGCTTCGCTATTTAGGGTCGCGAGATCCATTGACAGCACACTTCACGGCTAACTGTGTCCTATCTCGCTCAAATTCCTAAACACATCATCTTGCTCTTCTTAATTCCACGATTCATGACATGCGGTTTGAAGTTAAAAGATACTTTTATTTTTTGAAGATAATCGACCACAACGGGACGCGCGATATTAGTGCTGACAGCAAGTTGGTTTGGTATTATTTCGAGGGTCAGGCGACGCGACATTTTTTCCGTTCAGAGAAACCGAACTTGATTCTGTCGATGTTCCAAATTTCGAAAGGATGGAGCTTTTACGCATAGATGTTACATAACGAAAATCATGTGCGATTGGTAAGTTAACTTTTTCGGGGCAAAACCCAGCGTAAGAAAATAAGATACATATTTTTACTTACAGCTATAACCTCACATATTATCAATGCCCGTTATAAGGTGATTAAATTTTCACACAGTGGCTCTATCAGAATTTCTTCATGGAGGCTGTTTAAGAAGAAATCCATGGAACAAAGTGCTTTATGTTATATATTTATTGCATCGTCTAACTATATATATATATTGCATCGTCAGTAATTATTCGCTCTAAAGGTAGTTAGACGATGCATATTTATTGCATCGTCTATTACATATTTATTGCATCGAATAATTACTGCGTCCTGCTAGACAACGCAAGTACTACAAACACCCCACAGCTAAAACGAAATAAGTTAGAGCTGAAGAGGTGACATCTACAGAAAAATATTTAATCACGGTATCTGTCTAGCAGAAAGTATAGCCAATTTATACATGACAAATATTCGCCATTATTTGTACATATCATTGGTAAGGTTTCATAAATATGCATTTAATAAAATAAAGTCAGATTCCTTCTTACCTGCCCAACATATTATTTAATGGTTTGTCTTGTAAAACCTTCGCTTCAAAGACCCTTTAGAAAAGTTTGTCCATTAGTAAATTCATATACGTAGTTCTTTGCTGGGTTTAGAAAAACACAAAGCGTTAGCAAAAAGAGTTTTTCGTTCGATTCGATTGTTTTGTTGCTCAAGTTTTTCTGTTGTAAGACCCTTAGTTATATCCTCAGCAGTGTTCTCGGAGGGGGGCAACAAAGTTGAGGATACAACTCAGCATTGGTAATTTGTGTCTAAAATCACGAAATCATCGTACAGCCTTTCAACAAAAGTGTCTGGCCCTATAATAACAATAATAATTTTAAACGTAAGCTTTTATTTCGTCTACACTGATTTCAAAATTCGAAAATATTCTTTGGCATTGCATAAATTGCCACTCATTATTATACTGATATCATCGAATGGGGCAATGCTATCAAGTAGGGATTGAATTTAGGTTTTGATAATTAAAGAAACGTGTAAAAAAGAGACATACTGCATTTTGCATTTCTTTCAGAAATTTTATAGTCCGTTAGAAGGTCTTATAATGCACTGTAGCATATTTTTCCATTTAATTTGATTGGAGAACTGGAAAAGTTAAGTGTACTTCCATCCCGCTTTCCTGCGAATCCCTGAACCATGAAAAACAATTGCTTCACACGTATCTACGTACGATCAAAGGTTATTAGCAGTGCACAGTGCCAACAGTTGGTTTCCTCTTCACTCTGGTCTTCATAGGTTTTCTTTCCAAATTTAATGGTTCAGGGGTTTGCCGTGGAACGAACTAAAGGGGGAACTCATGTTCTTTTGCTGTTGTCCTAACAGATAAAGAAGTTTTATTTTAAAATGACGCCAGGCTGTTACACCATGGATCTAATCTGCTATCACTGTTTCATCATCACACCTCCGTACCACATTCGACACTCACATCATTCGCTACTTAACTGGTCCTCGTCGGTCTCGTGTTTCTCAATAGAATAACAAAAAGGAACCCGAAGCCTGGTTTGAAACACTAGTCACGTTAATTGAAATGCTGTAAAATTTCTGGGAGCGTGTAGTTTTTGTTTAAAACTCCCACCCAATTAAGAAAATAAATCGCCACAATGGTTCTGGTTCCAGACTTATCCGAATTTGCTTCATCTCTCGCAGGTAAATAACGTTTTTCTGGGCAATAAGAAAAAGCGCTAAATGTGAATAAATATTTTGGCGTCAAAAGTTATTGCTTTTCTTAGAATTAAGGCATTCTTCAAATCCTAATTGGGATTTAATGAAAATATAAGGAGTCTATAAGTTCAGATAGGTTACATATATTTAAATGTACTTGCAGTAGGCGTAAATACAATTGCCCGATTGACGAACAAGATTGAAGATGCCGTTGTGGTAGAAGTCTGTTCTCGCGTACAAAGATCCAACATATCTTTCTTCACGTCATCATTCGACTGGAATCTCTGTCCTTTCACTGCCATTTTCCTGGACGGCAGAAACGGAACTTGCAAGAGATCTGGCCTGCAAGGAGTGTGCTCCAGAGTCTAACATTTAAGGGCTGGCAACTTGTTTTTTACGAAGTAGGTAACATGAGAGTGGGTGTTGGCATCTGAACATCCATCCTAATCTGCAGTACAAGTACAACGAATTTTGGGACGTTGATGTAACTTCTAACTAGAAAGACCACAGAATGGAGGTAAAAAAGGGACGACGGATACAGTGGAACTATTCACAATATTCTCAACACTTTATTCTTGTGAAAAAAAAAGGCACTTATGTGCTTCTAAACAAAATCTTTTTTCATGTCTCCCGATAGATGGCAGCACGTTACTAGCGCCACGTTTCTTGTAGCAGACGACGCAGGCCTCAGATGGTAGCTCACCCCTTTTTTATTGCAATTTAAGTATTCCTTAGGAATACGGTTCAGTTGTTCTCCCTGTCATTTAAGGAAATAGTTTCAGTGGAATGAGATTCTTCTGAGCAACACGTTAACAGAGAGCACGAGTCTCTAATCAGCGTAACTTTCAGCAGAACATTTAAGCCCGAGGTTCGGTCTAGAACTGTTGAACGTGTTAGAAGAATGCTTAGCTTGTCCCTATGATGATCTCACCGTTAACCAAAGCGCGAATGACACAGGACGCAGTGGTTAAAATTTTCACTCTTTCATTAAAGAGTGAAAATTATTAAGATGTATATGATAGAAATTATTTCCTTAGTGAATAGTAATTGCAAGAGTTATTTTAATATCATATAAAATGATAAAAATAGCATCTAATGAAAAATGCACGAGATATTAAAATAAATCTGCAATGAAAAACATACATACAATTCTATATCTCTTGAAATATT
Source organism: Macrothele yani (assembly GCA_039090855.1). NCBI lineage: Eukaryota > Metazoa > Arthropoda > Arachnida > Araneae > Macrothelidae > Macrothele > Macrothele yani. Next base: position 25,196,614 of record CM077032.1, on the reverse strand, counting down.
TCGTTTAATCATAACGACTCTCCTCGCCCTAAAAGAAGAAATCAGAGCTTTAGAAATCAAACTAAGAAATAGGGAATTATCGTATGTAGGGTGATAAACTAAAGTCAAAAGTTTAAGGGGCCGGTACCTAGTCCAGAAAATTTGATGGGGACACGTCCCCCTTCCCCATATGGTTCTATGCATGTGATTAAATCCAATGTATGGAAATGCTAAGATATTTTTTGTTTCCTTTCTTACGTAGTCTGTATTATCCTCTTTATATGACAGCGAAAGCTTTCATTGCAACGATCATGTTTATAAAAAACACAGCACGTGAAAGGAATCGAATTAGGACTTTGGTTTTCACAGGATATGTTCATTAGGCCATACAGAACAAATGATTAGCCTCTCGGGGTGTCATACGTCTCAGGTGCATCGATGTTACTGATGATCAGTGTGACTACATTTGGCTGGTATCTACAAAATCTGATACACAAACGCAACGACATTTCTTACTAAGTATAGGAAAACCTCGCCATCTCGTCCTAGTATCCGCCAAAGGCACCAAAAATTCATAGAGACTGGATCCGTGTTGCATCAAGGCCGTAGTGGTCGCCCACGAACATCGAATGAAGACATCAAACGTGTTCGTGATTCGTTTTCACGAAGCCCGAAGAAGTCCATTCGTTCCGCTGCCAGAAAACTACAGATGCCCCAGTCCACGGTACACACGGTACTACATAGACATCTACGACTATATGAATACAAAGTGCAACTGTTACAAGCACTTCATGCGAACAATAGAACACGAAGAAATAATTCGCAGTAACGATACTGGATAAACTGAATGAAGATCCTGAGTTTCTCATATGTTTCTTTCACGGATGAGGCAAATTTTCATGTCTCTGGGCAGTTAGTTAAACAGACACAATGTCAGGATTTGGGGTCTGAAAATCCTCATGCGTTTATGGAACTTGCGAGAGACAGTCCTCTCAGTTAATGAACTACTGTTCAGCACAAGCGCTGTACTTCTGTAACCCATAATATGGGCCAGCCAATGCACTATCATCTTCGCGGCACCACATAGACAACAAAAGGAAGGTAGAAAAATACTTACCTTACTCATCAAACATGGTCGACAAAAACATGAATGCAAAAACTTCCAGGGAAGAAGCGTCACTGGAACCAGGGTGGAAGTGCTTAGAGAGAAAAAAAGGACCCATATCTAAAAAGCACCTCCAACCCATCAAAACAATAAATAAATAAAAACAAGGATGACAGGGAAAGAAAAGATAAAATAAACAAGTGCATTAAATATCAGAGATGCAAAAGATGACCTGCCCTGTCGTCCTAACTCATGCATGCCTACAGATTTGTTGTCAGTTCTAAAGGATAATAAAATAGAAGTTTATGTAGAACTTTTTCCAAAATCTTAACTGAATATTGTTTCTAGTGTATTGAGCGTATTTACTACGGTAATAACTTACGTAAACTTCTAAGAAATATACGCGAATTTGCATTTCATTAAAATTAAATGTGACTCCGAAAAAATAAAATGAGAGTAATCAAGAAAGACATTTTTAAGGTTATGATATCAAGTGAGGGTCACATTGATGAAGAAAGTAATCGGTGTATAAAACATGGATGGAGAGCTTTTGGAAGAAACAATACAATTTTGAAGAGCAGTATGCCATTATATCTTTAAAAAAAAAGTGTTTAATTAATCCGTCCTTCCAGTGCTTACGTATGGAGCAACATAGACGTTAACTAAAAAGACGTACAAAGACTGCAAACAACTTAAAGAAGCATGAAAATATGCAAGCTTGGTGTAATCAGGAAAGATAAGAAGAGGAACTTCTGGATAAGGAAAATGACAGGAGTGGACGACATCATGACCAGGGTGAAATCACTGACATGGCAATGGGCTGGTCATGTTTAGAGAAGAACGGAACACCGATGGAAAACCGAAATTTTTGACTGGATTCCGAGTGACATAAGAAGACCCCATGAAAGGTGGATTTAACAATTTTTTGCTATTTAGTTATGTGGTTCGAACGGTAGAAGAGCGAGTGAACCAGCGAATCTCAAAGCATTGCTTTAACTAGCCCATTTTGACTTTTTACCGGCCAAAAGATATGTAACAATACTGTCGAACCTAAAAAGGGTGAGAGAATATTTTTCAGTGACTTATTTCAATCCAATGGTATGTTGTCCATGTCAGGAGAATAAGGCCTTGGTTCATAGAGCAGAGAGGGAAATAACTAGAAGTTATGTCTTACCCCTAATGTGTTATCACACATTTTAAACGAACACGACAATTCGTTATTTGAATGGACCGTGTCACTCGCGTCCTACTTCTAAGGGTTGACTAATTCGTTATTTGATTGGTCCGTGTCTTCTAGCGTCCTACTTCTATGGGTTGACTAAGACAGGAATGAAGGGCACTCTAGCCCATGTCTTCCAGCGTCCTACTTCAAAAGGTTGACTAAGACAGGAATGAAGGGCACTATAGCCCATGTCTTCTGGCGTCCAACTTTTAAGGGTTGACTAAGACAGGAATGAAGGGCACTCTAGCCTATGTCTTCTAGCGTCCTACTTCTAAGGGTTGACTAAGACAGGAATGAAGGGCACTCTAGCCCATGTCTTCCAGCGTCCTACTTCAAAAGGTTGACTAAGACAGGAATGAAGGGCACTATAGCCCATGTCTTCTGGCGTCCAACTTTTAAGGGTTGACTAAGACAGGAATGAAGGGCACTCTAGCCTATGTCTTCTAGCGTCCTACTTCTAAGGGTTGACTAAGACAGGAATTAAGGGCACTCTAGCCCATGTCTTCTGGCGTCCAACTTTTAAGGGTTGACTAAGACAGGAATGAAGGGCACTCTAGCCTATGTCTTCTAGCGTCCTACTTCTAAGGGTTGACTAGGACAGGAATGAAGGGCACTCTAGCCCATGTCTTCTGGCCTCCAACTTTTAAGGGTTGACTAAGACAGGAATGAAGGGCACTCTAGCCTATGTCTTCTGGCGTCCAACTTTTAAGGATTGACTAAGACAGGAATGAAGGGCACTCTAGCCTATGTCTTCTAGCGTCCTACTTCTAAGGGTTGACTAAGACAGGAATGAAGGGCACTCTAGCCTATGTCTTTTAGCGTCCTACTTCTAAGGGTTGACTAAGACAGGAATGAAGGGCACTCTAGCCCATGTCTTCTAGCGTACTACTTCTAAGGGTTGACTAAGACAGGAATGATGGGCACTTTAGCCCATGTCTTCTAGTGTCCTACTTCTAAGAGTTGACTAAGACAGGAATTATGGGCACTCTAGCCCATGTCTTCTAGCGTCCTACTTCTAAGGGTTGACTGAGACAGGAAGTCAGACACACCTTTCCTAAAATGCTGTAGATTAAATTAGATCAGATCTGATTTGATTCTAATTCTGCTAGACACACATTCTCCCGTATTCATCGAGATCGAAACCGTCAGTTAGGCAAAATTGGGACTAACCTAACAAAAATCCTGTCAGACTGTCATTGATTGAATGCTCTGTAGAATTCAATAACAATACAAACGCATATGTCGAAAAGCTTAATATGGAGTTGTCTATAGTTCAGCTTTTTTATACCTATACATGCTGATGCGAGTTCAGACACGATTATTTTGTTACACATGCATTTATAGTAACATACTCTATTAATAATTTTAAGACAGCCAACGTCGCCTGCTGCATAGTCACGTTACCGGGCTATTTAAACCCTCTCTCAACTTTTACAAATTATCTTAAAAACTTAGAGCAATACAGGACTTTTAGCTTTGCAGAAGGTCATCATATGCTTTTGAAAAGAAAGTCATTCACTGATTGCTTAAGAAATGAAATCCATCACTGTTTACTTTTCAGCGTTTTGCAAGAATCAGACTACCCCCCTCCCTCAGAGTTCTATTCATCTACCCCTCCCCTCAGATCTGCAATTGGCGTCTACCTAGTACTAAATAAGTAACTAGGGGGAATAAGTTCATTTTTGACCTATATCACCTTTCAGGCAGCTCGTTTCTTTTACAAAAATTGGGAAAGAATGGCATACCCAATTCAAATAAATATTAAAATTATTTAAATGTGTTCTGAGATATTTTTGTATTTTAATTTGGCCTTTACCGGAGTAAGGTATTTTACAAACGCGTCGTTCGTCTCTTTCAACTGTCGAAGCAAACACACGGCTGTATATTTCGCTGGAATGTCCAAGATCTTTTCGTTGGTCCTCCACTTAAAAACTCATAAATGTATTTCCAAAATGACCCCCGAATTCTATCAAATCTTCCTTCCGGTGATTCCCTACATGTTAATAGTAGTAGGCGGTTAGTCCCTTACCAGATATGCTGACTTATGATCATACTGAGCAGCTTAGTCCCTAAAACAGCATTCTATGAGTCTTCGGAAAGAAAAAAATAACGGGAAGTTGTGTGTTTTCCGAAAGCCCAAAGAAATGTCAAATTTATTACCTTTTCTTTTCTTTATATCTTAATTAATTTACATACGGGTACATTGCCTAGAAGAATTAGTGTGTCGTGCTCGCAGAAAAACTTGCTGTCTGCAATCTTGAAAGCGGTAGATGGCGCTGCCATCGGATGTCACGTCGCTTTTCAGGGAGGAAGGACGACGAAAACGCACAGCTTTCTATTACACACACCCAGCTCCTCAGTATTATGTGTACTCCTTGAACGATATTTTATAAGCAGATAACTTAAGTATATACGAAATAATTGACACACTTCTTTCACCCCCACCCCACCCCAAAAGAACGAACGGGGTGCTTAAGATTCATTAAAAAGGGTATCGTAGTTTAAGTTAAGCTTTGCATTCTGCTAACGTCAACATTAATGTTAGATATTTCGGAAGTTTTAGAGTCATACATGGGCTACATTATGCAGCAACACTGGAGACCGATATGCAGTTTGCAATCACTTAAACATCAACTTACAGTATAAAGTAAAAATTAAAAAAAAAGAAAATGTTTTGCCTCTGAAAACCTTACCGGAAAAAAAAAAAAGGCGGAAATATTTTCTCAATAAGACATCGGCTTTAAAATTTGCATTCCAATAATGTCTTAAAATTCAGTAACCTAAAAACTTTATTAATTATTTAATAATGTACTTCATTTTTCAGCAATGAGTGACTAAATTTCTTGGTAAGAACATGGGATCAAAATAAATATTGAAACTTCCCATTTAGTTGGCTTTGAAAGGAAGCCTTTCAATGAGTTGAAAATAGAATATAAAAAATGCGATTACTATTTTTAAAACTGTGCTATTTTCTCATAATATACAAACTGTAACCCGTTTATAAAAATCATTCCTAAAAAACTTTGCCTGTAATATGATAAACAAAATGAATCATACTGAACAGAGGTAAATATACAAAAACTGAATGTATATGATGATATTCTTTTAAAGAAAAATATTTATAACATTTTTCTTTACTTTTCCTCACCTTATAATAATTATGTGATTAAATTTGCTATTCAAATGGGTTTGCAGTGAATAGAGGAAAATTCTTTTGCACCTTAAGTAAAAAGTTTAATAAGGTAAAAATTAAGAAGTGGGTGTTCATAGAGTTTGTTTAAATGGGATAATTCTATGTAGTTCCTGTAAACTATTTTTACCCTTAAAAATAAGAAATTATTAATGTAGCATACACACAGGCGTAACGTGGGGAAGGCACAGTAGGGCATGTCCCCCTCCCCTTTTAAAAATTGGAAAAGCTAATTAGTTGTTCGCTTTTTAAATGTCTTTTAAATTTGGGAAAATAGTAGGTACGGCGTCAGGCTTGAGTAATGGTTTGTCTCGGCATGTTAGAACTTCCTTACCTTGAATAGTGGAACGATAATGCATCTCCATGAATTTCGATTCGAAGTGCAAGGCACATACAACACAACTTTCATCAAGTTTCTTATCAGCTCTGGGAATTGCCTTATCCCATTTGCTCAACATATCACGAATTTTGGGGACAGCAACGAGTGATATTTTATTTTTGCAGGATTTATAGCCAGTATTACATCCTGGCACAAAACAGCTACCTTGCCTCTTCCGTTTCCTATGTTTTTTATTATTTGCTAATGCAGAATTTCCCAGTCCTTTTATAGCTTATATTATTTCCCTATGATCTTATAACTGTTGCAGTCGATTTCAGTACTGCACTTAGTTTTAACCACACAGTAGGTTTAACGCGTGACAGCCAATACTTGATCAACATCTACATCTGCAATAATAAAAAGTTACTGATTTCGAAAATAAATTTCGTTATAAACAATCCACAGTTGAATAAAACTAGCACACTAACACCCGAATAAGCCTATTGCGATTTAGTGATCAACTGTTGAATTACCTAGTGTATTGCTGTTATGATCGAGCTACAACGAATTAGCAAAGATACTGCCAAAAAGATTTCCCTCCACTAACCTTTGTTTTGTGAAAATTGGAAGTTTCGTAAGGCATCAAATCCTTGGCAAACAAACTTCCCACCATTTAATAGCACGAAGCCGATGAAGCATCCTAACGTAACTTCCGATGCCAGCGCCCTCTGTCATTTCATGACGATTGGTAACAAAACCGGGAATGACTTCTTAGGGAGCACGTCACACTAATTCTTCTAGGCACTGTAATACGGGTGCATTGTTCAGCGATGCATTTCTCACATATATTCAGAGAATTTTGCTGTCATTTCGGAGAAAACACCCAACATATATCGAGCGATTTGTTTTAATTTTAAAAGTACTTTTCAGACAGAAGTAAAGTACAAATGTAACTAGCGATTATAATTATTATTATACGTAGCAAATTAATTATTCACTCATTCTTAAAGAAAAAAAGAGGAATGCCAATGATGTCCCTACGGGCCAAACCGCCCGGCAACTGATCATCAAGTACAACCTAAACTCATTCTTAGAGCGGTATTCAACTGAAACACATGACCTCCTCATGGGGGGATGAGGAGGAGCTGGATTTCTAATTTACACAGAAAAGTGCTGTTGTTCAGTTTTTATTTATTTATTTTAATATTATATTTTTCTTATAAATAACTGAACTTTTTAACCAGGTGGCTGAGATGGATTCTGCCCATTCGTCTAAGATGTGTCTGGTCTTTGGTCCCGAGTTAGACATGAGTGGTTTGTCAGAGGAGATGACTTCTGCCCATTCGTCTAAGATGTGTCTGGTCATTGGTCCCGAGTGAGACATGAGTTGTTTTTCAGAAGAGATGGCTTCTGCCCATTCGTCTAAGATCTGTCTGGTTTTGATCCCGAGTGAGAGGTGAGTGGTTTGTCAGAGGAGATGGCTTCTGACCATTCGTCTGAGATGTGTCTGGTGTTAGGTCCCGAGTGAGACATGAGTGGTTTGTCAGAGGACATGGCTTCTGCCCATTCGTCTAAGATGTGTCTGGTCTTTGGTTCCGAGTGATACATAAGAGGCTTGTCAGAGGAGCTGGCTTCTACCCATTCGTCGAAGATGTGTCTGGTCTTTGGTCCCGAGGGAGACATGAGTGGTTTGCCTGTCCAGTGGTTCCGGCAATCTTTTCTCGTTCGAGAGACATTGGTACTTAATTAGAGACAAGAAAATATATACAGCCCTCTAAGATGCTCACAGTAGTTGTTAAACCAAGATAATAATAGTAATAATAACAAGAATTCTGTGTAAAAGAGTGGTAGGGTCCCGACTTTGACAAAACTAAAACTAGTTGACATGATTCATTGGGTTCATTATGTGCCACGTAGGTAATTTTCGCCCGTCTCCGTTTGAGAGACGCTGAAGTACCAGTTCGCAACAAATAGTGTATTGGAGCAGTGAGTCAGAATGTTATGATGTAGGAAAAAGCAGGTATAAAGTGTTGTTTTTGTTGGCTAAAAGGGCGACGGAAACAAATGAAATTTCTCTAACCTTTTGATGTTTCTACCTTGCTCTGCACTGGTTCCTTATGTTCTCCTATCTTCTACATTCTTTTATATATATCATCATCATCATCATCATTGTCAACCATTATCAATCCACTGCTGGACGAAGGTCTCCCCAAGTTTCCTCCACAACGGTCTGTCTTGTGCCAGTCTCCTCCATGTCACCCCTGCATACTTTGAAATTTCATCCACCCATCTCCTATGTGGTCTTCTTCTGGGTCTTTTCCTGTCCCTTGGAATCCAATCTAAAATTTCGGCTGTCCATCGATGATCTGTCCTTCTGGCAGTATGTCCAGCCCATTGCCATTTCAGGGATTTAACTTTGATCATGATGTCTTCCACTCTTGTCATTTTTCGGATCCACGAGTTCCTCTTCTTATCTCTCCTGGTTACACCAAGCATGCACCTCTCCATGCTTCTTTGAGTTGTCTGCAGCCTTTGTATGTCTCTTTTAGTTAAGGTCCACGTCTCTGCACCATACGTAAGCACTGGAAGGATGCATTGATCAAACACTTTTCTTTTAAGACATAATGGCATATTGCTCTTGAAAATTATGCTGTTTCTTCCAAAAGCTCTCCAGGCAAGTTTTGTACGCCGATTAATTTCTTCATCAATGTGACCCTCACTTGATATCTGCTGTCCAAGATAAACGTACGTGTCTGTTATCTCCAGCTTTTCTCCATCAATCGATAAATCTTCATTTCTTGTAAAAGCATTGAACATCACTTTTGTCTTCTGAAAGTTCATTTTTAATCCCACTTCTTTACTCTTGTCAGCAAGTTCCTGGATCATACTCTGCAGCTCTGATGAGGTCGTTGCAAAAATGACTACGTCATCAGCAAAACGAAGGTGGGTTAGATAATCTCCATTAATCTTTATCCCCTTGTTTTCCCAGCTCAGCGACTGAAAAACACCCTCCAATGTGGCATTAAAGAGCTTCGGAGATATGGTGTCACCTTGTCTCACTCCCTTTCCAATTTTTACGTGTGTTGTATTTTCAAACAGCCTAATCTTTGCACTTGCATTTTCATAGATGTTATTAATAATATTAATGTATGCATCTTCAATACCGCAGGTTTTCAGAGCCATTGTAACTGCTGATGGTTTCACCGAATCAAAGGCTTTTTCATAATCGATAAAAGCCATGCACAATGGAAGTTCATATTCCCTCGCTCTTTCAATTAGTTCTCTCAGCACGTGGATATGATCTATTGTGCTGTAGCCACTCCTGAATCCAGCTTGTTCTCTCGGTTGAGCCATGTCTAGTGCTACCTTCAAGCGGTGTGAAAGAACTTTAGTGAAGATTTTATAAACTACTGATAGGAGGCTGATAGGTCTGTAGTTTCCGAGATCCTCAATGTCACCTTTCTTATGTAGCAGGATCATTGTAGCGGTGTTCCAATCCTCAGGAATCTTTCCTTCATTAAGGCATCGAGTGAAAATTTGGGCGAGTACTGTTTCGATTTCTCCACTTGCTTCTTGTATGATGTCTACAGTAATTCCATCTTCTCCTGGAGCTTTTCCTCGCTTCATGTTCTTGATTGCATGTGCAACTTCTGCTGGAAGGACTGGAGGAACTCTGGTACTGGTATCTTTCATGATGTCTGGAGTGCATATATCATCCCTTTCATATAATTTGGAGTAGAAATCTTTCACTCTTGTCAAAATTTCGCCTCTATTTCTTGTTACAGAACCATCTTCTTTTCTCAGTGCCATAATCTGTTTTCTTCCCTTACTGAGATGTCCCTTTGCTATCTTTAGGCTTTGGTTGCTTTCAATTGCTTTCCTCACTAGTTCACAGTTGAATTTCCTTACGTCTTCAATGATACTTTTTCTTACTGTCTTGCATAGCTCTATATATTCCACTTTGGAAGTCACATCTTCTTTAGTTGTCCTCATCTCTCTTCTTTTTTGCATCAACATTTTGGTTTTTCCTGATAATTTGTTCACATGCAACTTGTTCTTAGACCCAGCTAATTTTGTTGCTGTTTCCATAAGAGCTTTGGTTACTTTTCTGTTAACTTCAGAGATGTCCACTTCTTCCGATGTTAGACCTTCTAAAGCAGAGAACCTGTTCTTCAGTTCTAACTTGAAGGTATTATGGTGTTTTTTAAGGTTGGTTATGTCAATAGATTTTGTTTGTCTTATGAGCTTGCCACGTTCAAGTTTAGTGTTGAGGTGCATCTTACATCTCACCAATCTATGGTCACTACCTGTGTTGAACTTGTTTAGCACACTGCAGTCTTCTATGACGAATTTTTTGTTACACATAATAAAATCAATTTCACTTGTTGTCCCATTTGGATGTCTCCATGTCCATTTCCTGTGTGGCTTTTTCTTGAAGAAGGAGTTCAAGATGAAAAACCCTTCTGCCTCTGCAAACTCAACGAGAGTATTTCCACGCTGGTTTCTGTTGCCATGACCGAATTTACCTACTGAAGTTTCATTCTGTTGCCGTTGCCCTATTTTTGCATTGAAATCTCCCATAATTATTTTCAAGTGCTGCTTACCTTTATTATTTAGATGACAAATTTCCTCATAAAATTCTTCAATTTCTTCTTCAGGATGACTTGTGGTGGGTGCATAAGTTTGAATAATCTGAGCCTGGTATCTTCTCGATATATATATACTTCCGCCCTATTAGCAAAATCATTTCAGCTCTTATCAGTTTTTCATCTACTTTTTTTCTATCTGCCCCAGCTTCTGATGCACTTAAGAAAAGCAAGTGCAAAGGTTCTGATATTTCAGGATACAGCACTAATAAAAATTGGAATAGGAGTGAGACAAGGTGACATTATATCTCCCAAAATCTTTAATACCACATTTCAAAATGGCTTTTAATCATTGAACTGGGAAAACAAAGGGATAAAGGTTAATGGAAATTATTAAACTGACCTTCGTTTTGTTGACGACGTAGTCATTTTTGCGATTTTCCCTTCAAAGCTGCAGAGTATGATCAAAGAACTTGCTGACAAGAGTCAAAGACAGTCAAAACCAGAAGGAACGGTGCCCTTCTGTACATAATAAAAAGTGTTACGGTTGATATTTGCATGAAGTAAATTAAACGATTCTCAATGGCTGCGTTAAATCACAACTCAAACATAGTCAAAAGTGGAGCACGGTGTCTCCTGTACAGTATTAAGAAGTTTCTCAGTTGAAACACAAAAGGTTTTGTATTTTTGGGTCCGTTATTAGGAAATGTGGAACAAGTTACGTCGTTGATTTTAATGTTGAGCTCTGCTCTCAACATTTCCAAAATGATGTGATGGTCCACGGCTGCCAACCGCAGAACTGCTTTACTTGTGTTGCCATTTCTACTCGTCGATAGCGTTAGTTTCTTTCGTCGTCATGCAAGGATTCCCGACTTTCCCGGAAATTTTCGAATCACCGCAAACCAAATTTTATGTGGATATTTATTTTTTCACCAGGCATATTTATGAGAAATTCAGTTTGCAAGATTTTAACAGGGGGCTATGGAAGCTCAATATCATATTTTGTTATTTTACGAATTCATATCACGTAGTTTATAAAATTGTTGTGCTCAACGCATCAAAATCTGGAAAACACATGCCAGTTTGCGGATGAGAAACAAAAATAAGAAATACATTCATAAAAACGTATAAAAGTTGGATGATTTTTCACTATTTTCTAATTGTTACTAAGCTGAAATTAACATTAAAAATTCCGATCTGCAAAGAGATCCGGTGAAAAACATTTATGGAAGCCAACTTTTAGAAAAAAATTCAATAAAGAGTATATTAATCATAAGTACATTATATCAGGATATGTTAATTGACATTACACGTTTTTTTCCTGTTAATATCGTAAAAAAATGATATTCATGTAACTAGTAAATTTTGAGATGTTTCCTTTCTACATCATATTAAAAAGTACTGCATTAAAGAAATTTGCGCTTTTGAAACCTCTTTTGCATAATTTCATTCATGATGATTAACTTTGGCGTAAGTGTTTTGTAGTATTTTGTGATTGCATAAAAATATGACAATCATTTTAACCACAACATGCACATTTATGTTATATGCAATAAAGTGAAATAATTTTGGTTTTATGGATAATATCAGTAGGTTCAAAATAATCTGCCCGATAGCGCCGCTTCAAAACCCTTGTTTGCCATTGTCATTCAGCTGGTCCCAGGCAGCGGGAACTTCCTGCAGGTTCGGAAAGGCCACCGGCCGCAGAATGGGATTGACGTAACGAACAGTCGTTATGGTGGTACGAACTCTTATGAGAGGTGATATCCTTTCGTGTCCGATAGCACCACAGGATTTAATTCCTCGTGTTGTTCCTGTATGCCTGATGCAAATACACTCTTCGCGACGACGCACTCTCTCTCTCTCTCTCTTTCTTTCTTCGGCAGATACAGATGAGGTCATCCGTTTCACCTACACAAAAGCGTATTTTGTCAGAAAGCACGATATTGGGCCATTCGTCATGCCACTCCCTCTCTTCAGTACGTTATTCCAGCCTGGCAGTCCGTACATGCAATATGAAAGGTAGGCTGAACGACAACACATATCAGGTACCGTACAGAACTGACAACCTTTTCCATTCAGTCGCAAGTGAGCGGTACAGCAACATATAGTCACTTATATCGTACACAGCTTTCACCAGTCCTTGAAATCAAAATCATAAACCGATTATATAAAAAACATGAGCAACATTTCATTTTGAACTCCCGTTACGCTGACCTTAAGTGAAGTTTTCAAACTTGCATGGTGGTTGCTGTGGCCCTTGCCGATATTACTTCTCCCTCTCCCGAAAATGATTTGTTTTTCACATATTCACGAACAAGCATTCACAATTTTTGTTGAGCTTTTCGGTATCAGATAGAAGGGTGTGGTGCGGTAACTGGCCTTCTTTGAATGCCGGGAGTCATAGAACACAAATTAAAGGACTTAAAGGCAGCGCTAACTTCCCGAGACAGGTTTGTGTTCCACCCCGCTGAGACGATAAATACAATTCAATCGTTTTGCTATAAGAGCCAAATTCCCGCCACAAAAGGACAATTTCTGTTCCAGGAGTGAGCAGAATTTGAAGATTTCATCATTCCCAGCATTTTGCACCAAGTAAATGTTTCCACGACAACAGGCTGTCATCGATGTTCACAAATGAGGCCGTCAACAGCATGTATTCGGCATGTCTAAATTTAATTTATTGCATGCTGATAAGATACACTACCTACCAACAAGTAATTGGACACCTGTGATAGCAAAGGAAAACGAAGTTTATTCATCTTCAATAGTTGGTGGAGCCTCCACGAGCGGCGATTACAGCTGCGACCCTCCGGGGCATACTCTCAACCAGGCGTTGTACGACGGCTAGCAGTATTTTCTTCCCCTCTGCTTAGAGAAGACAGGTCAGTTCCTTCACCGACTTCGGACGGTGGGGGCAGCTCCAACTAGTCCCAGAGGTGCTGTGCAGGCCAGGCCAGTCCATTCGATTAACCCCATTATCACCATACCAAGCCATGGTGAACCTCGCAACATGACAGGTGGCATTGTCATCCTGAAAGTAACATGAGTTCACCCCGTAAAACTGCCACAACGTAGGAAGCGCATGGTCATCCAAAAGGGTACAGTAGGTCTCGGCGTTGAGTCTACCAGGAATTGCGACAAAGGGTCCCGTGCCATACCAGGATAAGCACCCCGATAGCATAATTCCACCGCCGCCGAACTTCACAGTTGGCACAATACATTCCGGCAGGAGGCGTTCTCCAGGCACACGCCAAACCCAGACCCTGCCATCCGAACGGTAGAGGGTGAGCCTTGAATCGTTGCTCCAGAGAACCTGTTTCCACATTTCGACAGTCCACTATCGACGTTCTTTGCACCACGTTAGCCGAGCAGCGCTATTGGACTTGGTGATCAAAGGCTTATGGGCGGCAGCACATCCATGATAACCGAGCAGATGGGCTTCCTTACGGATAGTATTTATCGAAAGAACACTCCCGGATGCCTTTTGAAACACCTCGCGGATGTGGCCCATGGATTTGGTGCTGTTCTTCTGAATTTCTCTGGCCAGCACCCGTTCGTCTCTAACTCCCAGTTTTGTGGGTCTGCCGGGTCGGGGCACATTCCGACAGTCACTTCTCGTCTTCCACTTGCCAATCACGTAGGTCACTGTCGATTTTGGGTATTTCAACTCGCTGGATATGTCACGTATGGATCGGCCATTTCTGTGATACCCGACGATTACACTTTTCTCGAAATCAGAAAGCTCTGAACTGCATGGCATCTTGCATGCGCCTGGTTTGTTGTTGTTTCCCACACGATATTTAACGGCGGCGGCCGTGACGTTTATCAGGTTTATTTATAGTTTGTAATTATACTGCATACCTTGATTTTCGTAATTTGAAAATATGCGTTATAATTCATTACGATTCTTCATAATTTGTAAACGAACTCATAGATACACTTTCTAAGCAATTATTGAAATTTTCTTGCCATGTATGAATATAACTCAAGCAGCCTTTGTTTAACCGTAGCAAGCTGTTTACCATCATTTTCCTGTAGAACTGAATTTGAAATGAAACTCAGGAGCTGACATTCAAGAAAAAACTTCAAGGTAACTGTTTGCTTATTGCCAAAGAATGAAATTTGGAGCTACCATTAATATTTAGCCTTAACAAAAAAAGCTTTCTTAACTTCTAACCAATCACTAATGGAACTCATTGGTTATCTTAAGCCATTTAACAGTGATTAGGTATTGATATCTCGTTTAAATTCGGTCTATTTTGTGAAGGTTTTCACACGGATACGAAGAGTTAGTCACCTTTATGATAACCATAACCTTCAGAAGTAGTGTTCCGCATTTATTCCTTACGCTTCAAAAACGCTTTATCATTTCCGTACCACTAGATATTGGCTAAGTAGCGTTAAATATTCAAATAATTTGAAAATTTCAAACTGAAATTCTAATTCAATATTGCGATCATAATTTTCTGCAAACTATCAAGTGCGGGAATATACCGTATTTACTGGAATCTAATGTGCACCATTTTCCTCCAAAATCGAACCTGTTTATCCGGGTGCGCGTTAGAATCGGTGACAAATACATACACCGGGAGTCCCGCAAATGCCTAACTGTCTAGGGAAAAGGTCGTTGCTGCGCGCCAGTGGATGTAATTTCCTTTGAGCGTCTGACTGTTGCTATGGCAACCGACAATCTCCAACTTTCCCCATTCTTCTACATTCGTTTAGAAGAAAATGCGGACAGTCGCTTGCTTCATAGTATTGTTCTCTGAAAGAAACATTGCATTTCGTTACTTGAACGTAGAGTGTACTGTCTAGAGATGTGTTCTAAACGGCAGCATTATCCAGCAAAGTTTAATCTGCAGGTGGTTGCCTTTGCAGAGAAACATGTCAATCACACTTGTCTTAGAGAATATGGAGCTTCAGAAGTGAATGTAAGGTTTTGGAGGAAAGAAAAGGAAAAGCTGAATCAATGCTCCAAAACAAGAAAGACGTTCTCGGGACCTAAGACAGGTAGATTTCCCGAGATTGACGATCGTCGAGATCATTTTGTGAAGCAGCATGCATCAGATTTTCCTGTTACGGTAGACATTCTTCAGAGAAAAGCACGAGAAATGTATCGTGAACTGGGATCGAGTGTAAGGTTCACTGCTTCAAGAGGATTGATATGCCCTTTTATGAAAGAAAAGGATTTTCTCTGAGGGGGCGTACTTCAATATGTCAGAGAATGACATCTGACTTTGAAGAAAAGCTAAACAGTTTCCTTAATTACTTCATATCAGTAAGAAAGCAAGGGCACCATGTTTTAAGCCAGATTAGGAATGCTGACCATTGTATGTTTATGTGCCATCAAATTACTCTGTAGAAGGTGTTGGTGTAAAGCAGGTTAAAGTGCTAACAAGAGGAAACGAGAAGCTCCGAATGACGGTTATGCTTTTCATTACCGCCGATGGGAACAAGCTACCACTGCATGTTTTTTTTTCTAGAAAACAACATTTCCGAATAAAGAGACTTTCCTCAGAATATTCGTGTCAGAATTCAAGAAAATGGATACATGACCGAAGAACTGGTAAGGGAAAGGCTTCAAAAACTGTGGTTTCGACGACCAGGTGCGGGGCAACTGCGGTTCATGGTTGTATTGGATTTATTCAAAGGGCATGTAACGAACTCGGTGAAAACAGAACTGATGTAATTGTTGTGCATGGAGGAATGACTTCCCAACTTCAGCCCATTGATGTCTGCATAAACAGGTCGTTTAAAGCAGCAATTCGTTCACGCTATAATGCGTGGCTTATATCGGGAGACACAGAACTAACAAATACTGGATATGTTAAAAAACTTTCACTCTCTGTAGTAGCACAGGGGATTGCAGATACCTGGGATTTCATTCCTCATGACTTAGTTAAGCGATCTTTTCTGAAGTGCGGCATTTCCAATGTGATGAATGGCACTGAAGACGACGTTATCTTCGAACAATCCAGAAGTGAAACCACAGCCGACACCAGCAATGAAGATTCGTGCAGTGAAATATCTGAGGATGGGGATGGAGAGATGTCTGTGAGCAATGCATAATTCGGAATAATGTGGAATTTAAATAAATACAAGAATTTTCTAAATTTGATAAGTTTGAATTTCTTTTAAGATTTCTTGCGTCTTAGTATACCAGTATTAAGAAAAAATACTCATTTTCGTAGCTGAGAAAAAGGTGCGCGTTAGATTCCAGGAAATACGGTGTTTGTTTTCATTTGGGGAGATATATTTCGTCATCTGAACGCTATTCCCTCTTTTTGTTTTTGTTCCAAATTAATTTCTGAAATATAGTAATCTTTAAAGTTTGACATTCCCGGCATTTGGAAACATTTTGCATCACATTCCTTTTTACATTTTTTGATGATATGTAACTTGTACGAGCGTCCTGCTCGGCACCGTGCTTGACGTCATTTTTGCCAAACAAAAAAAAACTCGCATCCGAAATGGCTTTAAGATATATCGGAAAAAACTTGATTCCGCGTTATTTTTCTCCATAATAGGAATTACACTAGTGTTATTTTTACTTCAAAAACTACGCTAAGTGCGAAAAGTCATGAGATACGTACCTAGTATCGTGTGGGATCTCTTCTAGCCAGGCGAATTCCAGCAGCTCGTCGTGGCATCGATTCCACAAGTGCGAAAACACTTCTAGGGAGATGTTGAGCCATGCCATCTGAACAGCCGTCTATAATTCCCTGGAGTTTGTAGATGCAGCATCTTGGGTGCGAATAGACCTTTCATCCATGTCCCATAAGTGCTCCATTGGGTTCATATCGGGCGTTCCTGGTGACCATAACTTCCATCGGAACTGTCCAGTATGCTCCCCTAACGAATTTTGGATAACTTGGGCCCGATGACATGGTGCATTGTCAGCTTGGAAAATCCCGTCGTTTCAGCGGTATATGAAGTCAATGAAGGGACGAAAATGGTTACCCAGCACAGCAACAAAGCAAGCACAGGTTAATGGCGTGTTTACGAGGTCCAGAGGAATCAAACCGTGCCACGTAAAGACACCCCACACATGTATGGAAGTATCAGTAGTTTCAACAGTGCTTTGTTGACAGCTTGGGTCCATGGCCTCATGGCATCTGCGCCACACGCGAACCCTACGATCAGATCGTAACAACTGGTTGGGTGACACATCGGACCACGCTACATGTTTCCAGTCTTTTTGTGTCCAATTGCCGTGTTCACGAAGCCAGGTGATGCGCTGTGTCCGATGCCGTGGTGTTAACAAAGGCACTCTGGTGGGTCTTCTGCTATTTTACCTCATGGATGGTAAATTACGCATCATTGACCTGATGGATATGTCTCTGGTACCTCCTGCATTGAACGTGAATGTTATTTTAGCCGGTGTCGCTTCTCTGTCAGCATAGACAATTTATGTCAGACGCTGCTGGTCAAGGTCATTCACCACCCGTGGTTGGCTACTGCAATGTCCACCGTGGGTGGTAATGCCTTCCATGAATATTCTCGGTGCACACGTGACACCGTGGATCGAGAAATGTTGATGTTCGCACAGCTTCGGAAATTGAATGGCCCATCCTTCTTGGTTCCACCACCATGCCTAATTCAAACTCCGATGATTCACGTCGAGTTGCCATAATCCTACCGGCGGTTGTTCAACCTGACTTACGAGATTACACTTTGCAACTGATAAAACTCGCAACGTGTGTTGAAGTATTATTTGTACGACGCAGTGCCAGTTAAAAGTTTGCATACTGCTATCCCATGACTTTTGGCACTTCAATGTACTGTGTGCCATATATATGTATAATATCATCGGTTTTGAAATATCAATTTGTACAACACATTCATATCACTAAACTTTTATCTGAGACCTAGAAGTTTCCTCCTAAAAGAAAATCTACCTGCCATAATATATTTGAGCGGTGTTGTGCTAATTATAGACAAAATTACCCAGGGCTTTAGATGTTATTTATGGTGTCGAGGTTTATTCCTACCGAGGTTTGAAAAGAATTGGAACGTAACAGAATTGAAATTTCCGGGAGAATTTAAAAAGTGCAAACTTTTGGCTTGTGCATTGCTTGCAACACCAGGAATGTCGATATATTTATATCTAAGTCAGCGATCCGGTGTGAGTGAACACTGTTCGTCAAGAACATATTCCCCTGCATACATGAATCATGCCACTTCAATCTCCTTCTGAGGAGCACATGTTACATTGCTGAAAGAAACAAGTAATAGTATTTTTCCATGTCTTTAAAGGAAAAGAACAGGTTAAGCTTTGAACTGTAACTGGAAAACCAGAATTCTTTTATGGCACAGAACATGGTAAATTGCGGCACATTAGCCAAGCGGGAAAAATGATTTTCTGATGCCACGACGAATGTCATTGGCTGCTGAAATGCTGGACGGCACAGCCGCGTACGTCATTGGCTGATGGCATGTCTGGCATTCTGTACGATGTATGAACAGAAAAAAGAATTAACCGCCGAAGAGTTTCAACTGTGCGATATCGACCTATGCTGATTTCGTAAATCTCAGATTAAGTTAACAGTAACAAAGCTTAACACATTAATAATATGCAGTACAAAATGTTATAATACCTGAGCATCCGACAACGGCAGAATCGGTTGCGGATAAAACTGACTGAATGTCAGGAAATTAATATGAGCCTTGGAAATCTTAACGTCATTCTGGGAATCGCGTGTAAGACATCCGATGCCGATAGGTGAGACCCAATAACGGGAAGAGGGCCCACAGATCGCTAATTTCGCGGTGCCCGAAGGACAAATTCAAAGCTATCTAGCAAACAACATCACAATACTAACAGGAAATGCAATTCATTATACGTATATGACTCCCTCTTTCTAATGCGGGTATCCCACAAAGCTGCATTTCTAGCTGACAGAAAGTCGGGAAACAATGATAAAGACAGAAATAAAAGCGATTGATAACATAGGAAGTCTCGGGGAGTGCTTGTAAAATCTGAATTATGTTCGACGGCGAACATAAGAGGGATACATTGAAACCTGTGTCTATGGTCACGTGCCAATGCGGGCAGCGTATTCTGCCACGGATGTTATCACCAAGAGAAACAATACGTGAGCTACGTTTATCCGGCGGTAATCTTCAGAACGCGAACATGTGGAATCAATTTTGAAACGCATAAGAAAATGTGTGCCTGCATTTCGTGATAGCCAGTATGTGAGACTCATAGAAACACCTTCTTTAGGATCTTTTAGAAAGAAAACTGGAAAGCCGTGATAACTTTTACCTGCCAATGTTTCCATTTGGGAACATAAACTTTTCAATTAAAGTAAAACAAATCGGAATAAAGCATTCAAAATTCATTCACAAATCGGAATAAAGCATTCAGTAATGAACTTTTTCTTTAAATTGCTGAATTTTCTTAAAATTTTTTAGCTACATTTATTTTGCCCTCCACTCAAAAAAGGAAAATCTGAAAATTTCCAGAAAATCTTGATTTTTTAATCTTTATACCTGCTAAAAATCCTTTGTAATTTTAATCCATAAAACACACACACACACCGAATTTCTCTTATATTCACCGGAGATATGCAGAAGCGTTGAGTTTATGTTGTGATCACATACATTTTTATTTTTCGTGATTCATTAGTGAGAACCAGTGTCTGTTATTTCGATGTTCCCAAATGGGAACATTGGCAGACTGTGTGAAGCGATTTTCATCAAGAAGTTCAACTTACTCAACCGACGTCATTGCTCTTTCCACGTTTATAATTGAGTCACGGAGAAATCCCCATTAGCCATTCCCGGTGGCAGCCAATGAGAACTTATCCGTGACTCACTCATAAACGGCGAAAGAGCGATGTCTTCTGCTTGATGTTCCTGGTCCACGTCAAATATCTGTATTAAAGTTCAAATTACAGTACTTTCCAAATCTTTCAGGAGCAACACACAAGGACATGTTTATGTTTGAGAGTGTGTGTAACTGATGCACAGTTCCTGTTATTTCCTTAGCTGAAAAACATAATGGTATTTTATAATGAGATAGAAAGCAAGTGGTGTTTTCAAACCTGAGGCCTTGTACATCTAACCTCCAGTTTTTGTTTTTATGTTGTGTGTATCTTCCTAATAAAAGCAGTATATTTCCACTAGAGCGCCCTGTACACCTGGGCAGAACAACATGATGGGAACATATTCGACGTTTACGGAAATTACTTTCGTACAACTAGCAACTAACTCCCAGACTTTAGGCATTTAATACGTCGCAATGTTCGCAGAGGTCAAACACCAGTTCAATTTCGCAAATGATTCCGTAGGAGTATTGCAAATCTTGTAGAGGTGTGAGTTGGTCTCTTAAACTCCTGGGCGCACAGATAATTCAACATTATGCAGTAACTACATTCGAGACTCAAATTATATTTTATCATTTACTTTCAACAACTCCCATATTTGTAGTTACTGTTCTGCTCGTGTTTTGAAGATGAACGCCAGGGATTTTTAAAGGTCACACAACATAAAATTTAAACTGAGCCTTGAAAACATACTGCAGCCAAATATTGGTTAATATAGATTAAATAAACTAGAATTCCGATTACCAGAGATGTGGAGAAAGTTAAGGTATTGTCATTACCAAGAATTTGAAATACTTGTTCCGTCCTTTTATTTCACACAAAATTGATAGAAAAATAAATTATAATTAAAAATATTGCTACTGATTCCGATCTGCATTTAATTCTTAAACATTGTTTCTTGAACATCCTTTTTTGGGTGAGTATGTACCAGAGCAGCTGTGTTTAATATATCCTGATTATCACACATATATTTAGGTAGAACGTAAAACACCTGTTTAATTTTTGTTATTGCCAGGGCGTTTAAAACCACCGTTGCAAACTGATGGATTACGAGCAGTACTCCGTGCCTAAATTAGGGACACTTGTTCTAGGAAAGGGAGAATGCCAGGGCCGTAAGACAAACACAGCATTCATACCTCCCTGATTTTTGAACAGACTCACAGAACAGGAGACTCGGCAATTATTTGGCAATCAAGATCTTAATAGAACAGAGCGTACGCCGATGGCCGGACATGGAACTAAAACTTCCAAACGTAACCGTCTGCCTTTTTTGCACGTCTTTTGTAAAAAAAGATCATGTTTATGTTATCGGTTTGTCCGCCCGTCTTTACCCCCGATATCTCTGCAACTATTAGTCCGATTTGAACAATTCTTTTTGCATTGGGAAGCTTGAAATATGAGAATGATGATCCTTCATTTCGGTTTTTTACGCTGTACATTTTTGCCGCTAGAGGTCGTAAATGCAGATGATGTCGAATTCTAAAATACGTTTTATTCCACATATTTGCTTCTAAACACCCGATTGAAAAAAATATATTTATCTTTCGATTCCATTTACGTCAAAAAATTATCGATCGTCTCCCCAGTTTGTTTGACACCGAGCCAGACAAACTGGGGAGACGATCGAGGAGCAAAAGTACAAGCGGATTTGACGAAGACACATAAGTTGAAATCAACCCCTGCCCCAGGGAGACGAATCGCAAGGAAGACGCCTCCTTCTTACGCTATCTTGGTAATCTCAGGAAAACTACTGGAAAGTCTATAATGAACTCCAATAGTAACACCCGAAGCAGGATGCGCGCCGAAACAATGGACAAATTTATAAGGACATGTTCTCTATCGAAGAAAATGAGAAGTTGGAGTACAATTTGTCTCCTGCGAAAACAAAATGTCAAGAAGAGAATGTGTAAGATCCTGAAATGGAAGAGAGTTCGCAAAGGGATTTGCGAACTCTCTGCAATTGAACGAGCAAAATTTAAGAAATTTAGGCATTTACGGAATCACATAGCTGTTATCCCTAAAGGTACCAATATGGTGACGTCCATTGAAGTTTCCTCAGTAATGGAACTTGGATCAGCTGTTGCACTCTCCACACTTACAGGGATTAAAGCACACTCCAGTTCCGGAAAAGGCGGTTGCTCAGCCACGTTTGTGGACAGTGCAGATGAAAGTGGACCATTTAGAGCAGTCCAGACTGTAAAAGCAGCCACTGGATATTTCGGTAATGCAGCAGGTTGCTGCTGCATTGGCTTCGCTAAAATTTGCTGTCAGCAGTTGAGAGAGGCCGTTGGAGCTGATACGTTGAGGACTTCGCACTGTCCGGGAAATTCTGGTTTTCCGGGCATTGTTGCAAAACATGCCCAGCCGCTCTACAATAACTAAAATATTTGCCTGAGTAGATATTGAAGGAGTAAGTAGGAGATCCAATGATCATTGTGAAACAATCCGGACACACTTCTCAGGCTTCATCGGAAGAAAACACAACTTGTACCCGTTTGTTGAGTCCACTGACATGCTTATGTGGCAAGTGAAGAGGTTCATCTGAAATGTGCTGAACAGTTTCGAGGACCTTACACCATTGGGAAAGTGTAAGCGTAAGATCATCGTCCGTCACTTCTAACGTAACTGGGTAAAATGTGACTCAAGCCGGGAGGGATGTTATATCTGCAAGAAACGATGTCTGGTATTTAATAGTAATGCCGGTTTGTAGGATGGTTTCAGCAATTGAATAGTTCGTAAACAGTACATAAATACCACGAGTACATCGTGTAACTCCTTCAATGCTATCACTGGGAACCAACAGTTTTAAGCCCCAATACATATAGGGATGGTGTCTGAGGCAAAACATCAAATAACACTGTACTGTTGACTAACAAGCTATGCTGTCTGGCAACTTAGGAACGTTTTAGACTCTCGAGATGTTGCAGAACATTACTCTTTTGTTTTAAAAAATGACATCAAAATACACATAATTAAAAACTTTATTTAGACGATGAGTACGCTATTGGATAACTCTTGAAAATAAGCAATGAACTGATTGTTCTATTTTTACTTTTTGTGTTTTTTGTCGTGAGACATTCGTAATTTGTGTGGAAAAATTACCATTGTCCTCAATTAATTCTGAAATCCGCATTGGTGACCTTACTGTAATTAATTATTGGTGTTTTATTATATTAGGAGAAGTTTGAAAAATACTGTTAAAATTACAGTTTCCGATTTTGCTGCGCAATGTCAGTGACGTTTTTTCTTTGGCGAAGTTGTCTTGGAAAATATACCAAAAAATTTGGCAAATTTCTTTTTAAGAAATCTAAAATTTTCCCAAATATTAGAAATATGTATATCGTCGAAATTGAATATCTCTTCTCATATATTTAAAAATTAAGAATCTGAATTTAAAAAAGGGTAAAATGATCGGTTTGAGAGATATTATTCATTTCATCTGATATTTAATATTATTTGTAGTAATTTACTTGAAATATAAATTATATCTATATAATATCCAACAAATTTCTTTGTAGAGTAACGTACTTGCTAGGTAGTTCTGGAACGAGGCTTTAGTCTCGTACATTGACGAAAGCGCAGGTAAGTTATCTTAGTGGGTTTTAAGAGGTAAATAATTCACTAAATACGTCGAATCCAGAACAGCATTTGTTCACGCACTGAGGGAAGAGACTACAATTTCGCTCTGCCTCGTGTACTTTAAACACAATGTTTCATTATCTACTATTTAATTTGACTGATGTAGTTGTCAGATTCAGCAAAGAAGCTAACTTGAGCAACAACCTCCTTTTCCTTACGTTTTCTTTTTAAATTAACTGATGTATTTATCAGATTTAGCAAGAACATGACCTCAGCAACAACCTCTTAGAAAAAGAGCTGACTTGAGCAGCAACCTCTTTGCCCAATTCCAATGAGGAACAGATGGAAATTGTATTATCTTGGAGAACTATTACTGCCCTGTATACACATAGCCATGAGCCACTTCACGATGCCCCCTGCCTAATCCAGGCGGTAATCAGGCCCTTTTTGATTTCAACACACACACACAACACATAGAAAGCGTTCTTCAATTCTCCGAAAGGCAAAATAGTTAAACAGGATACTTTTAGGAATACCGCGAGAATCTCAAGGGACTGTAAATTATACAAGCATTCATTCCGAATTTGGAACCACCAGTTCCATGCAAGAGGTAGATACAGGGCTGTAAAACAAACCTTAACCCGGAATTGGGGCACGCTTAACCCGCAATTGGGGCCCGGACCCATCTGGGACAAATGGTTAGAAGAGAGCACTTTGTACCACTCACCAATACATAATAAAACGAGAACGGTTTCTGAAGAATAGTAACACCTGCAAAAGAAGAGGCAAGTAGGGGACTTCTGTATCCAAGTAAATGACATCACGAACAATAAGTTTGTGAGATGTTGTTTCTGCGCCAAAATGCATTACAAACCTTTTATATTAGGGTCTTATGATTCCTTTTTCTTTATAATGATCTTTTCCCTAGATCCTATGTATTTTTACTGTGATTTCAACGCAGAAATCCATGAAATAATAAAGAGGCTGCGGTATTGGTATCAGTGTCCCCGACAAGGTAACCCTTTCTTTCACAAGGCAGTTCCCCATGAATTCTATAATTTTTTTCTGTTACTTCGTGTGTCCATGACATCGACGCAAGACAAACCTGTGCTAATAATGATTGTTCTCGCAGGCCTTTCGTTTACCAATGTATCCCGTCTATGTCCAGGACAGAAGAATAAATGTCCATGGCTTTTATTCCTTTTTCTTTTATTTCCCCATTTGACGCCAATGTCAGAAGAACAATAACATCTGACACGGTGTTGTTCATTGCATTTTTTTCTTTTTCTATTATTTTCTCCGTCGATGTCCGTGGCAGAGAATCAAAGATTTATATCTGCGCATGGATTCTGCTTCACTTTGTTTAATTTGTTACGTCGATGTCTATGCCAGAAGAATACTGGCATTTCAATGCTTTTGTTAAAGGCTATTATTTAGTTTTATGTTATTCTTCTTGTCAATATCCAACAAAAGGACAAATAATTTTTTCGGTTCTGTTATTCGTTCATTTTATTTGATGTTCTGTTATTTACTCAGTAATTGTAGACACCACAGAAACAGGAATATAGAACATTAGTATTAGCCGTCCTTCCGGTACTCCTTTTCCGTACTATTGATCTTCAATGTTCCTCGTCAAAGGAAACACCAACCTTCAGTGCCGCCGCTGATTAATGTTTTTTCTTTAAAAGCTGTCTTTCTGTCAGTGATATCTCTAAATTATTAAAAAGTCATTCTGAGATATTTCATTAGTTTCCTTGAAGAGTGGCACAACTGTTGGAAGTAAGTGATGATACTTCATTCCGCAACAGTGTTATCCCGTTGGGAAAGAAACCGCCTAAGAGTGTGCTGGGTTGTAGCAATTTCAAGTACTGATTCCAAATTGATCATAGATCATATGCAGCTGATTTTAGGAAGGGAGTGTCTGACCCGAGGTCTCAAACAATCCTTAGAAATAGGAAGCTAGGAGATTTCGGTTGACGAGACCGATAGAAAAGTCACACCGAAGCGAGGTTGGAAGGGAGAGGAAAACGCCCATATTTGTTACCAGGGGACCCGTACACGGGGTCCGACGGCTTAACGTGCCCATCCGACCCGCGGCGGGTATTTAGTGGTTCGAGCGTTCGCACCTGCCCGGGATCGAACCTGATGTTACATCCATGGGAGTCACGAACACGGACAACTAGGCCACCCGCTGCACATGATTTCATATTACGATACGATATTTGAAGAAGTTTTAGGTAGGGAGTGTCTGACCCCAGGCCTAAAACTACCCTTAGAAATAGGAAGCTAGGAGATTTGAGTTAGTGAACTCAATAGGAAAGACAAACAGAAAAATTGAGTGAAAGGAGAAGGTGATGCATCTTTTAAACTGTGAAGCGTGACACCAGTCTAATGAGACGGGAAGCAAGGGGAACCAAGAACCGCACAACATCACAAAGATCCACAACGCCGCCCTGCCTCCGACACCCCAGGGGTTCACTGCGACTCAACGAGACCAAATCCTAATGCCCGAGCAGAATCCATTTTCGCCGTCTCGATGCCAATCTGAAAAAAAGGGGGGGGGGAGTCTGTTTAACCTCCACCAGTGTTCACCTACTTACTCTCTCTGTAAAGGGGGTCAACGATCGCCGCCTTGGTTCTGGAATGCCTAAGGAATTTGCTGGGATTGTAATCAACTGCGCCCCTAACAAGTCCATTAGGTCGGTTTCCGCTGGTGTCACGTCAATTCGTCGCGGACAAATTCGTCGACTACGTCAATACGTCGCGTTTACAAATTTTGGTTACATACAAAACGAATGCAGGAAAACGTACGATTTCGAACTTCTTCTGCCCTGATCAAATTTATAAGGTTTGGGCCCTGAGACAGGATAGGAATATTATGCTTTTCCTTTGACACAAAAAAATATTAGACTGTAGACGGTTTTTGGAACGGGTCCGGGCCCGGTGTCAGAGCCCCCACCCCCCACCACCCCCACCCCCACCACCCCCACC
The DNA here is from genome assembly GCA_039090855.1 of Macrothele yani. Taxonomy (NCBI): domain Eukaryota; kingdom Metazoa; phylum Arthropoda; class Arachnida; order Araneae; family Macrothelidae; genus Macrothele; species Macrothele yani. Next base: position 25,169,810 of record CM077032.1, on the reverse strand, counting down.
CCACTCCTGCAAAATTTTCGTAAAATCTACAGTTTTCAATTTAGAACCACCAAATTTGGTATATTATCTCATGGTACTCTAAATTAGACGGTTGACGGTTTTTCGAACGGGACAAGACCCGGAGTCTAAGAGTCCCGCACATGCAAAATTTTCGTAAAATCTACAGTTCTCAATTAAGAACCACCAAATTTGGTATTATGAAACTCTAACTTAGACGGAAGACGTTTTTTGGAACGGGTCGAAGCACGGGGGTCAGAGCCACCTTCCCCTCCATACAAGAGTTTTGTAAAATCTACAGTTTTCAAATTAGAACCACTAAATTTGGTATACAATCTCATGGTACTCTAACTTTGAGTGTGGAATGTTTTCGGAACGGGTCGGGACCAGGGGGATCAGGGCCCCGCATACAAAACTTTCCTAAAAACTACGATTTTCAATTTAGAACCACCAAATTTGGTATACTATCTCATGGTAAAATAACTTAGACGGTAGACCGTTTCGGAACGGGTCGGATCACGGGCGGTCAGATCCTCCAAGTAACTTTTTCGTAAAATCTAAATTTTTCAATTTAGAACTGCCAAATTTGGTATACTGTTTCATGGTACTCTAACTTAGACGGTAGGCAGTTTTCAGAACGGGTCGAGGCCCGGGGTGTCGGAGCCATCTCCCCCAAACAAGATTTTTGTAAAATCTACAACTTTCAATTTAGAACCACTAAATTTGGTATAAACTGTCACGATACTCTAACTTTGACTGTAAACGGTTTTCGGAACGGGTCGGGGCCCTGGAAACAGAGCCCCCGTACAACATTTTCGTAAAATCTACAGTTTTCAATTAAGAACCACCACATTTGGTATCTTGAAACCGTAACTTAGACAGTGGACGGTTTCTGGAAGGGGTTGAAGCAAAACATTTCGTAAATCTACAGTTTTCTATTTAGAACCACCAAATTTGGTTTACAGTCTCATGCTACACTAATTTAGCCGACAGACAGTTTTTGGAACGGGTCGAAGCCCGGGGGGGGTGTCAGAGCCACCTTCCCCGCATACAAGATTTTTTGTAAAATCTACAGTTTTAAATTTAGAACCACTAAATTTGGTATACAATCTCATGGTACTATAACTTTGAATGTAGGCGGTTTTCGGAACGGGTCGGGAACCGGGGAATCAGGGCCCCCCCCCCATACAAAATTTTTCTAAAATCTGCAGTTTTCAATTTAGAACCACGAAATTTGGTATACTATCTCATGGTACAATAACTTAGACGGTAGACCGTTTTCGGAAGGGGTCGGGCACGGGCAATCAGAGTCCCCCATGCAAATTTTTCGTAAAATCTACAGTTTTCAATTTAGAATTACCAAAATTGGTATACTGTCTCATGTTACTCTAACTCAGACGGTAGACAGTTTTCTGAACGGGTCGATGCCCGGGGGTCGGAGCCCCCTCCTCCCAAACAAGATTTTTGTAAAATCTACAGCTTTCAATTTAAAATCACCAAATTTGGTATACACTGTCATGATACTCTAACTTAGACTGTAGACGTTTTTCGGAACGGGTCGGGGCCCGGGAGGCAGAGCCCCAGTACAAAGTTTTCGTAAAATCTACAGTTTTTAATTAATAACCACCACATTTGGTATCTTGAAAGTGTAGCATAGACACTAGACGGTTTCTGGAAGGGGTTGGAATTTTTTTTTCTTATATATACAGTTTTTAATTTAGAACCATCAAATTTGGTTTACAATCTCATGGTACTCTAATTTAGACGGCAGACAGTTTTTGGAACGGGTCGAGGCCCGGGCGGTCGGAGCCCCCCCCCCTCCTCCCATACAAGATTTTTGTAAAATGTACAGTTTTCAATTTAGAACCACTAAATTGGGTATACAATCTCACGGTACTCTAACTTTGACTGTAGACGGTTTTCGGAACGGGTCGGGACCCGGGGTATCAGAGCCGCCCATACAAAAATTTCCTAAAATCTACAGTTTTCAATTTAGAACCGCCAAATTTGGTATACTATCTCATGGTACAATAACTTAGACGATAGACCGTTTTCGGAACGGGTCGGGGCACCGGCGGTCAGAGCCCCCATGCAAATTTTTCGTAAAATTTACAGTTGTCAATTTAGAACTACCAAATCTGGTATACTGTCTCATGGTACTCTAACTCAGACGGTAGACAGTTTCCGGAACGGGTCTAAGCCCCCTCCCCAAACAAGATTTTTGTAAAATCTACAGCTTTCAATTTAGGACCACCAAATTTGGTATACACCGTCATGATACTCCAATTTGGACTGTAGATGGTTTTCGGAACGGGTCGGGGACCGGGTGATCAAAGCCCCCATACAAAATATTCGTAAAATCTACAGTTTTCAATTTAGAACCACCAAATTTGGTATCATGAAACTCTAACGTAGACGCTGGGCGGATTTTGGAAGGGGTTGGAGCACTGGGGACGGTCAGAGCACCCCTGATATTATTTTTTCATAAAATCTACAGTTTTCAATTTAGAATAACCAAATTTGGTATACTATTTTATGCTACTTTAACTTAGACGGTAGATAGCTTTCGGAACGGGTCGGGACGGGGATGGTTAGAGCCCCCACCTCCCCCCATACAAGATTTTCGTAAAGTCTACAGTTTTCAATGTAGAACAATCAAATTTGGTATACTATCTCATCGTATTCTAACTTAGACGGTTTTTGGAATGTGTCCGGCTTGGTGGGTCAGAGCCCCCCCCCCCCATACAAAATCTTAGAAAAGTATACAGTTTTGAATTCAGAACCACAAATTTGGTATTTGAAACTCTAACTTACACGGAAGACAGTTTTTCGAAGGGGTTGGAGCCTGTGGGTCAGAGCCCCCCGCATAAAAAAAAATTTGAAATCTACAGTTTTTAATTTAGAACCACTAAGTTTGGTATACTATCTCATGGTATTCTAACTTAGACGGCATACGGGTTCTGCAAGGGTTTGGAGCCCGAGATATCAGAGCTCCCCTTACAAAATTTTCCTAAAATCTAGTTTTCAAATTAAAACCACCAAATTTGTTATAGTATCTCATGGTCATATAACTTAGACGGTAGACCGTTTTCGGAACGGGTCGGGGTCCGGGGGTCAAAGACATCACTCATACAAAATTTTCTTAAAATCTACAGTTTCAATTTATAACCACCAAATTTGGTATACTACCTCATGGTACTCTAACTTAGACGGTGTACAGTTTTTGGAACTGGTCGGGGCCCGGGGGTCAGAGCCACCCACCCCTACAAGATTTTCGTAAATTCTACAGTTTTCAATGTGGAACCCCTAAATTTGGTAACATGAAACTCTAACTTAGAAGCTAGACGGTTTTTGGAAAGAGTTGGAGCCCGTTGGGTCAGAACACCCCTTATAAAAAATTTCGTAAGATCTACAGTTTTCAATGTAGAACAACCAAATTTGGTACACTATCTCATGGTATTCTAACTTAGATGGTTTTTGGAACGGGTCCGACTTGGTGGGTCTGAGCCACTCCCCCCCCCCACACACACACACACATGCAAAATTTTAGAAAAGTCTACAGTTATGAATTCAGAACCACCAAATTTAGTATTTGAAACTCCTACTTACACGGTAGACTGTTTTAGAAGGGGTTTTAGCCGGGGGGGTCAGAGCCCCCGCATAAGAAATTTCGTAAAATCTACAGTTTTCAATGTAGAACCACCAAATTTGGTATACTATCTCATGGTACTCTAACTTTGACGGTAGACCGTTTTCGGAACGGGTCGGGGTCCGGGGTCAAAGCCATCCCCCATACAAAATTTTCTTAAAATCTACAGTTTTCAATTTAGAACCACCAAATTTGTATACTACCTCATTGTACTGTAACTTAGACGGTATACAATTTCCGGAACTGGTCGGGGCCCGGGGGTCAGAGCCCCCATACAAGAGTTTCGTAAATTCTACAGTTTTCAATGTGGAACCACTAAATTTGGTGTCATGAAACTCTAACTTAGAAGCTAGACGGTTTTGGAAAGGGTTGGTACCCGGGTGGTCAGAGCACCCCTTATAAAAAATTTCGTAAGATCTACAGTTTTCAATGTAGAACCACCAAATTTGGTATACTATCTCATGGTACTCTAACTTAGACGGTAGACCGTTCTCTGAACTGGTCGGGGCCCGGTGGGTCGGAGCCCAAAATACACAATTTTCATAACATCTACAGTTTTAAATTTAGAACCACTAAATTTGGTATACTATATCATGGTACTCTATCTTTGAATGGTAGACCGTTTTCGGAAGGGCTCGGTGCCCTGGGGTCTAAGCCGCGCTATACAAAATTTTCGTAAAATCTAGTTTTCAATTTAGAACAACCAAATTTGGTATACTATCTTATGGTACTCTAACTTAGACGGGAGACGGTTTTAAGAACGCGTCGGGGCCCGGGGGTTCAGAGCCTCATGTACAAAATTTTCGTAAAATGTACAGTTTTAAATTTAGAACCACCAAATTTGGTATGCTATCTCATGGTATTCTAACTTAGAAGGTAGACGGCTTTGGGAACGGGTCTGGCCCTGGTGGTCAGAGCCCCCATAAACAAAATTTTCGTAAAATCTACAGTTTTCACATAAGAACCACCAAATTTAGTTCCATGAAACTCTAACCTAGACGCTAGACGGTTTTGGGAAGGGATTGGAGCACGGGGATCATAGCCCTTATAAGAAAATTTCGTATAGTCTACAGTTTTCAATTTAGAATAACCAAATTTGGTATACTATCTCATGGTACTCTAATTTAGACGATAGACAATTTTCGGAACGGGTCGGGGCGCGGGGGTCTGAGCCCTTCCTATAAGATTTTCGTAAAATCCACAGTTTCGATGCAGAACCACCAAATTTAGTATACTATCTCATGGTACTTTACCTCTGACGGGATTTGGAACGGTTCCGGCCCTTTGGTTCAGAGTCCCCCACATACAAACTTTTCGTAAAATCTGCAGTTTCCAATGCAGAACCATTAAATTTGGTATCATGGTTTTCTAACTTACAGGGTTGACGGTTTTTGTAAGTAGTTGGAGCCCGGGAGGTCAGAGCACCCTTCATAAAATAATTCGTAAAATCTACAGTTTTCAATTTAGAACCACAATTTAGGTATACAATCTCATGGTACTCTAACTTAGACTGTAGACGGTTTTGGGAAGGCGTTGGAACCCGAGGAACCAGAGCCCCCCATACATAATTTTCGTAAAATCTACTGTTTTCAATTTAGAACAAGTAATTTTTTTTTTTGATTGGAGGTTTAACGACCACCGTGAGCAATTCAATGGGCTATAAGCAGTCGCCCGTCCCTAATTTAGGGTCACTGGTTCCAGGGAAGGGAGAGAGCCAGTGCCGCAAGACAAACACAACATCCATGCCTCACCGGAATTCGAACCCGGACCCCAGACGGACGAATGATCAGAGGCCACCGGGGCGGACAAGTAAATTTGGTATACTATATCATGGTACCCTAACTTTGACGGTAGGCCGTTTTCGGAAGGGGTCGGGGTCCTGGGGTCTAAGCCCCGCTATACAAAATTTTCGTAAAATCTAGTTTTTAATTTAGAACCACCGAATTTTGTATACTATCTCATGGCACTCTAACTTAGACATTAGGCAGTTTTTGGAACGGATCGGGGCATGGGGTCAGAGACCCTACGTACAAAATTTTCGTAAAATCTGCAGTTTTCAATTTAGAACCACCAAATATGATATACTATCTCTCGAAACTCTAACTTAGACTGTAGATGATTTTGGAAGTGGTTGGACCCAGGGGTCAGAGACCCCCATACAAAATTTCCGTAAAATCTACAGTTTTCAATTTAGAACGACCACATTTGGTATACTACCTCATTGTATTCTAACTTAGACCGCAGACTGAAAGGGTCGGTGCCAGGTGTGAAGGGCTCCCATTCAAAATTTTTGTAAAAATTACATTTCTTGTTCTTAAGACTGCAACCCAATACAGCACTCCATTACCCCACCTACGGTCTAATTTAGAGGCCGTATATAATAATAAAGTGCAAAAATATCCGTTTAATGATGTATTAAAAACACAAATTAATAAACGTTAGCTTTCACCACCAACGTGTGAGTTATCAGGCCGAAATACAATGTGATGTAAATAATGTAAATTATTATTTGTTTCGTATAATTAAATTAACTAAATCAAAAAACTTAAAATAATTTACTGGAAATTTACGGAAATACCTTTTTCATTCATTAACTTTTACCCGCTGAACTTGGTGATTTTACAAATAGTAATATTTACCGGAAAATACCGGGTACCCCTGCTAGTAAGAGCTAAAGATAATGGTACACTTTTAGTCAGGTACAAAACAATAACTATAAAGCCCTAGGCCTGGACCTTTTTAGCAATTTTCAGTCAGCCGTACTGATTTCATAAGGTTTACATAGAAGTACAAGATTTTAGCAATGCGTTTTACTGATGTTGAAACTGCTTAGCAGAACCTATTCCTAGCGCTTCTTGATAGTTTTCAGTCCTCCGAGCTGATATTTATACAGTTTTCATAGAAAATCAAATTAATTTTAATACAGTTTTCATAGAAAATCAAATTAATTCTGTTGAAAAGTTACTCGAGCACAAAGTATTAATAGATACGCCCGAGGCCGAGGCATATGCATTTTTAGTAATTTTCATAATTCTGTGATCATATGAGGTTTGCATGACAAATCAATTTAAGAGTGTTACGCTTATTAAAAATTATTTAAAAGGCCTATGCCTAGCGGCCAATAATTAAGATTTGGTGCCTAAGTAAAACCGCAACATTATTAACTTCATTTGTTATGCAAACCTTATAAATATGAGCAGAGCGATTAAAATTTACTAAAAAGTAAGTAATTTTTTTTTTACCGAATGCAAGTGCAATTTACGAAATGTCAACAGGTAAAAATATCTAAAGTAACAATGAAATTTGGAATATTTCTTTTTTCTTTCTTTTTATTTCAGGTTTGACACTTGTATTAAGTTTTAAAAACATATATTTCTGCTATTGTTTATCTTCATTGTGCTTTTAACAGAACTTTTTACCTTGTTTTGGGCATTTTATTTTGTGTGGTTACAGTTTTTTAATGTTTTGGGCATTTCATTTTGTGTGGATACTTATTTTTGTGTTTTGGGCATTTTACTTTGTATGGGTATTTTTGTTATGTTTTGGTTATTTTATTTTCTGTGCTGGTTCTAATGTTGAAAGGATGAAAAGGGGAAGTTGTGGACATTCACCATGCCTACTTGCTTATAATTTTTTTCCAAACAGAGCACATGAATTTGTATTGATTTATACCACTTACTCATCTTTAAATATGAACTTTTTCTCAGAGCCTTCTGTTTCCTCTAACTAGCTTTTAAGGCTCCGCAATTTCTTTTCCTGGTTTTAATGTCTAATGTGCTCCTTATTGCATTACCAGGTTACACCGTCCGTGATTTCCGTTACGAAGGACTTACTCGAACAGACCTAGTGAATCTATATGGTGTACTTCTCCAAGCTTTATTGGCCGAAAATTCGGCAACGGAGCGTCATCTGCGATGTAACTACTCCTATTGCAATTTGCATATATTACAAAAACAAGTAGAACTTTTGAACACACTCAATATTACTTTATATTATACCCGATTAGTGTAACTGTCTTCTCGCAACAAAAATAGAAAGCGCCACATCAGCATCTCTATCCGAATTCCGAACTTCCAGAGAATGCCGATGGCTCCTCTAAGGTTTTAGATCATGTGCCTGTTCTCCAGAGAATGTGCATGTGTCATTTTTATGAGATGTTCCTGTAGCATAGGATAGAGCCGAAATACCCTGTTTTAGAAATATAAAACCTGAAAACACTGTTCTGAGCAGAACGAATGAGGGGTCTCCTAAGATAATATAATTGTAAACAGATAAATTCAAATTTTGTGGATAAAGAAAAATTTGTTCAAAGTGGTTTTTAAGCATTACAGATCCACTGCGTATCAATCTGAAGCGGCAAAAGAATGTTTAAGCTGACTCTAAAGTAAGTCAAACGGAAGCACTTTTGATAAATACCAACAAACTGAACTATTATTAAAGAAAAAAATTATTTTCAATATCTCAGGATGAAATATTAGATTTGCCAACTTAGCTTGAATTATTTATATAAAAGGAAATACCGATAGAGGGCGACACATCACTCATGAATTGAAAATACTCATTTTCACCTACGACAAAGCCCATTTTGTTCATAATGGTAGTGCATCATTAATCTTTCTGCAATGTATAAATGCCACTGATGTTTCTTCTAAAAGGTAAAACCCTATGAAAGCTATCGGACAATTTTCTACAGGTTTAGACCTGATATTAATCACTACTGCATCAATTTACGGCCTATACAGCAGAGGATATAACTCATAGAAAGTCAGAAAACTATCCTGAGCCACGGATATAGTAAGAGCTATCTCGCTTTTTCTCTTTCGAAAGATTCGGGATGCTGATAGTTAACCGCATAACAATTGGTAAAATATTAACTGGTTTATTCAGTATCACAAGTACAGAAATGACGGCATTATTTCTTATATTTCTTAAATTGTTGGATATTACATATGGGCAAAAAATCTCGATGTTTTATAAATGGGCATGATACGATTGACGTTGCAGAAGCCGATGCAAAGAAATAGCATTGATGTTTCCATTGCTGCGTCGAGCGTTTGAATGAATTTTGCTAATTACTTTTGGTTACTCACTGCTGAATAATCACATACGTATTTAACAGAGATTTTATCCACCAGTGATACAAGAAATAACTCTGGTTTTGAAGGTGACAAATAGAATACCCATGTATTTAGCTTATTGTTTCCCATTAACATCAGCAAACTTGAAAATCACATCGTCCTGGCGTAGGAACTCCTGTTGTTAATATCACATTTTAGCAAAAAACGTCTTTCCCGTAAATGTCGTTCTCCGATTTCTCTTATTTTGACACTGAAACAGGACAATCGTCTGTTATTTGTTCAAGCGGTATAGCGATTGACCGTCGTTGCGAAAAGACGAAGATGGTGTTCTTGAGAAGACCGGTGTCTCCAAGAAACCCTGGAGGCTTTCTGTTCGTGATCTCATTGGGCCGCAGGGAATTTTCGGCGGCCATTTAGATGACAGATAAACATAAACTATCTGGTGTGTTTATTTGAAATGCTCCTCAAATTGAAGCTGTTGTAGCAGAGATGTTAGGAGATAGATCGAAAGAGAGTGAGAGAGTGTCGTGGGGTCCATGTTGAGAAACCGACCTCTTTCATAGCTAGGTAAGGAATTTGGCGTGAACACTTAGGGATTTTTGTAGGCTACATCACTTGTTGGCATCTCTACCTTAAACCAATTAAGTTGTACATAATCTGTAGACATATTAAAAAACTTTTTTCGTGATGTTTCCATTGCATATTTAGGCAATATAACTGCAAGAAATGCAAACAGATTAACATGTACACTGTGAAAAAAATGTGGAACAAAAAAACTCTATTGAGACATATTGAAAAGATTAGTCCTATGAAATTGTCGCTGTTTGAAATAAAAATATCCCTGTTTCCGTAAAAGAAGTAGATGGTTCGAGATATATTCTAATTTATTTTAATAGTGTTACAATTAAACGAGCTATTTCTTCATTGACAGTGTCTTCAGAAAACGTTTTTTGGGCCTACCGATATGAACACAATTCGAAAAGATAGTGTTTCTATAAAAGAATAACGTAGTTCCAATAGTAGACAATAGAGGGTACCGCAACATGGCTGACTTATAAATTGTGGACAGCAGGCCAGAATTCGGATTATAACCATTATTGATGTCCCATGTGATGTATTAAGGAAACAAACAATTCAAATATATTTTTGTCCCAAACATATATTTCATCCGCTATGTGTTCACATCGATATTGGGTATTAATAAAACTAATTCTTTTAAACAGCAGTAGGGGTAGTTTAGGACCATTTTTGTATCAATTTGTATTTACCATGATTTGGTGATATTGGCTGTAATGAGTTTTGAATATGATTTCGTTTTAGGAGGATTGCAAGTAGTGGTACCATATTTCATTTCGCATGATCTGATCATATTGGACAGCAGTGAGAGTTGAATAGGATCCGGTTTAATTCTGTTAAAAAGTTGATTTTCATTCGATCTTTGGAAACCTCAATTTCTAGAAACACTGTTCGAGTTGATATTTTTATTAATTTTGTCATGTCCGAATATATATGTCTGATGAATTCTATCGCAACAAATTAAATCATATCTTGTTTACGTACTTTGCCCACTCCAGATATTATTGCTTTTGAAGGAATTTGAATTGTATTATTGTATTAAAATAATATTCTAAATCAAACTTTAGATCTCGAAAATGTTTACTCTGTGCGAGGGAAATAATTGTTTGAAAGAATGTCCAATAAAAAGTGTCACCTGATCGTGTCCAGGGAATGACAATTTAAATCGATGACAAACTCCAATGGCTGTACGAATGTGACGCTGAAATGAACAAAACCTAGCTCCTACTGCAACTCACATACGTCATTGGTTGACGGAATTCGCTAAGATGTCAACAGCCAATTACCACCAAAGTTGTTCTCCTGGGACATATTACATATTGCTGAAATCCCTGCTCTGAAAAGAATTTCCCAGCACATAGTCCAATAAGATAGCTAATTTTAGCTAGTTATTAAGCATACCTGTCGTCTCCTAACTACGGCACAGACACATTTGTTGATAAAACTGACAGAAAGTAAAACAAACATTGCGAGACACGAATCATGAAAGAGAAGTCTCGGAATAACTCCTGACATAACTCATACCACTAAGTCAAAAAGTAAAGCCAACATTGCAAGCCACGGATATTGAAAGAGAAGCCTCAGTCATTACATAGCTCAGACCACTTAGTCAAACGAAAAAAGCTTTGCTGGATAAAATCTAGTAAGTTAACAACTTCATATAACTGAAACTCAAAATAGAATCTCTTCAAAAGACAAATTCACATCAGAAAATATTACCCATAGTATGAAAATTATTTTTCCTCTAACGGAATCAGTGCAGTTATTTTCAATTCAACAATTACATGTAAATTTATGATTTTCGTGATTTCTTTCACTTCATTAAAAAAGAAATTACCAGCCAGATGGATTTACAATGTCAAGTTTTTGAGCAACTGCACATTTGGAAATTCCGTTCAGTATGTTATTTGAAATTTAAAATTAATAAATGTATACAATTCTGGAATGTGGAAATATCATAATAAAACTTAATCCGGAATGTTCGTTACCCAAACCAAATGGTTTGAGGTATTTGATATGGTCCAAAATGAAGAAGTTAGGGAAGCATTAGACGTAACCTACAAATCAAGACTTTCGGTTGAACAAAAACACAGCAAGATAAATTTTAATATGTGCGTTTTTTTCTACTGTACACTGCCCGACATGGAAATTGTGCAACCTACAAGATATACAAATCAGAGGGCGTTTCCAGCAACTCCAGATATGCAAACCGGAGACGGTGATAACACATGTTCGCTTGATAAATGTGCCAGCAGCAACAATGATAGTAATCTGTGGTCGCAGGGTTAAGTCCAGGCAGAGGTCCCTGTCTCTAGGTGAGGTATTCTGGAAGTCTGTTCCACACCTCCAACGGAGACCGAGGTGGATCACCATCGCAAACCAGTGAGAGAGACCTAATCTTCCACCAGAAACGACAACTGATGCAGAGGTGCATTGGAGAGGCGTGTATATAGGAAGGGCATATACAGAATTGCTCTCAATGCCATTTCTGCCACGCGATTGGTTCAGAGCTGTTTTAGAGATTGCGAGCAGGCGGGGCTACGGGAGAGCACGTAACAGGAGCACTATCTTTTATCGTGTAAGTTCTACTTGCTAAGATATTCATTGTGAAGCAACTTAAGATATGTGACCAATAATTATTGAATAATACAGTAACGTTAGTTTATGTACGATATCAAGTGGCGGTACTATCGATAGCTTGGGCCAAATCGGTACATCGATAGTTTTAGGTTTTTTAATGCTGTAAGTGTAAATCACGAAAGTGAATATTATTCAGTTTCTACCAATGGATTTCATGACTAAAACGCTCTGTTTCACATAATCTCCTTGTTTTCATCACATTTATACCTTTTAGCAGAGCCATATTGATACCGATGACACTAATCAAAAGAGTAAACGGTGAGAGTAGAAGGTTTTTGCACTCTGTTGTTCTTCGTGTTAAGTCAAGTTTAAAGCCAATGTGTACGCTTCAGTCAGATACATACGAAGCCAGAAGCGTTGCTCTTGTTGATTGTACTGGAAGTTTAAAGGTGCTGAAACAGTTATTTGTTGAAAGTAAGTATCAGTAATAATGGGTAAACGTTAAATAATTTTGTGCAAGTACATATATATTTCTTTTTATTAGGATAAGGTCTACGCAAAATGTAGCCTTTGCGGGAAGAACTACAAATCGTCTTCAAATCTTAGGGATAATTTAAGATGACACCATTCAACCACTGTCATTTTAAATGATCCCAGAAAAAACAACTGAGGAACCACCCCACTCAAAACTTTATTAATTCAGTTTCTCACGTATTATTACCAGGATTTTGCTAAACATTATAGAAAAAAAAATTTTGCATACAAAACTGCAGTATTTTCTTCTTTAGCTTTTGTGAACGGAAACATACAAAAATCATGCAATACAAACAGAAAACAAGAATTAAGGAACCACGTCTTATCTCGTTCTTGAGGGAAATCATTTGTTTCGTGACTGACTCACTTCGGGAGGATATTGTCAAAACATAGATTTCCGGTCCCAGTGGCGCATTGGTCTAAGGGCAGACTTCTGACCATTCTTCCGAGATGGGTCCGGATTCGAATCCCGTGAGGAATAGATGGTGTGGTTGTGTTTGTCTTACAGCACTGGCTTCTTTATCTTTTCCCTGAAACCAGTGGAACTAAATAAGGGACTGGCGAATACTTACTGCCCATCGAATTGCTCAAGGAGGTCGTTAACCCCCCCCCAAAAAAAAAAGAAAAGAAATGGTTAGTTTTTAAGCTTAGCTTTTCGACAATATGGAAATGTAAGCAAAATTCTGTTTCTTTAATTTATAACTCATGTGCGACTCTTACTAAAGGCCGACGCATGAGAGACTGTTAAAGAATTGTTTACGAATCTACTAATCTGTCACCTAATTTTTCCATATAAACACACATTCATACATCCTTTTAGTAAATACATCATTTAGTGAATAAAAATATTATTATTAGAGGATCGTTTAATAATTGTCATTTTCTCTTAATTCCAGACAGAGCAGACAACCAACTGAGAGGGTGGGAGCCTGCACAGAGTTTCCGCTTAAGACAGGAAGCATACATTTTATGTAGAAATCACCTTTTTGAACACTCTACTGTACGTATACTTAGTAAGAGGTTTTTGTGAAATACATTTCGGATTTAAAAAAATGGGAGAAATTTGTGTAAACAATCTAACTTTTTTTTTAAACATGAAGGAATGGAAAAATGGCGTTACACAACAGTACTGAGAATACTTACGAAAAGTTGGAAAAACACCAACGAATCCAGTTTTAATCATATTATGACACATCCCTTATTGCTAGACTTTAGTATTAGGCACTCTGTTAGTATACATTTTAGTACTAAACTGTACTTCATTGTTTTCCGAATATTCTGTTCACAATTTATAATCTAATTATATTTTAATTTTTCCAATAAACTACTGAAACGATATCAGGGATAAAAACATTTAGCTTACTAATTTATACGTTTCACTTTTATTATATTTCACATTTTTACTAGCAATATTTTAATTTTACATGCTTTATTCTATTATTTTGTTAAGTACTTTTGTTCCTTTTTTTATATATTACTAGTGCTAATACTTTCCGTTTATTAAAAGCTTTGTGAGCTCCAAACGTTCTAGTTTCAAACTCCAGTATTCTTTTGAGATCACATTTAATAGGTATTTTAATCTGCTCCGTATGTTTTTTTATTTTTGCGCGTAAGATAAGGCATTAACATTTTTCCATATATTATATTTTGTTATTGCTATTAAATAATGAATCGTGCGAAATTTTAAAGAGTAGACCTCTAATGTGAGTGCTTAGTTTTATTTTTGATTGCAGTGTCCAAATACTATGTACCTTATTGGATTGTTACATCCACACCTAAGGATGTTACAGATAATGTCTCACTAGCATTCTCTTCCTCCTCCGGAGTCTCTGTAGTTTTAACGAGTGGAAGTCTTATACTTTAACAGTCAAAAATAATAATACTAGTGGAACACGCTTGGCATGGCAGGACTTCAGAATGTCTCAGAAAACCTTTTAGGGATCTTTTTCCCTGGAAATTTCCCATGAAGACATTTTTTTCAAAATGCGAGACAAATTGAGCACTTTTGACATTAAATGTTAGGAAATAAAGTATTTTCCGAATTTCAAAGTATAGGAACGTAAACAATACTTTTCCTGTAGCAACGATTTTCCCAGGAAATACAGCATTGACTAAATAAAAAATCTAATTTATACCCGATATTTAATAAATAAACCACTTACCTATTGTTCAAATCCAAACCAGAAATATCACATTCACAAACATACTAAATCATGTGGCGAAGCCACACGATAAACATAGAGAAAAAACATTCAAAATATGGCAATCAGAAAAAAATGTATCACAAATAATCAAATCGAAACTAAATTGTCATAGGGAACATCGCCCAAACAGTGTGTGTGATCGAACTGATAAGCCTAACTGGAACGCCAACTCAGCAATCTCGCAATTCCAAACTTTCCGAGACAGAAACTCTCCCCTGGGTCTAAGGTTATTATTCTGTTTTTGTGTGGCTTGGACACACAATAACCGAATTATGCTCAGTAACTTTTGGTTTTCTTTTTTTTTTGGAATTACAGCAAGGTACACAGCCTACTGAATTCAATCAAGAAAACTTTGGAATTTGATTACGATATGGGCTACAAAATAAATTATGCACTTCATTTTGCGTTCATACAGTTGCTTAACTGAAATGATTAACTTTACGAAAGTAGATTAATACAGACTCGATTTACCTCATTATAATACACGTTTAAAAAGGACGGCACATGAAAGACTACTTACGACCAGCAAAAAAAAAAAAAAAAAAAAAAAAAGAAAAAGCACTAACTGGTGTCGGCGTCTGGACCCTCTAACGATGAAACGTGATAAAAAGGACGGCACATGAAAGACTACCTACGACCAGCAAAAAAAAAAAAAAAAAGCACTAACTCGTGTCGGCGTCTGGACCCTCTAACGATGAAACGTGATAAAAAGGACGGCACATGAAAGACTACTTACGACCAGCAAAAAAAAAAAGCACTAACTGGTGTCGGCGTCTGGACCTTCTAACGATGAAACGTGACATTTTTGTTGTACCCGAATCGCCATAGAGAACGCCGAAGTGCAAAGCCTTGAACAGCAACACTTACATTTGATAATCCCAGTTAGCCGTGGTTTCAATATTCATGATGTCAAGTGCTGATTTCTGCTAACAGAAAAAATTGCAATTCCTTTAGGACAACAACCCAGAACTGACAGAATTTCATGTTAGAGTGTTACAAATTGGGTCCGTGAGGTTGCAGTAGGAGTGTGTTTTAATAACTGGATAATAATGAATGGATATTCCACCGTTTGTCGTCACATCATGAGAGCAATATAAGATGAAACAAAAATTTTTATATAAATGATTTCAAGCACTCATCAATGGTTACAGAAAAAAATCGCAATGGATATTGGAGCTTAACCCACAACTAAAAGAGCTTCATGTTAGAGTTTTACTTATTGCTCTACTATTTTATATTAGATCTAGATGTGTATCATAAATCAGGGGAAGAAATCCAATTTTAATATACTTTGAATAAAATCCCCACCCAGTGTCACGGACGGCGGAAGGTTGGGAACTTTGGGATCCGGATCCCTTCAGGACTATCAGGTACCCCAGCACCGGGAGTATTCGTAGTAGACAAAAACATTTGATTTACCGTATATTTTTAAGTTTTACTGGAGAATGGAACTACGTTTCTCAGGATTCTTGAAAACGTGGCGAGTAGAATTTAATTTTGAAAATTGATTTTCCATAAATAAGTTGAAAAGTTAACTTAACATTATGTTTTTCTTTTTCTTTTTTTTAAACGCTAAAGAATTCTTTAAATTTCTTTAAGGCACCATGTCGGTTTCTCCCTGTCTCACCTTTTTTTCATTTTTGTTTTAACTCCCGGAGAAGTTGTATTCCGCCGCACGCTTCCAGAATATTGAAATGCTACACTCGAGCAGGGGATTTTTATTTGCACCTCTGGAATAAAATTTTGCCATTTTTTTCGAAAATTTCCCTTAAAATGTTTAAAGAAATATCCACCAAATGTTTCCGTGCTAAACTCCCACGTTCGACCCGCGCCTAGTTCTGAGAGCAATAATAGAAGGCAGCACGGTAGCACCTCACCTATCCGCCGCTCTTCTCCAAGGGAAATGCATTCAGCCATCTCATGACTCTATGTGTTGGTGTGTCTCATCGTTTAAGACAATTCATGTGTCGAAAGAAGTACGCTTCCGGGAATGATGAGTACTCTTCCCGCACGCTTGGTACGTGTTTTTTATGCTGGTATTCCGATTGATAGAGTGATGATTCTGACGTATTGTTTCGCCAAAGGATTGTCATAGAATGAGGCGATTGAAGAAACCTCACATGGCGATGTTACAACATCCACAGAGACAGTTAGCGACTGGTATTCGTATTGCAGACAACTAGTCTCACAGTTTATGGTAAGCTCGTAATGTAAATGTACGTGGCTGACCATATTCTGGAATTGTCTTTCCTCTGAACATTGCTTTGAAGTCCTGATTCCTGCGATAAGACAGTTCTTCCCTGGCAGATAAAACTTTCCTTGCTTTTATTCTGCTAGCTACACAGTTTTATATTGATAAGGAAAAACAATTCTTCCGTAAAAATAAATATTTCACACATATGCCACATTCAACGTTCGAAAAGGTCCTTTTAATGGCCACCTTTCATCCATATTAAACTAAACAGAATTTTTAGCATGTTTATAATAAATGAGTATATATTTTGAGAGCTCGTCTAAGAGTGGTTTGGTCTCGGAAAAATATGGCGCCATCTAGTGACCTAAGAATAGTTCAGCAGGGTTACCAGATTTTCTTTTTTTTTTTTTTTTTTTTTTTGATCTGGTATTCCACATTCTTGCTCAAGGAATGTTGATTTTGCAAGCATATCAGTGATGTTCATTTTATTAAAATATTCTCTAAATGAAGTATAACTAGTTGATGATAATTTATGATACAGTTCGTGCACTCATTAATTATCTGGTGTTTCCCTTTGGCGGATGGGACGACTGGTATACTTAAGTAGCTAACTGCCACGAACATGAACTGGCTATGGGAAACTGTTTTAAAAATATCAATGCAATGTTATAAATCAAACTAAAAAAGCACGCATTAAGCAAAGAAAATTTGCGTTTTAGGTCGGAATCTAAAAGAGAATATACTTATTAATACACTTATTTCAGCATGCAGTATTTCTTTTAAATAAATAATTATTAATTGAAATCCAAATACTAATCCTTCAGGGCAATGTTGAATAAACGCTACAAATTTTCGAATGGTCAAGCGATTTCACGCCGGACCGAAATCCTGGAGTGTGCGTGGTTTAATGTTCTTTTCACCCTCGATCTACGACGTGCTCAGTAAGCGACATTGATTTACTTCTGGTGACAAAATTATAAAGGACTTGTTTCAATGCTAAAGATATCTTGAGATTTTTCGTCTTACCCTCTGTTTTCCTCAAATTGTAACCGTGAACGTCCATTTCAGTGGTTCCAAGTGAAGGACCGAGTGGTTTCCATGTAGTATCTGGTTTATGAGGAACCAAAATTTAACTACAAAATGTTATTCCTTCTTTTTAAAGGCCAAAATTATAAACTCTTTACATTTCTCAAAGTTTTATTACTTTGAAATCCCTAAAGATGTCAAAAAAAGGCAGATCAACTTCCTTTCCGTTTCATTTGGGCAGGAAAGAGGGATAAAATAAAAAGAAACGTAATGTATAACAATTTTAAACATGGGGGATTGGGTTTTGTGACACTATCTTTAAAAAGTGACTTACTCCGTTTCCTTACCCTTAGAAAAAAATTTTCGAAATGAGAAGCACCCAGCATTTAAACTATTAAAATTTCAGGTCGGTAGAGAAATGCAGTGCTTGAGCTCATCCACAAATCAAAAACCATTTGTTTATTTCACAGGAAATAAATATGCAAAAATGAGAAGTATTTGGAAGATGAAGTAACGGATAAATCCATTTAAAAAAATATTACCCATGATGATCAATTATGTAAAATGTACCTAGAGTTAAACGAAAATCATCCAACAAAATTAGAAGATATACTACTATCTAATACAGTAAAAAATATTTGAATACAGCAATGCAAAATAAAATTAAGTGATCAGACTTATTCTTCAAAATTTCACATAATATTGTTCCTGCAAGAAAATGGCTGTTTTGACATTAAATTATTTCCTAATCCAAACTGCACCTACTGTGGTCCAGAGGAAACCCCAGAACATTTATTCGTTGATTCTAACTTTTCAAAACACATCTGGGATTGGTTTCAAAACTATTTAAATTTTAAAGATAAATTTACTACCAACCAAACCTTGTACACTGCTCTGAATCAACCGTTACACTGCTCTGAATCAAAAAATCTAATAATACAGCATGGCATTAGCAATCATGATTCCTTGCTTAGGTTGAGAGACCCAAACCCACAGCGCGCTGCGCCTTTTGGCAGGTGAAAGAGAAAATGAGAGACTTAGGAACAGATTGACCTGATAGTATAAGTACGAAAGAAAAGTATGGAAATATTAGAGCAGAAGGAGTAAACGGTTTCCCATTAAGTAGTGAAGTTGTAAGCTACATTAAATACTTACCTGCAACAAATCTCTCCGAATAACTAATCCTGCAGCCAATGTCCGGCCGCAGAATCGGGTAAAGGACAGGGAAAAGGGGAGCCTTCAAGAAAAACATACAAGAAAAATCCGACAGATAAACACCCAGTTTTCTCAAAAAAACATGTGTTGCAAGGCACGTGAATCCACAAAATTGTCGTATGCTCAGTTCCCGGGTAGGTGTTGGCTAATCTCCTCGCTTCACAGGGGCTTCTCAGAGAAAATATTTTTTCTACTGGCTGGAGGGGAGTTTGGTACTTTTTTTCCTTTTTTAAGACTATAGTACCTTGTTTCTGGACCAGTCTCATATATGTGGACTTTATAATTCCTTTTTGCAAAACAACAGTTTGGCCCTTAAAAGAGCCCCCCTTTTTTTTTAAACAAAATTTCTTCACATGTGTGAAGCATTCCTTCTTGCAAAACAAGAGTTTGGTCCTTAAAAGAGCCCTTTTTTTAACAAAATTTCTTCACATGTGTGAAGAATACCCTCTGAACACTAGTCCCAATTACTGTTTTTTTTATTTATTTATTTTTTTGTTAGTGTAGCTATGAGCTGGGCTCATTTCTGGAACTTTATTCAAGATAGCTTTTGGCCTTTTATATCTGTCAGTTTCAATGACAGTATAGTTAATGGCCAGGATGAATCTTAGCTTTTTTATAGCATCTTTTAGCTAAGTCGTATAATGGATAGAATTAATATTTAGCATGCTGCAGATAGCATGATTTGAAGTTCTTCCATCAAGCCCAACCATCATACGTAGGGTTTTATTTTGCAATTAGGTAATTTTATTTTTCTGCTGTTTGCTTGTTTGTTGCAGTTACCCCAGATAGGACAGCCATGAGTAATAACAGAGCTGATACAGGCTTTCCATATCAAAGTTTTATTTTTCCAGCTCAGCCTTTTTTTTTTTATTATTGGCCGGAGACTTCCTCTGATCTTAAGAGGTTTGGTCAGAGTTTCTTTAATATGCTTGTTCCAGTTCAAGTTGTGGTCTATAATAAGTCCTAAGTATATGCATCATATAACAGCAATGACAAAATATAATATTTGGAAAAATAGAAATGCACTGCCATAAAGTGTGTGACCTCAGAAGGTTTCTGAAATTTGAAATCAGATCTAACGGTGCTCAAAAAACCTTTAATGAAAAAAATTATCGAAAGTACTAAATAAGATTATTGATTAAGTTTTTTGAATTTAAAAAATTTGAAGCAGAAATGTAAAATGTAATATAACTTAAAGGTACATTATACTGTCGAACATATTTTATATTAGCTTCCGAGATAGTGGCAGTATTTGGTGGAAAAAGTTAAAAAATTATCTGCAACTCAAATTTGACTTAATCAATGTTATTACAAAATTTCCCACCTTATGGTTTGTGGTGTGCCGGCTCTTCGGAGAATCTGTATGATCCTGGGGTTTGTCTGGTGTTGCTTTTTGTTGGGCAGTGGGAATTTGTTTGAGCCATGTCCAGGTGTTTATTTTGGGCGTGGTAAACAGTTCGTGTATGGGGTAGCGGACGTCATGCCGGAGTACATTAGGGCGCTCCCCTCTCCCAGCCCATACGATTTGGGGGTCTTATACGAAGACAAATATACATAGCTATTCATTTTAAATATGAGAATATCACCGACAAAAAATAAAAATAATTGTTAACAACAAAACTGATAAACAAATGGATCATTTATGTTTTCAATCTTATCTTTCGTATTTCACCAATTTTGTATCCTTTCATGTTTTAAAGAATGATTTTCTTTTCTCTACTTTTTGTCAGTTTTTTTTCCTAAAATACCTTTGACTAGAACCTCATACGAATATGTAGAGTGTTCTAAAAGGGGATTTCTAAATAAATATATACTTCCTATTGCAAGTGGTAACTCTTGCGCAAGCTCCCACCTCCTCAGTTGGTTGTCTGCTCTGAATGGAAATATGAGAAAATCTTTTCCATTACAGGTTCCTCTCTTATAATTATCTTATATTTCAAAATTTTAGAAATAATTTAACACAAAATCATTTTCTTTACTAAAAGTATGCATGAATGGGCGAAGAAACGTTTAAAAAAAAGGTGAATGATTAATAGTTTTCTAAAACAGTTCTTTAACAGTCCCTCATGCGCCGGACTTTGTAAGTGTCGGACATGAGGTATAAATTAAAGAAACAGACTTTCTTACATTATGGAGGGCCGCGGGTGGCTTAGTAGGCAACGTTCGTGACTGCCACGGAAAGCGCCTCAGGTTCGATCCACTAAGTATCCGCCGTACCCCAGGTACTGGCCCCCGGTAATAAATAGGGGCGTCATCCTCCCCCTTTCTACTTCGCTTCCATGCCACTTTCCTATCGGGCGCTCTAGCCCAAATATATCCTAGTTTCCTATTTCTAAGGGTTGTTTAAGACCTGGGGTCAGACACTCCCTTCCTAAAAACCCTCTACATATGATTATTTTGATCCTTACATTAAGGTGGTTGACAGCGTTCTCCGACCACAACTTTAACTCTCCCCTCTTGGAACATTGGGTCAATTTGGGTGTGAGTTATTGTGTATCGGTGTCCGGTGAATACCTACCCTTCGAGTGAGATTTCTCCCCGCAGCCAAAATCTGGACCATGGAATATTGAAAACAAGGGTCAACGGAAGTGGGAAGATCCTGACAAACATATGGCTGAGTCATGAACTCTAAGCAGGTAAGTTTGTAATTTTTACATTTTATTGTCTTTTTGTTTCTTCCCATGTATATGTTTTGGGTTGGTTTGTCAGGTCTCATTTCTGTTTCTGCAGCTGTTCGAAAAGAAAGCTATTTTTTCTCTTGTCAGACATCAATGTTCATTTGATACTAAGTGTAATCAAAAGTTTTTTTTTTTTTTTTGTGTCCCATAAATTCTTGAACCATGTGTAAAACGCGCTATACCCAAAATTTTAGGAGGGAATGGTTAAAAGATAATAAATTTTAAACATGGTTGATGGAAATTCAAGGTATTGTGCTAAGTGTTTCTGAAAATTTTGTAAGTGGCATTTATCTCCAAAATACTCGGATTTAAAAAACATGGGTACTGCAAAGCATAACAAAGCTGCAGAAGGGCTGATTGGAAAATTGCAGCTGAAGCCAATAACATCTAGTTTTCACTCCACTAAATAATGAGGCCAAAGTATCTGAGGGAAGGATGTGCCTGTATATTGCTCAGCACAGCACCTTTAAAAATGTAGCTCACCTAAGTGAAATGTGCAAGGAAAGCTTTAAGGATAGCAAATGTACACAAACTTTGAAATTGCACAGAACCAAGTGTGGACAAGTCATTCGAAATGTACTTGCACCATAGTTTGAAACTTATATGAGAAAATATATTGGAGAACAGCCAAACAGCATATTAATAGATGAGAGTAAGGACATTTCTGTCATCAAGGTATTAGCTGCTACAATTCGTTACTATTCAGTGCTGAAAAATGACATTATAATTACTTTTCTTGATTTGGCTAAATTATCTGATGGCACAGCTAATAGCATCTGCAATGCTGTTAAAGCGATGCTTGACCAAAAGGGACTGGATATAAAAGCTTGTAGCCATTGGAACTGGCAATGCATCAGTAATGGTTGGTGTCAATAATGGTGTGTACCGCAAACTAAAGGAAGCATTCCCTAATCTACAATTTGTAAGGTGTGCTTGTCATTCTTTACAAATGTGTATTTCCCATGCTTCATCTGAATTTCTTCCAAGACATTTAGAATTCCTTATCAAGGAGACTTATAACTGGTTTTTACACACGGCACTTCGCCAGTCTGTACACAAACAATTATGTTGTTTAATCAATGATAATAAATCACCGTTAAAAATTCCACAGGTAAGTCAGACACGATGGTTATGTATAGAAGGAGCAGAACTTAAAACACATTTTGTTATTGCTCACTCTACGGAGAGGTGCTATACAGCAGACCAGTTGCATATGATGTATGCTGACAAGCAAAACTATTTGTTTTTTCTTTTCCTTCAACCCATTTCACGTGAAGAAAATATGGTTAACTTAAAATGTCAGTCTGAAAAGGACGACCCAACTAAGTTGCGTGATGATGTGATTTTCTTATCGAAGTCTTTGTGTGGGAAAATTTTAATGCCTGGAATAAAATTTGATGTTTTCTCAGTAGTGATTGAAGACCATTTGGATCCTTCCCCATACTTAGGATACCAATTTGAACTTGAAATGCGCAACAGCACAGTTCCACAAAATATTGAACGCCATTTGCGAAAAAAATGTGTTCTCTTCTTGAACGAACTTGTAGCCCAGCTGAAGAAAGGTTGATTACCATCGAACATTGGGATTTTGCAGCATATGTCTTTGTTACCTGCATCAGAATGTTTAAGACCACTGAAGGCTTCTGTTGTAAATTCAGCAGCAATTTTTTATTCCGATGCATCTATATTAACGCAAATTGAAAGGCAATGGCGAAATTTGCATTATGTCAAATGGACTGAAGTTCATGACACTGTAAAGCTGTGGTGTGAAATAGCATCATACAAGGACTCAACAGGAGAAAATCCTTTTAAGGAACCTTCTGATTGTGCGTTACATGTTTTAACAATGCCATATTCAATGCAGATGTTGAACTAGTTTTCAGTTATGTAAATCATGTAAAAAACAAAACCAGAAATACAATAAAAACTGACATTTTAGTCAGCATACTGAACATAAAGTTTGGTTTGAAACGTGAGGGCAAGTAATGTCATGAGTATAAGCTTCCAAAAGAAGTAGTTGAAAAAATTGCCACAATAGCAAGTTATAACCATGGAGGAAAGAAAAGAGGGCAGATGCCCTGCGCCGCTAAAAGTGAGGTCTATTGTGCAATGGAATCACTGGTGTCGAAAAAAAAATAAAGAAAAAATTCTTGAAAGTACTAAATAAGATTATGCATTAAGCATTTGAATTAAAAATATTTTTGTCTTCGAATAAGCCCTCCAAATCATGGGTCTGGGAGAAGAGAGCACCCTAATGTGCTCTCGCACGACGTCCCCTCCCCCATACACGAACTTTGTTGCAACACATCTTTACACTGTTCACCACGCCCAAAATAAACACCTAGACCAGGTTCACTAATGTTTACACACACTCCCACCACGGCCCAACAAGCAACACCAGACAAACCCCGGAGTCATACAGATCCTCCGAAGAACTCGAAAGGACCCGCACACAAAGAGCCGGCGCGGTTACCTAGAACGGCGGGTGCATCCCGAAGGTACACTCGTAACGTCCATGTAGGCGGACAAATGTCCCCTTCAGAGGTGATCAAGTGACAGCGATCTGGACGGGAGACTGTCAGAGAGGACACCAAACCGACGGGTGCACCAAGGCACTCACACGACCCATGGCAGGTGCCTCCCCGGCCTACTTCCACACGGAACCGGCACACCACAAACAGCAGATACACAACACCCTCCCTTCAGATACCATCCATTCATACCACATCATAAGAGAAAGAGCAGAGACAGAACCAAAACACTCATTCCCCCGACGCACACAGGCTCCTGCCGTTTCGGTCAGCGGCCAGCACCGCCGACCTCGAACGGAGAGAAGACGGATTAAACCGCCGATGTAAGGGTCTGAGTCTAACCTCCACACCCTTCATCAAACACAAGTCACAAAGACATAACACTAGAAAAAGCCCATCACGCCCCGAGAGATCCCTCGGGCTTCAAGGGCCAAAACTAAGGGGGTAAGTTACCCCAATGAAAGGTGTAGTTGTTCTTGTTCCCGGTAACAATCCGAGGCAAAGTCCCCCACCGATACCTAAAGGCTCGGTCGGTCAAAGTGCGGGCGTTTACTCTCTCCCTGTCTCGGAGCTTACACTTGACATGAAGGATAACCGTTGTAGGAGAGAAGCCCGAGTTAGCCGTCTGGGAATGCAGAATCCTGTTCCTCTCCCTCCTCATCTTATAACAGACCTCGGTGATTATCCTCCTACAGACCTCCCTTCCCGCTGCCGGGGCAGGATGTAGATAAAACACATTAGCCGGGTAAAACTTGAGGGCGTCAAGCCTTTTGTGCCAAGCCCAAGTCCAGATTCCCTGCCAAAACTTGTGCGCCATGGGGCAGGCACAAAAGAGATGGAACCTGTCCTCAATGCCTGCACACGAAAGGCATCTATAGGAAGAGTTACAACCCCACCAAAACTGCCTACTACTGGATGGAAGGACATTGTGGGCCAACCGCCACGTAAAGTCCCTCTTCTTGCAGTCCACACCCGTCGAGTGAATGCTCATCCAAGCCTCTCTCATACAGAAGTTCATAGCAACGTGGAAATCTTTGACGACGTGCTCCCTAGGCCTAGGGAGGAGGACAATGTACATCTGCTTCGTGTTTATCCCGGCGCGGTCAGCTTTCGCAAAGTCCTGCAGGTGACCTCCAAGCTGGCAAGACCTATGCATCCTCTCGCGCCGGAGGCCAACAAATCTGTGGCCGGGAACGTATTTGGACGAGTCCCACCCCGTGAAATAGGAGGTCAAAAGTCCACACGGGTGTTCGGCAACCAGGGCTCCCATCACACTCTTAAACTGGAGTGCACTGAGCCATGTCGGAATGTACTTGACTTCCAAACCCCCTCTCCGACCTGGGACAGTATAGGACCGCCCGAGCCACCTCTTCGGTCTTCTTCCCGGCCCAAATGAAGCCAAAGACCGCTCTCTCCATCTTCTTCATGAGACTTCCAGGTGGGGACTCAATTTTCCCGGCAACAGTGCATTTCGAAACCAGAAGCGCATTAGCTAACTTGGCCCGATTCACTCTAGAAATGCCTACCTCCTGCCACCGTTCTTGCTCCTCCTTCATCTTCGCCAGAACTTTACCCCAGGTGCTCACGTGGAACCCTTCCTTAGAAAACTGGATACCGAGTATCCGAACTGGCCCATCGGTCACAGCTAAACCTGTAACCGCTGATCTCTCCCATTTGCCACAGAGCATAATATCTCGACTTCTCCTCGTTGCGACAGGCTCCGGTCGCTATGCAGTACTCAGCGAAAGCATCACGCATCCCGTTCATGCTCCTTTCCGAGTCGACGAAGAAGGATACATCATCTGCGTACGCAAGGTACTTCAATGACTCCTCCTCCCCGGGAGCGGAAAACCCCTAACACTATTCTTTCCAGCAACTCTTCTCAAAAAGGTCTCCAAGACCAAAACAAACAAAAGTGGAGAGAGAGGACATCCCTGGCTCACACCTCTTTGAACCTCAAAGAGGGAGGAGAGACGACCGGAAATAATGGCTCTCCCGGAGATCTCTATACAACGCTCTAATCGCACTTCGGACAAATACTCCGAAGCCGTGGGCTTCTAAAATTCTTCCGACAAACTCGTGCGATACCCTATCGAAAGCCTTGCTCTGGTCTGCCAAGAAGAGCCCCATCTTAATGCCCTTCTCGCCCAGGTAAGTGATAGCGTCTCGTACGCACCTAGTATTCCAATGCCTCCGGCGCCCCACGATACCACATGTCTGGTTTGCACTAATAACATGAACCGCCACCTTAGCAAGCCTGCTATTGATGACATTCGCAAGGATCTTATAGTCCACTGTGGAGAGAGACACCGGTCTCCAACCACTTAACTAACTCGACGGGGCGTCGGGGGTCTTGCACAGCAAAGTAACCATGCTCCACCGCATGGTCCCCGGCATACGACCCACCTGCACAATCTCGTTGTACACCCTGGTAAGCCAGGGCGCTAACACATTAACAATCTTCTTGTAAAACTCCGACGGGATACTTACCTGGCGAAAGGGCCTGAATCGCCACCCTTACCTCGGACACCGAGAACTCCTCTTCGAGTCTATATATGTCCTCGTCTGGGATCCTCGGCGTACCCTCCAAAAACATATCCATGAGGCAGGATCAATTTCCTCGCTGGAAAAGAGATCACCGTAATACCTAGCAGCTTCCTGCAGGATCTGCTTATTGTCCCTCACCTCGGTACCATCAATAACAAGAACTTCCAGGTTCTCCCTCTTCCGCCCCGCCTCGAGCTTCCGGTAAATGTGATTAATATCCCGCTGCTGCTTAAAACTCCTAATAGCACCTTGAAGTTGAACTTCAGAGCCGATGCCTCTATAAAAATAGGAAATCTCTTGCCGGATCTGGGAAATAATCTCAAAGTTACACCCGTCTTCATTACTCTTCAGAGCCGCGATCAGGAAGTTCATCTGAAAAACCTGAGTCCCCCGCCTAGCTCTCGCCAACTCCTTACCCCGAGCAACCAAGGTGCTCCGGACCTCGTCCTTAGCCCTCTCCCAACCGCCGATCTTGTCATCGGTGGCCGTTTCTGCACCGACCTCCAAGATCGAACGGACACGCGACAGCGCTTCAACGTCGTCTAACATTGACACGTTTAGGCGCCACGGTGTCGCTTTCCTATCCCTCGGCGCCGGCACACAGACGTCCATCACGACAATGCTGTGATCAGTGACAAACAACGGCTGATAACTAGGGTTCAAAAGCTCGGATCCTATAACCCAGTCCATCTTTGAGACCATCAGTATGTCGATCCTTGAAGCCAAATGATTCCTGTGCCAGGTGAACCCCGGCTCCTGCGGAAACAGCTGCCTCCACACGTCCTTAAGTTGCTGGTTCTTAATCAGATCCGTAAGACCCCTTCTGTAGTGCTCGGACCACCTGCACCTGTGAGTACTCAACCGATCGACATGGTTATCCACAACCGAGGTGAAATCCCCAACGACGACCAGAAAATCTTCGCTTCCCCTAAAGAAGAACGGCAGCTGGTCATAAAAACCGCTCCGGAGAGGACCCTCCACCGGAACATAAACACACACCACCTTAATGGACTTCAATCCGCTATTAACCGAAATTGCGACCACGCGAACGTCCATATTAGTCTGCATCTGCGTGATGCTAACCTCGCACTGCGGCTTGAAGACAATGGCCACCCCGGTGAAACCATTCGCTATAAGAGAATACCTACAATTCAGCCCGGTGTTCCGACGGAACGCAAAATACCTGCTCGGGCTTCTTATGGTGAGTTTCCTCCACCAGTAAAAAATCAACACCAGACTATCTGAAATAGCCAGCGAGCCACTTCTGATTTTCGAAGGTGCGGAGACCGTAAACGTTCAACGTGCCAATACGCAGATCGGTGCCTTGGTAATTATGTTCCATACTTAACACAATCTGAAAAAGGAATTAGCATGTTAGCAAAAAACACCACATAAAACAAACACCCATGTTCAAAAACAGAGGGAGAGGAACCCAACCAAAAAAGCAACTCACCTTCACGATCTCGATCTATTGCGTCCCTCTGTCTCCTTCGTATCCGCACTGTTTCTCCGTCGTCGGCTTTTATGACCGGTAACCGTCGGAACGACGTGCTCCATTCCGTCGAATCCCGACTTCGGCAATTTGGAAAGATTCTTCGCCGCATCAACGTTGGCCTATGTCAGCCGTCTTCCCTGACGCTTTAACTTGGCCCTCAGGTCTTCGGCCATCTGCTCAGCCAACAGTTCTTCCTCAGAATCCGTAGAAAGCTCGGATTCCCTGCAAAACAATCTATTGCCCATAGTATCGGAGTGCTGCTTGGCCTCCGAACTCCCGTCGCCAGCTTGCCCCGGCGGCCTCCCGCGGCACTTCCGCCTCGTTACCACGGTGGCCGCCGATCGCAGAAGACTCAGTCAAAAGCACCGCTTCACTGCGGGGACTCTCCTCGGACTCCGTTGGCGTCGGCAGGAGTTGTGGAGAAGCTGTCTCAGATTCCCCCTCGGGAGTCCAGGGCCGCAGCTGAAGCTCCACAGCTCAGCTATGGGATGCAAGCTTCCTGCCTACTGGCAGGAGAGCCCGTGCTCTCATTCTCGGCTCAATCTAACCACCGGCGTCGTCGGAATGCCCCGGGAACACATCCTGCACTGGATCCGTCGCTGGCTCGGCTTCATTAAAACTCGGGATTTCATCAATTTCAGTCGTGTCGACTGCACCAAAACTCTCAACTTCGTTGTTTTTTGAGGTGATGGGAGTGCAGATCTCCTCGACAATACAAACATAATCATCACTAACTTTACATACACAAGTGACATCAATTTTTACCTTTTCAAAACCATTATCAGCTTCAAGTTGGAAATCATTACCGTCGAAAAATTCCACATTCTCTTCCACACCAGTCACACAAATTTCTCCTTCCTTTTCACCTGACCAAACCTCCAGTTTCTCACTATCTTTGCCCACCATTTTCACATCCTCGTCAATAATACTAACTCCCTTCAACTGATTTGCCATTTGCTTAATATACTCATTAGATAATTTTCTTGACTTTTTGGTAACCGTAGTGTAACCGTCTCCAGCCTCTGGTGAACCAACCCTCTTGTCCACCGTGAGTTGACCTGTAGAAAAAAATAGCTTTATCATTTTTTGGAGAAACTTTCTCCGCCTCACCATTTCTTTCACTTACCTGCTCCACATTCGAAATACCTTCGGCTTCCTCCTGGGCACTCCCCGAGCCACGAAGTTGGTGGGTTTCTACTACATCGCCACTCGAAGAATTTTCCCCAGCTTCAGGAGCTTCCCCCACCTTCTTCGTGGCGTCAAGCGCCTCTAAAATATCTACTTGATTTACCTGGGATTGTCCAGCTCCGGCTATCTGGGCAAAAGTACGGACAGCACATTCTGGTCTCTTGTGTTGTGGAGACTTGCACTTCCCGCAAGGATCTTTGCAGTCCTTGATATTATGACCAAGAGCTATGCAATTCTCACAAGAATATTTAGCACAGTCAACAGCGATGTGCCCCCGGTGTCCACATCGCCGGCACACACAGACCTGCTCATTGTACACATTCATACTTTTAAAATGGGAAATATACATGAAATTAGGAACGGCTTTGTCCATGTCGAGGGTGACAATTCTCGTTCCCGAGAAGGCTCCTTTCATGTATATTTCGGTCTCCTTTCTAACCTCATACTAAACATTAAGCACCCTTCCAAAATCATTGAAAACAGCTTAACCCGCTTCATTAGTTACCTGGCATGGGAGGTACTTACAGAAGACAACTTTAATGTTTGTGTCACCTTTAGAACAGTGAATCTCGGACGACTCGTGGTAGAGAGTTTTGCCCACGAGCTGCAAATAATAGTCAGTACGATTCAAAACGATCTCAAATTTTCGCGGATTCACTACCCGCACAAAATGAAAAAGCGGTTCAGCAGGCGTACCCAAGTATTCCCAGATCGCTTTACCGACTTGGGAAGCAGTAAGACCCGTATGGGTAACAAGGAGATAGTTTTCCTTCTTAGCGGAGGCCTTGCTCAAAGCCATTGTTTAGGACAAAATTCTGTGCTTTAACAAATAAAAAAAAAGTATAAAAAGCACGAAAAGAAGTTCTACTCAACGAAAATAACGTAAAAAGTACTTACAGTTCTTTCTTAAATAATACAAAGTAAAAGGCACACAAAACACAACACTAACAATGAAGACCACGTGCTCGCTAAACAATAGCGGTAAAGGCTAAGTCCAAAAATACCGCAGTCGGAACCTCCGGATTTTCGGCGGAGCGAAGTAGCTTGGCCATGACGACTTGTACTTTTCCTGTACTGGTAAGTCTAGGCGCCCACGTACGGCTGGCACGAGCACCTCACATAGGCCGCCAACACCGTGCGCCACGCCGGCGGGCGGCCAGACACGTACTGAAATTCCAACGGTTGTATCAGAGATGAATCAGTTGACTTACCATACTAGCACATACCTCTATCACGGGTTTCTGATCTGACACATGATGTTCCATAACGAATAAAATGTAATATAACTTAAAGGTACACTATACTGTTAAACATATTTTATTTTAGCTCCCGAGATACTGGCAGTATTTAGTCGTAAAATTTAAAATAAAATATTCAGTTCTATTTTGATTAATTCATTGTCATTTCACATTATCACTGAAATGTGGTTCCTGCGGCCTGAGATGGCCATCACGTCACTTTCTTTGATGACTCGGAAGTCTTCGCGGAATACTGTGGTGCCACCGGTTCCATGCTTAATGAGGATAAGTCGAACCAGCGGGGCGCCATTACAATGTGCAGTTGCAGACTCCGTTTTCTCGGATTTGCGCATGACGTAACACCGGGAGCAAATGCCGCGAAAACACGACACCAGAACGATGTCGCACAGCATCTTTGGCTTGGGAGTGCAAACTCAAACTCGTTCTTAGAAAGTGGTAAATATACTTCATAACTAGTAGCTATTTCTCAACATGAGTTGTGAATATTATTATTTTATATCAGTGTACCAAAATATGCCTGGATGTGCAATAGCAGGATGTTTATCCTACAGTAGGAAGACTCAATGTTCGGATATTATTTATCATTGTTTTCCTGCAAATCCTGATTTGGAAAAACTCTGGGTACTGAAATGTAAACGAAAGGATAATGTTAAAGTTAAAAATGCAAGAATTTGGTCGGAACATTTTACTGTTGATAGTTATGTTCGTGACTTAAAATCGGAATTACTTGGATTACCTGGCAGAAAGAAATTAAAAGATGATGCTGTACCTATAGTCAAACGCTATCTTCTATTAAATTTGAGATACTAAATTTAAGTTAAACAATTCAGTTAAAAAAATTTTGTTGTTTTTTGTGTGTTGTAAGTAACTTAATATCATGTCAACTTAACTTAAGGCAGTCCCTTTCTGTGCATTTGAGCTAGCCTAGTTTGGGAGAAAGTTTTAGGCAGGTATGGACCGTTTCACACTATGATAACTTTTTATTTTGTTTTCATTTTTGTAAATATAACTTACTGCGAACACAGAACTACGAAGTTCAGCAATATGTTTGTTTACTGAAATGCCCTAATATTTCTTTATGCAAAAGCTGTTTTTTTTTCAAATTTAATTAATTCTGTGAAAGAGGAAATAACAGATCACTGATAAATATGTTATTCTTTAAAGTTAGAAATTATTAGTATTTGAAAACATTTTCCATCACGTTTATTTACATTCCTTGCTAAAGTGTAACCCGTAGCAGCGATGGCTCTTGGGCTCGCCTCTTTGCTCCCGGCGCGACGTCATTTCGCCAGCCAATAGCAGCTCGTTTCCGAAGTGGCTAAACCTAAATGCTTCTTTGGGGCAGGTTTATCGCGCTGCTGTCTGAGGGCTGGGGTTGACGGATGGACCCGTCAGGATACTTGGTATCCTTTTTGATAGAGACGGTATCCATTTGAAGACTTGGAGGGACATATTCTTCGCTATTAAGGAGAAGAAGGAAAAGTGTAAAAGTGTGGACATTTTGATGATTAACCGTGCTAAGTTAACTAACGCTCTCCTGGTCTCGAAATCTGCTTTTGTCAGAGAAATTGGTTCCCCCACTCGGAGTCACATGAGGCTTCTGGAAAGGGAAGTTTTTGCCTTTATTTGGGCCGGGAAGCAAGTTGAGGCTGTTGCCAGGGAGATCCTGTGCTGTCCGAAGGAGGAGGGTGGTTTGGATGTTAAGCACCTCTCCTCCTGGTTCAGTGCACTACAGTTTAGGAGTGTGAAGGAAGCTCCGAACACCTCGCACCCGTGTAGGAACTTTGTTGCGTATTTGACAGGATTGTCTGCGGAGAAGTCCTTACCTGGCTTCCGATTTATGGGACCGCGTAGAAAGACTACTCAAAAGCACTATAAACTTGGGGGGCACATTCAGGACCTCGCAGAGACTAACCGGAATGGGCTGAATTTGAAACAAATGTATCTGCACATTCTCTCTAGGCCTAGGCTTAGGGAGCAAATTACTGAGTTTAGTGCCGTCAACTGCAACAGGAAGGAGGTGTGGATGAGCATGTTGGCTGCAGGAGTTGACTGTAAGAAGCGGGATTTTAATCCGTTTGGCTCACGATGTCCTTCCGACTAGGAAGATGCAGTACAGGTGGGGTACTGCCATCACCAATAAGTGCAAGTGCGCCTCTTGCAATTTCATTGAAGACCGGTACCACTTGTTCTGGAGGTTTCCCATGGCCATGCAGGTGTGGAAGCTTGTTTGGACCTGGGCAGGTTGCCCGCAGCGACTCAAGGCTCAGGAAGTCCCTTACCAGTACCCCGGCCCCAAGACTGGGCGAGATGTCTGGAGGTTGATCATCACTGACACCACGTACAAAATCTGGAGATAGAGGAACAGAGTTGTTCATAGTAAGGACGGAAATGCGGGATTCAACCCTTTGAAAATGGCCTGGCACGTCAAGTGCCAGCTTAGGGATAGAGTTGAGTTGGATGCCCGCATTCTCTCGAACCGTGCCTGTAAGTTCCGGTGGGTCTTCTGGCCCAAAACTGTTATTGGAACGAAGGAAAAAATATCTTTTCCATTGGGAACCTTAGTCTCCCCTTCTTTTCGGCTCGTAATCCGGCATTTCCGGACCCTTGTTTTTTGTGTTTTTGTTGAACTTTGTTTAGTGTTTTAATCGTGGGGATGTTTCTTTTCTAGATTCCGGAATGGAGTGAGGAGATTACCCTTCTTCCTTCCTGCCGGGCGCCTGTTTGCGTACCATACCAGTCTACTCCAGTGTCGCTGGCCTTGGAAGCGGCTGGTCGACTTTGTGTCTAATTCGGGGGGTCTTTGTGTTTCACTGTGATCTTTCCTCACTTTGCCTTTCCGGGTGTGGTTTGCCTGTGTGTGTTTGCGTTTTGGGTGGGTGGTGTGTGATTGCTGTTTGTGGTGCGTCGGTTATGCGTGGTTGTGTGCAGGGTTGGGAGCCAGTGGTGGGTCGAAAGCTGGTCTTTGTGCCACGCGGACGGCTTGGCGACCCTTCTAGTGATGTCTCGGTTGGCACGACATCACAGGGCATCCGTGAAGGAGATCCTTATCCTACTGGAGTGTTTCGGCGTGGCCTAAGGCCTACCTCGTCATTCTTGGTGTCCCTGTCTGCAAAAGTGAACTGGGGCCTGTTCAAGTTTTTCGGCAGGTAAGTGTGATTCGTGGGTCTGGATGTGCTGACTGGGGAACCGTGGTTGGTGCATCGGGGTGTGAATAAAACACCGGTGGAACCGAACTCACATTTATATGTGGTTCGGCGAAGCGTGTGTGCTGGTGTTGCTGGGCAACAAAATTTCGTGCCGGGAGAGGGGTCGCCGTGCTCACGCACAATGTCATCCTCCTCTCTCCGATGCCAAGTGTTGGTTGTAGAAGACAAAGATGTCCATCACTGTTTTGTGACGAAACATCATGAAATGATAGAGAGCGCTGGCGTCGGAAGTTACGTTAGGATGCTTCATCGGCTTAATGATATTCACTGGTGGGCAAATTTTTTCCGGCTAACGAAACTTCAAATTTAAAGAGAAAAGAAGGTTATTGGAGGGAAATCTTTTATACCTTTCATGGAGGTAGGAATAAGGGGAGAAAGCACTCTGAGTTGACGCAATGCAATCCAATTGAAGCTAGCGAAACGTCACGGCAGCCATCTTAAGCCTGGCATGAGCACACTATGCAATAGCTGTTAGTGCTGTGCGAGGCATGAAGTTGGGAATTTGCTTTTAATATAAATAAATTTGCCATTCTTTATTATAATAATCGTTGATATACTGTTCTCAACGATATTATTAGTGAGTGGATTTATAAATATTTAGGGCGTTAGGGCTACTTCCACATTTTTATAATTTATGAAACATTTCGGCTGACTTCTGGGGATGAGCTAAGTACCAGTGTTTTTCTCATTTTGTAGGTAAAACCGCCATGTAATTTCATAGTTTTTAAAGTTGCGTGTATGCAAACTAAGGTTTACAGATATCTGTTCTATTAAAATGAAAAGAATATGATAGTGTACGCAAATTAATGATAAGCTGTAATACCCCAATATTATCATAGAGATATTATGATTTTGCCTTTACACCTGTGAACACGCACATGCCTTGAAAGATGATTTTTTGGAGCAAATTGCTTAGAGCACACATCATATTGATGAGGCTTTTCACCTGTGTGAAGGAGCATGGGTTGTTAATTGTTTGGAGCATAGATTACATTGGTGAGGCTTTTCCTTGATGTGAATGAGTAAATGCTTCGTGCACCTACTGTGGTTCAGAGGAAACTCTAGAACATTTATTCGTTGATTATAATATTTCAAAACATATCGGGAATTGGTTACATCAATATTTAAATTATAAAGATTATTTTCGACTCACCAAATCTTATATCATCTTAATCTTTCCTGCTCTGAATCTAAAAATTTAATAATTCATCATGTAAATAACTGCAACTGCAAAATATATCATTTGGTAAAACAGAACGCCTTATCTTTTGAACAAAAATCTAACAATACGTAGCAGATCAAAATTGCTATAAAATGTGACCCTAGAAGATATTTGGAATTTTGAAACCAGAAATAACGATGCTCAAAAGACATTTATTTATAAGAAGGGATCGAAAGTTCTTAACAAAATTAAAGAGTAACTGATTTTAATTTTAAATATTTGTAGCTAAGATGTTAAACGATAAAAAAATTAAAGTTATGCCATTTTCTTAAAAACATTATTTAGGCTACTGATTTACTGTCAGTATTTTTTTCTAAACATTTAAATACAATAATTAATTCCATTTTAATTGTGTTACAAATTTTGCATCAATTTACAGCCTTTCTCTACAAAAATTCTACATACGGAATTTTTGTGGAGAAAAATAACTGACAATTATAATAGTAAGGAAAAGGATCTATTCATGTTTTTCAATCTCATATTTCATGTGCTATTGTTTTACATCACTTTTCTGTCCTTTCTTGCTTTAAATAATTATTTTGCTTATTCTACTTTTGTCAGTTTGTTTTTCTTGAAATGCCTTTGACAGGAACCTCATACGTTTTGTAGAGTGTTCTTCAAATGGATTCCTAGATAAATTTTATACTTCCTGTTGCAAGCGGTCACTCTTACGAAGATTCCCACCTCCTCAGTTGGTTGCCTCCTCTGGACGGAAGTATGAGGAAATGATAGTTATTACAGGTTACGCTCTTATGAATATTTGATATTTGAAAATTTAGAAAAAAAAATTAAACACAATATTTTATTCTTTACTAACATTATGCATAAATGGGCGAAGAAATGGTAAAATAAGGTGTAGGGGCGAGAAATTACGTATATATAAATTGTGTGATGGACTTTAAATCCCATCGATCAATCCGGATATTAACATTTCAGAATAAATATTTCCTTGTGTATTATTTGGAAACGAGTGTAGCATGTGGTAATGCACGTGAAAGGAGTGTAACACGTGGTAATGCACCAGACTAGGTGACATTTCGATGCGCCTGTTTAACAGGTCTATTGTATCCACAGAAGGCACAGCTATTGTTCCTGGCCAGAGGGACATTTAAGCTGCAGGGCACCGTGAGGTGGAGGTCAACGAAGGGATTAGGTGGAGGTCAACGAAGGGATTAGGCGAAGGTCACCGTTAGAAGACACGTGTCAGGAGAGAAAGGTAGTATGGGGGGTCACCGAGAAGAGCGAGGGGGGCGCCTGCTCTTGGAGGGCTCCGACTAGTGAGAGAGAGGGAGCCTCAGGCGAGTGAGGTAGGAGCCAATCAGAAGGCTAGTGAAGTTAGGGGGAAATCTTCAGGGTAGGAGTGGAAGGAAAAACGAGGCAGTCGACGGGAAGCGAGCGTAGAGGCAGTTGACGACAGCGTGTGCTGTGGACGGTTGTATAGTGCTGGGAGTTAGCACTGGTAAAGAAAAGTTCGTGATAGAACGTGCCAGTTAGAGCACGGGGAAAGCCAGCGTAGTTGTAATCAGACACGTGTGTCTAGAACGACGTTTGGAGAGAACACGTGTTCGGGACGGAACACAAAGCATAGCTTCCGGAACAAAGGAAAAGAGACGAACGGAAGGTTACGACGATTTAAACATTTCACGTCGGTGGTAGAAAAAGAACGGGCAAAGAGTATTGGCAGGAAAGGGTATTCTGGAATAATTAGATACCCGGATCATTTTCACGTGGAACTTCAGTTACAGGAACTCGAGGTCAAGGAACAATAGCTGCCGGAACAATTTACTGTTGATTAAATGTTTTGTTAAGTTTGCAACAAGCCTGAGAGTGAATTCATGCTTGGAATTGTTTTGCCATTATTTTTACTTCCCCTCTCCTGAATAGCAGATTTATAGTAAAGCTGGGAGAGAAAGAACGCCGGGCTGTCTTCAACTACCGTTGATAGACAGTTTCTAGACAACGAACCTTATAAATGGATTTCCTTCCTGCTGTGGGGAAATTTTGATCAGCGCTGGAAGCTAGTGGGTGTTTGGCCGAGGAGCCATTAATTAACATAATGAGCTTCCACCCCTACAGCAGATATATAGGAAATGGCGCAGTCGGTAGGATTGATATGTTAGGCGAATTCAGTGGAAGTAATTAGGGCAATTTTATTGAGCGAAGTAGAGACTGTGTTCGAGGACTCGGACAAAGAGGACGCATAAGTGTAACAGAAGCACGTGGCGGGAAAGTGGTGAAACAACGTGAACTTCTGAGTGCAACAGCAACACGTGGCAGGAAAGTGGTGAAACAAAGTGAACTTCAAAGTGTGACTGTAGCACGTGGCCGGAAAACGGCGAATGAAACAAAGGACTGTGCTACCATAAAGGACTATTGTGCAACGGAACCGGTGGACAAAAGAAGTCGACAAATAACGCTCGTAACCAGAGCAAGGATTGGAAGTACCAGGAAAATCCCGTAACCAGGGACGGACAATTACGTCTCGCCTGGCCAGCGTGACCGGGCGACATTCCTGTTTAGGACGCTCCTTCGCGGGTCGCGGTCGAAGCCGCTACAGAGAAGCTGAAGGGGTCCCGAGATGATCCGGTAAGTACCACTTTGTTGCCGAAATTTATATTCCTGGGTCGATACCGAGTGAAAGGTTAGGATAGAAAATTTTTGTAGGCAGTTAGGGGCCAAAAGGCCAAGAAAAAAAAATTCTTTTGTCAGTTTTGTAAAAGAATACAAAACTGACAGTAAGTTTTAGTAAGCTCAGTGTTAGTACTTCACTATTAATGCTTAAAGTGAATAGGAATTGTAAAGTGTTTTGTTATGTAAGGAAAGGAAATAAGTAATATTACTAGGAATTTATTGAAAAAAAATATTAGGTAATAGTACTTCAAGGTTGAGAACAAAGGCTATCGTCGGGAAATTGTAAAGTGTCATTATATTAGTGCATGTGTATTGTATATATATTTAGTGCATAACAATGGATGAGCTTTTGGATGGGAAAAAGAGTGAGGAAGCAGAGGACAAGTGGTCCGAAGGGAAGGAAGAAGAAAATAGTGATAGGGAAAATGAATTAAATTCTAGTAATGAAGTGTCTATTAACGTAAGAAAAACGCAAGATAATACAGTTGATAGGGAATGGCATTTTAAACTTAAAATGTTAGAAATGAAGGAAAGAAATTAGCAGCAGAGCGAGAACAAAAGGAACTAGAAAAAATGAAATTGGAGATTCAGCTCTTAGATAAAAGAGAAGAAAGGGAGTTCCAGCTTAAGAAACTACAGCTAACTCAGGAAAAGGAAGAGGCGTTGGTACAAGGAAGAAATTAAATGAAGTTAGCCGATTACATGAGGATCCTAGAAAAGTCCTAGTAAACCAGAAGAGGCTTTAGACTTTTTTGATTCCTTAGAAAGAGCGTTCATTTTACATACAGTCCCAGAAAACATGCAAGGAAGATTAGTCATAGCACTATTTAACTCAGATTGTGTCAATCATTTATTCCGGAGGCTTACGGTCGAGCAATATGATTGCTACGAAACCGTCAAAGAGGCCATTTTGGAGGAATGTCATTTAACCCCGGACATTTATCTACGACAATTCGAGGCACTCCGTAGGAATAAGGGATAGAGTTACCAGCAATTGGCGGGACGCATGGGAAGGACTCTTAAATATTATGTAGCGAACAGTGGGATAACTACTTTTGATGAACTAATGAATCTTTTAGTTTGTCATAAATTCAAAGGATTGTTATCACCCAGTTTAAAAACGTATCTACTACAGAGAGGATCCCTGGGAAAGCTAGTTTTAGCGAAGGATTTAGGGGAACTGTGTGACCAGTACGAGTGCCACGTGGAAGCGTTAGAGTGGGGTGAAGAAAAAGCGAAGGGAAATTTTCGGGTAGGCTCTAACAGTAAGGGGCAGCATTATAGCTCGGAAGGAATGGGAACTGCGAAGAAAGAATTTAGTGGAGTTCCATTTCAAAAGAGAAATTTCCAACGACAGGTCAGGAATTTCAAAGTAGAGTGGGAAACAGTAGACCACTAGGGGATGAGGGAAATTCCTATTTTGATGCGGGAATGAGGTGCTTTCGATGTGGACAGATGGGTCACCGAAAATTTGACTGTAAGCAGAAGATACCCCAGGGACAGGACAGTAAACACACTCCGTATAATTGGAGAAGTGAGGCAGCTAAGAAAGTAAGCCAGGTAGCGGCGAAAGAGGAGGAAAGCATTGTAGAGAAACAAGGGGAACCCAAGACAAACCTTGTCCAATATGTGAGAAAGGTTAGTGCGAAAATGGGGAGAGTATTGGGTCCCACGGGCAGTAGCATGGAAGTAATGGAAATACCCGTAGGTGGACAATTAGTGGTAGCCACAGAGCAAGGGCACCAGGCAAAAATTTTGGTAGACAGCGGAGCGGAGTTCAATTGTGTGAGACAAGGTCTATTAGGGGAATTACAGAAGGAAGAAGTGGGGGAAGTGACTTTGTCAGGGTTTGAAGGACGTTCCGCGGTTTTTCCAGTTAAGAGGTTGCAGGTTAGGATTCTGGAGACGGGATTGGAGAAGGCCGGCGACGCATCTTTAGGGACGAGTGAGATGGTTTCTGCTATTGTGCCGAATCTCACCAACGAGGTCATAGTTACCCCAGATGATTATGTCAAGATGAACACGTGGAGATATTCGGAGTGGGCCACAGATAATGGGAAGGCGTCATGCGAGGAGAATACAGTCCAGAAGGAGAAACCGACGAGACCCTAGGAGGTAGGGACTCAAGGAGTTAGCGCCAGTGTAGGGGCTGACCAGATTAAAGGGAAAGCTAGTGGAGAGACGCCGGAGACAGGAGCAACGCTGGGAGAAGTAGGCGGAGCTTTAAGAGTGGAAGGTTCAAGCAGCCAATCAGGGCCAGGCGCGCTTGATGAGGAGACCAGCGGACAGGAGACGGTGTTTGGAGGTAATCCATGCCGCGAGGATGAAGAGAGCAGCCGGGAGGGCGGGGCGTCAGACCACAGCAAATTCAAAGTACAACCGGAGGAGGACGTAACCCTAGCAGAGACACGCGAGTAGGCGAAGGAAGAAAAAGGAAGGTATG
Source organism: Macrothele yani (assembly GCA_039090855.1). Lineage (NCBI taxonomy): Eukaryota > Metazoa > Arthropoda > Arachnida > Araneae > Macrothelidae > Macrothele > Macrothele yani. The sequence goes on along the minus strand of CM077032.1, from coordinate 25,129,554 downwards.
TCTATGTGGAAGGATTACTATATCATAAAGAAAAAGTGTTAGGGCAAAACACCAATCAGTTAGTAGTTCCCGAGAGTAGGAGGGAACAAATATTAAAGCTAGCCCATGATTCTGTGTTCAGAGCACACTTGGGATATAAGAAGATATTAGAAAGGATAAGATGCTCTTTCTATTGGCCATCCATGAAGAGAGACATACTTACATACTGTGATGTATGTGAGGCGTGTCAGTTACGACGCCCCATCACAAGAGGTGACCGGGTACCGATAACTGCGGTTAGGAGGCCCGCGCTACCTTTTCAGACAGAAAATGGCAATCTTATTGGGCCGATAGATCCACCATCAAGTAAGGGGCATCGGTGGAAAATAGTTACGATGGACCAGCATACAAGGGGTCCGGAAGCCGTATTTTCAGAAAAGTGGGAGGAACCCATGCATATGGTCATAAAAGGTTGGGAGGATGCGGGGTTCACAGGAAATTTGGAAAAATGTTGCTTAGCCAAAGAGAAAGTTGATTATTTGGGACAAGTGGTCGGCTCGGGGAATCACCAGCCGGACCCGGGAAAATTACAGCCGGTCAGAGACCTGGTTCCCACAAAAACCAAGAGGAAGGTACATAAGTTACTAGGGTTATGCAACCACTATAAGGAGGGCGTACCAAGGTTCGCCGAAATAGCGAAGCCACTGTCGGATTTGACAGGGAAGCAGGCAGCGGAAAAAGTTGAGTGGACCCCAGCGCTCGGGCAAGCTTTCGAGTCGCTGAAGAAAAAGTTGCGTACAGCACCTGTACTCAAATTGTGTACAGCACCTTCACACCCAAATTTAACAAGCCGTCCGTGCTACATACGGACGCGAGTTCTTTTGCAGTCGCGTGTTGCCTAGGTCAGCGGGATGATAGGGGGAGGATCAGGCCCGTGGCTTACGCGAGCAAGAAATTAAATGACACACAAGCAAGGTGGGCAGCTAGCCACAAGGAGGCATATGCTATTGTTTGGGCTCTACAGAAATTTGAAGGGTGGGTTTTTGGCCATCAAGTAGAGATCTTGTCGGACCATAACCCCTTGATATTTTTAACTAGTGCGGCTTCACAAAGCTCAAAATTACAGAGGTGGAGTCTAGCCATTGCCCAATTCAACCTCACGATTTCTCACGTCGCCGGCAAACTCATTCCTCATGCCGACGCCTTATCCAGGTTGAATTTTAAAGAAAATAGCACGAGCTGCTAAAAACAGCATTACCACAAAAAGGTAGAGACCCAGTGAGGCTACTTAGTGGTACTGACAGTGTATATATGTGTGTATAAAGAAGTGTATTAATGCAGTAAAATCTTGTGTGTAAAGGAAAACAGAAAAGAACTGAACGGACACTGACTCATCATGCGAGAGGAAGATCCCGCATGTTTCGTCCAGCAGGCAGGGGCGAGAAATTACGCGATGGACTTTAAATCCCATCGATCAATCCGGATATTAACATTTCAGAATAAACATTTCCATGTGTATTATTTGGAAACGAGTGTAGCATGTGGTAATGCACGTGAAACGAGTGTAACACGTGGTAATGCACCAGACTAGGTGACATTTCGATGCGCCTGTTTGACAGGTCTATTGTATCCACAGAAGGCACAGCTATTGTTCCTGGCCAGAGGGACATTTAAGCTGCAGGGCACCGTGAGGTGGAGGTCAACGAAGGGATTAGGTGGAGGTCAACGAAGGGATTAGGCGAAGGTCACCGTTAGAAGACACGTGTCAGGAGAGAAAGGTAGTATGGGGGGTCACCGAGAAGAGCGAGGGGGGCGCCTGCTCTTGGAGGGCTCCGACTAGTGAGAGAGAGGGAGCCTCAGGCGAGTGAGGTAGGAGCCAATCAGAAGGCTAGTGAAGTTAGGGGGGAAATCTTCAGGGTAGGAGTGGAAGGAAAAACGAGGCAGTCGACGGGAAGCGAGCGTAGAGGCAAATGACGACAGCGTGTGCTGTGGACGGTTGTATAGTGCTGGGAGTTAGCACTGGTAAAGAAAAGTTCGTGATAGAAAGTGCCAGTTAGAGCACGGGGAAAGCCAGCGTAGTTGTAATCAGACACGTGTGTCTGGAACGACGTTTGGAGAGAACACGTGTTCGGGACGGAACACAAAGCATAGCTTCCGGAACAAAGGAAAAGAGACGAACGGAAGGTTACGACGATTTAAACATTTCACGTCGGTGGTAGAAAAAGAACGGGCAAAGAGTATTGGCAGGAAAGGGTATTCTGGAATAATTAGATACCCGGATCATTTTCACGTGGAACTTCAGTTACAGGAACTCGAGGTCAAGGAACAATAGCTGCCGGAACAATTTACTGTTGATTAAATGTTTTGTTAAGTTTGCAACAAGCCTGAGAGTGAATTCATGCTTGGAATTGTTTTGCCATTATTTTTACTTCCCCTCTCCTGAATAGCAGATTTATAGTAAAGCTGGGAGATAAAGAACGCCGGGCGGTCTTCAACTACCGTTGATAGACAGTTTCTAGACAACGAACCTTATAAATGGATTTCCTTCCTGCTGTGGGGAAATTTTGATCAGCGCTGGAAGCTAGTGGGTGTTTGGCCGAGGAGCCATTAATTAACATAATGTGCTTTCACCCCTACATAAGGTAAAAGATTAATAGTTTCTTAAAACAGTTCTTTTACAGTCCCTCATGCACCGGACTTTAGTAATTTTTGGACATGAAGTATAAATCAAAGAAACAGAACACTTTTTCCAGCAAATTACTGGGAACATACATCACATGTGTGAGGCTTTCCCCGTGTGAGTGAGTAAATACTTCGAAAGAACACTTTTTCGAGCAAATCGTTTGGAGCATACAGCACAATTGGTGAGGTTTCCCCACCGCCGTCCACCAGTCTGAATGAATAAATGCTTCTAAAGATAACTTTTTCGAGCAAATTATTTTTTTTTTATTGAAGGTTTAACGAGCCCCGTGAGCAGCTCAATGGGGAATAAGCAGTCTCCCGTCCCTGATTTATGATCACTGATTCCAGGGAAGGGAGAGAGCCAGTGTTATAAGACAAACACAACATCTATGCCTCAACGGGATTCGGACCCGGACCTCTTTCGTACGACTGATCAGAAGCCATCGCATATACCGCTGAGCCAATAAGGCGGCCCAAATTATTTGGAGCATACATCCCATTGGCGAGGTTTTTGCCCAGTGAGAATGATCAAATGCTTCCAATGTTCAGTTTTTCGAATAAATCGTTTAGATAATACATCGCATTAATGAAAATTTTCTCCCGTCTGAATGAGTTAACGCTTCGAAAGATCATTTTTTCGAGCAAATTGTTTGAAGCATAAATCACATTGGTGAGGCTTTCCCCCGTAAGTGCTCTGAAAGATCACTTTTTCGAGTAAATTGTTCAGAAGATGGAACACGTTGGTAAAGCTTTGTACCTGCGTGCATAAGCATATTCTCCGAAAGATGACTTTTCCGAGTTTCCATTAGAAAATTTTTCCTCTGGTAGCACAACAAAATGTCATACTGTTTAGTGTCATTCTGTCAATCAAAAAGTGAAATTAATTTGGTCATATCTAAATTGACTTCGTATACGCGCTTTATTACTAAATTGTCTTCGGTAATTAAAAGATTTCATATTAAATGTTTCTCCTTTGCTTACCTGTGAAAAGTAATTGCAATTCAACAGTTGATCACTAGAACGCAATTGGCTTATTCGGGTGTTAGTGTGCTAGTTTTATTAAACTGTGGATTGTTTATAACGAAATTTCTTTCCGAAATTAGTAACTTTTTATTCGTGAAGATATAGAAGTTGATCAAGTATTGGCTGTTGCGCGTTAAACCTACTGTGCGGCCAAACTTAAGTGCAGTACTTAAATCGACTGCAACAGTTATAAGATTATAGGGAAATAATGTCAGCTTGAAAGAACTGGGAAATTCTGCATTAGCAAAAAAAAAAAAAACACATAGAAAACGGAAAAGGCAATACAGCTGTTTTGTGCTATGATATAATACTAGCTATAAATCCTGCAAAAATAAAATATCACTCTTTGCTGCCCCCAAAATTCCTGATATGTTGAGCAAATGGGATAAGGCGATTCCCAGAGCTGGTAAAAAACTTAACGAAAGTTGTGCTGTTCTCAATTTTCAATTCATTAAAATGCTTCTTTTCAAAGCCACATTCTGCAACTAAATGGAAAGTATTAAGTTTCAATATTTACCTTGATCCCATGTTCTCACCAAGAAATTTAGTCACTCATTACTGAAAAATGAAGTACATTATAAAATAATTTATAAAGTTTTTAGGTTACTGAATTTCAAGACAAAATTGGATTTTTGGAACTCAAATTATAAAGCCGATGTCTCATTGATAAAATATTGCCCCTTTTTTTCCCGTTAAGGTTTTGAGGGGCAAAATATTTTCTTTTTTTTTTTATATTTATTTTATACTGTAAGTTGATGTTTCAGTGATTGTAAACTGCATATTGGTCTCCAGTGTTTTTTCATAATGTAACCCATGTATGATTCTAAAAGCTCCGAAATTTCTAACATTAATGTTGACGTTAGCACATTGCAAAGCTTAACTTAAACTACGATAAGCTTATTAATGTATCTTGAGCACCCCGTTCGTTCGTTCTTTTTTTTTGGGAGGAGGGGAGTGAAAGAGGTGTGTTGATTATTTCGTATATACATAAGTTATCTGCTTATAAAATGTCGTTCAAGAAGTACACATAATACTGACGAGCTAGGTGTGTGTCATAGAAAGATGTGCGTTTTCATCGTCCTTCCTCACTGAAAAGTGATGTGTCATCCGATGGCACCGCCATCTACCGCTTTCATGATTCAGGGCAGCAAGTTTTTCTGCAAGCACGACACACTATATCTTCTAGGCACTGTACTCCTTCTTCTTGAAAGCAGTTTTTGATTTCAAGGCAGAAACTTTTTCCTAATGCAATCACGGTTGCCCTGAAGCAATCAATTTAGGAGCTAGATCTCCAACTAACAAAGTTTCATGTAAAGAGTTAGTCCGCCAATCAGGTTGTCGCAAGCGTGCATTATAAATGATTAACAGATATCAGATGGTGACGAACGCTGGAACAGCCAGTTTTAAAACATATCATCACCATCATCATTGTCAACCATTATCAATCCACTGCTGGACGAAGGTCTCCCCAAGTTTCCTCCACAACGGTCTGCCTTGTGCCAGTCTCCTCTATGTCACTCCCGCATTTTTTCGAATCTTATCCACCCATCTCCCATGTGGTCTTCTTGTGGGTCTTTTCCTGTCCCTTGGAATCCAATCTAAAATTTCTGCTATCCATCGATGGTCTGTCCTTCTGGCAGTATGTCCAGCCCATTGCCATTTCAGGGATTTAACCCTGATCATGATGTCTTGCACTCTTGTCAGTTTTCTGATCCAAGGGTTCCTCTTCTTATCTCTCCTAGCTGCACCAAGCATGCATCTCTCCATGCTGCTTTGAGTTGTCTGCAGCCTTTGTATGTCTCTTTTAGTTAAGGTACACGTCTCTGCACCATACGTAAGCACTGGAAGGATGCATTGTTCAAACACTTTTCTTTTAAGACATAATGGCATATTGCTCTTGAAAATTATGCGGTTCCTTCCAAAAGCTCTCCAGGCAAGTTTTGTACGCCGATTAATTTCTTCATCAATGTGACCCTCACTTAATTTCTGCTGTCCACGATAAACGAATGACCGAAGCCTTGGCAGTTGAAGCACTCCAGTTGGTATCTTTCCTTATGGTTTCAATCTAGGGTTCAACCGATATTGAAACCCCAAGGAGAGATGCCAACCGGAAGATGCTCCTGCTTTGTTCAGTGTTGAAGAGCTAATCTATGACAGGTGGAAGGTCCTGTTTGCGGCTGTTTTAAAACCGATACACCTTTGTGACGGGGAAAGAATTTGGAAACTGTTCCCTAATGCTATCGACTGGGACACCCAATCCGAGTTCTTTAATGACAACACGGAACGGTTTTTTGTCGGCAGGATGAGATTGAAAAACTCAGCCTTGCAGTTTTCAAGGAAACAGAGATTGACTCTTTTTTACATGGATTCGCAGTAAACCTAGACCAGTTTGAAAACACATTTCTTGCCACAAAAGGCACGCTTTTTCTTAATCTACAGACGCCGTTCCATAATACTTTAAATTAATTGTTTTTAGTTGGCAAGAGTGGGAAGGGTAAAAATAACAACTCAGACGACTAACTGAATTGAGGAGTTCCTGTGGAAACATTTGTTAGCCGTGGCAGACGATTCTGCTGTTGTTAATGCGCAGCTGTTTAAGGTGCGTCGACATTTCGCCGTACAGCTGTGGAAGTGAGTGATTCAGAGTTAAGAAGCGAAATGCGTTGTGCGATACAATTTTGCTATCGTTCGGATTAAACCGCTCCGGAAACAGTTGATTTAATTAAAAAAGCTTATAAAAATAAATGTTTGGGTGAGCCAACGATTTTTAGTTGCCACCATCGTTTCAAAAGTGGGCATTTGTCGGCAGAACTAGCTTCTAGGCCCCGTCGACTTGAAAGTGCTGTTACGGAGCGTATTGTTAACACTGTTTGGGAAATCCTGCAAGATGATCGACAAATGACGTGTAAAGACATAGAGCCGTCAACTAATATTTCAACAAGTTAGTAAAATCATGTAATGCATTGATTATGATACGCTTTCCAATATACTAGAAATCATTACACAAGCTATTGCTCAAGTTATAAGGGAAATGGCTGTGGAATAAATCTCACCCCTGTGCCCTGAACTTTAATCCATTTGGATGATATTCAACAGAACTGGTTCAGTACATCTCCGAAATAACATGACGAAGGTTTGTCCCAATCGAAGCAATTTTACGTAAGTAATGATGCATAAGCGCTATCGAATAGATCCCGCTCTTGTGTCCTAACCTTTCACCCCATTTCGTCCATTCTCAATAGGATTCGTTCCCAGGAAAGTCCCTACAACATACCAACATTTCATCCAAATCGAAACATTTTTACATAAGTTATAACTCATAACGTCGATGGAAGTGATTCCGCTCCTATGTCCTGACCTTTGACCCTCATTTCGCCAATTTTCAATAGGGTTTGTCCCCAGGTGGTTTTCTATCACATACTAAAATTTAATCGAAATCGAATCTTTTTTTAGGTTAGTTATGACGCATAAGAGCAGTGGAATGGATCCCGCTCTTATTTCCTGACCTTTAACCCCATTTCGTTCACTTTTAATAGGGTTTCTTCCCAGGTGTTTCCCTACCACATACTAAAAGTTCATCGAAATCGAACGATTTTTACGCAAGTTATCGTGCGGACGATTATACGCACACAACGCGTGACGTAATGAGGCAGATGGGAATCTCTGCCATCTGCTAGCAAAAGTGTGACGTCATAAAACTTTAATAGGATCCGCACATTTGTTTGACTGCTGACGTCATGAAAATACAGGTCGCGCCATCTTTTTTCTGGACAATTAATGCATTCACAAGGATGAAAATTTGAACATCGAATAAAATAGCTTCATTTTATAACTTGCAATACTTAATATTTTCTAAAACATAACCATAACTATGCAATCCAACATTTTTTTGTCTGCTGACGTCATGAAAATACAGGTCGCGCCATCTTTTTTCTGGGCAATTTATGCATTGACAAGGATGAAAATTTGAACATTGATTAAAATAGCTTCGTTTTAAACTTGGAATACTTAATATTTTCTAAACCATAACCATAATTACGCAATCCAACATTTGTTTGTCTACTGACGTCATCAAAGTACCGGTCGCGCCATCTTTTTCTGGTTTCAACACCCCCAAAGGAAAAGAAGTTATTGATTTTTAATGTAATTATGGTTATGTTTTAGAAAATATGAAGTATTCCAAGTTGTAATAAAGTTATTTTAATCGATGATCAAATTTTCATCCTTGGGAACACATTAATTGTGAAGGAAATGTGTACAAAAGTTTTTCCATTGGAAGTATAGTGAGCTAAATTACTTGACGTCCACCTTAATAATATGGGATAAGAGCGATGGAATGGATCGCATTCCTATGTCCTGACCTTTGACCCCATTTCGTCCACATTCAATAGGGTTCGTCCCCAGGTGGTCCCCTACCACATACTGAAATTTCATCGAAATCGAACCGTTTTTACGCACGTTATGACGCATAAGGGCGATGGAATGCATCCCGCTCTTATGTCCTAACCTTTGACCCCACTTCACCGATTTTGAATAAGATTCGTCCCGAGGCGGTCCCCTTCCACATACTAAACTTTAAGTGAAATCGAACCATATTTACGTAAGTTATGATGCATAAGGGCAAAGGAATGATCCAGCTCCTACGTTATGACATTTGACCCCATTTGTCCCATTTTCAATAGGGTTCATTCCCAGGTGATCGCCTACTACATAGTGAACTTTCATTGAAATCGAACCATATTTACGCAAGTTATGACGCATAAGGGCAATGAAAGGATCCCGCTCCTACGTCGTGAAGTTTGACACCATTTGTCCCATTTTCAATAGGGTTCGTCCCAGGGTGGTCCCCTACCACATACTAAAATTTCATCGAAATCAAACCATTTTTACACCAGTTATCATGCGGACGGACGGACGGACAAAGCTGGAGCATATACGCTTCTTCAACCTACGGTTGCAAAGCGTAAAAAACGTCGGCATGCTGTATTCTACGCGACAAATTACAGCTGCATCGTAGGTGTTCCATAAGGGTACCTCATCACCTGATGAGATAGCAATTGTTAGTCAGAGTTCTGGTGAGTCATGAGTGGAACCATAATGATTGCAAAGATACAAACTTTCTAAATACAGCAATAACTGCCGATGAAACATGGGTCCACTATTTCCACCTCCTTACGAAACTTGCAACAAAGTCCGACAAACCAATCAGATGGGATGGTGATGACTGTAATTTTCTTTGTTCATAAAGGTGTAGTTTACCAGCATACCGTTCCTCCCCATATTACTGTCAATGCTGAGTATTACATTTCAGTCTTGAAGCGTCTGCGATGTCACATCGATTAAGCGACCGAAACTGGTGGGCAAGTGGAGCCTACACCATCATAACGCCCACACACATGTGTCTGTTTGCGTCTGACAGTTTCTTACGAAATGCAGTATTGAAATCATGCCACAGCATGCCAACTGTATTGACTTCGCCCCGTGCAAATTCTGGTTTTTCCAAAGATGAAGGACAAATTCCGTTTAGGAACATTCAACACAGATACTGACGTTATTCAAGCTGTACAGAAGTCGCTAAGGGAGCTTCCACAAAATGCTTTGAAAAATGGACTAAACGATGGGATCGTTGCAATCACCCGAGGGATACTTTGCGAAAGAATAACATGCCTTTTGCTGTACCTATATTTCTTCATTTTGCGTGATTTTATTCTCGGTTTTTATGGAACGGCCGTTGTATTTAGCACAAATCGATTTGACGAAAGGATAGAAGACATTAGGATGTAGGTCGTTTTGCACTTATGAATGATGCTGTGTGCCATGCGTTCTGGTGATTGCTTCCTCTCAAGGATCGCTGTGCAATGCCTTCTATTTTAGGACACGAATCCTGGATAACAGTTCGCTCACTTTGAATCTCAGTATACTCCTTCTGGAATACCTACAATTAAATTCAAAGTTTACTACATTTAATTTCTTTCATGATTTACTACATGGATTCAGTCTTTGATACCTAACTATTGTCACAGATCAGTGAAGCTGGTTTACACTCGTTAGATTCAAGCTAATTTTACTACATAGTTCAGTCTTTGAGAGCTAAATGTTGTCACAGATCAGGGAAGTTGGTTTACACTCTTCAGATTCAGGCAACTGTCAAGTTTAACAGTTCCTGGAAACTACAAGGTACGCGATTTGAGGGAAAGTGCCCAAAACGAGAGAGCGACAGAAGAAAGTTAAACGCAAAATATTATATTATATGAGTACTTCCTAAAAGGAGGATTGGAAAAAGACGAGGGCATTATTTAATATAATAGATTTTAACGGTATAAAAAGGAACACTTGTAAACATTTCGAAAGGGTAAAAACGTCTAAAATAGTGACAATAATTATTTTGCACATTGAACAAGACTTGTATAGCTCGTGCTAGTTAAGCTAAGATTAAGTTCCTTGTTCAATTTTACAGTTGTGTGAAAGTGCAGAGCAAATCAGTGAGATAATGCTAGAACAAATGAAATGAGGGGTTGCCGTAATTTTGAGAATTTCTGTTACGAAGATAACCAAAAATTTCGATAGCAACTGCACTGTCGCATCATTTTTACATGGATCGGCAAATTTTACGTACAGGCAAAAAAATGATTGTCTTTTAAAAACAGAAATGGCGGTGCTCAGAAGCCTTAAGGCATTTGAAGAAACAAATAGGAAAGAGAAGTGAACATAAGAGCAATGATTTGAACTGGGAAAAACTTGAAAAAAGCATAGTGATTTTAAATGGTTTGGAAATGTCAGAAGAAAAGTTGAAGAAATCCTCTTTGCGATGAGGAACAGAACGAAAATGTAATTGCACGAGAGCCAAAATGCATAAATTACTCATAACGCACAGCCTCTTTTACAAAACCGTTGATAATTACTCAATGAACGTGACGTCGTGGTGTGCGAAAGAGAAGTACGTCTTCACTGGATGAATATTTATGATCAGATTCAATGGGAGTTATAGATGACAACATTCAGATTCCTGAAAGAGAAAACCTTTTATTTTGACATTGGATGAATGAAGAGTGAGGAAATTAATGATTATAAATCGTCTGAACGAAACGTTCCAATAATAACCATTAGCATACCATCTGAACTATATTGTTACACTCCGAGGGTGCCCTAAACAAACCAAAATAACATTAAAAGTATTTAGAGTGGTAACTTGTTTGACGATGGCCACGTCCAGGTGGTAAACATTAGAATTTAGAAAAATGAGAATAGATTATTACGGGATTCTTCATCGCCGAAGTCTTATTGGGGCGAGAATTATTAACCGAAAGATTTTCTCATCTTGAGAGTTCTAAAATTTTGATTGTTATTTATAGTGGGAACAGTTTTCTCATCGCGCGATTTCTGAAGTGTGTTGTGTTGGTCATGTATTGTTTACACTACAGTTCAACATTGATCAGAAAATATTCTCTTCGCGTAAAATCCTGTGCAAGGATAATATCCAGAGGCAAAATGTTAGCTTAACTGGGACGGCTGAAGTATTTGGAAAAGAATGGTGTAATTCTTTCCTGGACAACAAGGGAAACGCCGGAAGTCTTCTTGGGTTTCACTAACGGATTAGGTGAACCCGAAAGAGATGATGAGTCATTACACAGTTAAGATCATCTTACAGATACTGAGCATTCCGGAGTTGAATCTGAACTGCTGTCGAACTCTTACCTTCGGATTTCGTCATTGGCGAAGACAAGAAGATGCGTTGGAATCTTCAGCTTATGAATATTTTATTTTAGATATGTGTTGTATAATTGTTACAGATTTATGTACTTGTATAACAAAAGTATACGGTAACTAAATAAAACAAGAAACATGACACCGAATATTTAGTTGTAATGAGCGCGTCTTCTGAGTAATTTCCGACATGAATAAAATATTTCAAAATTTCTCATAATCAATGTAACCCCTATAACAAATACAAAAAGAAACATGACACCAAATTTTCGGTTATAATGAGCACGTCTTTTGAATCCTATCAGACGCGAATTCGATTTTTCAAAGTCATTCGAAGTCAATGCCATCTGTAAGAAAAAAAATCATCCGGATTTCTACAATTCACAACACATCCTGCTATAGAAACAGCTACTTACTTACAGCAGCAACTAAAAATTATAGTTATGCAAATTATTGGTTGAAGCTGTATTCTTGGGGCGATTTTCATAGAAGCGCTTAGGGACGAAACCCCCATTTTTCACCTCTTCACCCAGACAAAACTATGAGTAGAATCGAAGACATCACGTGTTGCGTCCAGACAGATATAAGTTTCAAGTCTCAAATGGTTTGTTTTTGACAGGCAAGAGACAATGGGAATGGAAGAGCACGCGTTAGGAAGTTGCGAGGTAATCGTCAAAAGCCACAGTCTGAAAACATGAGAGGGGAGACGCTATTCCTTTCTAAGGACAGAAAACCAGGGCTCTGTGCAGATAAAAAGCTGCCAGAAATTAACGGAGCTTGCTCAGAATTAGCCAGAGAAAGATGGAGTCCGGAGCAAGAAATTAATAGGCCCTGAGTACCACAATTTCAGACCGCTGCATTTCGAACAAAGCTAGTTCTTGGCTGCAGTTAAACACAAGCGATAGGAAGAAGGAGCTTTACAATGTAAACGGCGGAGCTGACAGCCCAAGAGGAGGCTGTGTGGTACACCGCTCATCCGATCCAGCCGAGAAATGAACGCAGCCGACGGAACCACAAGGAGGGAGGAACTCACCGTTTCCTTCCATGCGATACGGTTTCGCCGCCGATCAGCGTGTTTGTTTGTGTGTGTGTGTGACTTCGGGCAGCCGGCCGAAGGCGAGAGATCATTTTACACATTTCGCACGCAGGTGTCATTCTTCTGAGCGTTAAAACACGTGATTATACAGTAGTATCCAAAGTGTGGATTGCAAAGCCTCAGCCGCTGTAAGTACTCTGTTTTTTGTTTTTTTTTTTGTATATACGTGGGAGGTGCAGACTCCAAGCAAAACATTAGAACTGTACTGATGCGAACTCAGAAAATGATCATGCTCACTGCTTAGAAACTCTTGTAGTAAAGGGTCTAGCAGGCTCGCGCAGCAAGGCCTGTGCTTTTAGTGGCCGATACTTAACACATACTGTTTTGCATGTGTAACTTGTGTTTAATTATAAAAAAAGTGTCTCTGCATACCTGAATTTTTACAATGTTTGTGGGCTCTGATTACTTAGGTGCCTATGGACCCATAAATTTGTTATGTTTGTGGGCGTTGACTGCTTAGGTACCTGTGCACCCATGTACAAATTGTATTAGTTATGCGCATATTTCAGATCATCGTAGGCGATAACTGAATTGTATGCTCTTAAGATAATCCCTTTGGTGATTTGAAATTTAAAATTTCGAGAATATCTTGCGCAGGATTTCCGAAGAGTTACGGGTGTCGTTTCGCAGAAGTTGCTGCCATGAATGTATTTGCTTTCAACAGCAGCTAGCCCTTCATGAGCCACTCTTAGAAAGTTTTCTAACCATCTGTCAGCTACATCATCAGCTATGTCTTCCCAAGTAGGTAGCGGCAGTTGTGGATAATATATCGAATGTATAATTACCCTGCGCTCAGGACATCAAAAAGAAATGGCACTCTTTTCATCTCTGTCAATGAAGTAAGTAAGCCGAAGGATTAGACATTGATTTCAGAACGAAGTAGTAAAAGTAAATTTACGATATATGTTTTCAACATTCCATTCTACGTATATTACCTGTCTCATTGAAATAGGTTTGTATTCTTAAAAAAATGCTGACATTGTTTCGCATTTTATTGCGGAATTATTTATATTCCATAGGTACACGGAGAGGGCTGTGGAATAAGATGTAAACAAACTCGCCTACTTCTGCTGCGGAAGGACGTACGTTACACGTCGAAGTGTGTTTGCCCATAAAATGTGAAAATTTCCTGCAAGACATCAAACACGAACATATATAGAACATCCACCGAGTGCATTGAGAAAGAACAGGTTTGTATGCTTGCTGATGCTTCACAAAGCTTCAAAATCAAATGAAAATAATATTTATTTTTTTTTGCATTTGTGCATTTTGTGCTCTTCTTACCCTAACTTGAACTGCAACGGTACAATATATGTGCAAAGATAATTGCTGTTCATAAGCATAACTGCGTAATAATATCATAAATATCTGCATGCTAGGTTACTAGACAGTAACAGTGACCAAGAAACATTCCGCTGTACGAACCTTAATATTATTTAAACGTACAGCTCTCCTAGATTTAGCTTTCGTGGTGTTCACTTTTTTAAAGCCAGTCCTAAACGTCTGTGCAGAACTCCGATTAATAAAGATCAGAACATTGAGGCTATGAATGAAATCAAACCTTGTGGAATCTTCTTTTGACCACGCAAATGATGTACCGAAGAACGTCTGACATCATTTTACTCCAAATATTCCTGCCATATAAATAGTGAGTCTAGCATATTCATAATGGGAAGACAACGGCCGTCTGAATAGATCATACACCAAGACTTGAACAACGTTTGACACAGTTCCCTCAGAGCACTTCTTAGTTAAACCTAAGGTTAGAATTTAGATTATATTGCGACTGTATATTTGAAATGAATGTATGCTGAGGAATAAAGATAAAAGGCCCTATTCCTGCCATAAAAGGAACGCCCCTTGGAAATTATTAAACCGGGAAAAATAATCCTTTATAGGAATTTTCCATTTAATTTCTTAATTTGTAGGATAAATTATTCTTTGATAAGTTTTTTGCTCATTGCCTTAATTGTAATTGAGAGCGATGAAGGATGAGTATCAGAACCTTCGATGAAGACCGTTGGCTGAACGGTTGTTTTTCATTAAAGGTCCTCATACAACGCATATACTCTACTGGATTACAGAAAGAGGGTCTTTGACAAAGATAGCAATAATGGCGGTCTTCCGAAGTTCTCATACACCGTGAAACGCCTTTCTGATGACAGAAATCGTGGAAGAATTTCTTTAAAGAAATGAACGCATTCATAAATTTGGGTACCAGTTATTTTCCATAGGCGTGTCACCTTGGGTATGATACACAGCTCAGGACATAACTAACCGAGGGCTAGAGTATCATCACGACCTACGGACAATAGAACCTACAGTCTCGTCACTTGTTGTGAGACAGCGGATGTTGCTACTTGACGAATCAGAAGCACCGTAGGATAAAATACAAAGGTTAGTCCGACGAATGCGGAGTTGTTTAAATTACAAATATCGGTGTTAACCAATGGCACTTTTAGTTACTCTGTGGTTAATGAATTCCTTTGCTCAGTATAATTTTTTTTATTCTTTTCGACTGTTTTATACGGCGGCATTTGCAGTCAGCTGGCCGAATCTGAAACCAATAATCTTTAATTTCAGAAATAGAAGGATTTAAGATGCTTATCATTGAAAATATGTTACACAACTCCAAATTCCTTAGCAGAAAATATAGAATTGTTACACTACAGTGGGAAAATTTTCAATCAAACAACTTTAGTACAAGTTTCAGGGAAATAAGACAAACAAATACATGTTTTGAATATTATTTTGGGAAAACGAAGGAAAGAAAGCATTTTTGGGAGGTGTTATGATGCGAAAAGTTTAACGCAGAAAATTCACACCAAAATTGAATCCTCGGAAAAGGTCCCTTCATCTTCGCGAGGGTATATCTGTAAATGATGTTGACGTAAGCAAGCTGTAAAGTTGTGAACCAGGAGATAATCACCGTTCAACTCAAATGTTTACTTCAATAAACGGAGATAGCAATATCATTGGTGTCTGGTACCGTCTCTGACAGCAGATCTACAACAAGATATATCGCCACTCGGAAAAAAATTCGTGTGCCGGTTGAAAATGAGGGAGTACCAGAAAACAATTGATTGATTTTTTTCCCTGAAGGAAACAAAACGAGAAAACTACTTTAGATTCTCTCGTGCGTTTTTCTGTCCCTCCTACAAGGCGCCATTTGTTAGCATCCGGTGTCTTACTAGCGATCCCAAAAATGTTTTTACGATAGCCAAGTCTCATGACAATTTCTGACTTCTGTTAACTAGTTTCTTTGCTATGAATATTAACTAGCACCGAAGGCAAATATCCGGACATCTGACAGTTATTCACTATCTGTTTTTTGTGTATCTTCTTCCCTGGGCTCACCTATAAGCAGTGTACAGTTATCGACATCTCCTAAACAAATCTACATTATCCTGTGGAAGACCTTCTCATTTTGGAATATTTATTCCTGCGTGACACTCGTATGTTTGAATCAGTTAACAGCCCTTTCCGGAAATCTATTTGATTTGTCTGTTAGATAGACAGCTTCACGTTCATGAGCAATCAAAGCTTGCCCGGTACAATAAATATTTCTGCGTACTGGGCCAATTGACATTGCCAAGGAAAATTTTAAAAGTCGGTCAAATCCATAACTTTCTTTAAGGCACATCTGTAACGTGGCAATTTGACTCGATAACGAGATGATGGACTTAAAACTGCTTCCAAATTCACTTCTTAGGAACGGTAGGTCGACATGGCTACTGAAATAAATACTTCATTGTAGAGATGTAGAGAGTCTATTTTCGTTGCAAAGATCATATTAAGGGCCAGCCAATTTGCGTTACTTCCTTTTACGGTACTTCTGCATCGGAAAAAATTGTGCTTGGTAATGGGATGACTCTCTTAAAACTTCTTCCAAGTCTACAAATGAGGAGGCGAAGAGGATTTGTCCAACAACTTACTCTTTCCCGATAACAAATTCTTATTAAGCAATTTCGCTGCAAAACTCAGCGAAATTAGCTTGATGGCGCGTGATTCATTTGCCGACAGATGGCAGCATCTTTCGGCCGCAAGAGGAACGGTGTCGAATAGGAAAGACCTGTCTCCCGCTTAGTGTTAGCGATATTTGTATTTACCATTTAATATCGCTTTTCCGCAATATGAATTAATCCAAGTAATTTCGATAAGGGAATATCTGACCTCAGGTGTGAAATTGAGCGCAAGAAATCACAAGCTAAGAGGTTGGATTACGTGAACTTAAATTGAAAGAAAAGCAGGAACGATTTCTGGTAAGTGAGAGAAGCAGACACTACTCAGAATCAACGGCGCCTGTAGTGTCGGAGGAAAGAAGAAAAATCACCTAGCAAGGAGAACGCAGCCACCTGGAGATCACAATATCTAACTACCACCATAACCGACGCGGGGAGAGGAGTGAAACTTCCGGAAACCACATTCGGTACAGCCATCAGTATTTACCATGACACGCCAACCTGAAAACTTTTTACATTTTTCTGAACTTTGCCTAGTGCTCTGTCTAGCACCCTCCTGAAACCTTCACAAGACTTACTATTCTAACTGATCCTCTACTCCATATGATCCATACACGCATAAGATTAAAGGATCCCAGCAAAAGAACGAGTGCTCAACAAATTTATTATGACTATGTTCATATGCGGCTGGTAGGGACAATGACCGTTGCATTCATTGAAGAACCCCTGAGGACTGCGGTCGTGTCCAAGTCAACCGCAGTTTCTGATTAATTCACAAAGCAGAACTTTTGCTTTCTTGTAAAATTTCTCAGAGAGTCTAATGATAAACTCACGTACCTAAACTTCAGGTCTGTCGATCAGATTGCGAAGTGGGGTCCACATTGGAACCCCAGTGATCACTCGGAGCGCTCGTCTCTGTACTCTCAATAATCTTTCTTGCTGTGTTTTACTTAAACCTACCTAGAATGGTGCAACATAAGTGAACACTTGCCTGACGACTGTCTTATACAACAGCATTTCGTATCGTGTTGTTAAGAATATTTCGCGGTGGAGTAGTAGAGCTAAGGGCCCATGGCTTTGTCTAAATCTTATGGTGAGGTAGTTGGTTTTGGTTAGTAACAAAAGTCAGCAATCCATTTGTCGTCTCAGTACTTAGCTTAAGTAAATGGCCTTTTTCATATGCTGCAGAGATCTGTGTCCCTATGACATAACCATTATTGTTGTTCCTTACTGAGATCCAAAGAACAACAGCGCACAGCTTTTTGATGAATTGATTGTAGTACACCAGTCAATGGAGTAAGGCTCCAGCTCAAAGAGATAGTCCTGGAGTGCTGTCGCTGCTACGCGTTTGTTCGAAAACCTGATGACAAAGCTGTACAATACGCATACACATGACCTACCCATTTTTGTGTTTGGTCAGGTTCTGTAGATAGATGCGGAACAGCGTAGGTCCAAAAACAGAACTATGAAGGTCACTAACTGGTACCTTCTTTGTAGAAGAACGTTCACTGTTAATCTTAACAGAGACGCTTTGGCTGGTGAGGTAAAACCAATCAGTTCAAGAAGTGGGCGCTCACACTTGGAGCTCTTGCAACTTGTAAATGATATCATCGTGCCACATCCAGTCGAAAGCCATGCTTATGACCAGGAGTATATCAACGGCATACTAGCTTTTGTATGTCCTTCAGAGACTAATTCCTAAGTCTGTTCAGCTGATGTGTTTTGGCGTGCTTGACCCAGAGACCTGCTTTTTTGTCAAAAATGACATCCTTACCAACGCAGAAGTCGGTAAAGCAAGAGAGAATGTTCTTCTGTAAGAGTCTGCCCAGGCTGGGCAGAAGCTATGTCGGATGATAATTCTGCCTTCTTTTAGTCGATGGAAATTTCCAGCGCTGTGCACCTCTGAATTTCTCAACCATTACTTGAATCCAGCACTCGTAGGCGGCTGAACATCTCTTGACCTAATTCCATCATTTCCATCAGCCTTCTTCGCATTTGGTATCTTCTCGTACAGGAAAAAGATTTTTAAAACTCCGAGGCGATTGGGTCTCAGCTGTAAAAGTAAATCTACCGAATCGAAATAAGAATAAAATAACTTCAAAAGCCGGGTGATCGGGTCCTGGCTGTAAACGTAGATCTCTCCAATCGAAATAAGGACAAAAAATTCAAAAGCAGAAGCTAAGGATTGTAAAGCAGATGAGATTTTACATACGATATGGGTACTCTTCTTCGCCTTCAAAAACAAAACTGATCGTTCGTTAGATGATTGATCGTCGTCTTTGTCATACTGAAGGATACATTTTCTGTTAAGCAGTAAACAGCTTCTAGGAAAGAGTCGTTGAAAGTGAAATTTCTAACTACCATTAGGTTACAGCTGTTTCAACTTCTGAAACACCTTATTATGCCCTATCCTGTTTTGGGGTGTTAGAACTAATATGAAATAGAAAATAAGTAAACGTTTTGTCAAACTTTCATTTATACTCCCATCGCTGAAATAATTTTAAAGCCATGAAAGCCGATAGAGAGTAGCACATCCAAAAATGGGCAAGATCAAGCATTTCAACCAATGACGAATCCTTTGGTTGCAGGATGATGGTACATCACATGCTGTTCCTCCAGAGCATATATAACAAACAGTGATAGAATATTTGGCGTCTTTATTCAAATAAGAAACAGCAATACGACCTAAACCTTTTTTCCGCTGTTGTATCACATATTGCTAATTTCGCACATTGTCAAACCTTTAGAAAACGATCACATTTCTAAACTTAGATGCCATCTGTTATTAAGAGGCACAGATTATTGAGGACATATGAGTATCTCACAGAAGGTCAGTAAAATTTAAGGAGGGACGAGTATGGTTACAGCATTCTTTATCCACACATCACAGAATATTTCGTATAAGTTACAGGTACGTAACACTGAAACATTGAGACTTTTCAGATACGTTGCGCAATGTAACAGTAATGTTTCAGAAACCTTGCGATTACGTCAAAATGTCCGCAAACTTTACGTAACTTTGAAACATAACTGATACGTTACAGTGAAAGGTCTTTGTAACTGCAAGATACCAACTTCATGTTACTGTGACGTGTTTGAAAGATATTTGCAACTTCGTTACATTACTGTTACGTGATAATAGGGGGTTCCTGTAAAAGGAACCTGTCCACGTGCTGCCTCAAGGACGCACGTGGTCGATTCCTGGTCAATCATGACGTCAGTCGCAGCCATTGTTTTTCCACGTGATGTTCCCGACCATCTTTTGTCTGCCCTTATCTCTTTGTGTTCAACCATAACATTTTGTGTGCCACGTGGTCCTACCGAACATATTTCGCTCAGAATTTTCTTTTCCTCCCCACATGGTCTCAGCGATATCTTTTGCAAGCCTTTTTGTTTTTGCCCATTAGGAAATTTTACGATATAATATAAGTGGCGTCACGACGCTAGGAAAATTTTATTTCCAAGGAAATACAAATCCTCGAAGTTGCGCCAGGTTCGAACCCCTGTTCAGCGGGTTTGTAGGCAGAAGCATTATCCCACTCGACCATGGGTAAAACTTTGGTTAATCTTTCATTTACTCCCATTACAGCGTTCTCTAAAGGGAGTATAATGATTACAGCATTCTGTAGGAACTAACGATGAGGCCAGGGCTTTGCAAATACGTTGTTTAATAGAAATGCATTATTTTTTCTATAGATCATTATATTTTTCTGTAGGATGACTTAAATTTCTTCATGAATATTCAACGAAATATCCCTTTTAATGTATATCTTAATCTACTTTTTTCTAAATGCTTTGCGAATACGTTATTTAATAGAAATACATTTTTTTTTTCCATCGATCATTTTATTTTTCTGTAGGATGACTTAAATTTCTTCATGATTAATTAACGAAATGCTCCTTTTAATGCATATTTTTATTCTATTTTTTTTCAAAACTTGCATAGTCGTTAAACTTCTCAATATCTCAATATTACTTTTTTTTTCTACCTTTAAAAATTAACAACTACTTTTATTGATACTTTTTTTCTGATTCAAAACGAACACACGTACTAAGATATACACTGGCGTGCAAAACTTAAGGACGGATACTAGTGTACACTAATTAGCAAACTCTGGGTACGGAGAAGTGGCCACCGGATAACTGGATACATTGCAACTTCAGTGACAGCCATTAAATTGTTCTGCATAAACACTTATCGTGTTGCTATCTTCCCCGCTACTTGAGAAACTATTGTTCATAAAATATTTTTTTTTAATTCGTTTTCAGTAAGAAATGTAGACATTTCCATGATTTTCGGGCCAAAAACAAACCGGAGAACTGGCCACCGAAGAACTGACCTCAAAAAGTTTAAGGGGCCGTATAAAAATTGCGTTGTAAACTGGTCTATGGCTACGACACCCGAGATTGGTTATCTGACACAAATTACATTTCCGTAATTTCGTATTTTCTTATTTACGATATTTCTCAAGGTTTATAAATTACAGCTGAACAAATTCTCTGCGGTTATGTGCAAACCCAGGAAACTTATCGGGGGGGGAGGGGGAGGCTGTGCTTAAAACCTTAAATATGAAATATAAAGAATTTCTGGTCCGATCGTCCGGGGGGGCTGGTGCATACCAAAACTGTAGAATATAAACCATTTGTGGGCCGATCGGTAGATTTTCAGCATTTACAATCAGAAATACTTTATATTTTTATATTTTAGGTGTCACCCCCGAGAGGTTTACTGAGTCAGCACATGCCTTGAAAGAGTTTGTTGCGATGTAGGTTTTAAAGTTGTAAATGCTGAAAATCTCCCGATCGGACCAGAAATTCTTTGTATTTTATTAACCCCGGACAGGTTTGCTGAGTAGGCACAGACCCTCAGATAATGTGTCGAGTTACAGCTTGCAAATGCTGAAATCTCCCAATCGGACCAGAAATGCTTTGCATTTTATTACCCCAGACAGGTTTGCTGAGTAGGCACAGGCCCTCAGATAATGTGTCGAGCTATAGCTTGTAAATGCTGAAAATCTCCCAGTCAGACCAGAAATTCTTTGCATTTTATTACCCCGGACAGGTTTCCTGAGGCAGCACACGCCCTCAGATAATTTGTGGACTTGTAGGTTCTAAATGCTGAAAATCTCCCGGTCGCGCCAGAAATGCTTTATATTTTACACTTTTGGGTATTACTCCCCCCTCCCCCCGATTCACAGATTTCCTGAGTCAGCACATGCCCTCAGATAATTTGGAGGCTTGTTGTTTGTAAACCCTGAAATTTTTTGTTGAATTGTAGATCACAAACATTTTTTTTATAAAGAATTACTTTAATAATAGCAGTTAAAAAAAGCGAAATTATGGAAACTTTATATGATTGAGATAACCAAAATCTGGGGGTCGTCGACACGAAGCGGTCAAAAATTCAATTTTTATACGGCCCTTTCAAATTTTTGTTGCCACTTCTCCGGTGGCCAGTTCTCCAACACCCAGCTAACTCGAGTATCACACTATCACAAAAGAATATCCCAGTAGCACATGGAACGACTTGGAGAGTGCTTCGATGAAATGGCATAAATTCTCATGCGCATACACGCCCTTGCCAAATCAAAAATCTTAAATATCGCCGGAATGTAACATCAAGGTAACAATTACGTACAATGGAAACTATAAATCAGTAGTATCGGTGAATGCTATTTTTAACGTAACCATAATATACAAAGAGTTATGTTCCAAAATAGATGTTGCTGAAACGTAATTGTAAGATATCTCTGAAAAACTAACGAAAATGAGAGATTGTAACATTACTGATACATATCTGAAACGTTTTGTGCTGTATGGGTTAAATCGCGCATTATGACTTCGCTTGTGGTCGTGTGACGTCAGAAAGGAAATGCCGGATGTTACCGACATGTTTAACAAAATTCGAGCCCAAATCTCTGGTGCTGGTGACAATGAAACATTGCAATTTTCACTTAATATTGTGAAAACATAAATATAAATAAAATATTTTAGTACCGAGAAAGGTGTACTGTTTCATAGTTCGAACAAAGGTATTTGAAGAAACATTTTTTCGACCATAATTTTTTTTTTGCTGGACCAAATCGAGTCATTTTGCGATGTGTTATTCAGTTGTGAACATGACCCATATGCAGATGGATCGAAAAACGTAATCTCGAAGATCATACAAATTGACCAACAAAGTAGGTGTGTATCACATTCATTTAATGCAACGATAACAGAAAACAAGTACTAATACTTAGTAGGATAACCACGAGACTTAATAACAGCTGCACAACGGGCCTGCATCGAGTCCACTAGCTTCTCGACGATGACCTGCGGAATTCGTGCCCATTTTGTAGACAACTGGTGGAATTTCTGGGCCCTATTCCGGCAGGTTTTCTTCGCACATCGTCTCTCCAGCTCCTCCCACATGTGCTCGATGTGGTTGAGGTCTGGAGATTAGCTTGACCAGTCTAGAAGTGTGACCTGTTTCTGCTGGAAATCTGCCTTCACTACTCCAGAGGTGAGCTTCATGTCGTTGTCTTGCTGCATGATCCATCCGGGTAGCATGTTCTGGTTTGCCCATGGGAATACATCGTTGATGAGAATATTCGTGTAGTTCTGGCCGGTCATTCTGGAAAAAGATACCCGTAACTCTTCGTAAATCCTGCGTAAGATATTCTCGAAACTTCAAATTTCAAATCACCAAAGGAACTATCGTAAGAGAATACAATTCAGTAATCGCCTACGATGATCCGAAATTTGCGCATAACTAATACAATTTGTATATGGGTTCATAGGTACCTAAGCAATCAAAGCCCACAAACATAACTAATATATGGGTCCATAGGTACCTAAGCAATCAGAGCCCAAAAACATTGTATACATTTAGGTACGCAGTAGGTAACAATATACACTTTTTAGTAATTAAACACAAGTTACACATACAAAACAATATTTGTTAAGCTTCGTCCACTAAAACCACAGGTTTTGCTGGGCGAGCCTTCGAGACCCTTTTCTACAAGGGTTTCTAAGCAGAGAGTATGAGCTTTCTCTCAGCTCGCATCAGTACAGTTCTGATGATTTGCTTGGGGCTGCACCTCGCACGTAGATAAAAATCATAAAAAAACAGAGTACTTTCAGTGGCTGATGCTTTTCAATCCACACTTTGGGTAATACTGAATAATCACGTATTGGCGCGTACCAAATTATGTCAACTGCGTGCGAACCGCGTAAGATGATATCACGCCTTCGCCCGGCTGCCTGAAGTCACACACACAAACAAACACGCTAATCGGCGGCGATACCGCGTCGCCTGGATATTTTTAATGGTAGGGTGGTTTCCTCCCACCTGGTGGTTCCGTCGGCCGCGTTGAATTCCCGGCTGGCTTGGATTAGCGGTGGACGGCACAGTCTGCTCTTGGGCGATCAGCTCCGCCGTTTATATTGTAAAGCTCCTTCTTCCTATCGCTTGTGCTTAACTGTAGGCCAGAGCTATGGTACTCAGGTCCTATCAATTTCTCGCTCTGGACACCATTTTTCTCAGGCTAATTATGAACAAGCTCCAGTTAATTTCTGGGAGCGTTTTATCCGAACGAAGCCCTGCCCTGGATTTCGAATTTTGATCTTTAGAAAGGGATAGCGCCTCCCCTCACTCGCTCTCACACTGTGGCTTTTGACGATTGCCTCGCAACTTCCTAACGCGTCCGTTTTCACCCTTTTTGTCTACCAAAAACAAACTACTTCAGACTTACAACTTATGCCTATCTGACAGCATCACGTGTTGTCTCCGTCAATGCTGATAGTTTTGTCTTGGTGAAGAGACGAGAAATGGGGATTTTGTTCGTCGGATACGATTCCTTGCGGTCCCTAAGCGCTTCTTCGAAAATCGCCTCAAGAATACACCAATGATTTTGGTAACAATACTGTTTAGCTGCTGTTGTAAGTAAGTAGATATTTCTACAGCAAGATGTGTTATGGATTGTAGAAATCCTGATGATGCTTTTCTTACAGGTTCCATAGACTTCGAATGACATTGAAAATTTGAATTCGCGTCACATAGGATTCAAAAGACGTGCTCATTATAACCAAAAATTCGGTGTTATCTTTCTTTTTGTATTTTTGAAATCGGTTACGTTATGAGTAACTTTGTGATATTTTATTCATGTCGGAAAGTAGTCAGAAGAACCAAATATTCGACAACCAAATATTCGGTGTCATGTTTCTTGTTTCATTTAGTTACCATAAAGATTTGTTATACAAGTACATAGATTTGTTACAATTATACAACACATACTTAAAACAAAATATTCATTATAGGCTGAAGATTTCAACGCGTCTTCTTGTCGTTGTCAATGATGAAATCCGAAGGTAAGAGTTCGTCAGCGATTCAGATTCATCTCCGGATTGCTCAGTATTTGTAAGATGATCTTAACTGTGTAATTTATCATCATCTCTTGCTGGTTCACCTAATCTGTTAGTGAAACATTCCAAGCCTTCCGGCGTTCCTCTTCTTGTTCAGGAAGGAATTACATCATTATTTTCCAAATACTTCCGCCGTCCCAAGTCTGCTAACATTTTGCCTCGAGACATTATCATTGCACAGGAGTTTACGTGAAAAAATATTTTCTGACAAATGTTGAACTGTATGTGTAAACAGTACATGACCAACACAACGCACTTCAGAACTCGCACAATGAGAAAACTACTCCTACTAGAAAAGACAATCAAAATCTCAGAACTCTCACGATGAGAAAATCTCTCACACTGGACGACGTAAGCGAACATATGTTCTCCCTTCAAGGGCAGACGCAACTAACATCGCTGCTATTATTGGGTTGGACAAAAAGTAATTGCGTTTTTTCCTGTGTAAATGAAAGACGAATTTTGAATGGGAAACAAAAACTTTAGTCAACAACATAATGTCCATTTTTTGGATGACCTTTTGCCATCTCGCAGGCAAGTTCATGATTTCGCGCTCATAAAGGTTTTTGTTTTTTTTCGGCAAAAGACAGGCCCAAGAACGATTTGACAGCTTTGTCCGCAGTGAAGATTTTACCATTCAAGGCGTTTTGAAACGAACGAAACAAATGGTGGTCTGATGATGCCAGGTCTAGCGAATATGGTGGATGTGGTAACACATCCACCATAATCGTCAAACCACATCACTCCATACAGAACCACATCACCCCATACATATTTGGTCATCTTGCTTTATCATAGTGGAACACAACACTTTTGCGATTCACCAATTCTGAACACTTCTGTTTGACTGCATCGCTTAATTTATCCTTCTGAAAACATCACACGTCCGAATTAATGGTTTGGTTACTTGGAAGCAATTCAAAATACACAGTACCTTTGAAACCCCACCAGACCGACAGCATAACCTTCCTTTGGATCATATGTGCTTTTGAAAGGCTTTGGGCAGGTTCATCATGCTTGATCAACGATCTTTTTCGTTCAACGTTGTTGTAGACGATCCATTTTTCTTCACCTGTTATCATACGTTTCAAAAATTGATCGTTTTATTCATGTTTCAAGAGCGAATCGCAGATGTCAACGCGCTTAATGAGATAAATATTTTGAGCTCATGTGGTACCCACATTGCGAGCTTACGGGTGGATTCCAGTTGATTTAAATGGTTTAAACTTTCGATTTCTATATGTTCAGGTTCTCAGCAATCTCTCGTGTCGTTAACCGCCGATTAGATTCGATCAATGCCTTTATTTTGACATCATCAACTTCGATTGGCCTTCCTGAATGAGGTGCATCTTTCGCATCAAAATCGCGAGACCGAAATTTCGAAAACCGATTCTGACACTACCGTAGTTTTAAGGCATTTTCACCATACACACCACACAACGTTTTATGAGCTAGCACAGCGTGTTTTCCTTTTTGGAAGTAATATAGTGAAACATGCCGAAAATATTCCTTTTGATTGTCCATTTTGAAATCGAAGCCAAACAAACACTTGTTAACGAAATCGTGCACTTTATGTTCATAAAACAAGCTTGAACTGTCAGCTGTCTTGTTATATAATGAACTTGCGTTTCAAATGACGTTCGTTGCATTTCAAGACATGTTGGCCATCTATGTGTAAAAAACGCAATGACGTTTTGATCATTTCAACAATATATTTTATTGGCGTAAACATAAGGGAACACATGCGCACCACAAATATCAAAATAAACTACAAAACAATGAGCGATACAAGTGAATGTGATAAGACAATTAACTAAAGATGACCAATTGTTAAAATCACTAGTAAGAAACAATACATGCTTGAGGAAAAAGATGCACAAGTATTAGTAATGATTAGTCATGGAGCATCTACATTGTATACACAAAGCAAAATTAAAGTGCATGTATATGGTTAGGACGTAGGCTAAATTGATCACAAAAGACTATCGACACTCCGGGAAATACCTGAGAGCACACTGCAAACAATAGTAACATCACAATTATTTGGTTAAACATTACCATTCTACATAATAAATGATAACTGCTAGGCAAACATTTCACCGAGACAATGCATAACATCATGAGGCATTCACAGGCCTGACAGCAGTGGTCACAAAGGCCAAAGAGAGCACTACAAAACAGGTACAATGCGAAACGAAATCGTAAGCACGAAGGCCCAGAACCCAGCCAAAGAGCTGGGAAATTGCATGTAGCATGATACATTTAAACATCAGGAGATTACAGCATGTAATGACATGCACAGAGAGAGCAGGGCATAAAACGACAGGTAAATATAGTTAGAAGAATATGGCTGTACAACGCAGTGCACAAAAAGAGGAACAAGTAGAACACAACGA
Source organism: Macrothele yani (assembly GCA_039090855.1). NCBI lineage: Eukaryota > Metazoa > Arthropoda > Arachnida > Araneae > Macrothelidae > Macrothele > Macrothele yani. Next base: position 25,102,306 of record CM077032.1, on the reverse strand, counting down.
AAGCATGTACTATGGTAAAGGTACAGAACTGAGCAGTTCCCACAAACGAGGAAACCACACGATATGTGACATAAAAAAATATAAGTAATAAAGAGCATAGTGGAAACTTGGGCAAACTCCCCAAGTGAAACACAAAAATAAGCAAAAATGCAAACAGCAAGCCATGCAGTATTGCATCGGTCCAAACAAAAATGACTTGGGACGAGCAAGAATTACATGAACTCGTACTAGAAGATTCAGAGGTACGAACAGAAAATCCTCTGACGTGCAAAACAAAACACAATTCAAACAATACAAAACAAAGGGGGACATAGGTGCCCGGGGCAGTACAAGTGTAATACCAAGGGATATCAAACACCACACGCCCCGGTGCAAAAGGCAGTAAGAAAACATCAAGGGTCCAAGTGTCAACTAGCCTTGAACACATACAAAATCTAAATGTCCAGAAAGCACAATGCGATGGAGGGTCAGGTACAGTAAACAAGACATAAAAAAATATGAAAAAGTGCAAGACAGTAATAAGGCAGACGGTAACAAGATACAACACAATGCAGCAACAAAAACATAAAGAGCAAAGTCTCACAAGGCAATACCTCTCGTATTGCTCCTAGAGAACAAATACACGGTGCACAACTCAATGAAAGACATAAAGTACACGCAACGTGATGCAAAAACACAAGACCATAAGCACTAGTATCAGGCAGAGAAACCGAACCAAATACAACATTTTAGGAAAGGTACAGGTAGCAAAAGCAGACACACGATTGAAGAACAGGTAGTTAGGACAGATGCAACAAAGAAACAAATATAGCACGGTACATGCACAAGAATTACACAAAAATTACAGAAGACCCTTACGATACAAATTATCACAGTGACTGTGGCAAGTCTCTAGTGGCAGCGGCAATCTTGTCCAAGTGGGAACGGAAGTTGTACCGCAGTTGGATGCACTTCTGAGTGGCAGCATCTTCAGCAGATGAACTCTTGATATTATTGTAGAGTTAATAGTTGTGCCAGATGATTCTCAACTGCTGGGTAGCGACCTTGAAATCGGTTGACGTAGGAGGGTAAGTTAGGAAGAAGAGTCTCGACAAAAGCAAAGTCGTGTAATTCGTCATTAGGGAGAGGAGTGTCCGGAAACACATTCATGTGTAGGCGTGCGGGAAAATCCTCAAGAGGCAGGAGGTAGATGACTGGCTTGGAAGAGTCGACAGGGCGACTCGAAGCAGTAGATCCAGCAGGCTGAGTCGGAGAGGGTTGAGTAGAGTGGTCAATTTGTCGCCGTCGTTTCGAAGTGCCGCGCGGAGGTTTGGCTTCCCTTTTGCCAAGACGGGTCCGGAGGTAGCTCCCCGTCCCATCACTCATCGCTTGGTCGCTGACGCATTGATAGGCTGTGTTATCAGCGGTCGAGGTCTCGGCATCCGACTGGTCAGTCGCAACGGACTCAGCAACTGCTGTAGTGTCCGCAGGAACACGACAAGGTGTTGAAGATTGTAAAACTGGGTAGTGTTCCTCGGAAAGAGAAGGTGGGACAATAATTGGCGCAGAAGTTGCCACTGAAGGTAGGTTGTCGCCGCCCCGGTGGCGCAGTGGTCTAAGGCGCTGGCCTCTGATCGTTCGTCCATGAGGGGTCCGGGTTCGAATCCCGGTCAGGCATGGATGTTGTGTTTGTCTTACGGCACTGGCTCTCTCCCTTCCCTGGAACCAGTGACCCTAAATTAGGGACGGGCGACTCCTTATAGCCCATTGAGTTGCTCACGGTGGTCGTTAAACCTCCAATCAAAAAAAAAACAAGTAGGTTGTCCGCAGAAACCACCGTCGGTGACGAAGCGCTACCTGGATCTTCATGAGAAGGCGTCGGTGAGACGGGCGAAACAGACATTGGTGGAACAACTGGACACTGTTTATAGTAGCGACCAACCTGGTGACATTGACTACAATGGAATTTCGTCAGGAAGTTTATTTTCCTGACCTGATCCTTGCACCGAACAGTGAAGTGTGTTGGAAGCCGTTCGATTGCTTCTTGTGATGGAAATATGATCCTCGCCACACGGCGAGCACAATAGATCGACGCATGTCGTGGATCAGGTAATGGGTCGTTTCGTGCAGCAAGATGCGTTTGTACGCCTCCAACTACCCGACCAACCGAAGATAAAACAGCATACAGCATGAGATCTGTCACTTCCCACGGGACCGGGTAGAAAATTAAAGTTAATGGGTCTTTGGGCCACCGGTTCTGCAGAAAGATGTCTATCACCAGTTGTGAGGCCAGATGTTAGGACAGATTTCGCCATTTCAACCGTAGCCAGATAAACGATCACAAGTCGTCCTCTTCGATACATTTGCGGAATAGATTGAAATGGGAACCGCTGTGTAATGGCATCTGCATATACTCGCAAGGCAGTGTCCGGAAGGCTTTCGAAAGATTCTCAGTAAAAGCTGTGCCATCTGGAGAGCTGGCTGGGATATTTTAGCACGATATTATTGCCAGCTTGGGAAATGAAAGATTTCAGCTTTTCAGCGCCAACATAATTATTCTTGTATGCTGGACGAGAGACTTTTGAGGCTGCAACAGAAGAAAACGAAGGTAATGACACGTTGGGTTCGGCAGTGCTAGAAGAGGCTGCATTTCCAGTGATGTCCATTGCGTCATCACCGATAGCGGAAGCCGGTAGATGTGACGTAGCTGGGGAAGGCAAATTGGCACCATCACGAGCGGACGCTTGCGTGACAACACCCCCATCTGGGGCACAAGAAAAGGAAGAGAGATTAGAGCTATCATTATCCCCACCGGAAGTCGCCATCTTTAATGGCGGCGCCCAGTAGCGAGCTTGGCCAGTTTGGCCAAACGTAAACAAGATGAATTACAACAAAGCAGGCACTCATCGCGCCAGGAACGAAGCAAAACGAAGTACGATATCTTTATACTTTAGGTGAACGTGAAATTAAGGAACGAAGAGTCCAATAACACACCTAAATCACAATAAAATCGTAGAGCAACAAATGATGCCATTCTGTCAACACTTTTTGATCAACCCAATAGCTACAACCGATATGGCATATTTTAAAAACTCAGCATGAAGGCACGTTAATGTAATACAATCATTTCTAGGAACTAAGAAATTGTCTGTTATTTCTGACCGTGAAACAAAACTCTCACGGTCCGGGTACCGTCGCGTTAAACAGAGAGCAGGCATCGAAAATGCTTAAAGTTATTAAACATAACGTTTCGCATTTTAAATACTCGCAATGTACGAAGCCAAGGCCTAGTTCTAGAACGACAGTAAAATGAATACTTAGCAAAGAGCTACACAATAAATATATATATATAATTCATTTTCTTTACCTTTTACTGCAAAATATATACACTGAAGTGCCAGAATAACTCCAACAGACGAGCTCATGCAAAATATAGAGCAACGTCACATATGCGCTACTCGGTTGCATTCGCCAGTGCGTATATAATACTATACACATCCTTGTCAGCTGTCCCAGCTGTTTTCGGCATGAGAATAACATGTAATAACGATTTAAGCGATTTTCAACGCGGTGTCATTGTTAGCACTCGTGAGATGGGACATAGTATTTCGGAGGTAGCAACGAAGTTTGGATTTTCACGGAAAACCATTGCAAGGGTGTACCGTGACTACAAGAATTCCAGCAAAACCTTCAACCTACAATAACAGTGTGGCCGTAAAAAGACATTGGGCGAACGGGGCCATCGTCGGCTGTCATGAATCGTTCCACGCGATAGGCATGCAACACTCTCGCAGGGATCATCGGAATTCAATGCTGGAGCCTCAACAACATCAGCGTCCGGACTGTGCAACGTTTTCTGCACGATATGGGCCATTGGGAGTCGACGCCCAACTCAAGTCTCCTTGATAGGTGCACGACACAGAGCTATGCGCCTCGCTTGGGCACGGCAACGCCGCCACTGGACACTTGATGACTGGAAACAAGTAGCCTGGTCTGACGAGTTTTGTTTCCAAATGTATCAGGCAGATGGAGGGATTCGTGTGTGGCGCAAACCCTATTAAGCCATGGATCCCGCCTGCTAACGGGGAACTGTACCGACTGGGGAGGGTCCGTAATGGTATGGGGTGTGTTTATCTTGACTTTACTGGAACCCTGGTACGTCTACAAACGTCTGTGACCGGCCAAAACTATGCATGTATCCTTTCTGACGAGGTACACCCGTTGATGTCCTGAATTCATGCTGATGGGTTGGGCCTGTTCCAACAGGACAATTCACCGTCACACAAGTGTCGGGACGCCACATTATGGTTAGAGGAGCATTCATCTAAAATTGGGGTCTTGCCATTATCACCCAAGTCCCCAGATCTGACCGTGATAGAACACATTTGGGATGCCATGCAACGCGCTATCGAACACAGGAATCCGAGACCTCGGAATACACTCAAATTGTGAAACGCTCCGCAGGAAGTATGGTATGCATTGCCTACAGCATATTTCCAGAAGCTAGTGCAGTCGTGCGCTCCCGTAGGGGAATTACCCAGTATTCGATTGGTGTACCAGTTTTTATGGCACTTCAGTGTATATATATATGATACTATTCCATGAAAATTTGATTAACAATTTAAATTCTAAACATACCACTTAAGAGAAATTTGTTGTTCAACCCTATACTAGTGTTTCTTGAGAAAGTGTAATTTTGGAAATTTATTGAGAGGAGTGGTGTACCAGTTCTTCTGGCACTTCAGCGTATATATATAATACAATTACATGAAAATTTGATTATCAATTACAATTCGGTTATTTCACTTCTTTTTCATATTTAAATTCTAAACATACCACTTAAGAGAAATTTGCTGTTCAACCTTATACTAGTGTTTCTTGAGAAACTGTAGTTTTGGGAATTTCTTGAGAGGAAACTTCACAAATACATTAGAATGTTGTCCAGAAAAAAGCTTTTTTCAGCAAAAACACAAACTTCATTGTCTTTTCGCGGGAAATCGGACAAACGTATTGTGAAGGACCATCCCCCCCCCTCGCATAATTAATTGGCGAGAATCGTGGTTAATTAACGGCAATTAAAACTTCATTGGGGGTTTTAATTAACAGAGAGTTATAATTTAAACACTTGCGAGGGGCGGTATATTAAGAAAAGATCTTCTAGCACTTTGAATTCAAGTGGCGAGTTGCAGGTATTTGCCACGAGAACAAAGAGCCCATAAACGGAAGTGGGACGGGTCAGTGTTTAAAAGCTATTTCCCATGACTCAAAAGTGTTTGGACGGCAAAAGCGTTTGAAACTTTTGTCTGTGCCGCGAGAAACAATGGAAGCTCTTAGACTTGAAGAGCGGTTTATAATAAAAATGTCGCGGTTTCAAGTGTTGGAATTCACCGCTTCCCAATTTCTTGGAGAGGGAGATTGTTGTTGAAGACAGATCCCGTTTGATATCCGAGAGAGCTGGGCCTCGATTTTTCCTCGTGCTAGAAAATACCGTCCGTCTGCGTGCTCTTACAATTTTGAGCATAAGAAGGGAATCCAGCTGAAAAGCATAAGCTGATGAAAAATAGCCACCAGATTTTTCTAAAAACTTTCTGATCCTCGCCGGAGTACGATACCTGTCCTAAAGAGCGATTTCAGGTGAAATGCGGCAGAGAGAAATAATAATTACGGAATATCGCCTCACTCATGCAGAGGGGAGAAGAGAAACGCCAACAAAGGGGAACCACGGAGGAGTACCACCCCCCCCTTCCGAGCCTCTTCGCAAAGAAAGCGGGGAGAGAACGTTTGTGCGTGTGTCTGAGTACGTGCGTTCAGCGAGTAGCGATGATGTCGTTTTGACGAAGAGACCGTAAGCAACGCGGCCTCATCCAAAAAGGGAAAAAGAACTTACCGTTCAGCCGACATATTAGTGAATGTGAGTGAGTGTTGTGTTGTTCGTGTCATACGGTGGATACTCAAAGACCTATGTAAGTACTTTTTACCAGTATTCTTTGCGGCTCATTGTGATCGAACAGACTTTTCGTTAGGACATATTTTCTGAAACACCGAAGAGGGCCAAAGCTGGCCGGAAATTATAGCTTTGTAATTAGATGAAGAATCCGGTGTAATTTATGCATGTGTCCATTATATCCCTGTTTTAATTGTTATACTGTGCCTCCATTGGTTTATTGGTGTACTGTGTCGGTTAATTGGCTAACGAGGTATTGCCGGATTCAGTGATTCGAATCGCCTTCCGGAAGTAATTGGGCATCCTGACAACTAAGACCCAAAGGACGCAACAAAAGTGGTGATCAGCATTGGGATCCGTATTGTGTACCTCAGAAACACAGTACAACCGGAGCACAGTATTTATGCCAACTTTTGAAACTTGCATAATACGTAGAGCTCAAAGTTTCAAAAATGAAAGGGATTACAAGAATATTAGATGAACTGAAAGATGAACTCAGAAATGGACTGAAAACTGCCAAAGAAAGTTTTGAGCAGCAGCTCAAACAACAACAAGAAAGTTTTGAGCAAAGCTTACAACAGCAGAAAGTTTTGAGCAAAGCTTACAACAGCAGAAAGTCTTGAGCAGCAAACGGGCAGCATAAATCAGCTGATAGCTAGAATTGCGGGTTAAAAATTTGATAAAAGAATAGAAGATACCAACTTGCGTATCGATGAGTTGGAAATTGGGGAGGCAAAGTGAGTAGACCAATAGAACAATGTACCCAAAATTTAGAGAGCGTTCGTAACTTGTGCGAGACTCAATGTAGAAATGTAAAGGAAAAACTTTCTAGGGAATTTAATGGTACTAAGTTAGAACAAACTAAATTTTATATGGATATTGAGAAAAAGGTACAACATTGTGAGGCAAAAATAAGTTCGTCGGAATTTAAGTCACCGGGAGTGATGAGCGAAGCTTTGAGTAGGCCGACCCGAATTAAACCAGGCGCGTTTGACGGAAAGACTAGCTGGGGAGTATACAGGACCCAGTTCGAAATGGTTTCGAGTGTGAACGGCTGGAGCGAAAGGGAGAAAGCATGCACGCTTGCGGCATCATTGAGGGATGCAGCTGCTGATATCCTACAAACTTTGTCGGAAGAAAGCCGTTTAAGATATTCCTGTCTCGTCGCTGCCCTGGAACTCAGATTTGAGGAGGAACATTTAAAGCAACTCCGTGTTCTTCAGTTGAAAAATCGCAGGCAGGAGGACAACGAGTCACTTCAAGAGCTCGCGACCGACATCGATCGGATGACAAGGCTTGCGTATGGGCAATGTACGTCGGATATACAGGACACGATGGCACAGCAACATTTTGTGGAAGCGATTTCTGATCCAGACATTTAGCATTCAGTGCGAATGGCGGATTGTGACTCACTTAAGTCAGCCGTCTTGCATGCAATGAAATTTGACTCTTCGCGCCATTATAGGAGTTCTAGAAAAACAGTTCGTATGGCGACTGTAGCAGAAAGTCCGATTAATGCATCAGTCGAAACTAAACTCGAAGAGCTTTTGGATCTCCTTCGCAGAGATGTTAAACATCGTTCTGTTACGTCTCCTAGCCGGGGAAGAAGTGATACGCCGTCTAGATAATGGAGTGCTGGTATTGTAAATTAAGAGGGCATCGCAGTTTTGAATGTAGAAAACGGTTGAGAGAAGAAAAAACTCGAAGGAACAGGCTTCGGGAAACCCTCAGAAGTCAGTTTCGAGGAGCGAGAACTGACGCAGCAAAAGCAGCCCCGCACGGTGAAAGCGCACGTCACAGGTCTTTCTGGGGATTACAGTTGTTTAAGAGTTTAGGGGATGATAAATAAAACTAAATGCCAATTTGTGCTGGATACTGGGGCGGATATTACACTACTCCGTCCGGATGTTTTCGAGCAAATTAAGGAACCTGCAGATTGTTTGAAGAGTGAGCAACGGGTTGAGATTCAAACTGTGAATGGTGATGGTTTAGTTGCTCTTGAAACCGCAGGCGTCGATATACGAATTGGAAATGAATGCTGCAGACACACGACAGTGATTGCTGATATCGTTGAAGAATGCATCCTGGGTCACGATATTCTTAGTGAGAACGGATATGTTTTGGACCTTAAGAATGGAACCCTGAAGACGGAACATGAGGAAATGGTTCTCATGAGGAGTCAACATGGGCACCTGATGTCGCAAAGGGTCACAGTTCTCGCAAAAGAAAAGTGTGTTTTACCAGCAAAAAGTGAAACAATTCTGGCAGGATGTGTGCCTGAGCTTTCACTAGAATTTCCGATGGCAGTATGCGAAATGTCTGAAATTTGCCCGTTACCGAAAAATGTACTTGTAGCGAGAGCGCTGGTAAAAACAGCACATTGCATCCCCGTAAGAATAGTTAACCTGGGTGACGTCGATGTAAAAATAAAGGAAGAGTTAGCACTTTGTTCCTTGAATCCAGTAATTTCGGCGCGTAACTGTAGAGAAACGATCCCACCGAACTCGAGCGTGGAAACGAGTGGCGAGGTGCTGGAGCATTTGCGTGACCTCGCAAGGAGGCCACGGCAAGCATGAGTACGTATCAGTTTGGAGAGTTGACCGGGATGATATGCGAATTTGCCGATGTTTTTTTCCGCAGATTCAGAATGAATAGGAAAAAGTCATAGCATACTTTGTAAATCTCTTTCTAAGCCGGAACGGAACTACTGTGTTACTAGAAATAATTATTGGCTATGGTAAAAGGTATAGAACATTTCCATCATTATTTGTTAGGTAGAAAATTCTTGTTGCGAACCGATCATGGCGCTTTGCGTTGGCTGTTTAATTTTAGAAATCTGGAGGGACAGGGAGCCATGTGGATAGAACGTTTACAAACTTATGATTTCCAGGTACAACATCGGAAGGGGAATGCACATAAGAATGCGGATCCTTTGTGGAGAAGACCCTGTCCGCCGTAATGCAAATCGTGCCTACGCGCACAGAGCAATGATCTGCAGCCGGGTACCCAAGCGGTGTGCCAGGCGATAATTCCCCCGACCCCGACTGTACGAGATCCGCTGAGTCCGGATGAGATGCAAAAAGCGCAGGAAGCGGACGAAGATGTTGGACGTCTGGTCCGATGGAAGCAAGAGTCTTCCGACCGTCCTGCGTGGGCGAATGTCGTAGCGTACGGACAGATTTTGAAAAGTTATTGGGCGCAATTGATTCTCTTGTGGTTAGAGATGGAATTTTGTACAGAAAATTGGAAAATTCTAGGAATGATTCACGACAAATTCCATTGGTGGTTCCAAGATCTTTGGTGAAAGATGTTTTAAAACAAATGCATGATAGCCCGACTGGAGGACATTTTGGTGTCAGAAAAACTCTCGCAAAAGTCCGGGAACGATTTTACTGGGTAAATTGTAGGACGGATGTAGAGGATTGGTGCAGAGAGTGTCACATATGCGCGTCCAAGAAGGGCCCAATGACACGATGTCGCGGCCGAATGCAAGTGTATATTGTCGGGGCACCGTTCGAAAGGGTAGCCATTGATGTAATGCGACCGTTTCCTAAGTCGGAGGATAGCAACAGATATTTGTTGGTGGTTATGGATTATTTCACCAAATGGCCGGAGGTCTTTCCTATGGAAAATCAGGAAGCAGTTGCTGTTGCTGAAATTCTTGTCAATAGATTCGTGAGCTCTCATGGGGTTCCTCGTGAATTGCATTCCGACCAGAGGTGGAACTTTGAGTCTAAAATGTTCCAAGAAATGTGTAATTTACTCGGCATTAAAAAGACTCGAACTACGCCACTTCATCCTCAGAGTGACGGAATGTCTGTAAGGTTCATACGCACCTTGGGACAGCAGCTTTCATTATTTGTTAGTGATAACCAGAAAGATTGGGATAGGCTTGTTCCGTTATTTTTGTTGGCGTACCGAGCTGCGGTGCATGAAACCACAGGGAATACCCCAAGTATGATGTTGTATGGGCGAGAATTACGTCTCCCTGTGATTTGGTGTTTGGAAGGCCGGAACCAATTGCCCAGGATTCTAGCACGTATGTCACAGAGCTTACCAGAAGATTGGAGAAGGTACATAGTTTTGCTAGGAGGAATATTCGGATAGCTACTGAACGAATGAAGACAAGATATGACGTGCAGGCTGCAGAGAAAGTGTTTAAGGAGGAAGACTTAGTCTGGCTCTATAACCCACGAAGGCGAAAGGGAAAGTCACCCAAATTGCAGCGCCCGTAGGAAGGTCCTTATGCAGTAAAGAAAAGAATAAACGATGTTCTTTACAAGGTTCAGTACAATAATAGACCAGTTGGAATTATACACATCGATAGGCTTAGACCGTATAGGGCAGGAAATACAGGATCTTAAACATTTGAAGGATGACTGTCTCAGGTGATTGGTTAGTTTCCCGTTGATTGACTTAGTGATGTGAAAGGGTGAGAAGCGGAGAGCCTGAGAACATTGAATGAGTTTGTTGGTTGTAGTAATGTTGTATAGTGCACTTGGTGTTGTGTTCTATTGGTAGAAATATTTTAATATTGCAATATGCCGTGTGACGTGGTAGTGGAACTGTATAATGTAAATTAATTATGTAGTGTCGTATTTGTGTACTGCCCTAGGGCGTGACAGTGTAAATAATTATACAGGTATGTATGGAATGTGGACGTTCCCTGAGATTCGTTAGAAAAGGGGATGTGCCCGGGGGAACTCCAAAGACCAATCAAAGCGATTATTTTTAGTAAGAGCAGAGACGATGATAGGCACCATGGAAGAGGGGTACTGATGAGCTTTATCTAGGGTAGATAGTCCCGGGTGGTGGAACCGCTGCGAATCCCAGGTAGCTTATATGCACTCGGGACGAGTTGCATTTTAAGAAGGGGGCGATGTGGCGATCCCCCTCCACTCGCATAATTAATTGGCGAGAGGCGTAGTTAATTAACGGTAATTGAAACTTGATTGGGGGTTTTAATTAACAGAGAGTTATAATTTAAACACTTGCGAGGGGCGGTATATTCAGAACTTTGAATTCAAGTGGGGAGTTGCAGGTGTTTGCCACGAGAAAAAAAGAGCCCATAAACGGAAATGGGACGGGTCAGAGTTTAAAAGCTATTTCCCATGACTCAAAAGTGTTTGGACGGCAAAAGCGTTTGAAGCTTTTGTCTGTACCGCGCGCGGAACAATGGAAGCTCTTAGACTTGAAGAGCGGTTTATAATAAAAATGTCGCGGTTTCAAGTGTTGGAATTCACCGCCTACCAATTTCTTGGAGACGGGAGATTGTTGTTGAAGACAGATCCCCTTTGATATCCGAGAGAGCTGGGCCTCGATTTTTCCTCGTGCTCGGAAATGCCGTCCGTCTGCGTGCTCTTACAATTTTGAGCATAAGAAGGGTATCTAGCTGAAAAGCATAAGCTGATGAAAAATAACCACCAGATTTACCTAAAACTTTCTGATCCTCGCCGGACTACGATACCTGTCCTAAAGAGCGATTTCAGGTGAAATGCGGCAGAGAGAAATAATAATTACGGAATATCGCCTCACTCGTGCAGAGCGGAGAAGAGAAACGCCAACAAAGGGGAACCATGGAGGAGGACCCCCTGTCGAGCCTCTTCGCAAAGAAAGCGGAGAGAGAACTTTTGTGCGTGTGTCTGAGTACGTGCGGTCAGCGAGTAGGGATGATGTCGTTTTGACGAAGAGACCGTAAGCAACGCGGCCTCATCCAAAAAGGGAAAAAGAACTAACCGTAGAGCCGACATATTAGTGAATGTGAGTGAGTGTTATGTTGTTCGTGTCATACGGTGGATACTCAAGGACCTATGTAAGTACTTTTTACCAGTATTCTTTTTGCGGGTCATTGTGATCGAACAGACTTTTCGTTAGGAGATATTTCCTGAAACCCCGAAGAGGGCCAAAGCTGGCCGGAAATTATAGCCTTGTAATTAGATGAAGAATCCGGTGTAATTTATGCATGTATCCATTAAATCCCTGTTTTAATTGTTATACTGTGCCTCCATTGGTTTATTGGTGTACTGTGTCGGCTAATTGGCTAACGAGGTATTGCTGGATTCAGTGATTCGAATCGCCGTCCAGAAGTAATTGGGCATCCTGACAACTAAGACCCAAAGGACGCAACAGTATAATAAGAGAAAATTGCTCCTCTCCTCTAGGTGTTTATGTCTGTGTCCTAGAGTTCTGTTGCGCATATTAACTGTATTAACTAATTAAATCCTGTTTTCGTGCAGAATTCTTCCCATAGCTGTTTTTGAGTGTATGTTTCCTATTTGCTCTGCGCCTGCCTCCTTTTTGGCTAATCAGCTAAATGAAAATAATATCTTCATCCAAATTCTTGCTGTAACTTGTTGATTCTCATAGGTGATTTAACCTGGTATGAGGAACATAATAACAAAATCTCCTTAAAAATATTCTGATTTAAAAGTACATCCTGAAGCCTACTATCAATACAATACGCGATGCGAAAATTTACGAGAGGCGCACCATATGTCCCTCATAAACAAAGTTACTTGAGCAAAACTAATTTTCCCAATCGTTCGATTAGAATGATATTCAAGAAATAATATTCAGCACAAGTAATCGCATAGTAACGGACAAGTTCTGTTTCCTTTGAAGAAGAATATAGCAGAACAGGGCCCGATTATAAAGCGACCTGAATAAACAAGCAAAACGGGAACTTTTGTTTCGTACATTGTTTATTTAAAAGGAATTTAATTGTTTCTAACAAATGAAATTTAATGACATCATCGGATTTAAGGGGAAAGAGAGCTAAGATGATCCTTTCTAATTTGCGTAGTAACAAAATTTATAGAAATTCTATATTCAATGAGTCGCAGAAAAACTGCTAATCACAGTCCTGTAATGGAGCAATTGCGCCAGCGCAGAGAACTATTCGCGTAACAGTAAAAAATACCAACTAAGCGAGTTGTTCAACATACACTATCAACCAACAACTCCAAGAACCTGTGGTATCTAAAATGTTCGTGTGACTCCGTTATATACCGGGTGATTCAGCTAAGCGAGTACAAACTTCTGGGAGGGGTAGGTGTGTCACGTCAATTCGTCGCGTGCGTCAATTCGTCGACTACGACAATTCGTCGCGCATCGATTCGTCGAGCGTCAATTCGTCGCGTACAAATTCGTCGACTACGTCAATTCGTCGCGTTTACAGATTTTGGTTACATACAAAACGAATGCAGGAAAACGTACGATTTAAAATTTTCGTGAAATCTAGTTTTCATTTCAGAACCATCAAATTTGGTATCATGAAACTCTAATTTAGACGCTAGACTGTTTTTGGAAAGGCTTGGAGCCCGGGGGTCAGAGCCCCCCCCCCCCTCATAAAAAATTTCGTAAAATCTACAGTTTTCATTTTAGAACCACAAACTTTGGTATACAGTCTCATGGTACTCTAACTTAGACGGTACACTGTTTTTGGAACGGGTCAAGGCCCGGGGGTCAGAGTCCCCCACATACAAAATTTTCTTAAAAACTACAGTTTTCAATTCAGAACCACCAATTCTGGTATACTATCTCATGGTACTCTAACTTAGACGCTAGACGATTTTTTAATGGGGTTGCAGCCCGGGGAGGGGTAAGGGCCCCCCTCATAAAAAAATTCGCAAAATCTACAGTTTTCAATTTAGAAACATGAAATTGGGTATACTATCTCATGGTAATCTAACTTAGACGCTAGACGGTTCTTGGAAGGGGTTGGAGCTCGGGGGCAACAGCCCCCGTCATAAAATATGCCGTAAAATCTACAGTAATCAATTTAGAACCACCAAATTTGGTATACTATCTCATGGTACTCTAACTTAGACGGTAAACCGTTTTTGGAACGGGTCAAGGCAAGGGGGTCAGAGCCGCCCACACATACAAAATTTTCTTAAAAACTACAGTTTTCAATTCAGAAATGACAAATCTGGTATTCTATCTCATGATACTCTAACTTAGACGCTAGACAGTTTTTGGAAGAGGTTGGAGCCCGAGGGATAAGATCCCCCCCCCGTCATAAAAAATGCCGTAAAATCTACAGTATTCAATTTAGAACCACCAAATTTGGTATACTATCTCATGGTACTCTAACTTAGACGGTAGACCGTTTTTGAAACGGGTCCAGGCCAGGGGTTAGAGCCCCCTTCCCATAATTTTTTTTTGTAAAATCTACAGTTTTCAATTCAGAACCATTAAGTATGGTATCATGAAACTCTGACTTAGACGCTAGACGCTTTTTGGAAGGTGTTAGAGCCCTGGGGGTGAAAGCCCCCTCATAAAAATTCCTTAAAATCTACAGTTTTCAATTTAGAGCCACCAAATTTGGTATACTATCTCATGGTACTCTAACTTAGACGCTAGACGTTTTTTGGAAGGGGTTGCAGCCCGGGGAGTAAGGGCCCCCTTCATAAAAAAAATCGCAAAATCTAGTTTTCAATTCAGAACCACCAAATCTGGTATACTATCTCATGGTATTCTAACTTAGACTGTAGACGGTTTTTTGAAGCGGTTGGAACCCGGGGTTACAGCCCCCCCCCCTACAAAATTGCCGTAAAATCTTGTTTTCAATTTAGAACCACAAAAGTTGGTGTCATGAAACTCCAACTTAGCGGAAGACCGTTTTTATAACGAATCGGTGGCCGGGAAGTCAGAACTCCCCCCCCAGGTAAAATTTAACGTAAAATCTACAGTTTTCAATTTAGAACCACCAAATTTGGTATACTATCATATGGTACTCTAACTTAGACGGTAGATAGTTTTTGAAACAGGTCGAGCACGGGCTCAGAGCCCCCGCATAAAAAATTTTGGTCAAATCTATAGTTTTCACATTAGAACCACCAAATTTGGTATACTATATCATGGTAATCTAACTGAGACGGTTTTCGGAACGGGTCAGGGCACGGGGTTTTTTGTCCCCCCCCAAGTTTTTCGGGAAATCTACAATTTTCAATTTAGAACCACCAAATTTGGTATACTATCTGATGGTAGTCTAACTTACACGGCAGACGGTTTTTGGAATGGGACGGGCACTGGGTCAGAGCCCACCTCATAAAAATTTTTGTAAAATCTACGGTTTTCAATTTAGAACCACAAAATTTGGTATATTATCTCATGGTGCTCTAACTTAAACGGTAGATGTTTTTTGGAACGGGTCAAGGCCCGTGGGGTAAGTGCCTCCACATACAAAAATCTCCTTGACAAGTGGTCAGAAGCCTGCCCCTAGATCACTCCGCCGCCGTAGCGGCACACTTTGAAATGTATTTTTTATACGGCCCTAAACGCTCTTATGGACATACTAGATTGAACTGGACGCAAATAAATCATTAATATAATTTGTACTAGCAGGGATACCAGTTATTTGCCAGGTATATATTACTATTTGTGGAATCACCAAGTTCAGCGGGTGAAAGTTAATGAATGAAAAAGATATTCCTGCAATTTTCCAGTAAACTTAGTTTAAATTTTTTGATTTAGTTAATTTAATTTTGCGAAACAAAAAAAGAAAGAAAAAGGAATGGGAATACTTACCTCCTAGGAGACATCTACAGAACTGCAGTACATCTGGCGTGTGCTTCTGTGAATCCAGCAATAAAGAAATGCAGTGTACCTATGTGATGTCTTATGCGTTCGACTTCACATTGGCATTGATCATCTTCTTACCGTTTTGAATTTTGAATATCTGGAACTCTCTGTTTACATTACATTATATTTCTTCCTGATAAGCCGTTCGTTGGTAGTGAAAACTAAATTATATTGATTTGTGTTTTTAATACACCATTAAACGCATATTTTTGCACTTTATTATTATCTACAGTCTCTAACTTAGACCGTAGGTTGGTTAGTTGGTTGGTTGATGGTTTATGTTGCAAGGCCCTCAAAGGGCCAAAGAGCACCTTAGAACGTAGATAGGGTATTCTAAAGAGTAAGAAACGGAGCTTTTTATGAAAAGTTTGTTTGGGGCTCCCTTTACTAGGGCCCCGACCCCTTCCAAAAACCGTCTACCGTCTAAGTTAGATAACCATGAAATAGTATACCAAATTTGGTAGTTTTAAATTGAAAACCGTCGATTTTGCGAACTTTTTATGTGGGGATTGGGGGTGGGGGTGGGGGCTCTCCCCACCGGGCTCCAACCCCTTCCCAAAACCGTCTAGCGTCTAAGTTAGAGTTTTATGATACCATATTTGATGGTTCTGAATTGAAAACTGTAGATTTTAGGAAAAAAAAGTTATGGGGGCGGGCGCTCTGACCCCCGGGCCTTGACCTGATCCAAAATCGGTCTACCGTCTAAGTTAGAGTACCATGAGATAGTATATCAAATTTGGTGGTTCTAAATTGAATACTGTAGATCTTACGGCATTTTTTATGACGGGGGGGGAGGGGGCTCTTACTCCCCTGGCTCCAACCGCTTCCAAAAATTGTCTAGCGTCTAAGAGTATTATGAGATAGAATACCAGATTTGGTGGTTCTGAACTGAAAACCGTAGTTTTTAAGAAAATTTTGTATGTTGGGGTCTCTGACCCCCGGGCTTTGACACGTTCCAAGAACGATCTACCGTCTAAGTTAGAGTACCATGAGATAGTATACCAAATTAGGTGGTTCCAAATTGAAAACTAGATTTTGCGAATTTTTATAGTGAGGGGGCCCTTACCTACCGGGCTGCAACCCCTTCAAAAAATCGTCTTTCGTCTAAGTTAGAGTACCATGAGATAGTATACCAGAATTGGTGCTTCGTAATTGAAAACTTAAGTTTTTAGAAGAAAATTGTATGTGGGGGGCTCTGATTCCCCGGGCCTTGACCCGTTCCAAAAACGATGTACCGTCTAAGTTAGAGTACCATGAGATAGTATACCAAAGTTTTTGGTTCTAAAATGAAAACTGTAGATTTTACGAAGTTTTTATTAGGGGGGGGGGTTTCTGACCCCCGGGCTCCAACCCTTTCTCAAAACCGTCTAGCGTCTAAGTTAGAGTTTCATGATACCAAATCTGATGGTTCTGAAATGAAAACTAGATTTCACGAAAATTTTGTATGTATGTGGGGGGTGGGGTGGGGGGTGAGGCTCTGACCTCCTCTGGGCCTTAACCCGTTCCGAAAACCGACAACCGTCTAAGTTAAGGTACCATGAGATAGGGTACCTGATTTGGTGGTTCTGAATTGAAAACTGTAGATTTTACAAAATATTTTTATATGGAGGGCTCTGACCAACCGGGCCCTGACCCCTTCCAAAAACCGTTTACCGTCTAATATTTTAGTGCCAAAGAAAAAGCGTAGTATTCCTATCCTGTCTGAGTGTCCAAACTTCATATATTTGATCAGGGAGCAAGACGTTCGAAATCGTACGTTTTCCTGCATTTGTTTTGTATGTAACCAAAATCTGTAAACGCGACGAATTGACGTAGTCGACGAATTTTTCCGCGACGAATTGACGCACGCGACGAATTGACGTATAACCGGGGTAGGTTGCTACCATGAGATAGTATACCAAATTTGGTAGTTTTAAATTGAAAACCGTAGATTTTACAAACTTTTTATGTGGGGATGGGGGGGGGGGGGGGCGCCATTTTCATATGCTATTGCACAGAGAGGATGAGAAATGAAAGTGCAGCTTAAAGAGAACAAAATGTTTTTTATTACTCGCAAGACATTTGAAAAGTTCATTGAGTTTACAGAAGGTGTTGAAAGTTGCGATCATGAGCTGCAACACACGCTTGACATCGTCGGCGCATGGAATCACGTACATTTTGGAAAATTCCTGGCGTGTCTCGGACTTTCCAAGCAGCTACAGTGTTGCAGGCTACAAGGTCATCATCACTTTCATTTGGGGTGTCGTACATCAGTCACTTGATGTAACCCCAGAAGAAGTATGTAAGGCATGTTAAGTCTGACGATCTTGCAGGAAAATGAACGGGACCACCACCCCGGATCCACTGATGTCCAAATGTCATGTTTAAGTGATGACGAACGTCATTGCTCTAATGGGCAGGTTCCGCATCGTGCTGGAACCACATTGCACGGAGCAGTGACTGAGTGTCCTGTTGTTCGTTCAATAGCTTTGTCAAGTCACATTACCTCTGATGCTGCCGTGCAAACAATTGGTGGTTTGGCAGTGTTGTCATCAAATACCGTTTCTGGTACAGTAGCACGGCGGCTCGTTCGTTGTAGTCCGCTGCTCCGTACGCGAGGTGCATGTCAGCCATTCCCGCGTTCCTGATATCAGCCATTATACTACCTCTGCAGGCGGTTTACAAATGACGGTATCCTGAAAAAACGTATGAACAGTTTCATAACCGAACTACGCATCTGCCGCATGAAGATAGCGTTTCCGACCCTGCATGGCTATGTGATTCTGATTTGTCTTTGTGCAACATACCCCTCCCAGAAGTTTGCACATGTTTAGATGAATCACCCTTTATATATATATATATATATATGGAATGTAAGGTCAGGTGATGCGTAAAATCACAGCCTCTGATTGACAAATGTCAACCCCGCCCTCTCGTGGTGCATCCTGTTCCCACTTAAAGGGCTCTGACGACCGCCAATAGCGGTATAACTATACTATCCCACACTCACCAACCCGCTTGCACAGCGTGGTGAGTTATGGCCAAACCTCCCCAAAATGTCTCCACAACTTAAATCTTGGTACTCAGTCTCCGGCAGCTGGAATATACCTGGCCAAGGCAGCGGCCAGTGCGACATGAAGGCAGAGGGTGCTAAGAATCCCCGTAGGACCGGACTAGGCTTCCATCTGATGCTTACCTTGGCTACGTATAATGGACGCTCCCTATCTTCTGATTCAAGGCTTTTTGAATTGGAAGAGGAACTACAAAGGATCAAGTGGGACATCGTCGGGCGAAGTGAAATAAGGAGAAAAGGAGAAGATCTCATTGAACTGAAAAGTGGACATCTCTTCTACTATCGTGGGACAGATACTGGCAGAACTAGTGGTGTTGGATTTATAATAAACAAGAAACTGAAGGATAAAGTTGTAGAAGTTGAAAGTTCCTCTGACAGAGCTGCACGACTCGTTATCCAACTCTCGAACAGATACCAGGCTCAGATTATTCAAACTTATGCACCCACCACAAGTCATCCTGAAGAAGAAATTGAAGAATTTTATGAGGAAATTCGTCACCTAAATGATAAAGGCAAGCAGCACTTGAAGATAATTATGGGAGATTTCAATGCAAAAATAGGGCAACGGCAACAGAATGAAACTTCAGTAGGTAAATTCGGTCATGGCAACAGAAACCAGCGTGGAAACACTCTCGTTGAGTTTGCAGAGGCAGAAGGGTTTTTCATCTTGAACTCCTTTTTCAAGAAAAAGCCACACAGGAAATGGACATGGAGACATCCAAATGGGACGAGAAGTGAAATTGTTTTATTATGTGTAACAAAAAATTCGTCATAGATGACTGCAGTGTGCTAAATAAGTTTAACACAGGCAGTGACCATAGATTGGTGAGATGTAAGATGCACCTCAACACTAAACTGGAACGTGGCAAGCTCATAAGACAAACAAAATCTATTGACATAACCAACCTTAAAAACACCATAATACCTTCAAGTTGGAACTGAAGAACAGATTCTCTGCCTTAGAAGGCCTAACATCAGATGAAGTGGATATTTTTGAAGTTAACAGTAAAGTAACCAAAGCTCTTATGGAAACAGCAACAAAATTAGCTGGGTCTAAGAACAAGTTGCATGTAAACAGATTATCAGGAAAAACCGAAATGGATGCAAAAAAGAAGAAAGATGAGAACAACTAAAGAACATGTGACTTCCAAAGTGGAATATATAGAGCTATGCAAGACAGTACGAAAAAGTATCACTGAAGACGTAAGGAAATTCAACTGTGAACTAGTGAGAAAACCAATTGAAAACAACCAAAGCCTAAAGATAGCAAAGGGACATCTCACTAAGAGAAGAAAACAGATTATGGCACTGAGAAAGGAAGATGGTTCTGTAACAAGAAATAGAGGTGAAATTTTGACAAGAGTGAATGATTTCTACTCCAAATTATATGAAAGGGATGATACATGTACTCCAGACATCATGAAAGATACCAGTACCAGAGTTCTTCCAGTCTTCCCAACAGAAGTTGCACATGCAATCAAAAAGATGAAGAGGGAAAATGCTCCAGGAGAAGATGGAATTAACGTAGACATCATACAAGAAGCAAGTGGAGAAATCGAAACAGTACTCGCCCAAATTTTCACTCGATGCCTTAATGAAGGGAAGATTCCTGAGGATTGGAACAACGCTACAATGATCTTGCTACATAAAAAAGGTGACATTTAGGATTTCAGGTTTATAAAGGTTTATAAAACCTTCACTAAAGTTCTTTCACACCTCTTGAAGGTAACACTGGACATTGCTCAACCGAGAGAACAAGCTTGACTCAGGAGTGGCTACAGCACAATAGATCATATCCACGTAGTGAGAGAACTAATTGAAAGAGCGAGGGAATATGAACTTCCATTGTGCATGGCTTTTATCGATTATGAAAATGCATTTGATACGGTGAAACCATCAGCAGTTACAATGGATCTGAAATTCTGCGGTATTGAAGATGCGTACATTAATGTTATTAATAACATCTATGAAAATGCAAGTGCAAAGATTCGCCTGTTTGACAATACAGCACACATAAAGTTGGAAACGGAGTGAGACAAGTTATATCCGAAGCTTTTCAATGCTACATTGGAGGGTGTCTTTCAGTCGCTGCGCTTGGAAAACAAAGGCATAAAGATTAATGGAGATTATCTAACTCACCTTCGTTTTGCTGATGACGCAGTCATTTTTGCAACTACCCCATCAGAGCTGCAGAGTATGATCCAGGATCTTGCTGACAAGAGTAAAGAAGCGGGATTAAAAATGAACTTTCAGAAGACAAAAGTGATGTTCAATGCTTTTACAAGAAATGAAGATTTATCGATTGATGGAGAAAAGTTGGAGATAACATACACGTACGTTTGTCTTAGACAGCAGATATCAAGTGAGGGTACATTGATGAAGAAATTAATCGGCGTACAAAACTTGCCTGGAGAGCTTTTGGAAGAAACAGCATAATTTTCAGGAGCAAAATGCCATTATGTCTTAAAAGAAAAGTGTTTGATCAGTGCATCCTTCCAGTGCTTACGTATGGTGTAGAGACCTGGACCTTAACTAAAAGAGTCATACAAAGGCTGCAGACAACTCAAAAAAGCATATAGAGGTGCATGCTTGGTGTAACCAGGAGAGATAAGAAAGAGGAACTCGTGGATCCGAAAAATTACAAGAATGGAAGACGTCATGATCAGAGTTAAATCCCTAAAATGGCGATGGGCTGGACATACTGCCAGAAGGACAGACCATCGATGAACAGCCGAAATTTTAGATTGGATTCCAAGGGACAGGAAAAGACCCAGAAGAAGACCACATGGGAGGTGTGTGGATGAAATTCGAAAGTATGCAGTAGTGACATGGAGGAGAGTGGCACAAGACAGACTGTTGTGGAGGAAACTTGGGGAGACCTTCGTCCAGCAGTGGATTGATAATGGTTGACAATGATGATGATACCCAAGGTTTATGCACGTGTAAGTCCTTCATACCATAAACCTCATGCAATGCATGCACTCTTCGAACCCTTAAATTTTAATCCTTTTATATTTTATTTTTCCCATTTGGACATCTGTGCTTTCCTATTTTCAATGAATGGAGAATGCGTTGTCACGTCATTTCATTTCCCACAGTCTTTTGACAGGCTAGCCTTTAAACGACTAGAAATTTAGCATTGTAACCTATTTGGCATTTTTTGGTCTGACATAGATCCTCATTACTCCGATGCTTACAGAAAGATCTAACGGAGTAATGAGGATTTCGTCAGTATGACGAGAAGCATTCGTGGAAATCTGTGAATCTTTTGTTTCGTGTATCGAGTTAAAAGGCGGCCAGTATTCCGCGTGAGCTAAAAAGTTCTAAAATTTTGTAAGTCGGAAGATGTCGAAGACGCGAGTGAAGCTTTATAAAACGGTCCAATCTTCAGTTGAATTCTGGCTTTCCCCTAAATTGACCGAAGCTGTACTTCACAAGTACTTCGGTGCTGACGGACGACAACGAACTTTCGTACAGGTCAGCAGTGATTCTTCTCGTGCCATCACATGTTATAAATAATTCAAAAACGGAATGAAAAAGAAAGCCTGCGTGTTTGCGAGTAGACTCTTGTAATACTATTTTATTTTACAAGCAGACTCTTGTAAAATGAAATAGTATTTTTTTATTTATTTGGAAGGCTATTAAACGCAATTGCACTAAAGTTCCAAACTGACGTTTGGACTGAATTTCTAAACCTTTTTGTTGGAGTCATAGCGTTAGTCAACAGTTATTCGTTTGATTTGGTGGTTTTCCGTTTTATTGGATTGTTTTATTGATCAAGTATTTAATTGTGAACACCCTATTTATATCTTTCTCTGGTCGACCTCGTCACGGTGGAAGAAGAGGACACAGCTGCGGATATTACTCTTATCAAAATTAACATTCTGGTATTGAAATTCCAAGAGCTGCAATCTCAAAACTACACTAGCTTGTCGGTAAACGCCGAGAAGTGATACACGCAGTATTTGATAAATACATCCCTGCTGAGATGACCAACGAAGACTAGAGACTCTGTGCAAAAAAAATCTCCAACATTTCTGAATCAACAGACAACAGAGATGACGAGGTTTTTAATGCACCAAGTGTGATGAGGAAAAGATTAAAGGGACAAAAGTATAAAACAAAAACACTTTAGATTCTTTTTTAAAAAATGATTTCACATGATGACAGATTCCACGTTTTCTGGTACGATGTGTTAATGTAATTTTACTTAATTTATCTGCTGTCGCTAATTAAAATTTTGAAGTATATCGAGTTGTCATGAATTTACATTATACACAGTCGAGTAACATTGTGACCACCTGTGACTTTTGACGACAGCAGCTCGTAGCCAATGAAAGAAAGTAAGTGTCGTGAGCTGGCTTAGAGTGTACGTAAGGTGTGTTGTATGCAATCTGAAATCATATCACACGTTGCTGTCATGGATAATAGGAACAATTTATCAGATTTGCAAAAAGGGATGATTATCGGCTTTTGGGTCAAGGGTGGCAGTATTTCTGAAACAGCGCAGTTTGTTAACTGTTCGCGTGCTGCTGTGTTTAAAGTATATCGTGTTTGTAGAGATGGCACTATTGCGATTCATCGAGGTGAAAATTGTGGACCACCACGTCCACTGAAGGGAGAGGTGAACGTCGGCTACGAAGGTGCGTGAGGGCCGATCACCACGCTACAGTGAAACAACTGGCTGCCCGGGAGGACTACCGGAAGTGTGTCTAAAACGATAGTTCAGCAAACTCTGCTGCGTATGTGGTTTACGATGCACACGGATGGTCACTGCACCTATGCTAACGAAGGTGCATCGGCAGAAAAGGCTTACATTTGCACGGCAGTATCGGAATTAGACCTTCGCTGATTGGAAATAGATGGCCTTCTCCAATGAGTCAGGTTTTCGGCTTCATCGAACGGATGAACGTTGGCGTATAAGGGCAGAAACATCGGAGAACATACACTCCTCAACCATTGCAGGACGAACACAAGCTAATGGGGGCAGCGTTATGGTCTCGGAAATGTTTTTGAGTCATTCTCTGGGTCCACTCAGACATTAGGAAGACACAATGAACCGAATTCGTTATTAATCCATCCTTGCAGACCACCTATACCCATACATGCTGATTGTTTTCCCTGGAGAGGATGAGATCTTCCAGCACAAAAATGCGACGTGTCATAAAAATTCCGAGACTTGTTGGAAGAGCACAATGAAAACTTCAAATTACTTCCCTGGCCCCCCATAATTCCCCTGACTTAAACCCAATTGAGCATCTGTGGGGGTCACGTCAATCGTGTTGTTCGCTCTATGGATCCTCCACCACGCACCCTACAGCAGCTGTCAGATGCAATGCAGTCAACATGACTTCACATAACTGTGAACACCATCTAGCACCTTATTGTGTCACTCCCAGTCGGTCTAGCTGCCGTCTGCGCTGCACACGGCGTTTACTCTGGATATTAGCTGGTGGCCACAATAATGTGACTCGACCGGGCACTATCGTATGAATATTAGGTATGTTATTTTAGCGTACGTGGCCTAGAGAAGGTGATCGTGATGTCACACATTCATACAGCTAATACTTTTTCGTTAGTTTTGATTAGCTTCCTGGCCGAGTGGCTGATGTGTACAATAAATTTGGTGTGTGTGGCATTCAAATAATTGAAGGGCCTGGGTTATAATTTGAAACTTTATCCAGGATTTTAGAAAACAACATCTACAAGGAAATATAAGAAAAAAAAATCGATCTTTCATCTTCTGGTGTGAAACTTACGTATTATTTGTATGACAAGCTGTACAAAAAATTGCTGACGTGTTTGAACGCCTAGAATAAAATATCTGCTTGTATTGGAATTTCAGAAGCAATTTCATGGGATTAAATATATACCAAGTTCTATGGCATTCGAAGTTATTGGCCTATCGGTGAATTTATGAATTGAAATAAAATCAGAGCCCAAGTAACATCGTTCTTACAGTTCAGTTTCCTCAAGGCGAACATAATTTTCCCATCCTGAATCATAAATGCTCAAAAGTGGCGCTCGCACACGAATACTAGTGTATAGTGGAAGTAGAAGAACCGTCTTTTTTTAAATAAAGTTATGCTGGCCGACCAGTTTTCCAAAAAAAAAAAAAAAAAAAAGCTATGTCCAGCATTTTATATCTCAACTGTTTTCAGCAGTCTAAGGTTGTTTCGAGTGAACTTACGAAAATGTTTCTATCAGTGACGTTCCAAATTTTGCATATTGGACAATTATTTCTAAAACAATGGGTGCCGCTTTTAGGTTTAATTTACGCTCTCTATCAAAAAATAAGAATTTCTATTCTCTCTCCTAAATACTGTATAACGTAAACTCCAAGCCGCCTGCTTCGATTGTCCGAGAGTTAAACATTCATTTGAGTACCCATAGGTAATTCTATCTCACTTCAATATTTTCTGTTGGGTCTCAAAAACGCCACATTTTTCTTTAGAGGAATACTATCATGTCAAACTGAGTAACTTAATTTCTTTGTAGAATGCAATACACATCTTCTCGTCGTCAGTAACCGCACTGAGCAAAAATCTAAAGTTCACCATTAATAAAATAAAACTATCATTTAAAATGAAATTTCATAATACAAGAAGTCCTTGCTACCATCAAAATAAAGAAAGAATCCCATTGGCAGATTCAAAGTGTATTGTTTCTGCACGATGTGTTTGTAGGACCACAGTTGTGCAGACCCCACAGTTGTAACTCCGTGAAACGTGTAAGAGCCTGCCCTATAAGAACGCGATTAAATTCCACAAACGACCAGTTGGCTCAAAATTTCTCATCTAATTACTTTTTCGAATATTAATCGCTAATGCCAATTATCATCAATGGCTGTGCCCTGCTTATAGGAGGAAGGGCTACCTCTGAAGATATTACTGCCGAAATTTTAGAAAATAGGAATTTGTGCATTTTTATCATATGTTGTATGATGTACTTTTTTTACAAAAAGAAACGCTTAATTAATAAAATTACACTACCATATTATTATTAAACCCATACTAGCTGCACTCTACACAAAAGTATAAAAGCAGAGTGCATGTGAAAGCCTATCAGCGCTAGCAGGATTACTTCTGAAGCTAAGCAAAGTTACATGCCAAATAAGATGAGTGAGCGCCATTTTGCTACCATCAGTCGAACAATTGAAGATTTTATCCGGAACATTGTCGGTCTGCGCAAAATAGATGTCATATTATTTTTCGAACTATTTTTCCTGTGATGAGTGATCCGAAACATTAAAGAAAAACATAATGCTACTAAAACCGTTGCAGGCTTATCCTGTATTCGGAATAAACCAGTGAGTAACACAATAATGCTGCGCAATAGGAACTACCGATAATGGATGGCAGCACGACCGAAACTGAAAATACATAAATGCAACCCCTTTTATCCTATCGTGTCGCCAGGATGGTTGTCTTCTATTCCTGAATACAGTAGCCCATTCGGTTGCTCGCGAAGGTCGTTAGTTACTACCCCCCCCGCTCCATACTTTCAAAGCAAAAGTACATTTTATTAGAGTTACACATAAATTCGTTTATGCCCTCTTATCTACGAAAACAACATTTTGCGTAGCCGGGAACTTATGAGAATTGAACCAACAATATCTCGGGCCCCGCATGGTATCGCTCTATTCGTTACCTTGGTAGGCTGCTCTAAAGCGGCGAGGGCCAATTAGATGACGAATTGGCATATACCTTTAAGATGCGTGTCGAACGTGTGATGTGGTGGAGTGGTGATGATGAAACTGCGATAGAAGTTTAACAGATATTAATTAAAAGATGCGGAAACTAGCAGCTTTTCGAGTTTAATTTCTTTCTAATAGAGCAACAAAAACATGACTATCTCTTCTAGATGATTCATAAAATATATATTAATGAAAATAAAAGGTTTCCATTGAAGCACAAGCTTAATACATGTTCAATCTTTGTCCTTGAAACTTTTCAAACTAAAGCTTGGGTTTACCGTTTAAGATGCAACCTGTATATTTTAATTTTCCCTGCAGTGAATGACTGTGTTATGTGTAACTCCTCCCTCTATCCCGTTGCCCCTTGAACCCATTAACTACGATAAATACTCATGTCATTTGCACTCTACACACGTGCAAATTTAGCAGTGCACAGTGCCCAAATGTGATTTCCTCTTCACCGTAGCTGTGAAGCCTAAAATATATTGTTATGTTACATACATACTTAATCCTCTACACAATGCCCCCCATACTGTTAATCTAAAGACAGACACATGATAGCATGCAAAAAATATATATGCAGTGCTAAAGTAAAATTCTTCTATACATACTTGCAATCCTAGCGAACAGTCTTCCATTACATTTGGTAAGGTGCACATGATAGCATGCAAAAAATATATATGCAGTGCTAAAGTAAAATTCTTCTATACATACTTGCAATCCTAGCGAACAGTCTTCCATTACATTTGGTAAGGTGTAGTTTCGTGCGCATAACCTATGTTCAATAGAGCGCGTCAAGGACACTATTTCAATCCAAATTGAAAAATAATGGTAATCTAACCACGGTAAAACTTGAACAACTCTACGTGTGTTCAACTCTTAAAGCGAAATACATGATCTTAAGATTAGTTTTAGACGACAATAGTTTTCATGACATAAGCCGAAACTCTTCCCTACACAAAATATTTGCTCACATACTGCCATCTATCGGCCGAGGTGTGAAATGACAACAAATGAGCTCTGTATTGATCTCGGAGACTTTACTAATTTTAGTAGACCTTAAATGTATCTTCAGAGATGTTACTTGAGTCACTACTCTGAAATATGCTTTTCAAAGAAAAACTTTTCAGTCCTCATGAGTCACAAGGTTTTTTTTTTTTTTTTGGTTGGATGTTTAACGACCACCGTGAGCAACTCAATGGAAGCTATGAGCAGTCGCCCGTCCCTAATTTAGGGTCACTGGTTCCAGGGAAGGGAGAGAGCCAGTGCCGTAAGACAAACACAACATCCATGCCTCACCGGGATACGAACCCGGACCCCTTCGGACGAATGATCATAGGCCAACGCCTTAGACCACTGCGCCACCGGGGCGGCAGAGTCACAACGTAAATGGCAGATTAAATAAAGTATATCGGTTACCTGGTTAGTCCGCTCGCTTCGAGCGTGAACCAATGACAGAAGAAATTAGAATGATCGAAAGCCCTAACGTTTGTTGAATTCTTATAACGCAGAGGTCTAGACCAACCCGTGACCCCGAAATAGACATCAATGATGAAAATGAATTTATATATATTAAATAATTTTCTGTAATAATATAGTAAAGATACTTTTTTAAAGATATCTGAAATAGAGTACACAAAACATAATTTTAATACTTTATTACGTTGATTCTTATTGAATTCGCAAAAAATAGGGTTTTTGACGTTCAGAAGTTCCCTTTTCCTTTTAGAATAGTATTTACTGTGATTAATATAACTTAGGCAAAAGTGTTGTTTCGTGATATAGAATAATGCCTCAAAGCCGACGCCATAAAGTGATGTAACATATTTCTGTCTATCGCAACATATAGCATATATAGTAGAAACAAATTTGCTATAATATTATGTGACCTTTGCCCATAATGGTTATTACATATGTTCTAGCATCGCCGTCACAGTTTTGCATTTCCTTTATCACAGCAAGAAATATAAAGGGGCTCCTCAAAGTAGGGAACAATTTTTTTCAATTAAACTTCTGTACTCAGGGTAGTACAAGCACTATCGAACTGCAAGGTGTATCTACCCATGGTACTTCCCAGTTCGTTTCTTTAAGTTTGAGATTGTGGTTTTTAGGATTTAAACCACGAATTGTTAGTTTTGAAATGAGTTATATCCTCAGCTGTGACGCTCCTCTGCAGAAGTAGAGCTTACACAGCTGATTATATAAAAAGAGAACTGACATGGGATTTTTCTTTTGCTATATACTTGTTGACTAACATTATCGTATCCAACCCAACGAAAAAAATATGTGCTGATCGGCTGCCACCAAGCGTCCGTTCTAGAACTATTTTGAGACCAAATACTGAAGGTGACACCATTTTGATTACGTGTTCACTTACAGGCTCCCATTTTCTTCCAGCACAGATTGATCCAGCAGCTTTTATCTACTCAAGATCGCTTCGTTTAATTTTTTCTTCTGGGAATACTTTTGTGTCTTCCTCCCACCGTTTTGTCTGTTTTTCCGTTTCCCAATTAATATCTATAGAGAGAATAAATCATGTAAACCTCTTCGAAATAGAAATGAAAGCCTTTAATGACTTAACGGGGTAGGCTACAAAATGATGCCTAGCAAATCATTCATGCTGCATTCTGACGACTTCATGCAACTGCCTTTGTATATGGATCTGTAATTCGTAGAAAAATTCTAATTATAAACACGTATAGATACAAAAGGCAGCAATATGAGACGAATGTTGCACATCAGTCACGAGGAACTTTAGGGAATACAGAAGATTTATATTAGCAACTGCTGCTTGTTCTAAGAAAAAAATCCCGAATTAAAAGTAATAATAGGCTTGCACAACGCATTTGTACTATGAAAGTTGCTGAATGTAGAAGATCCTTATAATATGAATGCAAAAGAAAGCGCCGCCCCAGTGGCACAGTGGACTAAGCGATGGCCTCTAATCATTCGTACAAAAGGGGTCTGGGTTCGAATCCCGGTGAGGTATGTGTGTTGTGTTTGTCTCACGGCACTGGTTCTCTCCCTTCCCTGGAACCAGTGACCCTAAATTAGAGACGGGCGACTGCTTATAGCCCATTGAGTTGCTTACGGTGGTCGTTAAACCTTCAATCAAAAAAATAAAGAAAGAAAGTCATTCTTATCTTCGCCTTCATATATAAAGAAATCCTGAGAAAACTAGATTATAATAATAAGCATGTATCCCACATTTAAGAGAAAAAAAATTTTTTTAACACAAAATGTCAGGTACACTGTCATTTAACAAAAAAGGGACTGAACTTCTGAAGTGCTACGTGTCGAAAGGGATTTCTTACGATTCCCATCGTGACTCTTGGGGTACTACCCAGTGTGAAATATAGTTCCACTCTAAAAATTGAAAGGGCACCTGTTTGCCCGCCATCAGCATAATAACAGATTTTCATAAAGTCCAAAAGTGTTCTTGGTTTCTTCGGACAGTTTTTATTACGCAAATTTTCTATCATCCTTGGCTTCAGAATACATTGAGTTTTTTCTTGAATTGCACGATTTCCTAGCAGAAGTATTTATTTTGTCGATTCCCTAGCTATATTCTCCTGTGAGAGGAACACAGCTGAGGATATAAATGATATTACAAGGGAACAGTACGAAAGTGTGAATCTAGTTTCAAGGGGGCACCGGGATCATTTGATAGGGCATATTAAGGAACATTTGTTTCCAGAACATTAAGTGCCGAGGTCGCCTAGTTGGCGCAGTGGTCTAAGCGATGGCTTCTGATCATTCGTCCGAGATGCGTCCGGGTTCGAATCCCGGTACGGCATGGATGTTGTATTTGTCTTACGGCTCAAGGTTGTCTCTCTTGCCTGGAACCAGTGACCAGAAATTAGGGATGGACGACTGCTTGTAGATTATTCAAAACGAAACTTTTTCTTTTCAATACTTCTTTAGCAAAAGCGAAAAGTGCTGACAGTACAGCTATGGACTATCCTTCTGTGAAAACAGTATATCGGCTGCTGTAAGTTAGAATTTAAAATTGTACTTTGCATTGAGAAGGCTGAACTGTGAGATGAAGTTATTCCTCTAGGTGGTCGTATCTAGAGACATAACTTCATCGCAAGGGCAATAATTGAAAATGATATGGAATTCAGCATGTACTTGATCCCATACCGGTTCTCCTAAAAGGCCGATGAAATTCATCCTTGGTTCGTTGTATGCGTTTTTGTAAGACGCCAATTTTTAAAAGAATTTCGCTTTCAGATAATGCGTAAAGTTCAGGCCACAGTGCATAAAACCTTTGTATTCGTTTTTCTTCTGGTACATCTCTTTCCAGATGTTCCTTTTATAAAACGCTTGGTACAGCTTTACATTGCACCACGTTCTCTTGAACTGTATGCTACAGAGTGCCGACTGACTGCGACACTTCAGACATGCAAAACTGATGAAAGTGGAGATCAGTGGAATTAGCTGCATAATAGTGTGATATGTGTACACGTGAAGACTCGTCTACCTCACACACGGCACTAGCTGACGGAATGAGGGGCGTCTCCTTAAGACGTCACAGGCTGATGGAATGAGGAGAGTTTCTGAAAACGTCCTTGGCTGACGGAATTAGGTGCAATATGAGCAGCAATTGAACAGAGGAAGTGCTTCATCATGTGATGTCTCACAGTTGTAATTTTTGAAATAGAAGAAAAACTTCCACTTAAGTGAAGCGATTCCTTTATTAAATTAGGTGCCCTTTAACATCCATCGCTGCGCGCTTTTTACATCGACAGGAAAATCACAGTTGAGAATATTACTGACAGAGTGTCAGGAAGCCATCGTGAGAAACGGATATAATAAGAGCAGTCTCGGGATATCTTGTAAAACATCAGGTAGCAATATTTCAGGATAAAATAGACAGGGGATCACAAAACTACCGTGCAATCAATGGATATCATAACAACTGTCAATAGATCTACCCTTGTGAGGCACCGTGGGAACACAATTTGAGGTCGTAACTAACAGAAGGCTATACAATTTTCTTGAGTCACGGATACCATATGATTTGCAATCTTTGGTTGGGATTTCTTGTACGACACACACAGGATAACAAAAGAAAAGAACACAATCTGACAAAAATGTTAGAAAAACTCTCATGCGCTTAGGATATCGTACGAGCAGTCTCGGGATCGCGGGTAATAAAGTGTCCTACGGCCTTCGTTGAAGACACAACGACCGAAATTTTTCTACTTTTGTTGTATCGCGATTCGTATTGAAAAGAGTAACTGTCCTCATTTAAATGCTGCTTGCTCCATTCTAGTGCTGACTCCTCATGAGCTGAGGTATACCCGCACTGTAGGTTATACTCCAGATATGTTAGGTATACTCCTCTAGGTGTTCATGCATATAATCTTCTTTCATAAAGTAGTTGTGCACACTGTCGCTCTTTTGTAACTGTCACCCCTTCCTCTATTAGTTCAGAGGTTTTATTCAAATTGCGCGGGTGACATCATTTTACTGCGTCAGTTAATTGCTTACCAAACGATCATCGTAAACAAATGCTCCATCCTGGATTGTTCTTAAGCAGGGGTTCAATGCTAGCTCCGATCCGGGGACCTTTTCCACTTAAATTATAAACCGGAAGTTTTTCCTTATTGGTTTCATTGACTAGTAGTTTTTCGTCGTACATTAATTTCAGCTACACCTAGATTAATGAATTGTACATTTATATTTATGATTTCACCCGCACGTTTGAGATTTAAAAGTAACTATTTTTATAAATATGTTTAAGGACTGTATTTCAACAGGTACCTGAGACTCATAGATTTTAAATTCCTTATTTAATGTATGGCATATTGAGGTGATTTGTATATTTTTAATTTATTAAAAAAATACTAAGAATGTTGGCACATCAAATAACTGCTATAGACTTCTTTTGTAACATGCGTACTGTATCATTGTCCTTTATCAGAAAGTTAAATTTTTAGTGCTCGGAACCTTTAGGGAAACAATTGATATTCACCTAACAAACACCTTCACTGTGTTCTCCCTTTCAATGACGCTCTCCTGATCCCGTTTTATTTTTGTCGTGTGACCGTCAGTCATATTTAATTTTGTCAGTGTGGCCTGCGATTCCAGTAAAGTTTGGAGGCATGGGTGTCCAACCTATGTTCTACAGGGTAAATTGCAAGTTCTGAGGCACATGGCCTTTGCAATTTACGCAGAAGCCTCTGCTTACATTTTGCCACTGTGCGTTTTTTCTTCCTCTCATTGTTTTTTCCATGTAAAGGTTTGTTTCCTGTATGAAACTGTAGCTTTGAGTAATGCAGAAAAAGAGGTTTATTCTTATTTAATTTCATAATAACATTCCGTTTACCATCTGAAATCCACCTTAAATTTCGGGCAGAAGTTCTTCATAGAAGGTCTTGGAAATGTCAAATTCTTTTGTAAGACCACCCCCTGAAACTTTAAGGTGAGTGTACGAAATATGATAGAATAATGTCACGCTACTCATCAATATTTATTGTTTTTATATCATTGTCCAAAGAATAGCTCAAAAATTTGTAATACATATTTCGAAGCTATTCCTTTATTCTCTTGATGAAAATAGTTGTTGCTCACAAATAATTCAATAAAATTTTTGAATTTGAACAGATGCTTGCGTGAGACACACGACCCGATTTTTACTCATTCTTCAGTTTCGAAATAATTGCAGCCTCCGGCTTCCGCGAGAATTGCATAACGGAAATTACAAACAACCCAATTGGGCCTTTATTAGTATTTTTAAATTTATGTTTTTGATAAATGAAGTGAACCTAGCAATTCAAAGGGTTTTCATTGTTCGGCGTTTAATATCCGTGAACAACTCGATAGGACATAGCAGTGGCTCGTCCATAATTTTTAGGGTCTCTGGTTCCAAGGAAAGGACCAGAGCCAGTGCGTCGTAAAGCAAACACAACATCCATACCTCCCACCGGGTTTCGGCCCCATCTTAGAAGAATGGTTAGGAACCCAACGCTTAGATCAATACGCCACCGAGGAAGCATTAAAATGTTATGCAAACAAAATAATAATTAACAATCACTCACGTATATGGCCTTACATTTACAATTATTTAGAAAAATACAGCACTATCTCTTAAAAAGTGTTATCCGTATGAAGTTATTTTCAGTAAGTAAAATTGTAAGGTACTGATTGCTAGATTTCACAAATTCTTAAGACCTTTTTAAGAAGAATTAATTGCTCCTCACCTGAAAATATTCGCTAAGTGGATGTCGGATATGTTACAAAGAACATTATAGATAAATACTGTAGTTTTACATAATGTCTAGGGTAAAAAAAAACCCGAAAAGAAATTACTGATACCAGAAAGGATATATCCTGTCGGCCGAACTTCCCCCCGCACAATGTGTTCACTGACATTCCATCCTCATACAACCTTTGCATTTTACTTTGTGAAGTACTTCCTCACGTTTCACTGACAACCGTCCGTCGCATTTTTCGGGATTTCTTTACGTTTAAGAGCGCGGGTCGTTTGTTTGAGATGAGTCATAATCTTCTGCAAGGTGTCCTTCTGGCAAGGGGAAGGAAACACTCAAGATAAAACTAGGGTGCGCAGTCGAATTTAAACCTATCTGGAACTGCATTAACAGGGTTACTCGTTAAACTCCAGAATTTCAGCTTCCTTTTGGCGGAGCGGGAAAGTACTGATTCCTAGCAAATATTTTGATGAATCCATTGTCTACATATTTTTTACTAACAGTGGTATATATTCAATCATTTTCGGCTATAACCAATTGGGGCTGGCTCTTCATGTCTAAACGCCATTTCAACTCAATCAGCAACGTTATCATTTTCTAAGTTGCACGTCTGAAAAGTCGCGAAAGTGTACTCTTTTTCTCTAACGAGAGATTGTAAAGAGCATTCAATGTGACACCTATTTCTGGAATTAAATGAGCTCGGCTTCTGAAAAAGATTCAGGAGCAAGAAGAATATTTCAAAGCTTCATTAAAGTAAAAAGTAATTTTTAAGGAAAGTTGTTTGATCTGACGAAGCATGGAATAAATTTCCGGATATTTGTACCGTAAGTACAAGTTTTCAGTAGAAGATAGCGTCTACCATCTGCGCTTCCTGGACCTGGCAGCAGATCCACTAAAATAAGGAGGCGGCAGCAAAGAACAAGAGAGAGGAATGGTCACCCCCTTGCCCTCTAACGCCAATCATGGAGAATGAGCTAGCCGTAAAGAAGAGAAACGTCACCTAATGTTCAGCTCTATAATGGGTTATCCAAAGAGAAACGTGAGCGAGCAAACGTCGTAAGGGTAGGTGAGTGTGTCATCTACTGATCAAACGGGTGGAAATCGACTTTAAAGCCCAACTGACTTCTTCGCAACGGGGGGGGATGAAAAGTTGTAAAACCTGTCATTTGACAGTGTCTGATTACTCAAAATCGTCGCTTTTGCGATATCCAACGGCTGGCATTATGGTTATAAAAAGCTCGTTATTTACTGTTCTAACCTTGTGAGTGTAATGACGCATGGAGAAACGCTGAAGTTATCTACCACGTAAGAATACAGCATCCCGAATTTTTCTCAATAAGACAAAATCAGGAGAACTCAGAAGCTTCATATTACGACCCAATCCATGGGTTCCC
Organism: Macrothele yani; assembly: GCA_039090855.1. NCBI lineage: Eukaryota > Metazoa > Arthropoda > Arachnida > Araneae > Macrothelidae > Macrothele > Macrothele yani. The sequence continues at coordinate 25,067,439 of CM077032.1, read as the reverse complement.
AGTTACTGAAGCACACTCAGGACACAGTGGCCAGTTAAAGTCATCGAGAGAACAGGATGCATGTATATTAGTAGCGTGGTACTGTTTCACAATGGGCGCAGCCAGTCTAGTTCCGGTGCAGTGAAGCATTCATTTTTCTTCGGCAAACAAATAAGGAAAGACGTGACAATTAGAACACTCTCCCGCTCAGACCAGAACTCACTGCCTTTGGTAGAGTCAGTTCTGGGTGGACGGTCTGAATCATTCGTATGGCTGCACACTCATATGCCGTATCTCCTCAAAACTCGTCCTCGTCGAGTATCAGGATAAAGAGTGAAACGGGATACAACTGTTAAAATGGATGCTGGTACCACTACGTACTCAATGACATCGCCATTGTTTTGCGGAGGTAAAGGTGCACATTTGACGACGTTGAGCTGAAGTCAATCCCAGTAGCCTTCTATTCGGAAGCAGTAAATACGCTATTTTTTACCGTTTGAGTACAAACTGTGACAGCATAAGCAACTCGAAGTAATACCCTGAATGACCTAATAGTGATACTAGGCCTTCTCCCGAACATTTCCTCCTCTAATTTTAAAATCTTACTTAATGATCGTCATTATAGAGCAAATCACTACTAAGTCGATCTACAACATTTCCATGCCGTGAAAATCTTCGAAGCGTCTCATTTGCTACATTTCGAAACTCCAAAAGCAGCAGAAACCATAAGCTCTGCCTTTAACCTGAATGTAATATCCACATCAGCCCTATTTCTCTTGTCAATGCTTAAATGTCGTGTGTATATCTAATTTCAGGGTAATCCCATATGGAAGGCAATATAACCAGCAAACTTCGAAACCGAAGTATGGTGGCGACGACCCGTTCTCCAGAAGCTGCAGGATTCTTAATCGGAGTGCGCACGCCTCGTGTTGTCTTGTCATGACGCTAATTTAGATATGACATGCAGTAGTTACCCACGCTGATAACCGATCAACAGTAGTGGCTAAATTTGCGCTACAACGCCAAACACTTTCACACTTTTTGTGACCAGTATGTTTTTCGAAGTTCCAAACTGAACCAGACTGAAAATTAAGGCTTAAGTTTAGAATTATGTTTTAACTGGACCTTGAGCGTATTGATCTGTAAAAGCCTACATACTACTATATCAGCGCTAATGAGGACTCTGATGTTCTGGCGATTTAAACCACGAATTTTTAATTCTCTGTGTCCCTCTAACACAGCTGAGGATACAGCTAGGGAATCTCTATAATAATAAAATCTTGCCCCCCAAAAAAACCATCCAAATTAATTTAACGAAAAGGCACCCAATAAACCAAAAAATGCTGTTGGCTTACGCTTCGAAACCCAAGCTACTTTATTAAAGTAGTTCAACTGTGTGATAGAAAATAATGTCCGAAGAAGCGCAGAAAGCTCCTTTGACTTCATGAAAGTGTGCTATCATTATACTAGTAAGCACGCAAGCTTTCTTTTGTATTTTTTTGTGGAACTGTTTATCTTGCTTTGTGCCATAAGAAGAAGAGTTACGATGGGAAAAGGTTTCCTTTAGTTTCCGACACGTAGATCTTCGGAAGTAATGTACTCTTTTTTTTGTATGTTAATATTGAGTAGGTGTTACTTTGTATTTTGCAAATTTCCTGCGATAAATGTTGGCGTTATCCTTTTCTTTTTTTTATAAAGCTAAATTTCTGAAAATATCCTTTGCATATGTACGGAAGACAAAGATATGTTGTTTTCCCATATTATGAGGATTTTCTATGACATACGTAACTTCCACAGAATAACCGCGTCACCAAAATCTCTTGTTATTATTGTTCGAGATTATTTGTTCGAACATGTACTAGTAGTACCTATAAAACTTCTACATTTCCCGAAGTTCTGTGTAATAGAAGTGAGGTCATTGGTCACGTACTGTTGCATGTTTTATCGCTACTTACTCGCAAGTAGAATTATTCCTGAGAACTTCATGTTAATTGAACACCAAGGAAAGTGCATAATAACGCTCAAAATGGCAACGTTAAAGATTTGCAATGCATCATTTTGAGGTCATTCCCTTGGAGACACTAAAGGCTTTCATTTCTACTTGGAAGGGTATTAGATAGCTTTCCTTCTCGATTAATATTTATCAGGTAACACAGAAACCATCAAAGCGTTATTTAGGAAGACTGCAAAAAGTTTTCTAGAAGAAAAATTAAAGGAAACGATCTTCAAGCCGCAAAATTGAGCTGTCTCTATCGGCACGTACGGAAAGTGAACGGTGAGAAGCGAATAAATTACAAAAAAATGAACCTTCGTACCTCTTAAAGTCGTGTCTCGGCTTTCTATATTCTGTTGCGCACGTTTAAAATTAATTACAGGCCACGGAGACCTGTACGAAATGTAAAAACTATTACCATTCAATTTATGTTCAATAATATTCCATGAATATGCTACTTACATAAAATGCTTCAATATTGCCATGACCAAACACCACGAGTTTCGTTATGGAACTGAATGCGTCTAGTAGTAATCCAAAGAAAGTTCGTTTTAGGCCTATCACTTCCAATCTTGTATCGAAGCCAGCTGTACTTTGTCGGCAGTTCTTAAAGCAAATTTCCTAACTATGAATTGCTATATCCTTCTGTTTATACAAATTTAATCCTTCAAGCGATTAAAACCTGTATCATCGAGTCACTTTGCAGCAATACCGGTTCTCGATTTGAACTGGTGGGGACGTTGGGTCAAAGATACTATTTGACATAACATAAGTATCCTTGACGCGAAATATAAACTGAACGAGAAAATATAATTAAAAGGTGGGATATACATCCCCCACTCGCTGGTATCA